>CM077814.1:64743000-65943000 GCA_039764185.1 Tamarix austromongolica
GTACCTTGTGCCATTATCTTAACTATTTTATGTGTAGCGCAGCTTGGAATGGAGGTATGTTCACGTGCTATCTCTTGGTATGTGCTAATATGGATATGCTACAAGTTGTGACGTGATGTGATGTGGCCCCTTTAGGACATGCATGCTAGGGTATTTAATGTGGTGATATGGGATGGGGGCATGAAAAAGAAAAATGGGAAAATAAGATAACCAAGGGGAAGTAAGTTAGCTAACGTAGGTAAGAATGACCTAAATAACCCATGATCCATGAGTGGTGAATAAAAGGGGGACTTAAATAAAATGAAAGAGTGGGAGAAACTAGGCTTTGTATGGGAGGAACTAGGGTTTGCATGGAAATTTTAGGGTCTTGCATCACAAATATCAAGGGTTTTGCATGGGATGGTTAGAGTCCGCGTGGGGGAAAACTTTACATATGGAAAGTTACCTTGAGGCGTGAGGAAAGTAATATAAGTGTTTTTTGGGTGACTAGGGGCTTCAGGTGAAAAATAGTACATGGGATAGTATAAGGGTGCATAGGAGACCGAACTAGGGTTTAGAAGGAAACCCTATTTTGAGAAGGTGGAAAAAGAAAAAAGAAAATAATAAAAAATAAATAAATGAAGGATGAGTGAGGCATGAAGTGAGAGTGTCTAAGGGTTGTGACGTGTGGTAGGGATGTGCAAAATCGAATATCCGTATCCATTCAGATATTTTTTTGGATATCCGCTTTGCATTTTTTAGACCGGATATCCGGAATGTGGATATCTAAAAAATACTAACCGGATATGGACAAAATTCAGATATATCCAATATCCGTATAAAAATACTATTTTATCAATTTTAATAACTTTTGCTAGAATATTTTTAAAAATAAAGATTGTATATCAATTAATATTCATATCTATATTCATATAAATTTCTTATTTTATCTAAAAGAAGTATTAAAATATTATTATAAATATTTAAAATATAAAAATAAATAAAATTTTAAAACTTAAAACTATAAAAATACAATAATATGATGTATTATTGAAATAATCAACAAAATATCGTATATTTTTTCGGATCAGATAATACAGAAAAAGATCGGATATCCGAATGTTGGATATCCTTTTGGACTAAAATCGATTCCGGATATCTAAAATGTTGGATCGAATTTTTAAATATTAGATCGGATATTTGGATCTTGGATTTTTTGCACAGCCCTAACGTTTGGGGTGTTAAAATAATTTGGGTTGTGTGAGGCAGAAAAGGATGGGCCATATAGGACCAAATTAGGGTTTTGTAGATAAAACCCTAGGGAGGACTATGAATGGGCTTAGTGGTATGAGGTAGTGGGCCTTGACCCACACGCATCGGAATTGAGCTTCTAGTGTGGGTAATGGAATAAGGAAGGGATGTCGGGGCAGTTGGGAGGTGTCGGAGTCTCAAGATATGGGACAGGCGCCTCTTGGGAGGATAGAAGTAGAAGATCGGTGGCATGCATGTCAAGGGTGAAAATTTATCAAATAAGACACAAATAAGACACTAATCATTTAAAGAGGAAGATTGTTGAGCCGGACCCAGACCGGTCCACTGGTGAATAATAGTGGCCAGGAGCCGGGTGCCCTAGAAACTGATCCACTGACGAGTAATAGTGGCCAGGAGCGTTTTGCCCTACATGATTTTCGGTCCACCAGCTATAATAGTGGGGGATTCCGTGTTCAACAAACCAAACGTAATGAAGCTAAGACGTGTGAAATACACTAAGTACTTATAGTGAAACACCATGTGAGTCGGGGCTAAACCGGTCCACCGACGAATAATAGTGGTCAGGAGGGTTTTTCCTTAGAGACCGGTCCACCGATGAATAATAGTGGTCAGGAGCATTCTGCCCTGTATGTATTCCAATCCACCAGTTATAATAGTGGAGTTCTGGTGCTCGCATGGATTAATAAAGAGTATGTGTGAAATGAGTATATTGCTAAGAGAACTAAAGAACAAGTTTATTTAGAACGTAACCCGACCTCATTATCTGTATTACTGTATGTCGCCTATATGATCATGCTTGTGTTATGTGCCTTACCTGTTTGGCCTTAGTTGCACGGTTATCTTGCTCAGTATGTAGCGTACTAGCCACCTGTTTTATGGGTGATGCTCATTCCCACGAGTAGAAGGCCCTTCTGACTTGGTGTAGGTCGGTGATTCTATCTTCAATGCTTACAACACTTACGAGGCATCAGGCAGGGCTAAGAGTTGAGCTTGGACCTAGCCTGGGGGTCGAGTGTGGCATGGCTGGAGTCTATCTTCCATTTTGTATTTCCTGTATCATTATCTTTAGTTTTTTTCTGTTGTACAACACTTTTTGTTGTTTGGAACTTTAAAACCGTATTTTTAGGTTGCACCTCTTTTGGTTTCCGCACTCTGATTTTCTTTATGGTTAACAACTCATTTCTTTATGAATGCTCGTTTTAATTATCGACTCGTGTTTGATGTCCATCCCAATCAGCCTTAGGACTTGGTACTAGAATGGTAGAAGTGAACTGGTGTGGTACTAAGTGTGTCGGTAATATCCCCATAATTTATATTTTGTTATTCACTTCGGCTAAACTTTTTCATTAAACAAAATTTTTAGTTGTAAACTTTGGGGTATTATAGGCCAAGGGCAGTGGTGGCAGCAGTAGTGAGGCTAAGAAGGTAGCTGCCGAGGTGGAGGGGGCTGAGAAGGAAGGAAAAGGGAGGGGAAAAATGAAGGGCTACAAGTGTTGGTTCTGGCCCAAGGAGGTGTGGGGGTTGTAGGGGAGGTTGGAGGGAGTGGTTTGGTGGTTTAGGTGGTAGTAGAGACAGCGAGAGGGTGGTAGAAGGATGGGGTGCAGGGTGGTTGCCAAGAAGGAAGAAAAAGAAGAGGGGAGGAAGAAGGGGGATGCAGGGTGGCTCGAGGGATGTTGTGGTGGTGCAGCGCTGGAGTAGAAGGATGCAAAAGGTGGTGTAGGCGGCTAGTGAGGCAAAGGCATCAGTAGAGCGGCGGTGGTGCAAAAACAGGGGGAGAGGATGAAGGACAAGAAAATGGAGAGGAGGAGATTGAGGAAGGGAAGAAGGCTCGAAAATGGGGCAGGAAAGGGCGAGTGAGGAGAAGAAAAAGAAGACAGAGAAGAGGGCAGCAGGCAGCCGGTCAGGTGGCAGGTTGTAGGGTGCCAGGGAGGTGGTTGGTTGGTATGGAGAGGAGAGGGAAGAAGAGGAAAGAAAGGCCATGCATGGCTGGGGAGTGCAGGGCTAGTTTGGTCTGAAATGGGGAAGAAAAGGACAGGGGAGAGAGAGGGAGAGAGGGAGAGTTGCAGTGGTGGCAGCTACAGGGTGGCTCGGTGGTTGGGCATGGTAGAGGAAGAAGGGAAGAAGAATAAGAAGGGAGAAGGGAAGGGGTAGGCCGATCGGGTGAGGGGAAGAAGTGTGAGCGGGCCGGCCCAGTCTGGGGGAGAAGGAAGGAAATAAAGGAAGGGGTCTGGGCTGGGTCGTGATGCGCGGAAGAGGAGAGGAAAGGAAAGAAGGAAGCAGCTCGCACAAGGGGGAGAAGGAGAGGAGGGAGGGGAGTGGGCTAGTGGCCTAGGTGCGAGGGGGGCAGGCCATGTCTGGCAACCTAATGGAGAGAAAAAGGAAAAAGAAAGAAAGGAGAACAAAGGAAAAGGAAAAAGGAAAAAAGGGGAGAAAAAGGCAAAGGAAAAATAAAATAATTTAATTTATAAAATAATAGAATGTAATATTTTAGGTAGATAATTAAATTTAATAATTTAATTTAATATATGGGTTTGAAAAGGTTAATTTTGGAAAAATATTGGTTTGAAAATTTATTTAAATAAAATGAGTATGATAAAATAACAAAATATTTATTTTAGTTTATTAAATATTTCTATCCAATTTTATATACTCGAAAATCCATAAAAGAATTAAATTAAATAATTTTAAAAGCTAATTTATCCTAAATAAAATTTATTCATTAAATTATAGGTTTTTAAAATTTTAGGGGATTACAATTGTAGAGTATTACATGGAGTCTACTAAGTATATTGTGCAACTATCATTAAGGCTTCGTTCATCCATGCACGTAACTCACCATAGGACATTTTCCCACTTTCCTATTTTGTTAGATTATTCCTATTAGCCATCGTCTCTATTACCATTCTATTTCTCTTACTTTTATTTTTCTCTTTAACTACATTCTTATATCCAAATTCTTATCCGCATACTTTTTAAATTCTTATGAAAATACTTATTCAAATTATTATCTTAATACATATTCATATTATTTTTGAGCGATGAACTATCCAAAACCCCATGGTCTTACATATTATGGAAGTCTATCCAAACCAAATGACATAAAGCCAAGTCCAGATTGCATTACTCATTTAAAATCCATCAAATACTTATTTGGGTTTACCCATTAAGACCTTTACAACACCCATTATGTATTGCATGAGTTATGATCCATTTAATCCATCCATTACATTGTTAATCCATGTCAATAGATATATTTCACTCATTAAATAGTAATATAGCATTGTTAGACATAATCTTAAAGCATATCTAAACAAAAGTATCAAAATCACACAATGTCGAAGAACCAGTCTATTGGTTTGGCCCAGTCAAACTTAGAGTTCCCTCGAATTGGTTGATTGGTTTGGCCAAACTATTTGGCTGTTTAGAGACCAATAGATTGATTTTGCCAAACCAGTTGATAGGTTTAAGCAGAGAGTAAACCAAGGTCACTATAGACATACCGGTCGATTAGTTTGGGCCAACTAGTTGACTATTCCAAGGACCAGTCAATTGGTTTAGCCTAAATAGTCAATTGGTTTACCCCCAAACAGCACTGAGTATACATTTTTCATGCAAATCATCCTAAAAATCCTACCACATCCAAACCAAATCATAGCATAGCATCATACTAACACTTCATCAATTCATAAACTAAAACATGCTTCATAATTAATCAAATCGACCTAATTTTTCTAAAATCGTGACTTTTTCATTGGATTCATAAATTAGTCAACATGCCTCAATCTAAAACCAAATTCTCATGCAACCCTATATGATTAGGAATTTAAGGAATACATCACCTCACACGATTAACTAGGTCACATTTCAAAAGTAAGAATGACTTAGTTAGTGCAACTAAAACTTTTCACAAATAATAAAACTCATCCTGGAAGATTTTCAACTTCCAAACCTTAAAAAAAGAAGTTAAACCTCCAAAAATCCAAAGATTAATTTCATAAATTAGAATTCAGACTAGGAGAAAACAACTTACCAAATTTAAGAGAAAAATAGAGAGGATTTATGTTACAAGAGAAACTCAACTTCCTCCTTAATCTAACCCTCCCTTTCTCAAAGATTAAAAAAAGGAGATAGAGAAAGGATTAGAAGAGTGGAAATGAACCAAAACTAAGCTTGACTTGGGAAGAAAAGAACACAAGGCTAGAGAGAGTTGAAATATTTTGGTGGCTAAAAGAAAGGTGAATGGAATGGGTGATTAGGGATATTTATAACCAACAAATTGGTACAAAAAATGAGTGTGGTTATGATTAGATCAAATAACCCTAATTTTTACCATTCGAATTTAAGCTAAATAAGAAGATTCTTCAAATATAGGATGGCCTCCCTTCAAGAGTTGAAATGGTGATTTTTTGAAAAAATACAGTTCGAATTCACTTAGAAATGTCAAACACAAAAGAGAAAATGAACGATTAGCGTCGAAGGAATCTCCCAGATAAACACAAATGGGTCTGGGAATCTAATCAATGATTCTAGAAATGTGCAAAGGAGAGATATGGAAGAAGATAAAGCTGAGGTCATCATCCACCTCAATTGTCTAAATTGAATCCTCTAATCAATTTGAGATCTCGAACCGAATGTATGATAAGAAAGGTTACGAATCTCTAAAAAATAGCTTGGAATGAGATTATCAAAGTTCCATTTTTGTATAAGGAGTTTTTCCAAAAAAATTGAGTTTCAAAAATATACTTAGCTCGGTAAACCAGTTGATTGGTTTGGCCTACCAGTCGACTATTATACTAACCAGCTGATCAGTTCCCCAAACGAGCAAATCAGTTTAGTTAAACAAAACCCTTTAGCTAAAACGAAAAAACTGTTGACCGGCTCATGGAACCAGTCGATCTTCCACCTAAAAAACTCATTTTATTCCATTCATAAAACTTATTCAAATCCAACTTTTCCTCAAATTCAATTATAGTTCCTAATCAAAATCAAATATTATCAAATATTAATAAATACCATAACTTCTCATCAATAACTTTACCAAGAGTATGGGGCATTATAATTTTTAGCTATTTTGATTTAGTTTGTGTCAGTAAGTTAGATTTGATTTAGAAATTTTTAATCTGTGGTCATTGATGTTTAGGAGGCCAAAGAGATACCATTTTCAAAATCTATGTTTTTTTTTTAATTTAAAGAGAGTTACGGTATTTAGTAACATGTATATGAATTCTTCTTCAACCTCCGTCCTCTTATCAAAGTTATCTTTCTTCCACGGATTTTTTCTGCCTAAGAAATGAGGTTCATTGTGTTAACTTTGTAGGGAAAACAACATATCTAATTAACATTGAGGTTAAGCTATATTTTACTTTTAGGGTAGAAATTGAAATACCCCATTTTCTTTTAAATGTGTTTAGTGTTATAATTAAGAGAAAATTATGTTAATCATAGATTTATTACATCTCATAAATGAAAAAAAAACCTAGTAATTTTTTTGAGACATCTCATTTCATTATTTGTATACTTTCTCACAAATTTATTCATGTGAGACTTTTCAAACCACTTTTAGTCATCTAACTTTCTTCCAATCATCCAAAATTATTTATATTCAATTTGATTGGTTTTTTACAAGTCTCCTAATCATATTTTAAATGATAAATAAGGATTTTGATGAAAAAATATGATTAAAGTTTTAAGTAATTTTTATTCATGTTTTAAGCCCAAAAATGATCTTTGTGGTTATCTAAAATTTTCAAAATTTCATGGATTAATATATTTTGATGTTCTTGAGTTACAAATTGAATTAAAAATATTTTACTTTTATTTTATTATTTTCATATTTAATTCACCATTTTCTAACATAATTGGCTACTGAAATCTAACTTCCAATACTTAAATCTTATCTAATATCTTTTAGATTTAATCCAAGCCTTATAATTGCAATAAAAATTTATCTAAGCCTTCTAATTTGAGCCAAACAAGTCAATGTGCCCCCTCCTTAATAATTCAACCTTATCATGGAGCAAAATATCTTATATGTTGTTATCATTTCTCATCATTACACCCACTACTTTGTGATATTCTTCTTCTTTCATGAGGACAAGATCTGTTATCTTTTTCTCCCCTCCAAAATCGTAAACCATCATCCATCCTTGTCATATTACAAATATATTTTACTTAGTTATTAAGTATTCCTTCACTTATCATTATCATTTAACTTGCCATGGTTGTCTTCTCACCTCTTCTTATCTAATTTTTTCAAACTTCTCAATATTCTTTCTTTCTCTTTGATCATGAACCACCCATCCATTCCCTCCATCTTTATCCTATCACAAAATATCAAAGTTCATTTAATTTTAGAATGGCCTTTATATTAACAAGAGTAAATCCAATTTCATATTCTTTAACTCCTCTGCTATAATCAAACCAAGTGTATCAAAACAAAATAACACGTCTTCCATGAGAATAAGTTAACTTGATAATTTTAGTCAAAACACCATAGCATGCACATGCTCCCAACTTCTATGTTTGCACTAACTAGAACATTAGATTTTTGGGTCGTACTCCTCTTATCAATGATTTTCACATGCTACCTATATCCATTGAAATTTGCATTAGTCATTATCTTTATCCACGTGCTTGGAGCAAGACTAATAATTCTTAAATCTTTTACAATACATGCTTCACTTGGTAGATGCTTGGAGACCTAATAAGTAATAATAATCATTGAATGAAAAGATGTGCAACCAATGATATAAAAATAATCAATACAAGTGTTGCATACATTCATTGCAAACGATTCACGAAACTTTATTATATGGATATCATCAATCATATTGGACATGTGTTGGTATTTGATTCTTATTATGCTCTTTGGGAATAAATGATAAAGTTCGAAACTATTATAAAATGATTAAAAAATAATAATTTACATGAAAAATATCATGGCTTAATGTGTAAATACTTCAACTTCATTGTAATTAGCATGGACATAACTATACACTTGCTCAATCAACATATCTCTGGTTGCACGTCCTTTTTATTGAACATTGCATAAGATTTTAAGAAAAATATAAGCAACCCATTATACAATTCATTACCATCATAATCATATTTCTTATGGGCCTATTTTCCATTGTTTGAACATCAAGAAAATACCTAGAATAAAATGTTATACATTTTCCCACAATAAATTTTTAATTTCCCATTTTTAGCAATAAAAAAATTTCATCTTCAAGAGTTAATTATAGAAGCTTAAGCATTAAAGAAGTGGGGTGTTACCACCATACTTAATATAGGTCCAGTTTCCTCTACCATTCTTATACTAAGTGCTAAGGTTAAACATTACTCGATGTAAATTAAGAACACAATAATAAGAAATGAAATAGAGATTATATTGTGGATTAATAAAGTTTTGATAATACAAGACTGAACACCTGTTACAAAAAAATAAAAAAAAGAAATATACATAAGGGACACAAGAGTTTGAGGATATCTAGATCAAAAGATATCGAATCAAACATGGGATAATTGAAATGCCCTGAAAATTTCTAATTTAAAAAATTATATTTAAATGAGGTTTTATTATGAAAATTATTTAAATAAAAATATTTTTATTAAAATAAAAGGAGATTTAATTAGGAAAAATAAAGAAGAAATTTGTAAGTATTTTAATTAGGAGAAATTCAGGTATTTTAGCTAACTAAGGATTTTATTTTAGAAATTAATTAAATAAATTATTTTATTTAAAATAAGAAGGAGAAAATAGTTTCAAATTAATATTAATTTTATAAATAATTTAATTGAAGAAAATTAGAGTGTTTTACTAATTAAAATGGAATTTAAGGAAAATCTTTTAAAAATCCTAATTTAGCCTAAAATGAGATCTAAATATTATTTTATTTAAATATAATTATTTTTAATTATCCCAAATATTGTAATTAATTTAAATATCCAATCTAATTATTTTTCCTCTTTTTTTATTTTTCCTTTTTCTTTTTCTTTCTTCCTTTTCCTTTCTTTTTATTTCTTCTTTTCTTTTTCTTCCTCCCCTCCCCCGATTTGGGCCTGGCACGGCCCACTTCCTTCCTTCATTTTCTTCGCCTACTGCGGCCCATCTCCATTTCCTTATTTCTTCTTCCCTCGGCATCCAGCACGCCGAGTTTCGTCCCTTTTTACCTTAAAATGCGGCGTTTAATTTAAATGCCCTTAACTTCTGCCCGACTGGCCCAGTTCGGCTCCCTTTTCTTTTCTTTCTTTCTTCTTGAGCTGCCTGGTCCCCCACCTTTCTTCTTCTTCCTCCTTCGTCCCTTCCCCCATCGACGTCAAGCACCATTTCCGCCACCGTCCCTAGATTTTTGCCGCCAGTTATGCCCGTTTTGACCGACGGTTTTCCTTCCTCTCTCTTCCCCTGACTCGCTGGCCATTTTGAACCAATCCACCTCCAATTTCTCATGCAGTTTTCCTCTCTTTCCTACGCATAATCTTTACCCCAAAATTTGCTGCCACCGGTGACCCGAACCAACCTACCTTATCCCCTCACCAATCCACATAACCCTAAATGCTCTTCTAAAGTCTATAAATACCCTCATAGCAGCCCTGTGTCGAGCTTTTAATTCCTTCACAGAAAAATAACCCTTTTCGCCGTCGCCCCTTTAGACGCCATCCCTACCGCTATCGGCCAATGCCGCCACCTACTCCACCTACCAAACTCTTCTTTGCACCGCCCTCTAGCTAACCAAATCATTCATCCCACTCAATTTTTCCTACACAAGTCACCCCGGCTGTGCGAAGTAGCCTTCCCGACCAATCTATTTGTCTGCCTCTACCACCCTTCGAACCACCATTAGCCACCTCTTCCGCCGCTTCCGCTACTCCGTTCACCTCCCAAATTATTCTGCAGACCCTCCTCTACCTTCCCCTTCCTCTTGTTTCCTCTTTCTCCAGCTCTTTCTCTCCTTCTTCCCCTTTCGGCCACCACCACCGCCGCTGTGCGCCGCCACCTTTGGCTGCGCCGCCACCCTTATTTTGTCCCTCTCCTTCTGAGCAACTCTAAACACCCCAACTCCCACCTTAATTCTCCCTATCTTTTTCCCAGCATTTAACTTTTGCCTTTTTCTTTCATTTTTTTGGCCGCCGTCGCCGCCACCGTGCACCACCGCGGTGCCGCCTATCCCCACCGGCCTAAGGTTGAATCCTAGACACTCTCAACCATTTCCCCTATTTTTATAAGCCTTAATTTATTTTATTTAATTTATTTGAATATAAATACTATTTTTATTATTATTAATATTTATATTTTTAATATGTATTATTATTATTATTAGTATAAATGTTTTGATTATTATTTCTGTTGAGGGCTGATGCCCTATTGTATTTTTTATTTTTATTATTATTATTATTATTATTATTATTATTATTATTGTTATTGTTGTTGTTTCTATTATTATTATTATTATTAATATGTGTTTATTATTGTAGTTATTATTTTTATTATTACTATTTTGAATTACTATTATTATTATTTCATTATTAATATTACAACTACTTTACTATTATTTTTTCTATTATTATTATTATTATTTTATTATTATTATTATTATTACTAAATTTGATTATTTATTTTACTAATATTATTATTAGTATTATTTTGGTAAAGGGGCCAAAGCCCTTATTTCACTTTATTTTTGAATAATATCCTTTTTATTATTATTATTATTACTATTACTATTTTTCTTATTTATATTCTCATTGATATTATTTTTAGTATCATTATTACTATTTGGGTAAAATCTTTAACCCTATATTAGCAAATTTTATAATATTTCTATTATTCCTTATATCTTTAGCAAAGTTAGAATTTTGTTAATGTTATTTTTATTAGTATGTTATTATTTGGTCAAAGCCCTAAGGAGGCGTAGGAGCGTGCTCCAAGACCGATGTCATTTCAGGTAAGGGTGTTACTAAGGCCTTTTGTGTGTTTATATGCATTATGTATTTCACATGCTATCTATCATATGTTTATCATTATTATTTATGTCATATGTAGTATGATGTGAAGTTAAAGTATCTTTTTGTGTATTTGCATGGCATGTGTATTATGTATATGTGGTAATTTTTTTGTGACCCTATAAGACATGCATGTGAGGATGTTGATGTGGTTGTGTGGGGGAAAGGATAAAAAAAGAGAATAGGGGAAAGAAGTTGACCAAGGTATGTGAGTTGACCTAATTATTTTAATGATTCATGAGTGGAAGAATAAAATGGAGAATTTTAGGGTTTGGTATGGATGAATCTTTGGTTTTGTGTGGATTGAATTTAGGGTTTTGTATGACGGAATCTTGGGTTTTGTATGGTGGTATTAATGGTTGCATGATGGTATTAATGGTTGTATGGTGGTATTAGAGTTTGTATGGAAGTAATGTTGCATGGCGGTATTAGGGTTTACATGGTGGTATTAGGGTTTGTGTGGTGGAATTAATGGTTGCATAGTGGTACTAGGATTTGCATGGTGGTATTAGTGTTTGCATGGTGGTATTAATGGTTGTATGTTGGTATTAGGGTTTTGCATGGGAGTTAATGATTGCATGGGATTTAGGGATTATATGAAAAGTTCAAGAGGTTGCATGGGATGTGTAAAGTTTGCATGGGAGTGAAATTTATGTATGAAAGGTTGATTTGGGGTATAAGGAAGATAATGTAAGTGTTATTTGGGTGGTTGAACATTTTGGACAAAAAATAGCACATGGAGATTATATAAGGGTCCATAGGAGACTGAACTAGGGTTGTGTGGACAATTAGGGTTTGTCATGGTTGCTTACAATTTTTGTATTATCATGTGTATTTGGTGTTTTAAATGTAATTATGATGGTGAAATTGTATGATTTGTGATGTGTGAAGTATAAAGAGAATGATTCATGCATGTCCATGATGAAAGCTTTTGAATAAGATACTTAAGACATTAATCACGTAAAGTGGAAGATGTTGAGCCGGGCCCAGACCAATCCACCGGCATAATAGTGGCAGGGAATGTTTCCCTCGCGACCAATCCACCGGCTAAAATAGTGGTAGGGCATGTACCCTCGCGACCGATCCACCGGCTATAATAGTAGGGAATCCCGAGTTCAACAAAATCAAACCCTACGGTTGCTAAGACATGGGAAAGACACTAATTACTTACAGTGGAACACTGTATGAGAAAGGGCCCCGACCGATCCACCGGCATATAATAGTCGCAGGGTATGTTACCCTCGCGACCGATCCACCGGCTAAAATAGTGGGGTTCCCGTACTTGTATGGACTTGATAAAGAGCATGGTGTGAAAATATTTTGATAAAGGATTAATGAAGTAATTAATCTAAACTATTTTGGATCTTGGCATTTTCACCTGATCGTTCATTTGCCTTTATGTTATTGTGTTGGTGATTATACCCTATTATTATTCTGCATGGATTATGTGCTTATCTGTTGGCCTTAGTGCTCGGTTACCTTACTCAGTAGGTAGCGTACTGATCACCCATTTTATGGGTGCTGCTCATTCCCACGAGTAGTATGCCCTTCTGACTTTGTGCAGGTGGACGAAACATCAGTCGGGGCTGAGTGTTGAGCTAGGGTGTGGGCTCAAAGTTCTAGAGTGTCGTGGCTGTTTTTACTCTTCTTCTTATTTTATTTCACTTCTTTTTAATTCTCTTTATATCGGAGTTATCTTTTGGGATATATTACTTTATGTTCAGTATTTGAGATGGACCTTTTAACAGTTGTACAATTATATCTTGTTGTGATTATTAATTATAATTCTTTACGCGTACTCTGATTTCTAAGTTATTATCTCTTCAATTCATTTTATGAAATCTTAGTTTAATTTTTATATTAATCTTTTTAGTCTTAGCACTTGGTACTGAAACGGTCAAAGAGAACCGGTTTGGTACTAAGTGTGGCGGTAACATCCCCAGAATTCACGGGTTTCAAATTAAGTATTTTAATTACTTCCGCTTTAAAAAAAAGTAGTGAATTTTGGGGTGTTACAATAATCCTAACAGTCAAACCCCAAAAATATCAATTATCAAGTTAAACTCACTAGCAATCCTACAAATTCACAACTGCCCATTGAATAAGTAGAGGGCCATGAAACGAAACAAATTGGTATAATGGTACAAAGTAAACCGTTATAGGAAACTAAGCATGCAAATATTACATGGGGTACATAGAAGGTATCACAAGAAAGCATGGTATAAACATACTCATTCATATAAGAGATGACAAAATATATTAATGAGCCAAACAAAAAAAAATCACAAAGGTCATATGCTCAATATACAGTTGCACTTAAACTATAATACAGAGCTTAATAAACCAAAACATACCAAGGGTATTCCACGAAGGGAAGACACCAAACCATCTATAGTCATTTCTATGACAATCACATCACATCTCATAATTTCTGCATTCATACCAACAAAATCTAAAACACCCCAGGTAGGGCACGAAGGCAAATACTAACTCGTGAATTCAATATCACTCCAAACCAAATAATAATTATTTCTATTTTATTTACTCAATGGGAGATAATATCAATCTGGAGACACTAAGATACTCTGGTTATATCTATGCACAAAGGTAATACCTTATCCTACCGACTATCAACCCTAGGACACTAAGGTGCCCTATTTGCACTAGCACATGAATGAAGCTCAATACTTGCTAATAAGGATATATAATCCATAAGTATACATGCCTTCTAAGAAGTCTCAAGAGCTAAGTAGAATAAGATATAGGTCATGGGCTACGGCTCTAAGGCACACTAGTAAAATCCAAACTAAATCATGGGCTAAACCACAACTTTAGGGTAAATACCCCTAAAGAGCCACTATTCCTAATTTTGAGGTCTTTCACTTTAAATATTAATATTTAAATAAGGTGATTATAAAATATCACATAATACATAAATAATTCTAATTTTTATACTTAACCACATTCTCCTTTAATTATTCAAGTCAACTCTAAGATCAACGGTCAAACCTAAGTCAAAGTTAACACTAAAAATTCACAAAGGTCATCATATGTCCAATTATTTACATTTAGGCTCATAAACTCAAAAATAAGCAAACTACCCTTGAAACCATAATAACCACAATATTATCTATTTTAAATTCTAATTTTATTTTACTTAATAATTTATCATAAAAAGGCTAATATACAATAATTGAAACATTTTAGCATGCGGGTAGATGACCATATATGGCAAATGATTATTCTGCCCCTATACATGATAAAACACATAAAACTCTAGCATTCATATGTAATTCATCATAATTCACATATTCTCATATCTAATATCATATAATACATGTTAGGCATATATGCTGGGATAAAATTAGCATGGTATACTTAAAAGATAAATTTACCCCTAGGCTATACAAATAATACTAATCATGTAAAAATATGTCTAAACATGCTAAATCTATTATGTTATACAAATGCATCATGCATAATTAATCCATGATATTAAATCTATTCTAGCATACTTTCATACATGCCATATTATAAATAATTCAACATACTTAATTATGCATAATTTCATGCTAGAATTATTAGAAAAATAAATACAACATAACAAAATATGCTTAGGTCAATAATTACAACTTATCACATTAGAGCCCTAATATGTTATCATGTGACTTTTATATTTTAGTAAATCATTTGGGTTACCTTAAATCTATCAAAAACATAAAAAAATATATAAGTAACTAACACCAAGCTCTAGCCTCCACTAATACCTTATTTCTTTACCTAAAAACAAGCCTAAAAATTATATTAGAACTAAACATGTGGACAACAAAAGGTATTGAAACAACATAACAAAACCAAAAACACATTATTCGATCAAGGCTAGAATTCTCAAGGGAAAAAACATGGAGAGTTCACACTATAAACAAAGCTCAACATGAGGTTCTTACACAATGAAGGATGGCTAAATGTAAGGTAGGATTGGCACTAATAGTGCAAGCAGCACACACAAATACAAGCTCCACAATATACAACATAAGCTCGACACACACAAGCACAAGATCAAAAACATGCATCACCATCTTGCCATGCAAGGCCCAAACTTGATAACATGCATGCAAGCTTGATTACACACAAAAAGGATGCACTTGGGGGTCGGATGAGTGAAGGATGGATGTAAGAAGGGCTAAGCTACTTGAGAGGCTCATGTAGAGGAGGGTTAGTAACATTGGAGTTTCAAACAAGTAATAAGGACCAACATTGGAGAAAGGGAAAAAAAGGGGAGTTAAGTGACAAAAGTGATGGAAGCTGGAGTGGTGTTTGGCTGGTTGAACTATAATCAAAATTTGTGGTGGTCATGCACAAAGATTGGTAGCGTGAGGTGTATAAGGGAAGAATTACTTGAACAAGGGAGAATGGTGATATCTAGTGAAACAAAACATATGGGATTAGAGAATACATAATGGGAGAATGGTATTGTAAGTGGTGGTTTCTAGTTACAAAGATCGTGTAGCAAGGTATTACATGTAGAATGAAAACACTAGGGGTAGCTAAAAAATGTTAGCCTGGCTAGGGGAGTTGATGGCCGAGAAAGGAATTAAAGGTAGGAGGGAGTTCAAAGTGAAGATTGGTTGCAAAGATGGTGGCACAAATGGGGAATAATTTGTAGAGGAAAGAGGATGGAAGATAAAGAAGTTTTCAATTGGTTGTAAGAATGATGGGGGAAATAAGGGGAAGAGAGTAGTTGTAAGGGCTTGGGTTATATACATAAGAAAGTAAACATGATGGGTATTTGGGTAGGTAAAATGGTAATGGTAGGGGATTTTCATGAAGTGAAACATGCAATAAAGAAAGGGGTTGAGTGTAAGGAAAAGGAGGAGGTGGAGCAGTTTATTCATGGAGAATGGTGAATCTATCAGTTATAAGGGGTCATTTGGGGTAGTTGTTATGTTTAAGTTGATTTGGGTTAAGCTTAGTTTTATCATGTTGGGGTTATAGCTTAGTTAGAAAAACCAAACAGAAAAATAAATGGTTGAGGTAGGGGAAGAAAAAAGGAAAAAGAGAATAAAATGATTAGGATAAAATAGTTAAGAAATGGTTTAGGTCACTATCTAAGGGTTAAAAGATAATTAGGACAAGGTTAAGGGTTAAGTGTGAATAAAAGGCTAAAATCCTTAAAACAAATGTTCATACTATTTTGGGATGTTACAATATCCTTTTACATGTACATACCTTTCCATAAGTTAATATTCCATTAAAAATAATAGCATATACATGTCTTTCCACAAGATACATCCAATTGTAAAATACTAAACCTGCAATGATTATCTTCTTAGCCAATCAAACAGCTAGGTGCACTATGTTGTCAAAGAAAGAAGGTAAAAATGTGTTCCAAATGACAAAGTGTGATAGAAATGTGATCTTGTAATATCGTCAAGTATTGGGTTGTTACCTCTTTTAAGTAAAGTTCCTTAAAATAATTAGTATGTCTGATATTTCCACACCTAACTCATATCCTTGTTCCACATTTCTCAATCATGATATGATGATCATGAACTTTTAAGCTAGAGATTTTTCAATGAAAATTTTGCCTTCTAATGTTTGCAATATACCCATATGGCAATTTCATTGAAACTAGTATGTCTAATATTTCCTCCTTTTCTTTCTAGGTCAATTTGAAGTATATTGGAGGTGGACATATTTTATCTTTTTTAATTGGGAGAAACTCATACCTCATATCATTCACTTACAAGCTAAGTCATGACTGTAAGGTTAACACCCTGGTTTTTATAACTTGAAAATTTTGTTTTAAAGAGTTAATCGCGAAATCTAAATCAATAAAAACATAGGGTATTTCCGCCACACTTGGTACAAGTTTAGTTTCCTTTTCCATTCTCATATCAAGTGTTAAGACTAAAATCATTACTCCTCTTAAATTAATTAAATGATTACAAGAAATAGAATAGAGAAGAGAATAAATAAGTAGTGTGTTATATAAAAGCAACATCAATGATTACAAAACTCAAAAGGGTGAAAGAATAGGAGGACATAAGCGTCCAAATACAACCGAATCAAATATACCAAAAGATATTAGATAACCCTAGGCTCTCAAACTAAACTACCACCTTTTGACTAAACTCATAAGTTGACCTACAAAGATCACTGCCCACTGAATAGGCAGGGTTCCATAAAAGGAACCCTTCAATACAACCATATTAAGCAACCCTTTATACTAAACTAAAATTAAAACCCAACATGGAACACATACAAGGCATTACAATAATACATAGTATAAAACATTAAAATATACATGCGTAAATGAAAATACGATAATGATTCATATAACCATATACCACCAAAGCCATGTACTATTTATACTCATTCATTTGGATTTAACAAAAACTTAACAATGGAACATCCAATAGATGCTCTTTGAAGTATAATTAGAAAAAACATCAATCTAAAGATAAGATAATAACAACATATCATATACCTCATTATCAAAACTGATAAATCTTATAAGATAAGTAGGATCACAAGTATAGATCAATAATAAATCATAATATCATAGGTAGACATGAAGGCTTCTACCAAAACATAGTTAGACACAAAGGTTGTTACCGAACCATAGATAGACATAAAGGCTACTACCGACCAATCTAATAATCGATCAATCAATTGTATTTTTATTTACTCAAGAGGATATCAATCAACTTGGAGGCATTAAGGTACTCTATTTATAACGGCACATCAAAGTTAATATCCTACCGACTATTAGCCTAAGGATGCAAATGTACCCTAGTCATATTAGTACATGAAGGTAACACAATTACCTATCAATAATGACACCTAATCCATAATTATGCATATCCCTATTAATATAAAAAATAAAATAGAGTAATATATAGGGCTTGGCTGGGGCACGAAGGCACACTTGTAGAAATTCAGAATCGATCGTGGCTAAACCACGTCTTTAGGATAGAAACCTTTAAAGAGCCACCAATCCCAATCTCAAGGTCTTTCAATTTAAGTATTAGTAATTTATTAAAATGACCACAAAATCACATACAAATCATATAGATCTAATTTTTATGATTAATCATTTTACTCACTTCCAATTATTTTGAGACAACCATAAACAAGATCATTACCAAGGTCATTCATTAAAATATACTAAGGTCATCCTATGCTAAATTATTCACATTTAGACACATTAGGCTGAAAATGACCAAAATGCTCGTGAGAAAAAAAATTATCACATTAGCATCCTTTTAATTACTAGATCTATTTCGTTTATAGGTTTGTTATGAAAATGTTAAAAGATAATAATTAAATTAATTTATCATGCAGATAAATTTTAGATAAGCCAAATGACCATTTTTCCTTTATTTGGGATTTTACATATAAAATTCTAACATGCGTATCAAATACACCCATGTTCACCTAATCTCACGTTCAACAACCTAGAATACACGTTAGACATGCTTGTCAGGCTAAATATCATCTCATACATAAAATGACCAAATTGTTCCTAAGGCACACATTCATAGTTATTATTCCAGGATTTTATTTAAGTATGCTTATCCTATCCTTTTTCCACATATATGTCATCCTTAATCATATGAGATCATTTTACCATACTTTTATAACTAAAATATATTACATATGATAACATGCTATTTTTACTGACTTCCATGATAATAATAATAAGCACATAAATATAGGATAACAAACCATACCTAACATATTTTAGACATAAAACCATTATTGTGCTATCATATGAAATTACCATTTTAGGAGAGTATAGAAGTTACATGAAATCCAGCAAAAATGAAAAATAATAGTATCTTACTAAATATTATAATATCCTGCTGATAAAACTTCATACCTAAAAATAACACCAATATTACCAAATTGATATTTAATAAATTAAATAAGGATTATAGTAATAATATTTATGCTCTAAAATTATCAAAATACCCTTACATACATGAAGAGAGGAGCTACAGTAGATGGCAGCGCAAGGGCTAGATGATGCAAAGAATGGTGGCAGATCAAGGATAGAGAAATGGAGGGAAGAAGTTGAAGTGAAAAGAGAAACAACGCCGGTTTTTTTAATTGCCTAGGTAATTGTTACAAAGAGACAACTAGAGTATAGGGAGGGGAAGTGGGGGAGAATGTCGGAGGTGCTGGAGGTGGTGGTGTGATGCGCTGCAGAATAGGGTGGTGTAGGCTGAGAGGAGGCTACATTACAATTAGTCAAAGGGGTGGTTGGTTTCAGTAAAATGGCCAGTGGTTGGGGGTAGCAGTGGAAAAAATGGATAGAGGGGAGGAGAAGGAAGAATTTGGGGTTGGTGGTTGCGAGTTTGGTTGGTCGCTGATGGAGATTATGGTGGTGCAAGATGGAGACCCTTAGATAGAAAAAAACTAGGGTAGAGACGTGGTTGTGGTTAGAAATGGTGAGACACAAGGGGAGAGGGGAGGTAGAATTTTGTCCAAAATATCACATCAATTCCATCTATTTAGTGTGACAATTTTGTCTAAAAATGTGATGTAAAAAGTAAAAAGAGGTATAGGTTCTATTTTTCTTTGAAACAATGTTTTCCTACAAAAAAAATATGTGACTAGAATCTAAGATTTGACAATGGCCCATATAACACATTTTTTTGCTTCCCTTCAAATATTCCAAGCAAGTATCTATATTACATTGTGGGTATGCAACTTTTCTTTTGATTTCCAACCCAGAAAATTCCCATATGTTAGAAAGTCATTGATGGTATTAATCAAGGCACCATGAAGTGAGAATGTTTCATTTTTTCAAGTATCATAAGTCTCTAATTCTACTATCCACAAATCCCTTAACTCATCAAATAACATATCAAGAAAAGCATCAATGTCATTCCTCAGTGCCTTTGAGTTTGATATAAGTAACAAAAGAATAAAGTATGATTATTTCATACACAACCATGGATATGGGTTATAAATCATTAACATAACTTTCTAAATGATATATTGAGTACCAATTACTTGTCAAGCCACTAGCAAATTGTGGGTACTTAGCATCAAATTCTTTCTAAAGATAAGAGTCCATTGTATATTTAAGTTTGTCATCTTTTTTCCCTCCTCTTCATTCCATCTCATAAAGGGGATATTTGTGATGACATAAATAACTTTTTAAGCCTCAAGATTAAAGAAAAATGTCGCAATAGATTTAAATGAACCTTTTTACCACTAGCTAATCTTACTATAGTTTCGTCATCGACAACTTTACATCTTGAAGCATTATATTTAGGGTAATTATCTAATTCAATATTTTCATTCCTAAAGAGTGCAATATCATTTGTACACACATCAATTTTCTTACAACCAATTCCAAGTTTTTTAATAATCTGTTACACTTGCCTATGAGAGTTTTGCAATGTTAATTCTTTGTGAAATGCTCTTCCAAACATTTCATTAAGGCATAAGAGGTAACCCATGTCACTCTATGTAAACACTTTAGATGTCACATTTCAACAATAAAGGGACGTTTACTAAATTATTCACAACTGGGGTATAAGGGTTGTCTAACATCTTCAATAAACTTAAAAAATGTATCAACCTCATCATTAGAACCTGAACAATTACTAGTTTCCCTATAAAATTCAAAATTATCTCCTACTATCTCAAGAATATCATCACGTGAATCATCATGCACATTATCGAACCTCATATAATCATCAAACTCCAAATCTAAAATTTCATTATCTTCATCACCCTTTATTCCCCATGAAAAACCCGAGCCCACATTTTATAATCTATATCCATTTTTCTTATTTTAATATGGCCTCTAAACACATTTATTTCATGATAAAATTGATTTACACAAGTCGATCATGGGCAAGTAATCTTATTTCCATCGGTGATCGAGGTTGAAAATGCATAGTTAAGGAATGCATCTAAAGCTGTTTTGTATATACTTTCTAATGTCATTAGTTTCACCCAACTCTTGTCCTTAAATACAACATAAAATTCCTATGCATTTTTCAACAAGCAGAGACATCAGAATGATGTGAAAAATAAGGATAAGGGTTCAATAATTAAGACTATATTTTTGTAGCATATGATGTATGTAGCTTTATAGTATAATAATAATAATAGTAATAATAATAATAATAATAATAATAATAATAATAATAATACAAATTTAATTTAATTTTAAATGATGCTGCCTAATCCTTAAACCAATATAAGAGGATAATAAATTGTTCCTTGCATGTTTGATGAAATGAATTATTTACATCAACTGAACCATGACTAAACAAGGTAACAAATAGAGACAAAATAGTAAAATTAATGAGAATGTTAAAAAAATAATAACAACCAGCCAATTCAATAGGAAAAAAAGATTGATTAGTAAATATCTACAAGTTTTTCTTAAAAACCCAAATGACATTAAATGAAGAACTTGAATTCGTAAGTTTGAATAATACTCAAACTTTAATTGGACAAGTGTAGTAAAATATATCCATAAAATTATAAGAGTACCATTACGCTCATATGACATTCAATCGTAAAAGAAGCATTGTATGTAAGAAAGAATAAATTTGCTAAATATTATGAATCGATAAAAAAAGATCATATAGCTACATTATTTAAAAAAATCTTACAAAAGTAAAAGTTTTTTTATTCAAATAATTACTCTAGTAAGAAATAGTCCAAGGTTTCACTAAGATTAGACAACCATTATGCACAACCATGCTCACCAGCAAGCAACAAGGAATCAAGGAATAAGAAAGAATTTCCTACCATTTATATTCAATAGCTACTTAAGAAAAAAATATCAAATTGTGCAAATCTATTTCACCAACAAGCAAGAATAGCATCAAATACCAAACATTCAAGATGAAGAAGATAACTTCATGTGAAGGATGAATCAACAATTTACAACCATGTTAAATTTTTACTCAAATTATGTCACTTTCATAATTGAATCCAACCCCTTATTTTAGATAATAGATAATCATAACAAAAATTCATGGAGACATAAACACCAACCAATGACTACCAAAGAACAAAAATTAAAGTAGGAACCAACCCCATGGGTTGTTAAGACCTAATTCTCTATACACCACCTTATTATGAGTAAAAGATATAATCCCAACAACAAGGACTAAGATAAAAGAAGAAAATTCTAAACACACTCTTAATATCAATTTAGTCCTCCCTACTAGTTCCACTAAAAACCAAAAGCGTCTTAAGTCTTTATATACATGTGAGGGAAAACTAAGCACCTTAGGCTATCAAGCTTTAGCTTTGATCACCTACAATCCAAAAGCCCTAGAAAAATCCAATGAACCCACAAATCATACAAGTAACCTATCGCCAATTAACATCCCAAGGAAAATGACCAAATGGAAATAAAAAAGACTAGATGTTGTTTGCAGTCACAACATATTATTTACACATGAGTTACATATTTATAGTTCCAAATAGGAAAGAAATATAGCATCATATATTATTTACAGTAAGAAAAATATAGTTTATCTAAATGTACAACTAAAAATATAGCAAATTCACAACAAGTCCCACCATATCTTATAATGCAAATAACTTATTCAAAAAGACAAATAAATCATAATCAAATAAGCAATAGTGTTTACTAGTTGCTAGTGATTTAACAATAAAGGGGAAGGAAAAATAATTTACTTTGAGTAACATATCAACTAGGAAATAACAATACCATCATATTCAAGCATCAACCATATCTAATAATCTAATTAAATAGCTAATTAAATATGAATAAAAAATATAAAGTGTGTTGTTGTCACTCGATCTAGGCTCAACACAACGGGTTGTTGGTTGCTGCTGATTTAAAAATGACCAGGGATAGGAATAACGACCTACTTTGAGTATAATATCAGTTGAAAAGTAACAAAATCACCAATATTAAAGCATTAATTATATCTAATTAAATAAATAATTTAAAAAAATAGAAAAAAAAAAATCAAACCTTGTGTTGCTACTACTTGACCTAAAATATTGGATATTTATCATAGAAATTTGAGGATCCATCATGTTGGTGTTTTCCTTAAGTTTTCAAGCACAACTCACCATTTCTAAATCTTAGAAGAAGAAGATAAGAGTGTCTGGCAATGAATTGACGACAATCACAAGGCCAAAATTAGGGCAACCGTAGAAGATGTAAAATAGTCAAAGATCAGTAGGGAACAAAATGAGTGTGAAATAAAGGCTAGGGGAAAAAATAAACATAAACACATAATTTTTTTGGCCCTCACCAAATATTAATCCTAAATAACCAAATAAACACATAATATCTTCTTCTTCTTCTTCTTCTTCTTCTTCTTCTTCTTCTTATGAGGAAAAAAAGATTTGTAGCTAATTATAGTTCTTTCATTTTTTTTAATTTTATTTTAAAAGGTTAAAATGTGGGATTGGTTGGATCGGTACTAGGATCATAATACCCTTAATATTATATGATTCTACATGATCACATATGATCCTACATGATCACATGTGATCCTACATGATCATGTGCAAACCTACTTCAGTCCTAAGCAACCTACAATTCTCCTAGCAATCTGGATCGATTATATACTCTAGTATTGTACGATGATCCTATGATCTAGATCGTGATTTTAATAACATTAGTATCATAGATATATTTTAATAATTGTTAAATAAAAATGATATTAACATTGATATATGTATGTATGTATGTATGTATATCAAGCATGAGATGAATACATGGATTATCCAAATAGATATAATAGTAGATAAATCCCTTGTGTACCTTAATTACTAATATAAACATATATATGAGTATGTATTAGTTCTATTGGTATACTGTTATTAATACCTATGGATATAAAAGCCCATAAAATATATGTTTTCATAATATGCTAATATCAATGGAAATAATTATTTGTTGGTATTAGTGGTTTTTACCAATAGAAAAAAATAAGAAGAAATATGTGCCTAAGTTTCTATTGACATAAGTCAATTATTTTGTAGTGCCTTAAGAGCTTTTTTAGGTGAAAACCTTAAGTTAAGCAACTTGTTTAATCAATTTTTGTTATCCTTTAAGTGTTGATTTAGTGTTCTTATGATTCTTCTATTATTAATTTATGGGTGTTATCTCTTAATTGGCCTTGGTGTAATTTTTATTGCATGATTAAACATAAGGCTTGGTATAACTTCACAAAAAGTGTTAAATGGATAGTCATGGTAGTATTTTGGCAAACTCTTGTTTTAAGGGTTTAGATAATATACCTTAATTAAAATATTAACATTAAAGTGGAATATCATATGAATCAAGATGGAGAAAGTCCATAAGTATTAATTACCTAGTTCTACTAGAATGAAAATGCTTTAAATCTACCCTATATGAGTTTGAATCACGAGATAGTAGGGATACATGTAATTAAGGATTATGAGTCTAATTGGGATCTAAATCTACTCTATATAATTTTGAATCATCGGATAATATGGATATATGTATTTAAGGATTATGATTCTAATTTCAAGGGTTTAGGAGAATTTTTTTTTCCTTAAATAGTGTTGTGGCATCCCACCCTTCTATGAGAATAATGGGGTTATTGTGCTTAATATGAATACAAAGTCAGTTGTATAACCACTAAGTAAAGATAATAACATGGTCAATGCTCTAATTTTTACCTTATATTATGAATGTGATTGTATTGTTTGTTTTTACATACTTTATTTCTAAGTGTAACATTGTAGTACCCCCAAAAAATCATAGTTGAAATTTTTTATTTAATCAAACCATACAAAAAGATAGGGGGGTGCTACCGCTGTGATCAGCACAAGCCTAGCCCCCAGCCAGTCTCATACCAACCACAAGACTATAAAAATTCACAAGACATTAAACCAATTGAGGCATAGAACCATAATGACCGAAAGATTCATAATGAAGGAAATCAAAGTGCATGATTAAAAGTCATTAAAAAATAGAAAACAACATAGAACCAAGTCTAGTAGGCTTCACTTAGCCCCACCCGACGCATCGAATGAGTCATAGGCATCAAACACAGCATCCTCTACCTACACCAACTCACAAGGGGCCACTACTCATGGGAATGAGCAGAACCCATGAAATGGATGATTAGTATACTAAATACTAAGTAAGGTAACCATGCAGAAAATCCATACATGAAGGATAGGTAGTACATGTAGTGATTCAGTCCGACTAGACATAATCATTAGATCTCTGGTCGTTATTTCCATTTCACACCATTATTACGGGAACCCCACAATTATAGCCAGTGGATTGAAAAATACCTAGGGCAGGATGCACCTGGCCACTATTATTTGCCGATGGAACGGTCTCTAGGGCATAAGGCACCTGCCCATTATTATTTGCTGGTGGATCGGTCTAGCCCTGACTGTCACGGTGTTTCACTGTAAGTAAATAGTATCTTTCTATGGCTTATCATCATTAAGTTTGGTTTATTGAGTTTGGGATCCCCCCACTATTATAGTCGGTGGATCGAAAAAACACCCAAGGCAGAATGCACCTGGCCACTATTATTCACCGGTGGAATGGTCTTTTGGGCACAAGGCACCTGACCACTTGAACTGGTCTGGGCCCGGCTTAATAACCTTTCACTTTAACTAGTTAGTGTCTTATCCATGTCTTATTAAATAGATACTTCCTTACTAAACATACATGCCCATTGGACTTCTTGCTCACACCTCATTCACACCTGCTTTCCCAAAAAGCCCAGTCATATATCTTGGGACCTCTATGCCTCCTAGAAAATCTAGACATCCTCTCCTCCTTTTACCCAACTCCTATGTGCATGGGTTGAGGCCCACTTTCCCCATCTCTAGGTCAACTCACTATCGCCCATTTAGGGTTTTCCTCGGGAAACCCTAATTTAGCCTATATGGCCTAACCTTCCTTTATCTCACCCATTCCAAGCTTTCCTTGCCCCCAACTCATCACCTCACTCAATTCGTCCCCAAGCATCCCACTTTACTTCCCATTTTGCACATGTGGCCACGAAACCCTAGTTAGCCACCCCAAACCCTAGCATTTGTCTTTCCTCATAGGTTGTTCCTCCATCACTCTCACTTACCATTCCCTCTTCCACATGAAACACATTCACCCTCCATGTGACATACTTCCACTCTCACCCCATACTCCAATCCTTCCCATTATTTCTCCCTTCCATGATTTCCTCCGCTTAGGGTTTTCCTTCCAAACCCTATCCAAGTTCCCCATGCACCCTTATACATATAAGCCCCACAAAGCATAAGACACATTATCATAATACATATGCCATAACGAGAACACATACAACTTACCTTAGCTTCGCGCTGCGCTACAAGTACAGAGTCATAATCACATAAGGTACACAAATATATCATCACATATAACATACAATGCACATAATACACATATTAGGCCTTAACCACATCCTTACCTAAAACGACACAAGGCTTGGAGCACATTCCTATACCTCCTTAGGGGTCGGACTTGGTTTACCTATAAGAGGAAAAATACTAGGGTTAACTTCCCTCTTATTAACATTTTCATTATCTCCTACTCACCTCTATTATAACCTAGTATTAGGGATAATAATAATAGTAGTAGCTTTAGTAGTAAAAATAAGGATATTATCCTTAAAATGGTTAATCATGCTATTATTAGCCAAAATAGGTTTAGGTAGTTATATTAGTTAAGGACAGGATATTATTAACAATATTAGCAATAATAATGATAATAACTTTAATAATAATAATATTAGTAGTAGTAATGTCAGAATAATAATTATTGTAACATCCCCAAAATTCACTACTGAAAAATTTCATTTTATTAAAAGATAATTGCGGAAGCAGATTAATAAAACGTGAACTTTGGGAGTATTACCGCCACACTTAGTACCAGACCGGTTCACTCATACCGTTCCAGTACCAAGTGCTAAGGCTAAGAAAATGAAATACAGCTTGAAAGAAATTCAACACACACAAATCAGAGTAGCACATCAAATCGTTTACAAGAATAAAATCCACCAACGGTGGTTACAGTAACACATAACATTAAAACCAGGAATTTAAAGAGAAAGAGAAAACCCTAACGATACCGGATAACTCCTTACTCTCTTTCCCGTAGCCCACTTGAGTAGCACCTGAAAATACCTGCAAGGGCACTGCCCATTGAATAGGTAGGGGCCCCATAAAGGGAATCCCTTCAGTACTACGGTACTGAGTAACCCTTTAATACCACACTTAAAGACAGGCCCGCATATGGCACATAATGCAAGCTACACACATAAATAATGAGAGGTGCACACATAACAACAACATGCATAATAATTCATAAATTATGATCTATACTTTGGGCCTTAAGCCGTGTCATAGTGTAAGATCAATACATTCGGGCCTTAAGCCATTATTCCATCATCATTCAATCAATATCATATTTTATATCCATGTGAGTGCGAGAACCCCACCATTATAGCCGGTGGACCGGAAGTCAACTTACAGGGCAGAACGCCTCTGACCACTATTATTGCCAATGGATCGGAAGGTAAACACACAGGGCAGAACACACCTGACCACTATTATTTGTCGGTGGACCGGTCTGGCCCCGACTCACATGGTGTTCCACTATAAGTGATTAGTGTTTTTCCATAATTTTTTTCACATACATAATTGATTTTATTGAGCTCGGGACCCCCACTATTATTGCCGGTGGACCGGAATACATATAAAATCATCATCCAGGGCACAACGCTCCTGGCCACTATTATAACCGGTGGACCGGTACTCATAATCACATACCAGGGCAACACGCTCCTGGACCACTATTATAACCGGTGGACCGGTACTCAATATCACATACCAGAGCAACACGCTCCTGGACCACTATTATAACCGGTGGACCGGTACTCAATATCATAATCACCTGGGCCCGACTCATTAATATTCCACTTTCAATAATAGTATCTTTCTTTTTCTTTAATCAGCACATCAATCATATTTATTTGCCTCGAACGGGAGATCAATAACCTGGGACACAAAGGTACACCAGTCGTACCAGTGCATATCAGCTACTCAGTACCCTTCTACCACGAACCCAAGGACGCAAAGGTACCCTAGTCGTACTGGTGCATAAAGCTAACTCAGTACCCTACCGACAAGGACACCTAATCCATAAGTATGCATACCCCCTAACTAGGTCCGTAGAGCTAGAAAGAGTAAGATATAGGGTCTGGCTGGGGCACAAAGGCACACAAGCAAATACCAAAATAATCGTGGACTAAACCACGTCCTTAGGGTAGCGACCCCTAAGGAGTCACCATTCCCGATCTCGAGGTCTTTCACTTTAAGTAATAGTGTCTTAATTAAGGTGATCATAAAAAGCACGATAATTCGATACTTATTCACTTTCGATCATTATGATATCATTAATCATTTCTTATTCAGATGATCATCTAGGAATTCACAGAGAGATCATTAAGGCCATGCTAATTATCAAACACTCTTACTTGGCTAATCAGCATTATTTGAATCATATTATAATGTTCCACAATCTCAAAGACATGTTAGGTACAAACTACTCATTTGCCCTTTACTTATATAATTGTTAAGTATCCATTCCTTACTCACCAAATTACCATATTCCCTTTGGGTTACACAATTACCAAATTACCCCTTATACAGTTTAGGTCACCAAATTATCCCCTACACTTTTTAGATCACCCTTCACCCCTCATAATTACTACACTTATCACATTTCCCGTTTGGTTGGTTATATTACCAAATCGCCCTTCTCCCTTGTTATAATTACAAAACTGCCCTCGAGTTGGATAAATTACTAAATTACCCTCCTTCATTATCATTATTACTATTTTGCCCTTTTAGTTGGTTAAATAATTATCACTTTATCGCATAATTGGCTAAATCACCAAATTGTCCCTTTAGTTGGATAAATTACCAAATTGCCCTTCTCCTTTATCATAATTACCATTTTACCCCTCTCAATTATTTTAATTTCCATTTACCCTTTTTAATTATCACAAATCCCAAATTACCCTTCTTCATAATCACTAATATTAATTTACCCTTCTTCATAATTATAATTATTAATTTACCCTTCTCTATACTTATAATTACTATATTGCCCTTCTCCATATTAATAATTACTATAATGCCCTTTAATTGGTGAATTTACCAAATTACCCTTCTATAGTATCATACTTATCCAATTGCCCCTCTACAATCATAATTTAATTACTAAATTATCTTTCATCGTTATCATAATTACCAAGTTACCCCTATTCCCAAGTTTACCATAAATATCCTCTTAACTTCAAAATTACCCTTTTACCCCTTACTTTCAAATTACCATAATATCCTTTTATTTACAAAATTATCACAATGCCATTTTATTTATAAAATTACCATAACACTCCTTTTACTTTACAAATTACTATTTTACTCTTTTACATCCAAAGTTACCATTTTTATTTTTCCTTACAAAATTACCATTTTGCCTTCCTTTCCAAAATTACCATTTTGCCCTTTTACTTATAAATTACCACTTCACCATTCACTTATAAAATTTACCATATTACCCTTTACTTATGAAATTACGATTTTGCCCCTCTACCTCCAAAATTACCATATTAACCCTTTTACTTGAAAATTACCATAATGCCCTCCTTCATCCAAATTACTATTTTACCCCTACTTCCAAAATTACCATTCTTACCATTTACTTATAAAATTACTATATTGCCCTTTGACTCCAAAATTACCGCTTAACCCTTTTCTCCAAAAATTACCATAATACCCATTTACTTATAAAATTATCATTTGGCCATTTAATCATAAAATTACCATATTATTCTTTTATCTCAAAAATTACCATAATACCCTTCTTTCTCACAACTTACAATTTCATTCTTTACTTATAAATTATCACTTAACTTCTTTATTTTTAAATTACCAAAATACCCTTTTACTTATAAAATTACCGAAATACCCTTTTCACTTATAATATTTCCATTCAACCCCTCTATTCACCATTTTTATGAATTTACTAACACTGCATAAAATAATGATATTAGTACTTCATTCTTATCATCTAAGTCCACCAACATGTCATTATTCAACATAATACTCATTAGCAACTACATACATTAGGTCACATACTTCATAAGCATAATTACTAAAATACCCTTAGACAATAATATTATTCATACATTAACAACATATTACATCATTCCATCAACCATCAAACTCCTTCCTTAATTAACATACCTACATATGGCACAAAAGTTAACATGCTTTTCCTTTTTATCAAACAATATGAGAAACCATATATATATCATGCCAAGCACAAAAAACATGCATAAAATCATACTAAACCCCTAATGTGCTAGCATACGTTTTTCCATGTATTTAAGGGAGGATTAACGGTTACCTTAATCCCGCAAGATATCAAATCTTACCAAGCATAATTAGCAACTCAACACCTAAAGATAATATCCATTATTTTTATGTTAGAAATAAGAATCCAAGCATAAAACTTTATGAAATTTAATTAGTAAAACACTTAACATAAAATACTATTATATCTTAAAAATTAGCTAAATGATTTCCAAAATAAAGGGGGAGCTCACGCTGCATGAGCAGCGTGAGTTTCATGCAAAAGTGAGAGGGGGAAAGGCTCGAAGAGGGGTGAGGTAGAAGAGGGGAGAGGTGGCTCGGTTTAGGGACTTTAGGCTAGAAAAGAAGGTAGTTAGGGGAGGTTCTAAGGCAAGTGAATGGTGCAAAAGTGAAGAGGGGGTGTAGGTGGAGGCTAAGGGTGGTTTCACAGCGGCATAGGGCGGCAGAGACGGCGGCAGTAAGGCGGCAAAGTTGGCTGCCGAGAAGGGTCGAGGGGAAGGGGTTGTGAAGGAAGGAAAAGGAGAGGGAAAAATGGAGGGGTGCAAGAGTTGTTTTCCGCCAACTAAGGTATGGCGGTTGTAGAGGGGGTTGCAGGGTGTCGAACGGTGGGTTGGGTGGCGGCAGAGGTGGCCGGACAGCGGCGGAAGCGGCGGTTGCAGGTGGCTCGGCGGTAAGGGGAAAAACTAGGGAGAAAAAGGAAGAGGAGGAGAATGGAGGAAGTGCAGGGCTTGAAGGGGCTTGGGGGGTCTCGTGGTTATGCAGGGTGGTAGTAGGTGGTGGCAGTAGGCGGCGCAGGGGTTGGGCTTGGTGGTTCAGGCGGCGGCGGGCGGCGGAAATAAAAAAACGGGGAACAAATGGGAGGAGGAGAAAAGAGAGAAGAGGCTCGGGAGGAAGAGGTGAGGCTCGAAAAAATGGGGAAATGAAGGGCTTGGGAGATGAAGAAAAAGAAGAGGGAGAAGAAAGGGGGCAGGGCTGGCCGGCGATCGGTGCTGCAGGTTGCAGGGCTGGTCGGTTGGCAGGGGAAAAGAGGGAAGAAGAAGGAAAGGGAGAGGGGCATGCGGGGCTGTGGTCCAGGGCCGGTTTGGCTCGAAAAGGGAAGGAAAATGACGGGGGAGGAGAGAGAGGGAGAGGGAGGTAGGTGGCGATGGCAGGCGGCTGTAGTTGCAGGGCTGGCATGGCGACGGGAGCAGGTCAGGCGTGGGAGAAGAAGGAAGGGAGGAAGAAGCTGGGCTAGCGCTTGGACCGGCACAGGAAAGAAGAGAGCCGGCCGGTCCAGGAAAAAAATAAAGGAGGGCAGCTGGGCTGGAGGGACGGGCGTGCGAGGAGGAGAAGGGGGACGGCCTGCGTGAGGGAGGGAGGAAAGGAGGGGAGATGGGCCAGTGGCCCAGCGAGCAAGGGGGGGTAAGAGGAAGGCAAGCCGGGCGGATGGCCCAAGGAGGAGGAAAAGGGAAAAGAAAGGAAGAAAGAGGGAAAAAGGAAAAATGGCAAAAAAAGGGGAGTGGAAAAATAGGAAAAATAATTTAATTTAATTTATAAAATCATAAAATATAATATTCTTGGTAAATTATTTAATTTAGTAATTTAATTTATTTTAATATAATATTTTAGTTTAAAAAGGATAAAGTTGGTAAAATATTAGTTTGGGAATTTATTTAAATAAAAATAATATGATAATTAGAAAATATTTATATTTACTTTATTAAATAATCTTATCCAAATTTATATACTCTAAAATCCATAACATAATTAAAATAAATAATTTTACAAGCAAATTTTATTTCAAATAAAGTCATTTATTAAAATATAGGTTTTCGAAATTTTTGGGGTATTACAATTATACTAAATAAATTATATTTAATGGATAGGAAGGGTTAGGCCACAACCTAGCGGGAGTGGTGGTTTTGAGAGAAGGTGGGTCTTTTAGGGCTGAAAGAGAGAAAGAGAGATGGTGGTTGTGGGGTGGTGGACTCTTTAGGTTGAGAGGGTTGTAGTAATGGTGGTGGCACAGCAAGGTAGTAGCATAAGAGGCGGCGGTTGTCGTGGTCGAGGGCGGTGGAGAAGGAGGGATGAGGAAGGAGGGGGAGACAGGAAGAAGGAAAGGTAGGAGAAGGTAGAGGAGGTTCTACTAGGCTGATTGAGTGGTGAGGGAGGAGGTGATCGTGGCAGAGGAGGTGACGAACGATGGCGAAAGGGGCGACAATGGGGTACAAAGGGTAGGTCGAGTTGCCAACTTTGCATAAGTGAGGTGGTTTTTCTAAGGGGTTCAGGGGTGGTGAGTTGCTCATTTTGGTGGAGGGTAATGTAGGGAAGGGTTTGGGTGGTGTTTCGGGTAGCGGTGTTGCACAATAACGGCTGGGGTGGCGTCTGAAGTGATGGTGGTGGCAAAAATGCACTAGAATTTTTGGGTAGAGTAAAGGAAGCCAAATGGGGGGTTGGTTTAGGTATTTATAAGCTATGTGAGGGGGAAGAAGACAAAGGGGAAGAGGATAAGGGGTAGGCAAGGCAAGGACTCGTCGGCCGGCAATGGCAGGCTAGTATGAGTCTACAATGGTAGGGGAGAAGAAAAGGAAAGGAAGGGGAGCAAGCGAGGGAGGCAGGTGAGAGAGGTCTAGCACGAAATAGGAAGGAGAAGGATAGGGGAAAGAGAGGGGAGGAGTTGGTCGGGCGGTACGGTGGCAGGTCGCAAGTGCGACCTACAACACTTGGACGGAGAGAACGAAGGAGGAAGAAGAAGGGGGGTTTGGGTTGGCTGGTCGGGGGAAAGAAAAGAAAGAAAAAGAGAGGGGGAGAACTAAGCAGGCAAAGGGAGAAAGGAAAAAAAAGCAGGCTAGGCCGCATGAGGGAGAAAAGAGATGGAGGGGGATTTAGGCCAACAGGTGTGGCCCAATCCAAGGAGTAAGAGGAGAAAAAGAAAAAGGAGAAAGGAGAAAAGGAAGGAAGAAAAAGGAAAAAGTAAGGAAAAAGGAAAAAAAGGGAAAAGGAAAATAAGTTGGTTGGGGTTTTTAAGATATTTTGATATTTTTGAATATTTAAAAATAATTAAAATAATTAAAATAATAATTAAATTCCTTTTTATATTAATTTAGAAATTTTAGGTTAAATTTTCCTAAATTCTATTTTAATTATCAAATTACCCTAATCTTCCTTAATTAAATTCTTTATTATTTTCCTCCTTTTTGTCTTAATTACTCCCATTATTTTATTAAAATAATGTATTTAATTAATTTCACTAATAAATTCCTATTTTATCATAACTTCCTACATTAGGATTTTGGGGTATTACAAACATGATCTATGTGTTGCATGTTATGTCATTAGAATAATCATATTACTCGGTACTCCCTATATTGACTAACCTTATTATGATTACTACTCATTCCCATGAGTAGATGACTATATTGATGTTTTGCAAGTATTTGATGATTGCCTTGATGATTTTGGTGTTTTACTAATAGATGAATGTTATATTTATATTATGGGGTTTGGATCATAGAGTTGTTGTTATCCGGTTACTGCTAGGTAGATTTTGTTCTTAGATGCCTTCTTTAAGACTCTTAGAGCATGTGTATCTCTTGTTATTATGTTTTGAGTATTAGGTGTATAGAGTTAGCTCTTAAACTCTTTTGTATTTCTAATGCTTATATATAACTTTAATTTCTATCTTTATCATGTTTAAAGTTCAAAGTTTTATGCTATGTACTTACTATGATAATGGTAAGGTGGTCAGACTCATATTGGAACACCCCCAAAATTCACTACTAAAAAATTTCATTTTATTAAAAGATTAGCAGAAGAAAAATAATAAACTGTGAATTTCGGGGATATTACCGCCACACTTAGTACCAGACCGATTCACTCATACCGTTCCAGTACCAAGTGCTAAGGCTAAAGAACGAAATATCAATTGCTAGAAATTCAAATTATATTTAAAATCAGAGTAGCGCAAATAAACATCTTGCAAGATTAAAGTCCACCAATGGTGGTTACAAGAATGAAGATTACATTCAAACCAAGAGTTAGAAAGGGAAGTAGTAAAACCCTATCAAATTCCGGATAATCCTTACACTCTTTCTCGTTACCCACTTGAGTAGCACCTGAAAATAGACCTGCAAGGAACACTGCGCATTGAATAGGCAGGGGCCCCATGAATGGAATCCTTCAGTATTATGGTACTGAGTAACCCTTTAAAAATACACTTAAAAGTAGGCCCGTAATGTAACAAATGGTATACTACTATATCCATACATATCGACAGGGGTAAACATAATATTCAGATATCTACATTCACATATTCAACAAGTCAATTAGATATTAATGGTATATACAAGTCATTCACTTTCATACATTCACATACTTAACAAGTCAACCAAATATTAACAGGCCATAATGAATAATCGATACTTTTAGGGCTTTAAGGCCATTAGTCCATCATTAATCAATCATTTCTGATTATAAATATCCATGTGAGTGCGGGAACCCCACTATTATAGCTAGTGGACCGGAAAAACATACAGGGTAGAACACTCCTGACCACTATTATTCATCGGTGGACCGATCTCTAGGGCAAAACGCTCTTGGCCACTATTATTCGCCGATGAACGGGTCTAGCCCCGACTCACAATGTGTTCCACTATAAGTGATTAGTATCTTTTCCATGTCTTATCGTTATTACATTTGGTTTGTTGAGCACGGAATCCCCCAATATTATAGCCGGTGGACCAGAAATACATACAGGGTAGAACGCTCCTGACCACTATTATTTGTCGGTGGACCAGTCTCTAGGGCACCCTCGCTCTTGGCCACTATTATTCGCCGGTAGATCGGTCTGGGTCCAGCTCAACATCTTCCTCTTTAAGTGATTAGTGTCTTATTCGTATCTTATTCGCAAGCATTTCACCCTTGACATGCATGGCTAACTATATCCACACTTATCCTCCCAGGAGGGCCCATCCCATATCTTAAGACTTTTGCACCTCCTAACTCGCCCCGACATCCTTCCCTTAATCCACTCTCTCATATTGGGAGCCCGACTCCTAAGTGTGTGGGTCAAGGCCCACCACCTTATACCCCAAGGTCAACTCACTGCCTTACCCTAGGGCTTTCTCCAGAAGCCCTAATTTGAACCTATGTGGCCCATCCTTATACCACACAAATTGTTTAGCACCCCACACGTTACGACCCTTAGATTCAACTCTCACTTCATACCCCACTAATTCTCATTTATTTTTATTATTTTCTTTTTCCACCTTCTCACATTAGGTTTTCTCCTAAACCATAGTTCCTCCCATGCAACCCTAGTTTCTCCCACTCTTTCATTTTACTTATGCCCCCTCTCTTTTTCACCACTCAAGGATCATGGATTATTTGGGTCATTCTTTCCTAAGTTAGCCAACTTACTTCCCCTTGGTTATCTTATTCTCCCATTTTTCTTTTTCATGCCTTTCACCCCATCCTATTATTAAACATCCTAGCATGCATGTCCTAGAGGGTCACATCATATAGCATCGCACACACAACATATATAATCATTATTCACATACCATAAGGAAGTTACATGAGCATACATTCACCCAAAGTTGCGCTATGATGATTAATCATTAAGCACAAAGTACACAATATGGTATAATACATGGCACACATGGCACGTAACCCACGCATAGTTGATCTTAGCCACATCCCTGCTCAATTTAGGTTACTGAGTCATCTCCCATACACTTATTTGGCCACTAATCACCCTTCATAATTGTTACACTTAATTTATTTCCCATTTGGTTGGTTAGATTACCAATTTGCCCATTTCCTTTATTATAATTAACAAGTTGTCCTTTAGTTGGTCAAATTACCAAATTACCCTTTAGTTATTTAAATTACCAAATTGCCCTTCTCTATTATCATAATTACCAAGTTACTCCTTTCCAATTTTCACTTTACCCCTTTTATTTAAAAAATTACCATCTTGCCCTTTTACTTTTAAATTCACCATTTACCCCCTTAACTTCAAAAATTTACCATAACACCCTTTATTCAAAAATTTACCATTTGCCCCTTTTATTTATGAAATTACCATTTTACCCTTTAATTACAAAATTACCATTTTAACCTTTAATTATGAAATTACTATTTTACCCTTTAATTACAAAATTACTAATTTACCCTTTATTCACAAAATTACCAGTTTGCCCATTTACTTCCGAAATTACCGTTTTTCCCTTGAATTATGAGATTACCATTTTGCCCTTTAATTACAAAATTATCGTTACTTTTAATTTTGAAATTACCATTTTTCCCTTGAATTATAACATTACTACTTTATCCTTTAATTCCAAAATTGCCCTTTTACCCTTTATTTACAAAATTACCATTTTACTCTTTACTCTCAAAATTACCATAATACCCCTTGACTTATAAAATTAACATTTTTTCATTTACTTATAAAATTACCATATTGCCATTTACCTCCAAAATTACCATATTACCCCTTTACTTATAAAATTACCATTTTGCCATAAAATTACCATTTTACCCTTTTACTTAGAAAATTTATCATTTTACCCTCTTCTTCCAAAATTACCATCTTGTCCCCTTATTACACCACTTTTATTATATTAACATTACTACATGGAATAATAATATTAATACTCCCTTAACAATGTCCAACTCCACTAACTATTATATTTTAATATAATACTTATTAGCACCCGCACATATTAGGCCACTTTTTTACACAATAAATATTACTAAAATTCCCCTAGGGCTCAAAATAATATTATTCAAGTATAAATGGTCACATAACATAATATGACATGGATAAGTACTTTAACACTTTCATTAATAATCAAGTTCTTCCCTTAGACAACATTTACACACATAGCACATAAAAGAGCATACTTTCCTTTTTATTAAACAATACAAGCAAACATATAAATTATACTAACAATCATATATCAAACATAATAATATATTAAAAATCTTAATGTGCAAACATATGTTTATCCATGCATTTAAGTGGGGTTTAAAGATTACCTTATATCCCACAAAAATTAAATCTTACCGGTATCCTGGTTAAAGATTCAAGCTTTAAATAGCAAAATCAACACATAAAAATAATGTCAATATTTACTATATTAGAAATAAGAAATTCAAAGTGTAAGACTTTATAAATTTTACTTAATGAAATAATTAATTTAAATATTATCATACCTTAAATTATAAATAAAATTGGGCCAATAAATACAAAAACTCATGCTACATATGTAGCATGAGCTGCATGTAAAAATAAGGGTGAAAGGGTCAAAGGTTGCATGAAGAAGAGCGTGGAAGGGGTGTTTTCGGGTTGGGGTCTTTAGGCTAGAAAAGAGGGCAGGTGGGGGAGGATTGGAGGCAAGGGAAGGGTGTAGGAGTGAAGAGGGGGTGTAGGTGGAGGCTGAGGATGGGTTGTTAGTGGCCAAGAGTGGCGGAGGCGGTGGCAGCGAGGCAGCGAAGATGGCTGTCGGGCTAGGCGTTGTTGAGAAGGAAGGAAAAGAGAAGGGAAAAATAGAGGGGTGCAGGGGCTGGTTTCGAGAAAAGAAGGTGTGGGGGTGGTAGAGGAGGTTGCAGGGAGTTGAATGGTGGGTTGGGTGGCGACAGAGGTGGCTGGACGGTGGCAAACGGTGGGGTTGCAGGTGGGCTGCCGAGAAGGGGGAAAATGGAGAGACAAATAAGTGGGAAGGGAGAAGGGGTTGTAGGGTGGCTTGAGGGGTGGTGTGGTGCTTTAGGGCAGTAGCAGGTGGTGGCAGAAAGTGCTGCCGATGGTTGGTTAGGCGGAGGAAGCATCGGAGGAGGTGGTGTTGCAAAAACAGGGGTGGAAATGGGAGAGGAAGAAAATGAGAGAGAGAGAGAGAGAGAGAGAGAGAGTTGCATGTGGCAGGTGGTGGCAGCAGATGGTGGCCGGCGTGCCCGAGGTGGCAGCATTAGCTGACGAAGACAAGTCGAGGCTGCTGGGCCAAGGCATAGAAGAAGAAGAAGAAGAAGAAGAAAGAAAGAAAGAAGGGGGAGGTGCAGGCCGACGTAGGGGAAAAAAGAAGGGAGTTGGGCCGGCCCGATCCAGGGGGAGAAAGGAAGGAGGAAAGGAGGAGGGGCTGGGTCGATTGGTGCGTGTGGGGGGGGGGGGAGAATGGGCCAGCGTCTCGGGCGCACAAGGAGGGGAGGCGTGGCATCTCGAAGCCAGGAAAAGAAAAAAGGAAAAAGAGAGGAAGGAGGAAAAAGGAGAAAAAGGAAAAGGAAAGGAAATGGAAAATAGGGGAAAATAATTTAATTTAATTTAGAAAATAATAAAATGCAATATTTTTGATAAATTATTTAATTTAATAGTTTAATTAAATATAATTTAATATATTGGTTCAAAAAAGAAAATTTTAGTAAAATATTAGTTTGGAAAATTATTTAAATAAAAATAATATGATAAAATAACAAAATATTTATTTTTAATTTATTAAATACTCCTATCCACATTTATATACTCAAAAATCCCTAACATAATTAAACTAAATAATTTTAAAAGCTAATTTATTTCAAATAAAAGTTATTTATTACATTATAAGTTTTCTAAAATTTTGGGGGATTACACATATTGGGTATGATAGTAATACCCAATAACTTTACTTGATAGCTTCCAGAAAATAAAAAATTTTAGTAGTAAATTTTTTTGGGGGTTACAAGGATTTTGTGGGTATGGGCACTTGATTGATGGATTGTTTGTCTTGCCCAATATTCCTATTGCAATTGATGCAAATGCTTCTTTTAGTTCCGATTATATTGTTGAGGTTAATAATTTGTGGTATGGTAGGCTAAGGCATGTGAATGTAGTTTCCATTAATAAATTAAAGAGCAAGAAATTCATTAATATGTTGGATGCCAATGATTTTTTATTAGTGTCTTATATGTGTGGGCGCCAAATATGCTAAGAAGTCTTTCAAACCTACCACTAAAAGTGGCGAACATAATTTTTTTCATATATTTCATGCCTATTTATTCTAAAATTTTGGTCATTTATTTAAGTGATTGGCATGGTCATAGTCAACATGCAATTTAAACCCTTTTGTTTCCATTTGTAGTATTGGAAAGAAGGATATCGTTCTAGGCTAATGATTGAGAGAAATTACTTAAATCAAGCTAGTATACAATTAATAAAATAAAAGACATTAAATCATGTAAAAAAAAATAATAAAAACATAATTATGGAGGAATAAAATAGAAAATAAAAAAAAAGAAATAAAATCAAATAAGAAAATATGTTAGGGATTTGATTTCCACCACTAGATTAGGTAAATATAAAGAAAATAATTCCTATGTAACCTATTAGGTACAAGAAAGAGATCAACTAAGTTGCAAGCTATAAGTAGGTCTATACACCTTATATTACTTTCCTAATTCAATTTAATATGACAAAGCGTCAATATTAAATCATAATGAGTTCTAGTAGTATAGTCACAACAAGCAGCTTCTATATTTAACTAGATCCAATGCATTAAGAATAAATGGAATAATATCAATCTAAGTATCCAAACTAGTACCTCAAACGTGTCTAGTAGTATGTTCCACCTTTGACCTACATACATCTAAAAGCTTCGCTACTCCGGTTACAATCTCAAAATTATTAAGTTAATTGTTATCTGACCTAGTTTTAATTTACACACATGAGTTCTAGCATGTTTATATAGACACTTAGTAAGCATATAATCCTATATATTACCACTATTAGGAAACTAGAATGAAGGATGAACCATATAAATCATATTTGATGAAATCACACATATAAATGATAAAAATTAAAGTAGAGTCAAAGGATAATATCATGATAATTAGAAAAACATAGAATTAAAATCTTAAACCATAGTGTAAGGTTTCAATTCAATCTCGACAACAATAATTCAGCCACTAATTATGAATAAATTAATTACATAAGGAATATAATAAGATAAGGGTAAATGATCAAAAACTAAAATAAAACCATCAAAGTAAAACAAATGGATGACCGCTAGTTGACCATTTCATTTTCTTCCTCATGTGAATAACCTTTCTCCTCCACTTGAATGTTAGCTTGAATTTGTTGCTCCATTGTGTAAATTGAGTCACAATACTAATAAATTAAGGGTTTATGAATATGAAATTGATGATTTTGTGATCAATTATAGAAATTGAACCAATAATTGAAAGATTTATGGAGATGTTTTAATTCAAATGGATGTAGAACCCTTAATTCAAAACACTATGATCGAGGAGAAATTAATGGAAGAGAATGGTAAATTAGGGTTAAATAATAATTAATGTGAATGAATTAAAAGGCTAATTAAATTAATGGAAGCACAATTTGATGGATTTGATGAAGGACAATGGAGGCAAAGGTTGAATACGAAGATGTAACTCCAATTATGAATCTCAAGACTGGAAGCTATAAATTCATTCATCCCCATGGGACCTAAGTTAGAGATGTATATATATATATATATATATATAGGTGTAAAAAGGCCAAAATATCATGTGTTAGGTTGGTGGGAAGATAAGATAGAAGTTAGAGATGATTTTGAAATTTTTTTGTATCAAGGTTGAGATCACCATGGTTTCTCTAGTGGCTTTGAATGACCTTTGAACAATGGACGATTGGCTACCCATCCTTAGGTAACTTTCATCATTTTTTATTGAAAATTTATACTTCCAACACTATTTTGACCATAATCCATTCATATTTAAAAAATATTATAAAAGTGAAAGTTGTATTTGTTGAATGTATCTTTCCAATGAAACCTGAATCAACTCAATAAAAGCTTGTATGAACATTTTATGCTTGAAATACCAAACATTATTTTTAACTATTTCATATGAATAATCCTATTGACATTTTTACTTGAAAAACTCTTAAAAATGCCTCATTTTTTGCTTATTTTCTTCATGACTGCTCCTAAATGAGTACCTATTGATAAAAAGATGTTATATAGGTATTTTTAAAGTAAAATTAATGCAAAATGTGAGAATTAATAATATAAATAGGGCATAAAATACACTTATTAAATTCTCTCACACTTAACTTATTCTAATCCCTTAGCAAAACCAAAAACAAAACAAACTCTAACTTCCTTAACTAGTTGTCTCAAGAATCCCTTACTCTCATGAAATTTAAGATTTACACTCAACTAATAGTCAATACTATGAATGTTTCAAACATCAATTCAAACATGTGGTCTACATATGAACATGAAAGATATGAAGGGAACAATAGTGATGATTAGTAGGCAACCAATCTCAAATAGCCTTAATTCATACTCACATAGATTATAATCTCTTTTCATCTCTTAGAATCAAGTCTAAATTATATAAGTACATCCACTCAAGTATGTGAGAGATAATATACATAATATAAATATATAACAAGTATATCACATACAACATGGAGGAAAACTAATATTTATGTGGATGAAACCTCATGGGAGATACTAATTACTTACCGAATTAAAAAAACCATATACTTGAATCATGTGACTAATCTCCAACTGATCAAGGTTTTCCATGTCAAGAATCAAATAAGACTTAAAAAAGGATTGTAACAAGGCTAGATTTAAGGGTTAATGAATAAAAAAGAAAAGGAAAATTAATAAAAGCATCCTAAACCCTAGTATAATAATGTTAATGTAGAGAGAATATTCTTGTAGTTTCAAACTCATTAAGGAATCTTTACAATTTAAGACTTAGCATCACATAAGCCAAATCTCATAATGTTAGGCCTTTGCATCATTTTCTTCACTTCTCTTTTAAAATATATGAAATGAGGTAAGCTAGACTTTTTTTATTTAGCTAAATCCCTCACACTTATCCTTTTTGATGCTTTTCAACACTTCCTTCACTTGTAACCTTGAACTATATGTATGTGTCTCATAATGAATTATACTATAATCTAGAATAAGGGTATGAATGTGTTATAGGTTATGGGTTAGGAATAATGTGGGTGATGAAAGGAATAAGGTTAATATAAAAGATCAAAAGGGTTAACTAGGGGGTCTATATCTAATGTATACAAAAATGGGGTAGAAGACTAATATGCTATGTGGTGGTTAATCCTAAATTGCCTTTATCATTTTCTCAATCAGGGCAGTTATGACTTAAAAGCTTCAATTATCACATAAACAAGTTCTCGTAATCTCTAGAGTCAAGTAATGTGTCTATGGCAAGAAAGTATTCAAATCAATGCATAAATGAGGTTTAGAAATGATAATGAAGCTAATAAAAAATTAAACATTTATGCAAATCACTCATGAAAATAAATGACATTATAGCTCAAAAGCTCACATAGGGTCATGCATGAATCTCAACAAGTTTCAATATACTCAAATTCATAGCACTTTCTTGTCTCATCCACATCTCAACACATAAATATATATTCCCTATGTAAAAATTAGCATCATTTTATCCAATTACTGTGTATTAGAACATATATATATGATAGGAATTATGAGCATAATACAATCAATTTTGTAAATTCATGCACAAATTAGATTAATTTCATAAAAACCCTAAACATATTAAATTGAACCTTAATTCGAAATAGGATCTTCAATAGTCATTGTAGCAAATATAATGTGCTTACCTCCATAAATTAATAATAACACCGAAGTACAATTTTTAATTACCATAACACAATTTTGTTATTTTATTCCCTCAATCCTTAACTCGATATTACATGTCTCTTTTGAGGAATCGAGGGCGGGGACCTTCTGTAATCTTTCTGATTTACTCTTGATTTCAAGAAGATAATTAAGTCTTGTTTCTCCATTCAATCTTCAATGTATATGGATATTGATAAGGACAATAGAATAAGGAAGAAGATGTATAAAAAAAGAGAGAAGAAATTCACCTATTAATTTGAAGGGTGTTGTGGTTTATAAAAATAATAATAGGCTTGGCCCCATAACCACAGTTATAGACATACAAATTAATGTCTTTATTCTACCTTATTTTACACACACACCCACTCATATACATCATACTAATATTTATACTATCAAAAAGTAGTAGAAGAGATACTAAGATTATTATACTAACTAAAGTCATATATTTAATAATCTTTATGGCTAAAATTTATATCTAATTTTAATATGGACCATAATTAAGAGTTAATATATACATAAAATATAAAACACTTTATTATAAAACAATAATAGTAATAAATTTATAAAGTAATATATATATGTTAACATTATCTTACTTGGTCCATATAAATTAAATTCTCATTATGGTCTCCATATGTTAGTATAAACTGAATGATGAAGCTAGTACACGAATCATGGTGATAGGCTTTCAAAATTCCAAAAGTTTATCTTCCATGTATCACAATGTACTAATTCCTCTAACAACTTTAACTTTATGAATAAATCCAATGTTTATCCAAGGTCCTTTACTTAATATGTTATTTCTCAATAAACCATATGTATATAAATCAAATGATAAATTAACACAGCTTTATTTAAAACTTCATGATGTATTATAATAATACAATCACATAGAAGGTCCAACCCCCCATGTTACATATGTAATCATTAAACTTTCTTGGTGGTATGCTCTTAATTAAAGGATCAACTAACATATAATCAATGCCTATGTGTCCCAAGACCACTTCTCCTTTCAAAATACATTCATTTATCTTCAAGTACTTGATGTCTATGCCCTTGGAATGATTACTAATTTTGTTGTCTCTTGAAATAAAGATGATAGCTGACTTCCCAAACTTAATAATCAAAGGTCTAGAAATGGAATCCACTAGTCTAAGATCCTATATGAAATTTCTTAACCCCACACCATGCTTTGTGGCTTCAAATGATGAGATGAGTTCTACTTCTATTATATAAGTGGCTATGCAAGCCTAATTTTTGCATTTATAGTTAATAACTCTAATAGCTAGTAGGCAAATAAATCTAAAAGTAGATTTGTGTGAATTTACACAACAAGCAAAGTTTGCATCCGAATAGCCTACTACCTCCAAATCCTCAATATGATGATAAATGAGCATGTAGTCCTTAGTTCTCTGTACATATCTTATAACTTTCTTTTCAAATTTACAGTGGTTAACTCTTGGATTACACTGATAAAGTCCTAATACCCAACAACATATGAAATGTCAGATCTTGTGCAAACTTAAACATATATAACGCTTCCAATTATAAAAGAATATGGGGTGTTCTTCATTTGATCTCTCTCTAATTCATTCTTAAGATATTAACTTAACTGTAATTTTTCCACCCTTGACAACAAGAGCCACACTTGATGTACAATCAACCATCTTGTATCGTTCTAACACCCTATTGATATATACTTTATGCAATAGTCCTAATATCCCTAGTGATCAATCTTGATAAATCTTAATGCCAATGACATAAGATGAATACCCATATCCTTCATTTAAATTTTATTAGAAATAAATTTTTTCACCTTATATAGCATCCTTTCTATCATTTCATGTAAGTAAATATCATCTACATATAAAACTAAAAAAAATAAACCTTACTCCCACTAACCTTGATGTTGTACATTGATCCATGGCATTCTCTTCCAATCCAAACTAAGAAATGACACCATGAAACATTAAATACCATTTTTAGGAGGCTTATTTCAATCCATATATGATATTCTTAAGCTTGCATACAAGTTTGGCTCCAAACCTTTGGATTCGGGCTTACAGTCCTCTCTAGTATCTCCCTGATTTCTTAGTTAGAAACTTTTTCTTGCACTCTAGTCTGAGGGTGATAAGGTGTATAAACTTTATATGTGACCCCATACTTGCGTAACAAGGCTTTTATTATCCGATTGCAAAAGTATTGCCCTCTATTGCTAATGAGAAATTTAGGCATACCAAAATTGGAAAAGATGTGAGATTGAAAGAAACCTGCAATTACACAAGAATCATTATACTGGTGGTGATTTCTTCCACCCATTTTGACATGCAATCCATAGCAAGAAGAATATAGGGATAACCATTAGAAGATGGAAATGGAACTATAAAATCAATGCCCCATTTTTCAAAACTTTCTACAATTATGACAAAGGTTAAGGGTATTTGATCTTTAAGACCAATGTTACCTAATCTCTGGCACCTGTCATAACTCATATAGTAAGTTTTAGCATCTCTAAATAGTATAGGTCAATAAAAACTAGTTTCAAAAACCTTGAAAGTGTTATTTTTGGCACCAAAAAGTCCTCCACAATGCAAGGTATGATAATGTGATAAAATATTCTCAAATTATGAATCAAGAACACATCTCCTCACTATACCATCATTACCAAATTTCCACAGATAGGGGTTATCCCAAACATATCGGTATACCTCCTTTCTAATCTTAGCTCTCACAAATTGTGACATGTTAGAAGGTATCTTATGAGTAACATGATAGTTCAAAATATCAACGAACTAATGTGTACTCACCTGTATTCCCTGGAGTTGGTGATTCTTAAAGTTTTCGATCACCGGTATGGTTTCACTATCTTGAATCATGCAGCTCAAGTAATCTGCTACTCCATTATCACACCTTTCTTTTCCTTAATCTCCACATCAAACTCTTATAGAAATATAACTCATCTTATCAATCAATGATTTGTTTCCCTCTTAGATAATAGATAATTCAATGTTTCATGGTTAGTAAAAATGATAACTTTAGTTTCAATTAAGTATGATCTAAATTTTTTTAAGAGTAAATATCTCCACCAATAGTTCTTTCTCAATTGTGGAGTAATTCAACTAAGCATCATTAATTGTCCTTGAAGTGTAGTAGATGATGCATAGCTTTTTGTCATTTTGTTATCCAGAGACTATACCAATCATATAGTCAGGGGAATCACACATGATCTCAAATGGTAGGGACCAATTGAAATTTAGCATCACTAGGGCTATCATCAGGAGATTTTTCAGTTCAACAAATGCTTGTTAACACTCCGTACTCAAATTGAAATCCACATCCTTTTTTAAAAGACATGTAAATGGTCATGAAAGCTAGAGAAGTCCTTTATGAAACACTAATAGAAGCTTGCATGTACAAGAAATGAATGCACCTCTCTCACACAAATGGAAAAGGGTAAGTAGCGCACAACATCTATCTTAGTTTTATTAACATCTAACCCCTTAGATGAGGTAATATGAAGAAGTAAAATTCCTTATGTCACCATAAAATGATACTTTCTTTAATTAAGCACAATGTTAGTTTCTTCACATAATTTCAAAATTAAAGTTAGATTTTTAAGAAAATATTAAAAAGTATCATTGAAGATACTAAAATCATCCATAAAAACCTCAATAATCTTCTAAATGTAATTAGAGAATATACTAACCATATATCTTTGAAATTTACCAAGGGCATTGCATAGCTTCAAGGGCATGTATCAAGAGGAAATTTTTTCAAATGGGCACGTGAAGGATGTCTTCCCTCGATCCTCCTCTATTATGTGAATTTGGTTGTAACCGGAGTACCCATCAAGGAATCAATAATAGGAATGACTAGCTAATCAATCGAGCATCTGATTAATGAATGGTCTTGGAAAGTGGCCCTTCCTTATCATGGCATTTAGCTTCCTATAGTGAATACATACTCTATGTCCAGTCACTATCCTTTATGTGACAACACCGTTCTCCTCATTCTTTAGTATAATGACTCCTTACTTTTTAGGCACCGCCCATTTAGAATTTGAGATGGGATAGATGTGTAACACCCAAAAATTTAGTATTTAAAATTTTTTATTTTGTGAAAGAGATATTTATATAAAATAATGGGTGTTACCATCACACTTAGCATAACTTGGGTTCCCTCACATTCCTTGTGCCAAGTGTTAAAGACTCAAAACAAGTCAAATCAACACAAGTTGTAGAAAAAAAATCCAATATATAAATAAAGGTTTGTAGATAGTACATCCTCCATACAACAGTGATATCCAAAATACATAAGAGATACTAGAGTCCAAAGAAAAATCGATAACAAAATAGTACACAACAATGCGACACTAATTTGCCTTTACACTTATCATTTCTATAATAATATTACAAAATAAGGGTTACAAGAACAAGAAACCTCACTCCCTTACTATCCCTAAACACATGGATGATGCTCCTCAAAATATTTTGAACACTACATATAACACATGTACTCATCTAAAAAGTGATAATATCATTACAACTTCTTCGAAATAAGTAAATCACAACAACTCTGGAGAGACATCATACCCACAATGCACATAACAATATAATAACTAGAAAAAATGATTAAAATATAGAGACATGTGCAGTAACAAGGTACGAATCATATATGATGCCATTTACGACATCAAAATCTCATGCTCAACACCAACATACTTAACCATTTCACATCCATCTCAAAACACATAGTATCCATATTATAACACATATCTAATATTGTATTGCACTAGGGCTTTACCAACCAACCAGCCAAATCAACTTTAAAACCAAAGGTAGGGCACACAGAAGCCACTACTAAAGTAATAATCTAATATATACCAAGGTTATCAAAAAAACTTACTTTTTGATTATTTAATTTACCTGAAGGGAGATAACATCAACTCTTGACACTAATGTACACCTAGTTATACTAGTGCACATAGGTAACACAATACCCTTATACCTTAGAACCTAGTGACACTGGCATACACCTAGTCATACTAATGCACACATACCAAACATTCCCCTTGTTCTTCTCAGATCACCTAATTCTTAAGTATTGATGCCCCCTAAGAAGCCCAAAGAACTAATTAGAGTAAATATAGGGCCTACTTGGGGAATTGAGACACATAAGAAAAATCAAATCAAATTAAGTGATAAACTCATCCTTAAGGTAGCTACCCTTAAGCATCAACTAATCCCAAACTCGAGGTCTTCCACTTTAAATATTAATATTTTATTTGGTGATCACAAATGTCACATGGTGCACAAAATTTTCATTTTCATACTTAACTATTTTTACCTTTATTTTCAATTATTCAAGACACCATAAGGTCAACAGATCAAGTCAATTCAAAGTCAACACCAAGGTCAAAATAAAAATCTACAAAGGTCAACCTAATCCCATTATTCATCTTGAGGAGCATTATTGTCAAATGACAAAAATGCTCTCCAAAATCCTAATTACCATTTTTTATCCAATTTATTACTAATTTTATTTATTTATTTATTTTGGAATATTTTTTTATGAAATGGCCAAAATATAGTAATTAATTTTTTTTACAATGTAAGGAAATTCCACATCATGACAAAATATAATATTAATTCTAAGTATGAATATAACATAATACACATATAAAACCCTAGCATGCATTCCTAATAGATTATAATTTTCACTCTAATTCTATATAATAAATTTTAGATGCAAATTATGTTATATAAAAAATTTACATTTCTACCCTTAGAACATGCAATATTGAGTCATCAAAAGTTAATCTTAATTATGCTCTAAAACCAACATGCAATACATCCACATCCTCTAAAATGTACAATGAATGTATTAAATTCATTAGATTGTCAAGCATATGGCAAGGCAAAAATATGGATTAAACCCTAACCTTAGACATGCTTATTATTTCAAACCATAATGTATATCAACACAATCATACATGCTCATTTTTAAAATACTACCAAGGCATACGTGAATTATCAATTCCTAACGTGCAAACATTTATTATTTTATATAACCCAAAATTTTGTACAAAAATATAATATTCCATGCTTTCATTTTTTTATAAAAAAAATAAAAATATTTGGATAGCATCAACCTAGAATGACTGTATCCTAAAAATAAACCTATCATATTTACATATAAATTTCTATTGCATATGGAGTAGTTGGATTTACCTCGAAGGTACACAAATGGTAGCCTAAAAAGACCTCTTCTAATGCCACCTTAAGCAAGATTGTGATTACCCAAAACCAACAACAAAATCCAAACCATATATACATATTAGTATCTATACTAATATAAAATTGTAATATCCCCAAATTTACTTCTTCTTCTTTTTGTATGGAAGCATTAGTTACAAAAATAGTGGGTGTTACCACCATAATTAGCACAAGTTTAGTATCATCTACTATTCTTATAATAAGTGCTAAGGCTAAAATGTTACTTTACTTAAATTTACATTTACAAAGTAGAAATAAAATATTGATTTCATTACAAATTAACCTTATCTTAACAAATACAAAAGGATCAAGCAACACAATATAACAAAAGGAGAATGAGCAAGGGACATAAGATTCCAAAGAATATCTGGATCAAAATATGTTGTGGCAAACATCAAATCATCCTAACTCTAAACCCCTTTAAAAGTCATCAAGCTGAATCCTCAAAGTTTTTTTGCAAGGTAAATATTGCCCATTACATAGGTAGGGAACCATGAGATGGACCCATCAATACTACGATACTGAGTGAACCATTATACAACACCAACATGAAAAGCCAGATGAGGCACATACGTAGTAACATAGTATATATACATTAAGGAAATCATGTGATAGTGAAATAGCCAAAAACTGACAAAGTTAATATAATTCTAAATACCAAGGCAAGGGAATTGAGGCAACTTCCAAACCAAAAAATCCACATCAATTCCAAATACCAAGGGTAGGTCACTAAGATAACTACCAAATTAGTAGCCCAGAATAATACATTTATTCTTACTCAATAGTTACTTCTATTTTTAACTACTCAAGGGGATATAATAATAACCAAGAGATATAAAAGTACATTGGTCATACCAGCGTATAAGGAATCATGGTACCCTCCCAATCATCTAACCCAGAGGTATAACAACACTTTGTTCGTACTGGTTCACAAGGTGACATAGTACCCTCCAAACCTAGAACACCTAATCCTTAAGCATCAATACCCCCTTATAAGGCGTGTAGGTCACCTATAGAATAAACTGAGGCCTTACTAGGACACAATGACACACAAGAAAATAAAAACAAACCTAGGATACCTAATCCTTAAGTATCAATACCTCCTTATAAGGCTTTTAGGTCACCTTTAGAGTAGACTAAGGCCTTACTAGGATACAACGTCACACAAGCAAACAAAAACAAACCAAGGCCCCTACTTCATCTCTAGGGTAGCTAACCCTAAAGGGAAACCATTCCCAAACTAAAGGTCTTCCACCTTAATTATTAGTATTTTATGAGGTTATCATAGATATCACATATGGCACACTGACTCCCATTTCCATACATAACCATTTTGCCTTCATTTTCATTTATTCATGCCAAACCTAAGGTCAATGGTCAAAATCATCACTAAGGTCAACCTATCAAAATTCGACAATCATCTTATGTCCAATTATTCACGTTAGGTGCATCAGGTTGAAATTGACTATAATGCCCTCTGAAACCCTATTTTTACCATTATTATCCAATTATGTACTAAACATGATTATTATGAGAATTTGTCATACAAAGGCTAAAAGATAATATTTTGGTACGAGGGTATATTCTAAGACTTACAGATTGAATAAATTTTTCATTATACATGCTTTTAACAACTATTGTGTACAAATCCTAATCATGCATTTCTAACGTGTCATATATTCCATGCAACACATATGTACATATTTATAGAATTATATGACATTTAATAGGAAAATTAATATCATGGCACATGTAGGAAAACATTTCTAACCCTAGAACATTCAAATAACAATTATCATAGTCTAACTCTAATCATGTGTGTGTGCTTTTATGCTATTTATATAAAATCTATATACTATGAAATGATAATCATGGAACACTTAGCATGTCATTTACATTATAACTTGACAAGATAAAAAACCATAACAAAACCTTATATATGCATACATTAACCATTCAAAAAAAATTACACATATGTATATATCATATTAAATAATACGTTGAATACATGCTAATTATTTAATATCATACTTTCACATTCACACCTATTCATAACACTTGCATACCTATTGTAAACATTTTGGCATATAAAGCATACATATAACCCTTCAAAACCCCATGCATAAATCATATCCTAAGAAACATGACGACTTTTATATGTCACCACATGACTTCACATCCTAGTAGAAGGGTATGATTACCTCTTATCCAGTCAAAAGAAATAAAGCAAGATTTACCCAAATAGTCTCCACTAAACCTCTTTGAACTCCTTACATCAACACATATATTAGCATCTAATACAATACAACCATAAATAAAGTTAAGTGAAATCAACTTGGGAAAGAGGGTTAGAAAATAACATGGAAAATGAAGCTACATGAGGTAGTAACTTAGCAATGGAACAACAACAACAAAGTGATAGAGACATCAAATTTTGAAACCACTTGTTCCGCTACACATTAAATTGGTATCAAAGCTATATTTTTAAGATCTTCCAAGAAATTCAACGATTGAAGAGGTTAATTAATTCAAGATTCCAGCTTTAATTCAAAGGTTCAAAAAGATTGATTCAAGAGAAAATTTAAGGACGAGTTTTTCTCAACAAGGGGAGAATGATGCAAAAATATTCTAAGATTTTGAAGACTAACTTAAGAATCATGATAGAAGGAAGCAAGGGTAAATTTTGAAGATAATTATTTACCCTATAATATGGATACCATTGAAAAGCTTATTAAATCAGGAGTCCAAAAAATCTTTTGGATCTCAAATATAAGTTTTCTATGAAAAGTTATGGTTGTTTTACCAAATGTGTTAAGCTGAATTTTTACACGCTAATGGAAAAAGTATCTTAATTAATATTATGGATACCATTATCTTTTCATATTTATTTTCTAGGTTGTAATTGACTTATTTGATAATTATGTTAGGATATTAGTTAGTTAATTTATTTCCTTAATCATTAAGAAATTAGATAGGGTTATCTTTTATCTTATGATGTATTTTATCTTTTTAAGATTTTGTTAGGATTTAAGTATTATTATTATCATAGAAGATTACTATTCATGTGAATAGTATCTTGAATAGTGATTTAATTAGTGTTTATATTATTTAGATTTAGTTTATCTTATTATTGAGGAAGTGAATATTATCCTATAAATATCCCATGTAAAATTATTATTTGAAGAGGATAGTTGAATTGAGTTATTAAATCGATTTTTCTCTCATTAAAACCCTATGTGAGTTTCATTATTCTATGGATATGTTATTTGTGTGATTCGTAAACTTGATTTATATCTAAATTATCTTATCTGTGTGAGTGATAATTTAGAAACCCTCTATACATTTTCTGTTGCAATAAGGGAAGAAACAACACCTGTGGCCATTTCTAGGGGCAGGTTTGGTAGTTCTTGTCGTTTCTAGGGGAATTTATGATAAGGGAGGTAGAAAAGAGGTATTTGCCACAAATAGGAGGGGTGAAATAATGGGAATGGGCATTGATAAGAAAGAAAGAAATGAAGGGTGTTGGTGCAACCAAATGAAGAGCTTTGGTGGTGGCTACCATTGCTAAGTAAGGATAATGTTTTTCTGCACAAAAATTTAATGATAATGGAGAAATAATCAAGAAGAACGATGGGGATGAAACTCAGGAGAAAGGGTAAAGTAGCACTGACCAAGACTTTATTTTTGGTGGGATTCACAACACAAAAATTTAGGAGGGACAAGGCCTTATATTGGTGAGGGAACGCATGACTGAGTACACGCAGAATGGGGGGACATGTGGAAGAGGTAGATTATTGAGTGCATGGAAGGAGTATGATGTGAAGGAGAGAAATTTTTAGGGGGAGGAGGATGAGTCATATGGAGAAAAATAAAATCAAGATAGGGTAAGGAGGCTAATAAGAATAGTTAAAATGGTTAGAATAACTAGGTTCATTGATTAAACATATACCGATTAGGGTCTAAATTAGGGTTAAATCTAATAATCCATACTCTATTCAAATTTTACCCTAATTAAATTTATATCTATTTTTTCATAACAATACATTTAATGTATAGTATCTTACAATAACTATTATAAATAATTACACAAAAATTTTCAGTTTCATGATTAGTGTTTTTAATTTAGAGTCTTTATAAACATGGTATTATAAAAGTAATTAGATTAAATTTAATAGAAACTAAGGCTATAAATTAGAGAACTTAAAGCTGAGTGTTGTGGATCCATGGCACAACCATGCACCACATATATAGGGATAATTAACCATGAATCATGTTCTATGCATGCAATGGATTAAATATTGGGATAGTGGTGAAAAAAGGATCTTGTTTGAGGTGTTTGGAAAGGCCAAAGGTAATAATGCTAGTTTTACTAAAACGTGTAAGGTAGTGGTCGCTTGGTGAAGATGGTGCAGGTTGTTGCTATTGCTTGAGTAAGGAAACTTAACTATGGCCAGGTCAAGTTAGAAATGTAGGCAGAAAGGGTGGGTGGTACCTTCTCGAGTTCAAGTGGGAAGGCTTAAAGAAGAGGTTGATTGAGGTGTGGCGACACCAAGACAAGGGAAGATGGGGAGATTGGTCATGGTTGAATGTTGTCTCGATGGTTCTTGTGCTAGGATGGTTGAAAAACTGAGGGTTGAAGGCTGATGGTTACAAGATAAGGCAAGAGAATGGTGAGGATAGTGGTGTTTGATAAAGGAGTTTGGTTGGATAAGGGGATGAAGTTAATGGAGTAGGGTGATGGACAAGGTAAGGAGAGGGGTTGGGGTATCACATAAAAATAAACATAGGAAGAGGAAATAGGGAGTATGGTCAAGGATGCCTAGAAGAGAATGAAAGATGAAGGTAGAAATAGGATGAGGAGATTGAATGGGTAAGGAAAGAAAGAAAAATAAGATGGTTGGGTAAAGGTAAAGACGAGCAGGATGTATGAGAAGGTAAGAGAGGAAATAAAAGAAGGAAAGAAAGGGGTACGATCGAGTAAATAAGATGAGGTAGAGAAGAAGTAACTAGGCATGGTGAGATGATGGAACCACGCAGGCTAGTAGGCGGTGTTAGATGAAAATAAAAGTAAAGGGATGAGGGTACAGGGGCATCAAGGGCATCATAGGGTTGACAAGGTTGGGTCACATTTGGTAGAAGGCATGCAGCATAAGGGCAGGAAAAAGGCGCATTTGGTAAGGGATAGTCGGGTTTCACCTAAGGGGTTAGGGATAAGTTTGGTTAGAAAAAAATAAAGAGGAAAGATTCTACTAGAGAGGGGGTTGGGGTAAAGCTAGAGGTTTGGGTTTCAGGAAGAATAGTGGTAAAAAGGATTTAGGTTAAATGCAATAAATAAATAAATAAATAATAGTAATTGATTTTAAGAGGTTATAGAATACTAAAAATCCAACCCAATTAGTATATTACTATTATTATCATCATTGTCGTCATTGTCATTGTCATTGTCATCATCATCACCACCACCATCATCATTAGCATCATCAACATTATTTTTGTTGTTGTTGTTGTTATATTTCCTTTAAATTTGAATCTACTAGTCCGCATTATTGACACAAATTAGTAGAAATAATAATAAGCATAATAATAGGGCACCCAAACTTAACATAGATTTAAAATTAATCACACATATTAGTTAAATTTTAATTTAGGGTGTTTGCATTAGGGTTCATATAAATGGGTTATTATAAGATGCCTCTAGAATCTAAGAGCTTAATGATATCCTTCTTTAATACTTCCATTATAGGAGGATTAAGCCTACATTGAGGTTCTTTAGTAGGCTTATCTCTCTCTTTGAGAATTATGTGGTGAACACACATGGTAGGGCTTATCACTTTGATGTCTGCTAATGTCCATCCAATAAATGTTATATGAGATATAAGGACTTCCAAAAGCTTTCTCTCTTGTTCCTATTCCAACTTTGAAGGTATTCACTAGAAAGGTCTTGCTATCTCCCAAGTAGGCATACTTCAAGTGATCTAGTAATTGCTTGAGCTCTAGTGTAAGGGCTTAAATCACAAAAGTTATAGGCTTGTTAGTATCTAAGGGAATCAAAAAAAGGAGGGGATCCATACCAATATGTAGGTTTTATGTCCACGAATGCCATGATAAGTATAAGATGTGGGGAAAGTATTGTCTCTATCTCATCTAAAGGGATATATTTCCCTTTCTCATCTAATCCTCAGTTTTTTTATAATAGTGGTTTCTAGTGGATCATTGTCATCCTTCTCAAAGTAATCATATTTTAAAAAGTCAATGGTGTCAATAGGATAACAAAAATTATCATCCATAGGGTATCTTATGGCATTGAAGATGTTGAAACTTATAGATTATCCATCAAACTCCATGGTAAGAGAACTAATATGAATGTCTATCTCTATGAGAGCAGTTCTCATGAAGGTCCTTCCCAAAAGTAACAAAATTATAATTGTTCTACTACCATCCATATACAAAACATAAAAGTCTGCTAGGAAGATAAGTGTCCCAACCTACACAATAACATCTTATACAAGTCCATTAGGGAATGTGTTAGAATGGTGAACAAGCTGTATAATAACATCATCTTTTTTAATCCCTCCTAAACCGAAAGATGAATAAATGGAATATAACATGACATTAATAGATTCACCAACGTCTAGCATGGAATTTTCAAACCTATTGCTACCAATTACACACAAAATAGTGAAGCTCCCATGATCTTTATGCTTTGGGTGTATCATCCTATATATGATAGTTAACAATTGCTCACTCAATATAACTAATTCTTTCTCTTGTAGTACCTTCCACGTGATGAAAAAATCCTATAAGAATTTAGCGTATTTAGAAACTTTCTTGATAGCTTCTAAGAATGGGATATTGATCTACAACTTCTTGAATATGTCCAATGTGGCTTGATCATTCTCATCCCTTTTTTATTTGGAAAGCCTAAAAGAAAAAAAGGGTAGAAGAAATAGGGTTAGTTATAGCAAAATTTAGATTGGTAGAGGACTTAACAATCAAATAACTCTCGTATTTCATCAAAATAGTGGTTTATATGGCCTCCAGTTGAGTGGTAGGCGAGCTTCAGTTGACTACTGATGATTTCCATTCGACCGTCTTCTTTTTTTCACTCATTTGCTCTTAGGTTTATATGATATCCTTTTCTATTATTGTAGGATATTCTTCCAACTACTCTAAATCCTTCTTAGACTTTCTTGGAGTACTCTCATGTGTTTTGTTACTCCTTGTTACCCCTACCTTAGGTGACTCAAATATGCCCTTTGGATTGGGTATGCTACTATTGAGTTGTTTCCTAAGATCGTGTAATTGGTTAAACTTAGTGAACACTCCTTCCTTTTGATGCTCTATATTGGCACTATCTATTCCATGTTCAATTCGCTTTGTATCAACTAATTATCCATATTTTTCAACAACTTAAACATCCTTTCATAGTTGTTGGTGGTTGGATCTTGAGATTGAGAGGACCCTCCTTGTAGTTTTTTATAGAAACCTAGTGGCACTTGGTTGAAACCTAAAGGAATAAGAATATTATTATTATCTTTCTAAAAAAAATTAGGATGGTTGTGTATAACTGGACGATAAGTATTTGAAAATTCAATGGCATTTATGTAATACCAAGAATTTTTGCTAAACCTAATTCCATATCATTAATACCCTAATCCAATTTTAACCTTAAGAAAATATTATTTTAGCCTTACCTAAATTTATTAATCCCAAAATCTTAACCTGTCCCAGTATTTAACCTGGATAAATTGTTTTCCGAACCCGATCTTAATTCTGGTAAATTGATGTCACTAATCTTAACTATTTTAGCTAATCAAAAATTTAGCTAAAACTAATCTTAAACCCTTTTTCCTTTCCTTTCTCTTTTTTCCTTTATCCTTCTTTTGCCTTCTTTTACCGTAAAGTTGACTTATATTTCTTATAACTTGCAACAACCATCACCCTCACCCCCTACTGCAACCATCATCGTCATCATCATCCCTCACCATCAACATCTTACATTATTGTTGCTGCCTTCGACTACTGCTACCCCTGCCATTTCCTTCTCACGCAACATGCACACAACCATCACCATCTCATGCTGCATACCCCTTCCATTTTTCACCCAACACTCTACCATCACCTCCAGCCACTTTTGTTGAAAATTTCCCCTGCAACTCCCTTGTGCTATTGCTACTACCATCGTCAACCCTTGCACCTCCCATTCACATGACACCATATATATAATACTCATCTTTCTCTTCCTCCCTCATCAATTTTTGTCGATCAACCCACTACCTGAGCCACTCTTCATCCTTCTTCTTCCTCCTCTTTCCCATCCTTTGTTTCATGAATCGAGTAGCACGATCATTACCGTGCACCACCACAACCACCAAGCACTGCCCAAATCTTGGTGGACTGATCACCAAGGCCACCCCATTACTCCCCCTTATCGACCACCACCATTTTTCCTCTTCTTTCCTCATGTCTTCCTTGTTTTTGTGAGACTCACAAACTCATGTGTGGTCGTGCACTACTAAATTTTCCTTATCCCATGCTCGTACAAACCGCATGGCTTACCCATGCACCCTCACATAGCTTGCGCATAGCCTCCGTGCCCTTTCATACCTATTCATTATTTTTTGAGAAATCCTTTGCAAGAGCATGGCCATGCCTCTTTGAACAACCTATGCGTGAAAGATCCTAGCTCTCGGTCTGGGTGTGCACCACTTGCCACACGCCTATGAAGCCTCTCCATTTCGGTTGTGTACCCTCTTTTTTACCCCCCCCCCCAAACCTTATCTAAATACCACCAAAATTTCACCATAGCACCACCATATATTCCACCATACTTCCACGTAACTCAAGCTTCCCTTTAACTCTAGTTTTTTCTATTTTTACCTTAACTTTTCTTTCGGTTATAATCTTCAAGCCTAATTATACTCAATTATATTTTTCATAGGTGATTTTCTGACAATCTCAAAGAAGGAGGTATAGGATTATGTGCATTGAGATTAGTGTCTTTATTGGTTAGGATACATGTCGTAGCTAGGACATTATGTGTATGTGTATGTGCTTTTATTGGACTTGTGATATGGTTAATGTTATATTGTGATATAATATCTTGAGTAATGAGATTTCAAGAGTATGCTTGTGGTATAATGTTGGATATGGCATCTATGCAAATAATTAAGGATTTATGTAAATGGATATTGGAGATGTATATGTATTGGTATTGGGGTTTATTAGACCTTGGAAGAATGTGAGCATTTTAATTACCTAAGGATATTATGGTCATTAGAGGATAATTATGTGGTCCTCATTATATTGTTAAATTTATATCTTGTATACTTATATGTGTCCTGCATTATAATCTTGAATATACAATCAACTCTAATAAGATATTAATTATTTAAAGTTAAAGATAACATAATTTAGGCCAAGGTGTTTATATGGGTTCATTTTACCAATTAATAATAGTGGCTCAGATGTCTTGTCCTTGAGGGGTGCATCAGTCTATTCCATTAGATTAAGAATAGTGGGGCCCCATACTCAACATGAATAAATATACAATTAAGAGATAAAGTATTAATGGAAAGATACTAATCATTTAAAGTGAAAGACAATGTGAGTCAAGACCAAGATGTTGAGTCCATTCTACCGAATGATAATAGTGGCTTAGGTGTCGTGTCCCTCAGAGTTGTTTCAAACTATTCCACCATTTTAAGAATAGTGACTCATGAGCATTTTTACTTTGGGAGGTGTTGATTCCGTTCTATAGGATAATAATAGTAGCTCAGGTATTTTATCCCTGAGAGTTGTTTCAAACTATTCCACCTATTTAAGAATAGTAGGGTCCCTGAACTCAACATGAATAAAATATTAGAATATGATATATTTATATAGTGAGACTTAAAATCATTATTTACTTGGAAGTGTTTTATGTTACCTTATGTATGATTATTCTCTGATATGAATTCATGTATTTTGTCTTACTTTGACTGTAGCGTTACCTCACTTAGTACGTAGCATACAAATCATCTGTTTTATGGGTGTTGTTCATTTCCATTAGTAAACGACCCAAATGTATTTTTGCAGATTGAGGCTGACCTATTGGATGAATTTACAACCTTTGATGAGTTATATGTGGAGGAGCAACTTTGGCATCGGGGTTATGGGCATAAAGTCATGTTATCCGGTTGATGTATTTACCTAGATTCCTTTTTGGACTCTTTGATCTATGGTATCCCTTAGTTTGTATTTTTTTATTTTAATTTGAAGTTAACCTCCAAACTTGTATTATATTTGTAAAAATTTTTCCATTTCTAATTCCCTTTTTTTTACTATGAATGGTTTTAGCCTTGTTATTGATGTAAGGATGGTTAGGTAAATCTGACTTATGTCAATTACACCAATAACACCCAATATTTTGCTTATATGCTCCGCTATAAAAAAAAATTTTTTGGTTATAAACAATTGAGTTGTTACAATTTGTTTACTCATTGTCCTCTCCTCTAATCATTTATGAGCATTTATTGCTAAAGTGTTCAATCGCTAAACATACTCCACATATAGTGACAACTCCACTAGTTGTGGCAATTTTTGAAATAAGAGTAATGAGTTGGTTAAGTCTATCATCAAATTGACTTACACTTACCTCATTTACTCTTGAACATGTGGAGAAGCCACAGTATTGTTGCATAATAGAGGCGTTATTCTTCAATAAAGACTAAGTTGAAGTGGGATCCTTATCCATAAAAGTGCCACCACTAGTCGCATCCAACATGCTCCTCTCAAGTGGAGTAAGTCCCTCATCAAAGTATTGCATCAAGTTCCCTTCCTTCATCCCATGTTGTGAGGATTGTGATAGCAATACCTTATACCTATTATAGTAAGTGTGGAATGTCTCATTAGGCTCCTGCTAGATTCCGATGATCCTCATCATTGGCATTGTTACATGTGAAGTAGGAAAATACTTGTCTAATAATGCACTAGCCTAAGTATCCCAATAGCATGTTTGTCTTGTAGGTAACTCATAGATCTAGCCCTTAGCACCATCTACCAAAGCAAATGAAAATGCTTTAAGCTTCAAGATTTGAAAATCTACATCCTTAGGGCACATGGAAATACATACAAACTGCAACTCCTTCATAAACTTGTTAGGGTTCTCTCTAGGGAGTTTATGAAAAGTGGGAAGTCAGTGAAGTAAGATAGACTTGAGCTCAAAATCTCTTTCCTTACCATTAGAAGACTTAGAATAACCAATGCATGTAGGGACTACCTCCACTATATTATGGGTTGTTAACTCTCACAAACTTCTATTGGTTGCCATAAGAGTAAATTAGATAGACTCTTTATTTAGTGAATAGCAGATATTGGAAGCCTCTTTTTCTACCTCTAATAATGAGGAAGAACTAAAAAATATTGTATTTGTCTCCTGATGATGAAGGAGAACTAGAAATATTTATCTTTCTAATCACTCGAATAGATTTATCTAATTCAAGATTAAGTGGCAAAGGCTCTCTTTGTTTATTCCCTCTTGTATGCATTCACCAAAGAGCACCTACAATAAGGAAAACACCACAAAAAAGTAAACCACATGAGAGATAAAGGAAACAAATAAAATAAAATAAAAATGGCTTAAGAAAATGACACACAAAATTCACATATAAAAACACACTAAAACACATTAAATCACCAGCAAAAGTAGGAAAACTTACCAATCCCCGATAACATCACAAAAAATTAGGGTGGTCGTAGCTGAAATGTAATTTAAATCTTATTTTTATCAATTGTAGTATTGGTAAGAATGATATTTGTAATGCATCATTTTTAAAAACCCTAATTTTAAACTAATAATCATGTGTATTAGTCATAATAATTATTTTAGGGTTGTATTAAATATATTGTTGATATTTGTATTATTATTATGACCTATTAGATATAAGATTTAATTGGGTTAAAATTTGTTAGAGAGTGTGTTATTAAATTTAAATCCTAAGTTAGATCTTAATCGGTATCTGTTAGATCATGTAATCCTAAATATGGTGACCAAATATTTCTACCTTCACCTAAATAATTACCCTAACCTATAGGACTAACCTTTGCTAGATTCTCTTCATCTTCCCCCCATCCCCTCCCCAATGTAAATCCTCTTACACCATACCTTGAACCATACCTTCCTTTCTCCCATGTTTCCCTCTCCTTATTTTGCTCCATAGTTTCCCTCATGCCACTATCCATATAATCTCTCTTCTTCTCATTCTCCTTCTCCCATTTTGTGTCATGAATTAACCCCCGATCAAGCCTGCCTTACCTTCTCCTTCTTCCAATCTCTCTCTAGAAAGAAAGAAGCTCATTGTTCAGCCTTATTCTACCATTATTATCCATATTTCCACCATTTTCTTCTCTACAAGGCACTCCCACACAAACACATCCTGAGAAAGCTTGTTGTTCTTACTTGTTCTACCATTATCGTCCACATTTTTGTTATTTTCTTCTCTTTAAGGCACCCTTCACCGACACATCTCCTTAGCTTCGATAACCTACACTGATCCCTCACCCTCACCTTCAACAACTCCTACCAAAAACACCCCAACACCAATGCACAAACTCACACAAACAGACCCCACTCCATCACCCAAACTCACCAAAATCACCCCTCAACCTTCATCCAACCACCACATTTGGCCAAATCTACTGGAAGCCTCTCTCTCCACTTTAGCCTTTTGTGTAAATATTTCTCCTCCTCTTGCTGCACCTTCCCCCCCCCCCATAACCCCCATTGCTGCATATTTCCCTACCATTTATCCCCTTCCTACACTAGCCATTCCTAACATTCCAACCTCCTAGCACCAAAAAACTCCATTGTTGTTCCTTTCTCTCTTCTCAGTATACTTCTACCAGTTCTTCCTCCCTTTGTTCATGAGTCCTTAGTTTCTTTGATGCTTTGCTTCAATCAGTTAGTTATCCTTGAGTTTTTTAGTATTTTTAGGTTATTATTGTGTAATATTAAATGCTAATGCATATATTATTCGGTGTTAAATTTCTAGGTAATTCTTGACAATCTTAGAGAATACTTTTTGTGTAAGCTTAGAGTAGGTAAATCCAATAACTTATAAGATGGTGTAATTTATGTGTAAGTATTCTAAGATTGTTTAGAACTAATATCATGCTATGGTTTTATATTTTCTAAGTATTATGGCATGCATGATAAATTAATAACATGTTAAATAAATGGTATGTACAATCGTTGTATGAGTAATATGTTATATGATTTATGTATGCATGTTTAGGGTTTTGTTAAGGTTTTTATTCTTGTAAAATTATGATTTGAATGCCATGATAAATATCTCATGATTGCTAACGTATGGTATTTAGGGTTACTATGATTCACATGGAAACTTATAAGCATGATTCAGGTTAACTTATGATGATTTCTTTTTGCATGACCAAGGGTTAGATATATTTACCTACATGTATCGTGATGATAATTTTCCTATTTAAATGTTATATTATGATTTAAATACATATGTACACGCTATATGGGATATGTGATATGCGAGAATTACATGATTAGGGTTTTGTGGGCGTAGCATATTAAATGCATAAAAAGTGGAAAAAATAGTTAATTACCAAAACACGAATTATCTATGTGCTAAAATAATGTGATTAATTGTCTTTTGGCCTTTTCATGACACATTTCTTGTAATAATAATTTATGGTACAGAAATGAATAAAATGACACAATTAGGTTTTTAATGGCATTTTGGTAATTTTAACCTAATGTACCATTTTTGAATAATTGATTATTAGGATGACCTTAGAGTTTTTATAGGTTGGCCTTAATGTTGAATTGGTTTGGCTTAGACCGATGACTTTAGGGTTTACCTTTATAATTGGTAATAAAAGGGAAAATTGGTTAAGTATAGAAATGGAAATTGTTATGCAGTATATGATGTTTGTGATCACCTCATAAAATATTAATACTTAAAGTGAAAAACCTCAAGTTGGGAATGGTTTCTCTCTAGGATTACCTACCCTAGAAATGAAGTATTAGCCCTTATTTTTTTTGGTTTACCGGTATATCGTTGTGCCACAATAAGGTCCTATTCTAGTCTGTAGGTAACCTACGGACCCTATAGGGGATATCGATACTTAAGAAATAGGTGACAGAGATTGGAGGATATTGTGTTGCCTTTGTGTGCCAATATGACCAGACATACCACTATGTCCCTCGGTTTGAGAGTAAGGGTATTGTGTTGCTTTCAGTACCAATATGATCGAGTGTACCCTGGGTTGATTGTATGCCCAAGTTGATTGCATCCCATTTGAGGAATTTACAATGTAAGTAAATATTGTGTAAGAAAATGAAAAGAATTATTTTAGATTGGTTGGTTCGGTAGTTACCTCAGTACCCTACCTTGATATTTGGACTTTGTTTAACTAATTAGATATGCTTATTGTACCCTAAGATGATGTGAAGTGTACTAGTATGCTCTATTATTGTGCTTGAGACTTGATGTTATTTATATTATTCTATAATTTTTGCATGTTTTTATGGTACATGATTTGTACTCTAGTATGATTTTAGATTATAATGTGACTATGTACAATGTGGGTATGCTACCTCTTGTGAGTTATTATGATTTACTCAGTACAAGGAATCCATACTGATATTACTTTTGCATATGACTACGTGAATGGTATAGAGTAGCTCCAGCCATATTATAGGGATGAGGAAGAGATCTTTAGGAAGAGATCCCATTTTTAGAGTGGGCTTTTGGGTATAAGAAATAAGATAAACCAGTGTTATACCTATGACTGCCTATTTTTTATGTAATTAATTTTTCTTCAAACTCCTATATCCCTTTGTGTTCTTGATTTCCATTGATGTACGAAGTATATTATCCACAACTTTTATGAAAACACCCTAGAGGTGGGGTGAGTAGGGTTTTGTGGAATGGGAATGACTACATAAAAATTTACACATAATGTAAATTGGTTCAAGAGTGAATTACTCTTTACGTCCACTACCAAAAGGTTCTCCCTTTTGGATTTTCAAAATAGTGACATATTTTATTGATGATCACTCTTCTCTCAATTTATGAGCCTTAAAATCACAATGACCCTCTCACGAAATGATTTACAACTTCATCTATTTATCTTCTCTAGATTCACTAAATGAATATCTCAAGAATGATAGGCAAGACTCAATAACCCATTTGATTGATTTTGAGAGGAGGTTGTGATTACAAATATTTCTCACCAAATATAATATATGAATGTGTTGATATTTTAATGAGATGTAATCTAGCTAGATGTAATATATGATATTACAATTTTATAATAATTCTAGCTAAGAGAAGTGAGCAAATAACACTTTTTAGTAAAAACTCAGAAATATGAAAGTTTGAAATATTGAATGAGCAATTGAATGATTTTAGTGTAAGAGAGTAATTGTACAATCAATGATCTAAAAAATTGTTTGTAATAAATGTAGAGGGGCATTATTTATAAGGATTACCCTCAAGTATATATGGTCGTTAGACACAATTTGTCAAAAATTTGTTTCAACCAACGAGGAGAAAATCAGCATTTAATGTTGACCAGTCAATCGATCTAGAGAAACTAGTCGATCGGTTATAAGGTCGGTTGATCGGTTCGTTCCAACCAATCGACTATTCATGTTTTAACCAAAATAGAAAGTTACCATTATGTAAACAAGTCAATCGATTTGTTCAAACTAGTCAATTAGTTTGGCACTATACACGGTTGGTCCTAAAACACATATGAACATCATTCTGGTATAGTGAGAGCAATTGATGTGTTCTATGTATCATTCTATCGGTTTGTAAAACCAATTGATCAGTTTGGCAATAACCAGTCTATGTGTTTAAAAAGATAGCAACTAAGTTTTTGCAGAAATGAAACCCATGGATTGGTTGGTTGAACCAGTCAATCAATTTATCAACCAGCCAATCAATGTGTTTAAAGAGAGAGCAACTCGATTTCTGCAAGATTAAGACCCATGGACTGTTTGGTCGAACCAATCAATCAATTGGGCTGAACTAGTCTCTTAGTTTTTCTGAACCAGTCAATGTATTTAAATAGAGATAAATTAGGTTCCTACAAGATTGAAACCCATAGACCGGTTTTCAAACCAGTCGATTAGCTTCCGAACAGTCGATCTGCTCGAGGAAACCAGTTGACCGGTTTTATGCACCAGTTGATCTATCTAAGTTTTAACAAAACCAATGGCTATATTTAAACTAAACCAGTTGATTGGTTTGAGGACCACTTGACAGGTTTCGACTGGAAAAAATAACTTTATTTGGAAAATACTTTAAAAAGATTTATAATATGAAATCAAGTCAAGTATTTTTCAATGAAGAGTTTTAAAGATTTTTTGTTTGAATTGTGAAATTTGCTCAAATTAACTATTTACTATATACCTAAGACATATCAAATTCTTGGTTTCATATGTTTGTTCCTTTTGTATGTTTTGATTTGTTGCATCAACACACTTAAGCAAGCACATTAGATACCAAAATCCGTTTGTTATCATCAAAACAAGTATAATGATATTGCTTATCCTTTGAGGTTGACATTTTATTTATGTATTACCTTCTTTTTCATAGTTTATTTTTGTTATGGTTTGTTTTAGCCTTAGCACTTGGCATAAAAAATATGAGGGAAATGAATTTATGCTTAGTGTGGCAGTAACACCCAGTAATTTGGTAATAAACGATTTTATAAAATGAAAATTTTAAGTTGTAAAAATGGGGGTGTTGCAGTATTGTTCTAGGATGGGGATTAAGAGGGCTCCAATAATTCAAGCTAGCACACAAATAATAAAATAAAAAATCCTAAATCATACAAAAATAAATAATAAGAAAACACAATTATGGGGGAATAAAATAGGAAAAAAGAAGAAGAGAATATCAAATAAGACACTGTGGATGGATGTGAATATAACGAAAGTGATAAAGAGTTGATTTCCACTACTATATTAAGTAAAGATAAATCAAATAATTCTTAAGTCCCCTATCGATCAAAAAAATATATCAACCAAGTTACAAGCCAAAACAAGTTTATACGTCAATACAATTGAAAGTTGTATCTATTGATATTATCTTTAAAATTAAACTTGAATCAACTCAATAGGAGCTTAGATGAAAAAGTTATGCTTAAAATACCGAAGGTTATTTTCTGTTATTTTATAAGAAAGTTCTTATTGACCTTTTTGCTTGCAAAACTGTTCAAAATACATCGTTTTTTCTTCTTTTCTTCATAATTGTTCCTAAATAAGTACCTATAGTTAAAAAAAAAGGCTAAATTGGTCTCTCTAAAGGAAAAGTAATGCAAATTATGAAAATTTATAATATAAAAATAAGGCATAAAATACACTTATCACCAGTTTCCATTAACAAATTAAAGAGCATTAACTCAATTAATGTGTTGGATGCGAATGATTTTTATTATTTTCTTATATGTGTGGATGCTAAATATGCTAAGGTGCCTTTCAAACCTATCATAGAAAGTGGCGAACACAATTTTGTTTATATATTTTATACCTTCTTATTCTAAAATTTTGGTCATTTATTTAAGTAATATGTGAGGCTATTTATATCATTTAAAATTGTGTACTTAAATTATAATAATCTCAGTTACTTAATATTTTTTCAAGAAAAATGAAGGATCTTGCATGATTTTAACATTCTATCATATTTTGGCCATAACTTTTACGTAAGAACTTTGATTTAGGTGATTCAAATTACTATGTAAAGATAAAATAAAGAAAATAAAATAAAACCTAGAAATATTTTTTCCTAATAGTTTCCCCTAATTTTGATCCTATAATGGCCTAAATTGGATTTGAATTTATAGTTGAAAATGTATTCTAGAAAAATGATTATTAAATATTCTCTTTTCATATTGTAGATATCTGTAAGTCGGCAACAACAAATATGGAGGTAAAGTGTAGCCTAAAAGAAACCAAGAAGAGAAAAACATGCATAAAATAAAAGATAAGAAAAAAAAAGGAAAAAAAGATGATAAAATGAAAGCAAGAAGATATAGAAGAAAGATAAGATGCATTCCTAGTTAAGTTTTTCTACTTCTTTAACATAAGATTAGGCTAATAAAGAATAGAAATACACAAAAACAACATTTAATCCATAAGAAACAACAATCAATTAAACAATTAGTAGCTAAAAAAAAGAGACAAGCAAAAGAAATACAGAAACATGTAAAAGAGAAATCAACATGACAATCAGAAAAAATAAGATCCCGCACACCAATAATTAAAAGATAACATATTAGATCTAGACTTTCACATTGTAAGAAAATAAGCCATGTTACTAATACACACATCAGAGATGAACGAGGAGGTGGCATAATAAAACCAAGTAGGGTGACAAACTAAAGGAGAATAGCAGAGAACCTTGAATCCAAAATAAGAGACTGATGTTTGCTTATTAGTTTTTATTCTAATTTAATTATTCAGATATTGCTAAGTCCTTTTTTCTTTCTTTTTATCTATTTAGTTTAGTACTTTGGTAATTTTTTTAATGTAATTGTTTGTTTTTTATAATAATTTTATGATTTTATGTAATTTAAGTTGAGTATTACTTGATGATTTGATTATTTATATTAAAGTTATACTTTTCATTTATTACCTGATGGTATGTTATTCTTATATTAATATTCAAGGCTAAATTTATATAAGGTAGGAGGATAATTAAAGGTTATGGAATAATTGATCATGAAATGTAAATTAGATTTAATAAATATGTATATTATTGATTAAGTTAACAAAATTTTTCTAATGATCACTATATCGGATGGTAAGATAGTATAGTTAGTCTATAATTATGAACATATACATCCAAAAGTAGCAAAAAAGTTGGTTAATTTCTAAAATAAAGAGATTAATTCAATATAGTTTATTAATCTTTAGGAATACATAATTTGAGTTAACCATAATTATGGTTCTACTTCGTTATTCCCTGATATTTAATTCTATTATTAATTGAATCTAGAAATTTTATCCTAGGTTATTAATCAATTATGCAATAAATCAAGAGTAGAGTTTGTATTTGAGTAAGAGGATGCTAGGAAGTAGACATATATGAGCTTCTATAGGTTAACATCAAAATTATTATATGACCATATTATTCAATGATCAATTGATTTTCATATGTTAAATATGTCCTATAATACCCCTTAGCTCAACATTATTGTTTAACTATTTGTGTTGTTGCTAGTAATTAATTTTCCATTATTCAATAGATAGAGAAATAAATTTGATAGTATAAATTAACAAATTAAGTTACAATATTTATAGGATTGGCCCATACTCACCACATGCTACCTACTTGTGTGTTTCTGGTTTAGTTTGAGTGTCTGCAACATCACATCAGAAAGAATAACTGGATTACTTGAATTGGAGCATGAAAACTTAGCTGATTTTAAGAGCATTGTTAGTAGAGGAAAAAATGGTATTATGCGAATTTTATTGATGATTATTTGCGATATAACAAGGTTTACCTCATTTGGTAATAGGATAAGACTAAAAGGGTGTTCTTAAAATATAAGACAGAAGTTGAAAACTAATATAGTGAGATAGAGAGGCTTAGGTCTAATAACAGTGGCAAATATGGAAACAGTTTCAGTAAGGTTTTTTATGATATAAATGGTTTTATACATGATATCAGTGTCCTTTATTTTCGTTAACAAAATGACAAAGTTGAAAGAAAAAATAGAACATTGAAAGAAATGATTAATGACATGTTATTAAGTTCCGGTATGTCTGACCAAATTTGGGTGGAAGTTTTTTAGTCAACATGCTATATTTTAAATTTGATCCCTCATAAAAAAAATATAAAAAAAACTAGACCAACTCCCTTTGGGCCTAACTCAAAACTTTTAAAATTGTGGGTGTTTTTTGCCAACTCTAGATTGTCAGATTTTAGAAGGATTGATGAGGAAACCAAAACATTTAATTTTGAATTTATTAAATATGCTTAGAAAATTGATTTATGTAGATTATTATGCTTTAGTTATAAATTTATATATGAATCTAGAGATATAGAATTCTGTGAGAAAGTGTTCCTTGTGAGGAAAAGTGCAATCGATGTTGTTGTTTATTCTAATGCTTATTTTGTGCATGTATCTTTACCTTCTCCGTCGCATATTATATATGATAATGTTAACGAGATTAGAAGAAGTAAAAGAAAAATTATAGAAACTAGATTTTGACCTAAGTTTGATACTAATTTTCTTGTTGAAAATGTTGATTTTAATAAGATAAATGTGGACTTTGTGTATTCTTACTTGATCAAGGAGAGCTTAAATCCTAAATTAAAGTAGTATCTTTTGTTGACACTAGTTTTGGAAAGAGGTAATGAATAATTAATTTGATTTAATTCTATCTAATCATACATAGAATTTAGTTGACTTACCTAAAGGATGTAAACTAAGTAGGTGTAAATAAGTCTATAGAAAGAAATTGAGTAGTTGTGGAACAATTGATAAGTTTAAGGTTAGGTTGGTAGCAATAAGATACAAACAAAAGAACGATGTTGACTCTTTTTGTATACTTACTCACTTGTGAATAAAATAACCACTATTCATTCTTTATTTTCCCTAGCAATTATCCACCAACTCTTTTACTTCATTCTAATCACTCTCATCACTCCATTTAGCTTGCAAGCAAACCCAAATCTAATTAGACTCCTCTCACTTACTCTCCATACCCAAATCAACAACCATAAGGACCTATACCCGCTCATTTTGTATTTTTACACTTAGCCACTTTTCATATTTTCCCCAACTTTTGATACTCTCTTCTCACATTTCCCTTTGTTCTTGAGGTGTTTTTTCTCCTCTTTACGCAGACCTTCCTTATTCTCTTTCCTTTATTTTTATTTTTCTTTATCACTTCTAAGGTCTTAATTTTTATCTCTTTGGTGCTTGATTTAAGCATAAGAAAGTTAAGATTATAGATTAGTGAAGTTCCTAAAGCTTTTTCAAGCCCTTATGTTTGATCTATAGGATCTATTTTCTCCACTCTAATTTTCTTTCATATTTTGAACCCTTGTTCTATTCCTTTATCTAATTCTATGTTATTTTTTTTGGATATCCTTAAGTGTCAAAAGGGAGTGCTTAGGAGTAATTTTTCCTAAGCGACCAGTGTAGCTTTGATAAGGCGTTATAAACCTTTTTAAATTAGGCATTTTGATGATATGTGTGTTTTGTATTAAAATCATATTATCATGGTTTATTTTTTTAAATCATGATTTATATTTATTAAACTTATATTCATGTATTATTTGTATATCTATGACATACATAGGACATTGTGAATTTGTGTAAAATACCTCATTTTAGGTCATGCTAGGTATTATATTTAAATTTCAAGCATGATACCACACGTTTTTTTTTTGTTAAGTTTATTATTATGAGATTTAGTATTGTTAATGAAATGCCCCAAAAATTTCTAATTTTAAATAGTATATTTAAATGAGGTTTTATTATAAAATTTAGTTATGTATATTATTTTATTTAAAATAAAAGAAAATTTATTAGGGCAAATCCAGAATAAATTTATAAGTATTTTAATTAGGAGGAATTTGGGTATTTTGACTAATTAAAGATTTTAATTTGGAAATTTATTTAAATAAATTATTTTATTTAAAATAAGAAAGAGAAAATAGTTCCAAATTAATATTATTTTTATAAATAATTTAATGGAAGAAAATTTGGGTGTTTTGCTAATTAAAATGGAATTTATGGAAAATCTTTCAAAAATCTTATTTTAGCCTAAAAAGGGATTTAAATATTATTTTATTTAAATATTATTATTTTTAAATATCCTAAATATTTAGATTAATTTATTTGGCCCTAATCTAATTTTGTCTCCTTTCCTTTTTCCCTTTTTCTTTTTCTTTCTTCCTTTTTCCTTTTCTTTTTCTTTCTTTTTCTTCTTTTTCTTTTTCCTCTTCTTTTTCCCTGAACTGGGCCAGCTGCGGCCCAGTCTTCTTTTTCTTCTTCCTCTTCGGCCCAGCCCGCGCGGCCTCCTTCCTCTGACTCCGCAGCGCCGCGTTTTGCATCCTTTTCCGCCTGAAGCTCGTCGTTTCATTTAACGCCTCCTCCTGCGTCGCCGAACCGCCTGGTTCTCCCTTTTTTTTCTTTTCTTTTTCCCGACCGACCGGTCCGCCTCCCTTCCTTCTTCCTTCTTCCTCCCCTCTCCTCCGTCGACGATGGTGCAGTCCCGGCATCGTCAATGGCATCTCCGGCTACGATGAATAATACCGGTCGTTTCTTGCCTCATTGTCTTCCTCTTAACTCCAGAAATAAATTGGAATAATTATTGGATGTTAAATCTCACCTGTTTCCTCTCCCTAGCCCCACGAACCTTGGACCAAAACCAAGGAATCGTCATCCGTTTTCTGGCGCCGGCCACCCAAATCTTCGCAGCTAATAAATTCCTCCCAACCCCCAAAACCCCATTATACCATCTATAAAAAGCCTGATTGTAGGAGTTGTGGAAGATTTTTCTTCCCCGAAACCCTCGGCGAGGGCTGTCATCATCGAGACTTTAGACGCCTCTTTCGCCTCTGTTAGCCAACTTCAACGCCACCGAAACATTCCATTTTCTTCCCTGAAAGTTCATCTAATTAACTAAACCATTTTTACCTCTCGATTCTTCTTGCACAAGCCTCCATAAACGTGCAAAGTTGGCTGCTCGTTTCGCCAGAATTTTTACCCCAAAGCCTTAAACCACCGTCTGCCGCCACCTTTGGCTGCAACACCACCATCATTTTGTCCCTCTCCTCTTGGGCAACAATAAACACCTCTTATATCACCTCAATTCTCCCTATCTTTTTCCCAACATCCATCTTTCCCTCTTTTCTTCTATTTTTTCAGCCACCACCGCCACCGCCGTGCACCAATGCCGGTGCCACCTATCACCACCAGCTTAAGGTTGAACCCTAGACTCTCTCAACCATTTTCCATATTATTATAAGACTTTATTTTAATTTATTTCAATTATTTGCATATAAATACCATTATTATTATTCTTAATATTTATATTCTTAGTATGTTTTATTATTAGTAGTAGTAGTATTATTGTTTTATTATTATTTATGTTGAGGGTTGAAGCCCTATTGTATTTTAATTCGATTTTATTATTATTCCCCTTATTATTTCTTTTATTACTATTATTAATATTAATATGTTATAAGTATAATTATTACTATTATTTTATATTTCGAATTTCTATTATTCTTATTACATTATTATTAATGCAAATATTTTACCATTATTATTGTTGATAATGTTATTATTGTTATTACTATTGTTATTATTATGATGATTATTATCATTATTATTATTGTTACTATTATTTATATTCTTATTGATATTAGTTTTATTATCTTTGATATTATTATATTAGTATCATTATTATTATTAGGGTAAAGTCTTTAACCCTATATTAAAAATGTTTATAATATCTCTATTATTTTTTATGTCTTTAGCAAAGTTAGAATTTTGTTAAGGTTATTTTATTAGTATGATATTATTTTGGTCAAAGCCCTAAGGAGGCGTAGGAGCGTGCTCCAAGACCGGTGTCATTTTAGGTAAGGGGTGCTAAGGCCTTTTATGTGCTTATGGGCATTATGTGCTTCGCATGCTATGTATCCTATATTTATGATTATTAATTATTTTGTATGTGGTATGACATGAAGTTGAAGTATGTTTTTATGTTTTTTGTGTTTTTGTATGGCATGTGTACTATATGTATGTGACGATATGTGTTGTAACCCTATAAGACATGCATGAGAGGATATCGATGTGGTTTGTGTGGGAGAAAGGATGAAAAAGGAGGATGGGGAAAGAAGTTGACTAAGGGAAGTGAGTTGACCTAATATTATGGTTTTATAAGGAATAATCTAATGTATGGTTTTATAAGGAATAATCTAATGTATGGTTTTATGTGGAAGAGTATAATTTAGGGTTTTATGCGGAGAATATAATTTATGATGTTATATGGGAGAATTAAATTTATGGTTTGTTAGGGAGAATCTAGTTTATGATGTTTTTTGGGAGAATGTAATTTATGATATTATATGGGAGAATCTAATTTGTGGTTATGAAAGGGGAGAATCTAATCAATTGTATTATGTGGAGAAATCTTTGGGTTTTATATTATTTGAATCTTTGTGTTGGTATGGATTGAATTTAGGGTTTTGTGTGAATGAATCTTTGGGTTTAATATGGTTGAATGTAGGGTTTTGTAAGGATGAATCTTCGGGTTTATGTGAATTGAATCTAGGGTTTGGTAAGGATGAATATTTGGTTGGTATGGATTAAATTTAGGGTATTGTATGACGGAATCTTGGGTTTTGTGTGGTGGTATTAGGGTTGCGTGGTGGAGTTAGGGTTTTGTATGGGAGTTAATGATTGCATGGAATTTAGGGTTTACATGAAAAGTTCGAATGGTTGCATGGGGAGATTAATGTCTACATGGGTATGAAATTTACGTGTGGAAAGTTAATTTGGGATGTAAGGAAGGTAATGTAAGTATTATTTGGGTGTTGAACTATTTTGGATGAAAAATAGTACGTGGAGCATTATGAGTGTATGGAAGAGATTGAATTAGGGTTTGGAGTAATGAACTCTGGGTTGTTGTGATTAATTAGGGTTGGAGTGGATAATTGTGGTTTGTTATGATTAACTAAGGCGTGGAGTGGCTAATTATGGTTGTTATGGTTAAATAGGGTTTGGAGTGGTTAACTATGGTTTGTTGTGGTTAATTGAGGTCTGTGGTGGCTGATTAGAGTTTTTGTGTTATCATGTGCATGTGGTAATTAAAGTGTAATTATGATGGTGGAATTTTATGATTTGTGATGTGTGATGACTTATGCATGTCTAGGGTGAAAGCCTTTGAATAAGATACTTAAGACACTAATCATATGAAGTGGAAGATTATTGAGCCGAGTCCAAACCGATCCACCAGTCAGGAATAGTGGTTAGGACGCGTAGTCCTATGTGCGACCGATCCACCGGTTATAATAGTGGTTAGGCCATGAGGTCCTATATGTGACCGGCCCACCGGTAATAATAGTGGGGTGACTCGAGCTCAATATACACAAACCAGAATCGTTAAAGCTCTTAAAAGATACTAATTACTTACAGTGGAACACCATGTGAGCAGGAACCAAACCGATCCACCGGTCAGGAATAGTGGTTAGAGTTGTACCCTATGTGTGACCGATCCACCGGTAATAATAGTGGTTAGGGCATGATGCTCTATTGTGACCGATCCACCGGTAATAATAGTGGTTAGGGCATAATGCTCTATTGTGATCGGCCCACCGGCTATAATAGTGGGGTGTTCCTCTACTCGCATGGATTGATAAAAGGCATGGTGTGAATTGGATTATGATAAGAGATTAATTAAATGATTAATCTGAATTATATATGGGCCTCTGTACTTCTACCTGAATTGTTCATATACCTTTATGTTGTTATGTTGGATTGCCCTGTTATTATTCTGCATGGATTATGTGCTTATGTGTTTGCCTTAGTGCTCGGTTACCTTACTCAGTACGTAGCGTACTGATCACCCCTTTTATGGGTGCTGCTCATTCCCACGAGTAGTATGCCCTTCTGAATTTGTGTAGGTGGGCGAGATATCAGTTAGGGCTGAGCGTTGAGCATGTTTAGCTCGAAGTTCGAGAGTGTCGTGGCCGTATTCTTTCTTTACGCGATTTCATTCCTTTTGTTATTTCTTTGGTATAGTATTTACCATTTTCTGATTCAATACTCGATTGAGTATTTTAATGAACCTTTTATCGGTTGTAAGTTTAATTCTCTTTTGGAAATGAATTACATTTCTTGATGCGTACTCTGATTTTGTTTTACAACCGTTTAATGATTATTTGGAGTTTAGTTTGTATTAATTTTGTAATTTATTGTTAATCTCTTCTTTAGCCTTAGCACTTGGTACTAGAACGGTCGGAGAGAACCGGTCTAGTACTAAGTGTGGCGGTAACATTTCCAAAATTCACGGGTTTTAAGTATTTCTATTTTAATTGCTTCCGCTTTTCAAAAAAAAAATGTAGTGAATTTTGGGGTGTTACAGTGAAAGAGTACCGTGTGTGGTTTGGATTTTTGGTTATTTTGGGTATTTTTGGTGTCTCAACCCTTTGATATTTGGGGGGGGGGGGGTTGGTTGGTTTGATTTATGTTAATATCATATTTGGTTGTTTAATATTATGTAGAAGATTTTGTGTGAAATTGGTTAAGTTTGGTTAAAGTTGAAACTTGTGTAATTTTGGTGCTAAAATTGACTTACGGGCATTTTTGTTAAAATAATGAGTTTTGTGGAAATGAACTATGCGATTGTGGTTTTTGTAGCTTTTACATGAATTGTATTAGATAATATGATAGGGTTTGGTAAAGTATGGTTCAAGATATGAGTTTTGCAAAAGTTGATGTCTTTAGGTAAAGTAGGGATAAAATGATCGCTTGAAGTTAATTTTAGAAACTTTGAGGTTGTATAAGTGTTATTTGGGTTAAAATATTATAATTTTGATATATGATTATTTTGGGTTCATCAAGACTACCAAAGTTATTAATTTTAAGTAAAATGACTTAAAATGGGATTTGAAACCTAATGGTATAATCGGTATTTTATGTACAAAATATCAGAATTTGATGTTGATTTTGGGTTGGTTGTGCTTAATATAATATGTTGTGGTGTTGTATTAAATTTGGTGACTTGAGGAATCCTATGGGTGATTTTATGGATTATTATGAACAAGGATTTTCTTAAGGGTATTTTAGTCATTTCATTAGTTGATACAGCTAGGTTGATACAGATAGGTTGAAGAGATTATAGTTGTATGGGCAAAACCTATTACTTTGTCCTAACCTAGAATGACAAAGTCTAGAAGCTCAATATGCTCTAGGAATCGCAAGACTTCACAAGGGCATTCCCTTTAACTAGATTGCCTCATCCCTCATAATAATTTCATGAACAAAGATTGTGGCCTCAACATCAGTGGGACTTATTCAAAATTTGTTCATTATCCACTCCATTTGAATGTAGCCCAACCCCCCTTAATTTTTTGACACTAACTATCTCTAACAATGACCTTATCTTACCTCATGCGGGGATGCATTATGATTCTTGGCCTCCATGAGTAGTGGAGCCGTAAGGCCCTAAGGAGGGTACAAAACAACTAATATCAATAATATATCTATCAAGAAACCATAGCACACTATTTTCTCTACCCAACCTACTATTAAAACCTTCAATTCTCAACTATTTTATATTCACTATGGCCTAAATGGCACCCCTACAAGCACCTCCAGCTTAGGACCTTGAACCTTTCACCATTGAAGTGTCCTTAGGCCAACATTGCACTAGTGTTCCTTTAAATCTCAAAAGATTCGTTCTTGTCTTTCTTGTAGGAGATTTGGCAATACCCCACCCGAATATGACTCATATAACTTTTGTAAATTATAATGGTATACAATATGGTGTCCATTATGGGGTTTGATTTTTCATAGGGCACAAGTGATCAATGCATTTCAATCATGGCATACATTTCTTTTTCTCCTCTTGAAGATGGCGAATTAGTTGTATTAAACCCCTTTGGTGGAAATCTACCTTAAAAAACTAGAAATAACCTAGCGTAGGCACCATTGAGTACCGACTAGAGTTCCTAACTTGACAAATGAAGTAGTATGAAAAGTGAATCCAAGATTTATAGAACTATAACAAGATTCAAAGGACTCAAAGCATGTTGTATCCTACCCAAATCCTATAAGTAACTCTACTCCCAATAGTGCCTAGTGCTTAGCTGCCAGCATTGAGCATGGCGGCCTCTGCCCAAGAGCCAGAGGCACCCACCACTATGGTTTGTGGATCGCCACATGACACATCAAATTTTGACCAACCAAGTGCCCAACTCCATCATGTAACCTTGGCCCTTGAATTCACATAAAACCTTTGTGGACTAAGAAAATGGAGGCATATGAACATGGGATTATGAACCTTTTTACTTAACCTAATGTGCTTCATTCTTGTTCCACCTTCGGTGGTGCTACTGCTATTAAGGTACCTTTATGTACAATAACTACTAACATCAATTATTCTTACCTCTTTATGAAAAATACCATGTCTTGGTCATATCGCACTATAACTAAGAATATCCCATCCAGAAGATGGTTAACCTCAAGCAAATGATACATCGAATCCCTGACATATCAACATCAATCAAAAGAAGACTCCCTAATAACTTTGCGGAATCATTGTTCATAGATTCCATCGTGATGGTAGAAATACCAAGAAAGTTTGTTCTCCCCCACCTTAGGATGTATGATGGAGCTAATAATCCTAACAATCACACCATATAGTACAAGAAAAACAAGCTTACATTGTCAATACTAAAGAAGATATGTGAGGCATGAATATGTAAAGGGTTTAAGACCAACCTTGTTGGTCTAACCCTCTAATGATATGCTATTATGCCTAATAACTTGATCCCTTCTTTTTCACATCTTATAATACCTCATTTATAGAAACCCTAATTTAGATACACTAATTATTAAATTGATAATTATGTGTAATTAATTATAAAAATTATTTTAGGTTTAGATGTTCCATTATTATGTATATTGTTACTTTGTGCTAGTAATATAGAGTAGTAGATTAAATTTTAAGAGATATTAATTTGGTAGAATTTTTATATTTGTTAATCTCTTAATTAATTAATTAATATCCTTAATAAGTTTTATTATTATTTTTACCCTTCAACCCAACCCTTGACCTCACCACACTTTTCCTCTCTTTTGTTTTTCTAGTCGTATACCCTAACCTGCAAATCCAAATAAACTAACACCAACCACATTATCCTAGCTAGTTGCACCCCTACTTAATAGATACCCAAATAGCCCCCTACAACTTGTGATTTTGTCTCCTTAACCCCCTTCCCCATCCACTATCTTACCCTGCCAAACATGCCTCTTGTATCATTGCCCATGCACCTAGCTTTCCTACATGGTTTCTTTTCCTCCACACCCAACCTGACTCATACTATCACACGTAACACAGTTTTCCCAACCAACTTTTCTTTTTTCTCTTACATGATCAAACTCATAACCCCTATCTCACTCCTTCATTTTTTTGGTTGTCTTTGACCCTACCTCCCTCATTCTCCTTTTTTTCTTTTTCTATTTTCGACCATAACAACCCAAACCTTCTCCCCCGTTCACCTCCCTATTTGGTTACCATCATTTTCCCTCCATTCCCCTATACTCTTTATAGCTTGGACACAACACCAACTAGTATGATTTATAACCCAACTATTCCATTTCTTTCCCCCTTGGTTCAACTTCATCCTTAAGTTTTTTCACCATTACAATGATGGACAATGGCAAAATAACTAGTGTTTTTGTTCTTGTTGTGGAGTTTTCCTTATCTCACCTTGGTGTTTGAGTTATTGATATGGGCTTAATGTAGTGGTGGGTGCAGGCCCTAGCCCAACATTAGTTTTACTGAAAATTTATTATGTTTTTAATCCTTCTCTTTTTACTTAGTCTTTATTAACAATTATATTTTTATTGCGACGTTGTTGGACCGATTCAAAAGGAATCGATGGACGTGGGTAGGGTTTTTTGTCCTCTATATATATTGTGGTATTTTACTCAGTAAGGAATATAATACAACTGAGCACTCTTCTATCTCTATTTTCAAATAAATTTACTAAACAAAGTTCTGTGATTTCCATACCCTTCAATCTTGAGTGTACGAGATCAGAGGTTCATTGTGTTAACCCTGGGGAAAAACTAAAGTTACAGGATTACACCATAGTTCTTGTCGTAATCTACTTTAGGGCAGGATTTCATATGTGGAACAATAACGCCATTCGATAAATTTTTTCTTAGAGCTTAATTTCAATACATATATTTATCTCCTAATTTCTATTACTATGTATATATTTTCCAACAATGCAACACAGTTCAAACCTTGTTGTGCCAATGTTCACACTACCAACATCATGAGCTTCCTACACAATATAGCATCCCTTCAACATCACATATCCCTATTGCATGCCTACCCCAATCTAGTCAACACCGTACTGCACTCCTAACCACCACCACCACTAAGATTATTTTTCTCTATGTACTCTCCCTTTCCTATGCAAGTAACAACCTAACACCTACCTCCAGCCTGTATTTTCCCTTCTATAACGAGGATATCTAGCACAACAACTAGCCCGACCCTTCTTAGTGGAGCGACCACCTCGCTTAAACTTGTTAACCACCACAATTTTCCATTATGAGGTGCCAACTGATGTCTTTCCCTTCTTTGTGTGCTTCACATTGTGTTCCCTCTACTGTATGAACTAGTGGTAAGTTTAGTCTGTTGTTGTGTGAGGAATTGACAAAGGTGACTCCAACAACCTAGAGAATGAGTGTAACCACTAACCCAATCATTCCTTGTCTGAAATCCTCACGTTGAGGAGCTTGGGCAGCATGGATTATTTATGTTGAAATCCCTCATTTATTCCAGCCTTATATTCAATTTCCTCTTACCCTATACTTTAAAATTTTTAATTTATGCCAGTTAATTATTTGTGTGGTATTAGTACTAATATGTGTATTTTTGTTTTATTTTCTTAGGTGATTCCATGAGGTGCCTCAGAGGAGAAATTTTGTAGTACTTTTTTGTTTATCCTAGAGGTAAATTAAAGCACTCATAGGATGGTAGAAGTTATGTGTGATCATGATATATTTTATTAGGCTACGAAGCATACTAGATTTAATTTAATGTAACCTTTGTGAATTTTGTGCTAGAATATGTAATAAATAATAATATGATGCATGTATGTGCAAGTTGTATATTTAAAAAAAAGGATAGAATGTTGTTGATTTAATGACATGAATGTATTTTGCATGTACTAAATAGGAAAAATCATGCTTATGAGAATATGTGAATGTGGTTAGAATAATATATATAAAACTAGGGTTTTGGTCTCAATTAAGAACTTTCCTTCCATGTCATTTCCATAAATGTTTAGCATTTTATATACCTCTTATATGTTGTAGATTATGTTGATCAATAACATGGTATCACGTGAACATGATTAGTGGTGTTTTTTGGTAATTCTTTGTTTGTGAGTTCTAGGGGTAGAAAGGTAAAAAAATATTATATCATGATTTTATTATGTCATGATTCCCTATCCATACCTTTAAATTATTATATATATTTAGTATGAAATGAATGATATGCTAGAAATTCATGCTTAGGAATTGATATACTTATCATGCTTAACTTATGTATAGAGGTAAAATCATCAAATGCCTTGTTTAGAATTTACATGCATATGTAAACACTTATAATTATGGTAATTTAGCCTTTTCATGAAAAATTGATGAATGTGATAAAGTTTGGGAATAAATGGCTAATTTTGAAATAACTAGGATCTTAAGGGTATTTTGGTCATGTACGACTTAAATGTGCCTAAATGTATATAATTGATCAAGATTAGCTTATTTTACCTCTACTTGAATTTTAGTGGACATTGGGATTGTCCTTAAATAAATTGATATAATAATAATAATAATAATAATAATAATAATAATAATAATAATAATAATAATAATAATAATAATAATAATAATAATAATAACAATAATAATAATAATAATAATAATATTAAAAGGGAGAAATTATAGCTGAAGAATTAGAATTTTTTTAGGCCAAGGTATGAAGCCTAACCCTAGGTTGTGATGGCAAGGTTGCTACAACTTGTATGGTCCTTTGGAATTAAATTGATAATTAGACTATTGTGTGGCTCAGGTGGTTTTTGGTTTATTTGATTATTATTTTTGGACATCATTATCCTTTAAGGAATAATGATATTAAATTAATAAGATATCAATCACTTAAAGAGAAAGACTTGAATTTGGAAAGGGATCTTATGCCTCGGAATAGGCCCTTGAGTGCATAGTCAAACCTTCAGTTCAAAGGGAACACTTTTTCTTTATTGTTATTCCATACACTCTATAGAGTGTACGCATACTTAATGACTTGGGTGCCAAGGTTTAGTATAGGTGATTGCTATATCGTGTAGCTTCCTTGGTAAGCTTTGCCTAAGAATTAAGTGATTTAATATGGTAACATCTCCTTGACGATCATTATCTTAGATATAAGATTGTGTTATGCTCAAGATTCAATATCACCTTTGATTGAAATTAAATTAGGGATCCAATTTTGTGCCTCTTGAATAATTAGTTATGGTTGGTTTTATAGAGTTCCATTTGAGTTGGAAATCTCTTGTGTTGGACCTTTTCTAATTACTACTCTATGTTAGGTTATAAAGACATGTTTATCCTCTTATATAGTGATCACATGTGATTATTATGTCCCAAACATGTTTCCTATCATTGTATGATTATGTTTAATGTGAGCATGATACCTCTTATAAGGTATTGTGATTTACTTAGTACAAGGAAGTTATACTGATACTATCACTTTTCAAATGAGTAAGTGCATTGGATATAGTGATTACAGGATTTTGAGGAGCGTCATTAGGAGGGTTTGAAAGACTAGGGAAGTGAGGGTCCATGATTCTTTAATATTTATTATTATAATATGGTTTGTATATGGGTTGAGTTTAAAGGTAAATCGGTGTCATACCATTGTGTGCTTTTTCATGGTCGGTATTTTTTCAAACACCTATGTCACTAATGTATATTGGTTATCATTGTTGTACGCAGAGTGTATTATCTGTAAACGTTTAATTATACCATTGTCTCTTCTTTCCACTGTTTTATCTTTTAAATTTTACTTTATTTATCCATATAACTTGCCATAAAGAAGGTACGGATATCAAACTTATTTTAAGTGTGGCGGTAAAATCCATTATTTAGTAATTTACGCTTCCACAAAATGAAAATTTTAATCTCTAAATTTTGGGGTGTTAATTATCATACAAACACTTTTGTCTAATAATTTGTGGCCAATCAAAAACTCAAAAAGTTTTCGGATGAACTTTACAAGATTAAATAGTAAATTGATGAGAGTCTTTGATAGTACATTGAAAAATTCAACATAGAGAAGGTTTTCATTCCAAACTTACACCAAAACATTACAGTAACAGCCTTTTGGAAAGACTTGATGCCAATCTTAAACCTTTTTAAGGAATTAAACAAGTGCACATATAAGAATATAGAGGTCACCCATGTAAAGGCATGTTCCTAGATCAAATGGTAAGAAGATAAGGCCAACTGAGTATAGTCGTAGGATAACTTATGGTATAAGGAACAAAGAACGTCTTTGTAGGAAGGTCATCAAACCAAGGCCCTGAAACCTTATAATATGGATTTAGAAAGGCAATGGTGGAGCAAATTTTGGGACCACTGCCTAGGTGGCCCATTCCAACCTAAAACCTTAACATTTACCCCATCAAGGTTGTAGCATTGATGAAGAAGATGGGTGATGAAGTTAGATGGCTCGGTAAACTCAAGAGGTCTATTTAGAAGCACAATATGACCAAGTTCCATGAGGATTATGGCCACACCATCATGCATTGTATAATCCCAAAGTTCAAAGACCCATAATTGATAATAAATTAAAAAAATGACCATTTCCTCAAGTATCCCACATATAAAGGTAAAGAGAAAGCTGCTAGTGCTGACTAGAGAAGGAAAGATGATATGCTTTCAAGGCTACCTAAAACACCACAAAATACCAAGATGGTTAATGTGATCATAAGTGGATTAGAGATTAGAAGAGTAATGGTCTCTCAATCTAAGAAACATATCCAAGAATCCTACAACACAAATCACAAGATCTGTAAGATGGTTTATCTCACTCCATTCAACCAACCCATCACTTTTGTTGACACAAAGACCGCTGACTTGGCCACAGTGCACTATAACACTTTGGTCATAAATTTATCCATCACAAACAACCTCACTAAATACATTTTGGTCGATAACAACAATTCAACATATGTTATGTTCCTTACCACCTTCCACCTTACGGAAGTCCCAGATGATCGTATTTATAAACAATTTACACTCCTTATTAGGTTTAACAGAGAACAAAAGCACACCATGGGTAAATTCTAGTCAACAATTTATGTTGAGGGTGTCAACCTCAACATAAAGTTTTTAGTATTCAATTTCCCATCCTCCTAAAACATCATTCTTGAGCACCTCTATCTCCATAAGACACCATAAATTCCCTCAACCTATCATCAAGTTATATTCTTCTTGACTTTTAAGGGGGTCAATGAAGTCATAGACTCCTAGAGGGTTACTCGTGCATGCTACCAAAGCACGATTAAGGAAAAATCACTACCCTTACAAAAATTATAGTTTAAGTTGCCATTATAATAGACTTAAGATCCCCTCGTTGAGCAACTCAATGAGTTGAAACTTAGCTCTAAACCATGATAACATAAGGTTATGAGTTGGTTAGACCTCAACCCAAGTATTTGGAAATCATTGATTAAGTTTTTAGGGGAATAGCATGACTATTTACCCTTGTACCATGCTAACATGGTTGAGATCAACCCACGGATATATACCCACAAGCTCCAAGTCAACCTAGAACATCCATCTATCAAGTAAAGGTGAAGGAAATTTGGCCTAGAGTATAATTGAGTCATTAATGAATAAATACATAAACTTCTCAACATCGACTTTGTCTAAAAATTCCACTACCTAGATTGGTGGGCTAACATAGTCATAATAACAAAAATAAAAGGGAGAAATAGAAGGAGTGTGTCAAATTCATAGATCTCAACAAAACCTACCTAGGGAATTCCTTCCCACTTCCTCATATTGACAAGATGGCGGATGCTACTGCTAAGCATGAAATCATGTGCTTTCTGGATGCTTTCTCAACCTACAATCAAATTCTTATACACCCTCGTGATTGGGAAAAATCGTTGTTCGTTAGTGAGTGGGGAATCTTTTGCTACAATGTTATGTCATTTGGTTTCAAATACGTTGGAGCCATATACCAATAACTTGTAAACTACATATTCTTGAAGATGATAGGAAACATCATGGAGGTCTATATTGATGATATGCTAGTCAATTCCCTAAGAGCTAACTAGCACCTCAACCATATAAGGAAATACTTCCAAGTTCTCAAGTAGTGCCGCATGAAACTCATCTTGAAAAAGTGTCCCTTTACTATCTCATTTGGAAATTTCCTTGGGTAATTGGCCACCAAAAGTAGGGGTATGCAAAACCGAATACTTATATACATTTGTTTGGTTTTTTTTGGATATTCACTCCTCGTCTTTCAAACCGAATATCTAGAAAATACAGACTAGATATGCAACGGATTAAGATAGATTTAAAATTCATAAGAAAATAGTATTTTATCTATTTTAATAACTTTTTCAAAAAAAATTAAAATTATCGGTTAATATTCATATTTATATTCATAGGAGTGTTATATTTTATCTAAAAAAAGGTACCAAAATATTATTATAAAAGTTTAAAATATAAAAATAAATAAATTTTAAGCTTCAAAAACATAATATTATGTTATATTGTTAAAATAATCAAAAAAATATCATATATTTTTTCATGATAAGATAACCTAGTTAAAATTAGCAATCCTAAATATCATATATCCTTTTGATTGAAATCGGATCAAATTTTTGGATTGCAGATTTTTTGCACAACCCAGACTAGATCCATGTCATTCTCAACATCTCATACTTGGGTCCCTTGAAGGATTTACAGATACTTACTGACAGGCTTGCAACGCTCAACTAGTTCATCTTTTGGTCCTTCAAACAATGTCAGCTCTATTTTTGGCATACTAAAGAAGAATAAGGATTTTAATCTTTTGGTCCTCCACACTTGCATATTTTTACCTAAATCATGATTAATACCACAATTATTCCTCAAAAACTAATGCTTGCACAAAAATCAAGCCATACACATCCTTTTCTCAAGAGCAAGAATAGTTTACCTTAGCCACTAGCAAAGGTCCACACAAAAGAGGAGAAAAGGACCTTTAGCTAGAAATGCCACAACATTAAATCTCTTGAGTACCTTAAAGATAAAAAATTTAAAAGTCAACAAAACTCTCTAAAAATCTCATAAAAATCTAATCAAAGTAATAAAAATAGAGGAAAACAAAGAAGACACTCAACCTTTTCCTAAGATAGAGAAAACCAAGAGGAGAAACTTAAGCCTTCAACTTTTTCTAAATCTAATTGTATTTTGTTTAGGGAAAACAAAAGCAAACTAGATAAATGATTGGAGGAAAGGATGAGAATAAAACCAAGAGAACAAGTGAAGAAGAAAATAAAAAATAGGATAAAGAAAAAGAGGGATTTAGCTAGTAGAGGAAAAAAAGAGAAAAGTGAGCAATCCAAGTGTTGCACTAGTAGTAAAAATGAAAGAAAAAAAAAGATATAAGATTCCTTTACCTCTCCAAAAAATCCTACTTAGTTGGGATGTATTAGAAAAATAAAAAATGAGCTAGAAAAATAAAAAATACCAAAAGTGAAGAAGACAATGTCTTTCTCAAGGCCTAAGGTTAAGCCTATTTATCAAATATAGGGAAAAGGAAGAAAAAAGAGAGAGAAACAAATCATGTAGCAACTTAGTTGTTATATATAGGAAAAATCACACAAAAATCAACCATACACTAGAGAAGAAAAGGGCGAAGAATAATACAAAAGGGATGAGATCACCAAGCCACTTTTGCAAATCTAGTTACCAAATATGTTATGAACTGTAAAATATTCAAGTCAGTCATCATAAACCTCTTAACAATGATTTATGATCAATTTAAAGCTTAATCAACAAAATATATAACCATTAGAAAAAATAATTCAAATGAAATCTAGCTTGAAAACGTTTAAGCTAGATGAACTAGTTGATTATTCTGATAAAACCAGTTGACTAACTTCACCAGTTAACTAGTTTGTCAAAAATAGTTGGTTATTCTTCTACACCTAATTAAACCTAAAAGTAGATGAAGTAGTCAATTGGTAGAGGGCCAAACAAGTTGATTGGTTTTCTCATAAACCAAGTCTCATTCAAATAACAAATTCTTTTTAAAACAAAAATTAAAACACACATCTAAACCACAAATAAATACACTTAGATCATAATCAAACATATAACTTAATATATATTAGACACTATAAAAGTGTGTTATTATAACACTATCCCTTTAAAAAATCTTCATCCTTGAAGCTACAATAAATAATGATATTAAAACCCTAATCAACAATTATAAAGCATAGATAGGTACAACAGAGGAATGCCTATATTACGCTAGTTACAAAGGTAGCACTCTACTTTTTTAGGTAGTTTTGTATTTCAATTACTTAAATCTTTTAATAAAATAATACTTTTCAATAGTGATAAAATGGGGATGTTACAAATATAAGAAATGTTGTATTTATATTAATGATCCATATGATGCAGTTATGGCTATTCAAATAGGTTTCATAGATCAACCCACCCTATTATTATATCAACCCATAAAACCCATAGTCCCAATCCACAATGAGTTTAGGGTTAGTGATTAGTAAATTTAATCAAACAAATCATAACACATGGGATGATTTAATAAGATTATATTATGATAGGTTGGTATATACAAAACACGAGCCTATAACTACCACTTTTGGTACAACAAAAACCACCACCACTTAGACTAACCTTGTCTGACTAGGATAGGGTTAGGCCTAAATACTTTTAGAATATTTTTAAATTCATTTTTTAGACTATTTTAAACTTTTCTACAAGAAATAAACTACTATATCATAAAACATTTTAGTTAATCACTTAAATGTTACCATTTAATATTTTAATACTATGAAAATGATAAATCTAACCCATGATTAGTGATAGATTTTGTGGTGTAGTGAGTGATTGTGGTATAGTGAAGGTTTAACAAACCATGATAACCCTCAACAACGAATGTGTTAACCCACCAACCTCAATTCATAAACCACTATGAGTTGACTCATATTAACTCAATCTATCTCATCTCATAAACTTATTTTCATGAGTCATATTATATAAGTCATAGCTAGCCTAAACCTATAATGTAACTCTAGCTCAAAATGTGTTAATAGTCATATTCATTTTGAAAGAGTCCTTCCAAGAAATAAACAAAAAGCTTTATGGAATTCAATGTCATCTCTTGCAGTAAAGTCTTTATCCATAAGATGAGTCTCATATCCTTCCACATTACTTGTTGAGTCACATTGGATTTTAAATATCCATGTATAGCTAATGCATTTCACACCTTGTAGTAGTGTGGAAAGATCCCAAATGTTATCATCTTGTATAATCTTATACTCCTAGATAAGAATAGTAATCTATTTTTGAGAATTAGAGCTTAGTGATACCCGATAAATGTATTAAGTTGCATGACTTAGGTGTTATTTTGATACATATTTTAAGGAATTCACTATGTTTTGTCCATATTTTAAGTCATTTATTCGTGTTTACTGCTATATGACTTTCTTTTATAGGTTGTGGAAGAAAAATGATAAGAAAAGAAGGTAAACATGGAAGTGGAAGACTAAATTATGAGCTTTAATTGGTATTTGATGCACAACATAATAGAGTTTAACTTCGTGCGGGTTATGGATAAGTATAGCTTGACATGTGCATTATATGACAAACATGGGAGCCTTGTATTTACTAACACAAACCGTGTTTGCTCACAGAATATTTTAGGTTGAATTTTGGGCAAATGTTGAGAGTAGAGAAATTAACATAGGGACCTCGTGTTTTCTAAAGACAGACCATAGTTTTTGGGTCTTCTATGAAACAAATTATTTTATCCCATTGGATTTTATTTATAGAAAAGAGTTATGATAAAACCCTAGCAATCAAGTCAAACATGAAAATCTTCTTCTCATTTATTATGTTCTCCTTATTTTAGAGAATAATTTATTGTGTGATTTTTTGAGTGATTTATTCAATCCTCTTGTAATTATATAGTTGCACAAATAAATATCTCTAATGTTTCCCTTTTTTTCTATATTGTGATTAAATTCTCAATTGGTTCAATTATCTTGTTAGTTATGATAGTTATTCAAATCTATTATTATTAAACTACAATTGGTGTTATTCCACAACTAGATGGTATCAAAGCTTGGTTATTGAAGATATCTAGTGTTTAGAATGGCTTCAAGATTTGATATAGAGAAGTTCAATCGATCCATCAAGTTTGAATTGTGGAAATTAAATATGAGGGTAATTTTGATTCAAAACATATTAGAAAAAGTTTTATTCGGTCATAGAATAAGCCAAAATCGATGAAGGATGAGAGATTTGAAGAGGTAGACTTAAGGCCCTCTCTACCATACAACTATATTTGTCCAACGAAGTATTGTGAGAAGTAGCAAAGGAATAAATGGTGGTTTCCTTGTGGTTGAAGCTCAAATCTTTCTATACAATAGTGGATCCTCTACTGTTGAAGAGTTGACTTCATGACCTAAAATTAGGTGATGGAAAATCTTTAAAAGTTTATTTTAATGAGCTTAATTATTTTATGAAGGATTTACATAACATAGAAGTTAAGATTGATGATGAAGATTTGGCCATAAAGCTTTTTGTGTTCTTAGCCTGCAAGCTTTAAGCATTTTCATGAGACTGTGCTATAGGGAAAGGACGAGTTAATCCTTGATAATGTGAAATTCATCCTGTTGTAACAAGATTTTATTGATTGTTAGTTGAGTGGTAGTGGTACTTCCAAGGACTCATATAATAAGGGATTTGTAGCTAGGAAAAGAATCAAGAGTGGTGGTCTAGTTATCATAAGAATTCCATATCTAACTCGGAGAGTTGGAAAAAGAATGTGATGTTCTATGGGTGTCGCAATAAGGGACATGTTAGGAATTTTTATCATAATAGGAAGATCGATGTTAAGTCTTATGAGTCATAGGGTACGAAGGATGAAGTTATTGTTGCCCAGGATAATAGTGATGGAGATGTGTTAACGGCCAAACCAAGATCACTGATAGATGAATCTTGAATTTTGGGTGTTCTTACCCTATTTGTCCCAACCAAAGTCAATTTCAAACTTTTGAGGCAAACAAGGATGGTGTTATCTTGATGGGAAACAATGTTGCTTCAAAGTTGCTAGGATTGGGATGGTGAAGGTGAGGATCCATAATAGTGTGGTCAGAATATTGTCCAACATGAATCATGTCCCTAAGATGATGAAGAATCGCATCTCATTAATTTTCTTGGATTATATTGGGTATTGGTATGTAATACAATATGGTACCCTAAGAGTTATAAAAGGGGTGCTTGTAGCGATGAAGGAGAAATGAGTTGGGATATTGTATGAGTTGGTGGATTTCACTATTATGGGGACACCAACTATGACATCGTCAAGGTTGATAAACTTTGATGTTACAAGACTTTAGCATATGATATAGGGGCACATAGGTGTAAGGGAACTAACTGAGCTCTCTAAGATAGGGTTTCTAGATGGATAGAGTATATGTATTATAGACTTCTATAAGTATTATATGTTTGATAAGCAGAAGTGGGTTAGCTTTTTGATAGATAAGCGTAGTAAGAGAGCAAATTTTGAGTATATCCATTCATATTTATAGGATCCAATAAGAGTGGTCTCAAAAGGAGGTTCAAGGTACGTACTCATATTTATTAACAACTTCTCTAAAAAGGTATACTTCTTAAAGCATAAGAATGATGTGTTTGGTATTTTCAAATGCTAAAAGTCCTTTCTAGAGAAGTAGAATGGAAAGAAAGCTAAATGTCTTTAAACATATAATGGTCTTAAGTTTGTTAAGTAGAATTTTTTAATTTTTTCCAAGACCAAGAATTGGCAAGACACCACAACTATGTTGGGAGACCATAATAGAATGGGGTTAGTGAGTGAATGAACATGACCCTATTAGATAAGAATCATTATATGTGATCATATAGAGGGCTAGGAATAGAGTTTGGGGCTAGGCAGCTCACATGGTAGCATATCTAGTGAACCAGTCACCCAACTGGTCTAAATGTTGAAGACACATGAGGATTTATGGTCTGGTAAGTCAGTTAATTACTCTAATTTACATGTCTAGTTGTTTAGTTTATGTTTATGTGAATGATGGTAAACTTATGCCTAAAGTCATGAAGTGTACCTTTATTGGCTTTACATCCAGAGTGAAGGGGTTAAGGTTATGAGACCTAGTTGTATCAAAGTTATTGACTAGTAAGGATTTTACCATCAATGAGCTTGTATTCCTCCAAAAGACTAAGTCTTGTGATGGTATGTCTGAGGAGGTGGAATAGGATAGTATTTCAATCTAGGTGAAGGTTGAGATAGACTTAGATGGAAGAGACTCTTTTGATAAACCCATTGTTCTTGAAGTGGGTGGATTCTAATATCAAGAGGAGCTAAAGGGTGTTGCTCTAGGTAGAGCATGTAAGATTGTTACACCTCTAGTCAGGTATGGTTTTCAATAATTGGTTGGTTATGCCTTATCTAGTGTAGAGATAGGTGTTAATGTACATGAACCAATATCATTTTCAAATGTTATTGTGAGTTATAACTTTATCGAGTAGTGTGCTGCTATGGAGGAGGAGATGCAATCCTTATTGAATAATCGAACATGAGAACTTGTGAAGGCATCTAAGAAGAATAAAATAGTTGATAGCAAGTGAGTGTACAAGCTCAAACAAGAAGCCCCAAGGGCCGAGAGACTAAGGTACAAGGGTTGTTTAGTTACACATGGATTCAGTCAAATTTTAAGTATAGAATATACTGAGGTATTTTCTCTTATGGTTGACATAATTCTATTTGTACCTTACTTATGCTTGTAGCTATTAATGATTTAAATTGGGGCAATTGGATATTAAAACTACATTTCTACATGGTGAGCTTGAGGATGATATTTGCATGTGTCTTCTTGATGGTGTGTTGTTAATGAGATCTGTGGCCATGTGTGCATATTAAATAGCTCACTATATAGTCTAAAGCAGTGTCTTAAAAAATGGTATAAATGGTTTGTTCACTTTGTGCTAGAGCATGGTTTCTCTAGGAGTGAGTATAATGTATATGTGTGTTTGAAGGATATAGAGCATAGCTTACTTGTGTATCTTTTGTTATATGTTGATGACATGCTTATAGTAGCAAAAGACGTATCTAATTTTGATAAGGTAAATACAATGTTGGAGTGAGTTTGAGATGAAGGATCTTAGATTTGCAAAGAGGATCCTTGGTATAGGTATCATAAGAGACTCTGAGCAAATTTTTTTGTACTTGACACAAGAGTCATAAGTGAACATGGTTCTTAAGAGGTTTCGTATAATGGATGCTAATTTGGTGATCACTATGTTAGCTACTCACTTTATATTATTAGCTTTGGATCACCCCATATCTAAAAGGGAAGATGATTTCATGGCTACGCTTCCCTATTATAATGTTTTTTGTTGTATCACATACGCTATGGTGCATAACAGGCCTAATATCATTCAAGTTATTAGTGATGTGAGTCAATATATGGAAAATCTAGAGGAGGCTCACTGGCAAGCAATGAAATGGAACCTAAGGTACTTGAAGGGTGTGGCATCAACTTATTTAGAGTATAAGAGATCTACTGATATGTTGATTAGGTTCATAGACTTTGACTATGGTGGAGACTTTGATAATAGGAGGTCTACTAGTGGATATATTTTTTATTTTGGTGGTTCAGCTATTATCTTAATGGCCTTTTCCACTAATGAGGTTGAGTATATGGCTATGATAGACCATTTTTAGGAATCTATGTGGCTTGGTGGTTTGGTATATGAGATAGGTTTTGTCCATGGTGCTTCAATTATTCGAGGTGATAGCCAGAGTGCTATCTATTTAGCAAAGAATCAAATTATTTCCATCATTGAATGAAGCACATTAACACTAGGTATCACTTTATCTGAGGTACTATTGATACCGGCATATTGTTGTTAGGGAAAGTGGGTTCTCTTGATAATCTAGCTGACATGACAACAAAGCTACTAACTATGGACAAGTTTGAGTGTTTATCTAACTTGATATGTGTTCATAAGCTATGATGCCCTTTGTAGGGGCCAGGATTTCTTGTAGAGGTATTTTCATGTCATGTGTCACATATACTACATAAAGATGGAGAATTTTGAGCTTTGAATGGGCATTTGATGCAAAACATAACAAGGTTTTAGTTTGTATAGGTTGCTTGAAAAGTATAGATTGACATGTGCATTCTATGACAAACATGAGGGGCTCATGTATACTAACACAGACTGTGTTTGTTCACAAAATTTTTTGGGCTAAATTTTTGGAAAATACTATATAAATAAATTAACACAACAGCCCTGTGTTTCCTAAACATGAACCATATTTTTTGGGTCCTCTATGAAACATGATGTTTTGCCTTGTAAGATTTTATCTGATATAAAAGAGTTATGATAAAACCCTAGCCATCAAGTCGAGCTTGTGAATATTCATCTCCTCTATTTTGTTCTCCTTATTTTAGAGAATTACTTGTTGTGTGATTTATTAAGTGATATGTTCAATCCTCTTATAATTACACAATTACAAGAATAAAGATACCTACTTTTTCCTTTATTGTTCTATCATGTGATTGAATTGTCAATTGGTTCAATTATCTTGTTAGTTCTGATAACTATTCAGATCTAATATTATTATATTGCAATAAGCGTCATTTTGCAACATAAAATAGGCTTTGAATGGTTGAAGAAGGAAAGAGGAAGGAAATAAGTGGTTATGGCAACACCACAATCATAAAAAGGCATGAAAAGGAGGGGTAATATCATTATCATCTCTCATGTCATGTAACTAGTTCATTTCTATGAGTTTGAGGAATGATTTGGGGACCCATGTCCATCAACATACCCGTGTCATCCCATTCTTTTTTGTTTTCATGCATGAGGTATTTAAGGGATCTTAATTAGGGTTTTGAAGAGAACGATTAGAGATCGGGATGAGCTATTCTTTCCAAATTTAGGATCCCTTTAAACCCTCTCCAATTTTACTCATTTATCTTATGTAATCATCAAATTAAAAGTTTTCATTGGAGATTGTAAACAGACTAAATGTTCGAGCTTTATCTTTCTTTATTTGATTTATGAAATTTCATACTTTCTACTTAATTGACTTGTGTTACATGGAAATTATTGGCTAATTGTTTTATTGCTAAGATGGCCAGAGATATGATAGTGCCAATCCATAAGCACACAAATTTGTTATAGATCTTCAAGTTCGTATCCATAAGAACATCGCAATCGACTACTAATCTTTATCATTATAGCTATCCAGACTTACTTTTTTTTCAAATGATAATGAGAATGTAGACTACAAAAATGGATGCAATAACTAAATAAAAACTCTAGAACAATAATGATAAAAACTAATATTGTACTTTAGTCTTGAATTTGGTATTCAACAAAGGATTAACATTATGTTGTATTATAGTTCAAATGGTGGTGAGAAACCAGCATAATATGATTTGTTAGCCTCTTTCAAGGTCTAATAACATATTTAACCTAATTTATTGACTAAATTTGTGACTAACAAATTGTATTAACCCCCTTAAGTGTCACTAATTCAATAGTCCCTTAGAATCAAATGTCTACTTTTGTGATCATTTTAGTTCCCATTAATATGTTAATTGTTAACATTTATTTCAACCTTTTAGTTCTATTCAATGCCTAAAAAAGCCAAATTCCATCAAAACTAACTTATAACAGTGATTTCTAACATACGTAAAATCACATAAAAACCATACATACAACATATATATTAATTTTTTATAGTCATACCAAATTGAGCCTAATTCAATCGTAGAGAAGGAAACTACTCATTCATGGTTGTAGGAAAACATAAGAAATAAAATTGAAATACAAAAATAATGAAAAAGGAAACAAATAACAAAAGAGATAATGAAAAGAAAAAACCATGGATTGATGATAAACCAAGTCGTTGTAGGATGGCAGTACATGAAATTCAACTTCAAAATTGGAAAATAAAACTATAAAATCTAAGGTAAGTTATGTGGATTTTTTACTTATAAAATGGGAGAAAAGAAATGCTCTAAAATCATTCTAAAATTATAAGTAAAGAACCCCCTAAATAGAGACATGATCAAGCTTTATAGCTGACTGAAAATTGGGCAACCATCACTACACGGTTGTATAATATGCGCACGGTCGAATCCTAGGGATCGTGGAGCTGCACAATCGTGTTGTGCTATATTTTTCCTTTCAAACCTCTTGCTTTGTATTCCTCTTATTTTTTCATGGTCGAGCCTCTGATTGTACATGAGGTCGTGCAACACATTTCCTTGTCCCTTTTGACTTATTTTGTCCTCCTTTCAATTCCTTGACCCTCTTAATCTATCCACAAGGGTGCAGAGTTGGTTTCTCTTTCTTTAATGTCTTCCGTATTTGGTCTTTGCTCCGAATCTATGATCAAATTCCTTGGATTTGTGTGTTTTTATGCAAATATTTGGAAAGAAAAACAAACACTTAGAAATTAGTAGCGAGAACAAGGATTTGAACTATGATAAATTTCATGATTTATGCCAAACAAAGTCATAAAATAAAGGTAAAGCAATAGAAAAACATGGAAATTATTTATTTTATCAACTCCCCCATTCTTACCTTTTTTTCTTTCCCTTAATCAAACTCCAAGCATAAAAGAAAAAGGAAAAAAAAACATGGGTTGCCTCGCATGGAGCATATGTTTAGGGTTGTTAGATCGGCTAATATCTTCAATGTGATAGTAGATTGGGAGAGCGAGTGTGCTCATCTTTTCTACTAGGGATCTAATGATGTAATGCTTCAAACATTGACAATTAACCTTACAAGGTCTCTTGTTTTCACTCTATATTTTGATTGTAATAAATGAATATATCTTGCATACTTGGAATGATCATGACAACCAAGAGTGTATCTCACCTAAAAATAAATTGATATGGGAGTTGAATAAGAGAAATAAGTCCCCTTTTCTAAACTCCATAAAGAGGATATGTTTATCGTGCCATATTTTTGTTCTTTCCTTGTATATCTTGGCATTCTCATAGGTATCCAATCATAACTCATTAAGTTTATTGAGCTGAAGTCTCCACCATTCTCCTGGTTCCTTTAAGTTTAAATGAATACTTTAAATAGACTAATGTGCTTTGTGTTCCACCTCTAACATGCCTATAGGAGTCTTAAAAGTCGTCCGATAGGCCTAATGGAAGTTATCTAACTTTAAAGACCAATCCTTTCTCAATCTAGACACCATATTTTCCATAATCCCCTTTATTTCCGTATTTGTGATCTCTACTTAACCACTCATTTGAGGGTGATATGGTGTAGCCATTTGATGAGTCACACTATACTTCCTCAAGAGTCTGCCTAAAACCTTGTTTGCAAAATGAGATCCTCTATCACTAATCAAAGATCTTGAAACACCAAACCAAGGAAATATACGTTTCTAAAATAGCTTGACTACCACCTTTCACATAATTGGTCGAAGATGTCAATGCCACTAAAATGTACTTGTTATTACGTGAGAATAGAAAAGGTCCCATAAAATTGATCCCTAACATTGAATAATTCAACTTCAAAAATATTGTTCAATAGAATCTCATTCCTCCTTGAGATGTTTCCTTTTCTCTAACTACTTTTAGTAGCCTTGTAGCTATTTTGAAAGGGCTTTGGTGACCCCCATATGGTGGTGGATGATGATGGGATATGACATCTAGTGCCTTGTCTTCACGTAAGCACCTCCTAAAGATTTCATATGCACATCATTTGTAAAGGCAAAGATCGTCCTAGTAGTAGTGCTTCTAAAGGGAAATTATTACGTTGTTGGTAAAATAAATCTTCTGGTAACACCCCACAAGCAATGTAATTTACAAAGTCTACAAACCAAGGAGCTTGGAGGATCTCAACAAAAAATAGGTTGTCATCTGGAAAAGAATCACCAAATGAGTTATTGTCTCCTTCTTTTCATTTATATCTTACCTAAGTATGGAAAGGTGATCGATAAAAGTTCATTTTGCTCATTTCACATAATAATCATCCCTTCTTTGGTAACACTTACACCAGGCTCCCCCACTAACTATCTGAGATAAGGTAGATGATCCTCGCATTAAGTAACTTTAGTAACTCTTTTTTAACAACTTATTTCATGTTTGGGTTCAATCTCCTTTGATGTTCAATGGAGGATTTGTACCCTCTTCTAGCAAAATTTGATGCATGCAAATGGAGTGATTAATGCATTTAAATCTATCAATGGAGTAACCTATGGTATCCTTAGGAATTCAAGTAAATTTTCAACTTCCCTATGACTTAATTTAGCATTCATAGTAATAGGTTATTCACCATTTGAGTCTAAGAATGCATACCTAAGTGAGGAAGAAAGTGGTTTTATTTCTATATTAGGTGTATCCTTTCATTCATGTACTGCTTCATACAACTCATTTTTAAGTTTAGCTAGAATTTTAGGTTATTTTGCATGGATAGGGCTTTCCTCGAGCATGATAGCGTAAGCAACTATCTCTTTGTCATCATCATCAGGTGCTCCATTCTTCACTAAGAATTTACCAAGTGGATTACTTGAGATCAAGCTAGCAAGGGCCTCTCTAACCACCATGTCCATTATATCAATCCTATAGTAAGTGTCATCAATTAATGAAAATCTCACTATAAAGATAAAGCAAAATCCACTTTATCATCCCCAATATTGAGAGAGATCTTTCCATTTTTCACATCAATTACTACTCTAGAGGTATCCAAGAAAGGTCTTCTCAATATGATAGGGATTTGAGCATCATATTTTATTTCAAGAATAAAAAAATCAACTAGAACATAATACTTACCAACCTGGATAGGTACATCTTCTAATATACCTATCAGATATTATACCGACCAATCTACTAATTAGAGATAAATGGCGGTGGGCTTCATGTCTCCCATCTTAAATTTCTTATAAATAGATAGAGGTATTAAGCTGTCACTAGCCCCAAGATCATAAAGATCATGGTTAATAAACATATCACCAATGGTACATAAAATAGAAAACAAGCCAGAATCTTTAATCTTAAATGGAAGCTTATTTTGGAAAATATCGCTACATTTTTGGGTTAAGGCAACTATCTCATATTCCTCTAACCACATATTAGTATAAAGAATCTCCTTTATGTATTTAACATAAGCAATCATTTGAGATATAGCTTCTACAAATGAGATATTAATATGAAACTTTTTCAAAATCTCAACAAATTTTCCAAAGCCTTACCTTAGCTTGTCTTTGAGGAAAAGGTAATGGGGGCTTGTATGGTGGTAGAGGAACATATTTTCCAACCTCATTATCTTTTCCTAGGATGGTTTATTTCTTAATGGTGATGGGTTCACTACTCTCTCCAATTACATCTTATACTCTCGGATTCACCTCCTCAACTTCTTTTCTCAAGATGGGGCCTTCAACTTCTTACCACTCCTAAGTGTGATGGAATTAATGGAACCTTCAGTACTAGTTTCTAGTTGTCATGGAAACACTTTGAAGGGTCTAGAATAATAACCGGATTTTTAGGCAACTTGAATAATTTATTTTTCTAACATTTTGTTGAGAGAGACTAGGGATTCAAACTTAGAATTCAAGTTCTTAAGTTAGTCCTCCATTTGCTTGTTCTAAGATGCCATAAAATTCTCACAAATTAACTCAATATTAGACTTTAGAGGGTTAGGAAAAGGCAGTATAGGGTTTTAAAACCTAGAGGCCTAAAGTTTAATTGAGGAGCGAGTGTAATACCCTAAATTTTATGTAACCCTAATATTGAGTGATTAATATCATAACCTAATTCTAATCTCAAGAAATTAATATTTCTATCTTACCCTAACTTCCTAATCCTAAATCTTAATCTAACCCTAATTTTTATTCCAGGTTATTAATATCTTTTCTAACCTAAACCTAATGGCAGATAATAATTTAATTTAATTATCCTAATACCCTAACCCAAATTAATTTAACCTAAACCTAAATCTAAACCCACCTTTTTCATTTCCCTTTTTCTTTTCTTCTCCTTACCTTATTTTATTTTACTTCTTCCCTATTGATCACCTCACCTTACCTCTTCTCTTCTCTTCTTCTTGCGGGCACACCTTCCTTGCCAAGCCTATCCCTCTACCCCCCCCCATCAACTTGCCCTTCCTCAGTTTTAGGGTCGGGGGCTGAATTTTGTTACCCAATCACCTCACCTCTCCTCTCCATTTTCCTACGTGCATATGTATATAGGGCACATTTAATTCCTGCATATACCCCATTCCCCCTCTATTATTATTTCAAAATATTGCACCCCAAATGTAGCTTTCCTCCTCCTTTTCCCCTCCTATCCATCACCAAAACTGTCCAAGATCACCCCCACTAGTGAGACCAACCAAGGCACCAATACCTCCACTAGCAGCAATTTCCACACCTTAACCCCTAACATCAGCCACCGATGCCATTAAATCACCCCAAGCACCAGCAAAACCAATTGTTGATACCCCCTTCCATTCGGCCATTTTCACCAAACCAAACACATACTACCTACGCTAAAAACCACCATAGCCTACCAAATTCCTTTAGCTAAAACCACCGGTCCTCACCACCCCCCTTCGGCCAAACCTGTCATTACCACCCACCTTATTTTGTCCCCTTCAACCAATCCCCCCTTTGTTACATACAAGTTAGCCGAGACTCCTTCGAACCTCATTTGGTTTTTGCCACTCTTTCACCCTTCCATTAATTTAACCCCTCCTTAATTATGTCATTAATTCTAATTATTTTTTATTAATTATTCTTAGGTGATACTCTGGAGATTCTAGAAGAGGTGGGATAGGATAAGAGTGCTTAGAGACTAGAGCATTTTTTATAAGGATACTTGTTGATGTTTTAGGGTTTTGTGTTAAATGTTTGCATGGATATATATATTATCATGATATTATTATTATATGGTTAAATGTATGTTGTTATTATGACTTTTAGTTTATATTGCTATATATGTGTGTGTGTGTGTGTGTGTGTGTGTGTGTGTGTGTGTGTGTGTGTGTGTGTTATTATGCTTGTAGATTTGGATATTTGTTGATGAATCTTAATTAAAATGTAATTTTAAGTCAATAAAAAAGTATTTTTTTATATGAGTAGGCTATTAACATATATTGAGTGCTACCATAAATTTTTTAATGATACTATGAAGTAAAATGTGATCTTGAAATTAGTATATTTATTATAATTAATATTAACATTTAAATATTAAATATTGATAGCAAACTGAATTAGAAGTTTGTATAAAATTAACGAAGTAGGCAATGTTTATAATTGTCTGTCAAATGTGCAAAATGTCATGTTCTCAGGGACTCCTTTTTCTGTATTAACATAACTACCTGATATGGAAGGATAAGGAAACTTAATGAGTTATTTTTCATATGTTTGGGATGAATAAAATAAAGGATTAAACATAGAAAATAAATGCATTCCTTTTGAAGTAGTAGATATATATTTAATTTAAGGATTAAGAGAACATGACATACCAATAAAGTTAGATACCGACTATGAACTTGAAGATTTTTGGAATTTTTTTATAAGGGTGTAAAACACTAGACCCATATCTTCTAAAACCATAAAATGGATCATTGAAGCATCAATTGATTTTTAATTAGACCAGGCTAATAAAGAAGTTGTTATTATTTGATGGTCTATATTTTTGTAACAGTTTTGTTTACTACACCATTCTGAGTGATGTAATGTATGTTTACTATACGTTTAGGCAATTTTGAACATTAGTCAAACTATGCATGGGGTGATGTGGAATATTATATTCAAAAATCTTCTACAAAATCTAGGATCTTTTTTGAAGTATTACAAAGTTACAAACCATATCAACCAAATCAATTTTCCACTTGATTTTCAATGATGTTTTTAATGCTTTGATAGGGTGGATTAGATCTATACTAAGATCTAAATCCTTCTAATGAGAAATATTCTATTTCTCAATAGAACACTCTTGCTACTCCTAAATACTCTCAATTGAAGAAGGATAAGAGAAAAAAGAACTCACGTTGCTCTTGTGTAGATCACAATTCACAAATGAACTTCTTATTTTATTAGGTTGTAATATGTTGAAATCATTGAGTATAAGGTATATATATATATATGCATGCACCCATGTAGACCCTTTCATTAATAAGCCCACTAGTTAGCCCTTACTAATGAAATAACCCTCTAATTCATGGCATACTACATATATTAAAGGTTACATTGACATTTTAGAAGTATTACAAAGTATACAACAAAGATAACAAAGCTACACAACTTGATAATGTAATACATAGATATAATCATATGTGATTAAACTTTGTAGTCTTATAGCCTTGTTTTTCCTTATACTTTGTAATCCTTGTAATCTATTATCATTGCCTTGTACATCAAAGATCTTCAACCAACATGAACTTCATAAATTTCTTGCAAACATGTACAATACCTGCAAGAATTATGTGATAAAACATTAGAAACATAAGAATTTTCAAGTACAATTGGTTCCATCTCCAAGTATACTAATTCTTTCTTAAGTTTGAAAATCTCTATATTTTTGGAAATATCTCTTTTCTCAAATACAACCATACCAAATGTCTAGGTTTAAACACTTGTTGAATTTTGTTTTTATTGGCTTGAGCTTGGTATTTAGCATTCGATTTTTTTATGTTGTCTTTAATTTTCTGATGATTTTTTTTAAAGAATTTGATTCTCTCCTTAACATCATAATTATTTATATCTCCTCTCTTAAATGATAACATATCAATGAGTAGATATAGATTAACCCCATAGACAGTCTCAAAAGGACTTAATTGAATTGTACTAGAAGGACTCCTATTGTATGCAAACTCAGCTTGCGCAAGCTTTATATCCCAATCTTTCATACTCTTATTCACCAACCCTCATAGCAAGGTACCTAGAGTTCTATTAATCAATTTGGTTTAACCATCCTTTTGTAGATGATGAGAAGTACTAAACAACAAATTAATACTTAACATGTGCCAAAGTGTCTTCAAAAAGTAACTTAAGAATTTTACATCCCTATCCAATACTATACTTTTGGGAAATCCATGTAACCTCACTATTTCTTGGGAATATAAGTATACTACATGAGTTGCATTATCAATATTGTTGTAAGGTATAAAATGTGCCATTTTCAAAAATTGATCTGCTACCACAAGAATAGAATATTTACCCCTTTGCGTCCTTGGTATTCCTAATATTAAATCTATGCTAATACTTTCCCAAAGTTGATCAGGTACTGGTAAAGGAGTATACAAATCCTTATGGAAGAAACCTTTACTTTTTTTGACAAGTTATGCATCTTCCTATAATTGTTTGTACTAGTTTTATCATCCATGGCTAGTAAAAGTTTTCTTGTAGTATTTTCATGGTCTTATGAACTCCAAAATGACTAGCTATACCTCCCTCGTGTATTTTTTTTTAAAGCAAATCACGTATACTAGAACGAGGTATACACAACTTATTAAGTTTTAAGATATAGTCATCTTGTAGTAAATAATTACCAGAAGTACCATTATTTTTTCACATATTATAGATGTCAACACATCCTTATCATACAATTATTTTAACATCTCAAATTCTAATAACTTAACATCCAACATGACTAATATCATGGATCTATGAGATAAAGCATTTGCCATGATATTTTCTTTACCATAAAAATGCATGACAAAAAACATAAAGGATTATAAGAAACTAACCCATTTTACATGCCTTAGACTAATTTTCTTTTGTCCATGAAAATATTTCAAACTCTCATGGTCCGAATGCAAAACAAATGGTTTAGCCCTTAGGAAATGACTCCATGTTTATAGACTTCATATGATGGCATAAAACTATGTGTCATATGTGGAATAATTCAACCTTGATCCATTCAATTTCTCTCTAAAAATGCAATAGCTTGTTTTTCCTATGAGAATAAACCTCCTATTCCTACCCCACTAGCATCACACGTAACTTTAAATAATTTCTCAAAGTCAGGTAAAGAGAGTAATGGTGCATTGAAAAGCTTATTTTTTAAAGTTTGGAAGGCCCTAGTTGCATCCTTACTCCAATTAAATTCACTATTTTTCATGAGTTAGGTTACTGGTGCGATAATAGTAGAAAAATCCTTAATAAATCTCCTATAAAAACTTTCCAAACCATGAAAACTCTTCACTTCATGAATATCCTTAGGTGTTAGCCAATCCTTAATAGCCTCAATATTAGTGGGATCAACTTTAATACATTCACTACTCACTATACACCCAAGGAAAAATATAATCAAAAGCATAAAGTCACACTTCTCCATTTTTCCATAGAGTTTAGTCTCCCTCAGTTTATCAAACAATTTCCTTAGATGAGTTAGATGGTCATGTTCACTCTTATTGTACACGAGATATCATCTAATTACACTATGATGAAAACTCCAAGAAATGGCCTAAGAACTTCATTCATTAGTCTCATAAATGAACTTGGTGTATTACATAAGCCAAAAGGCATCACCATCCACTCATAAAGACCATACTTAGTTTTGATTGTAGTTTTCCACTCATCCCCCTCTCTTATCCTCATCTGATGATATTTGCTTCTCATATCAATCTTAGATAATGCTTGTCTCCATATAACTCATCCAGCATATCATCTAATCCTGGCATCAAAAATCGATATTTGATAGTGATATTGTTAAGAACCCTTGAGTCGATGCACATGCGTCATGTACCATCCTTTTTAGGGACTAGTAATGTAGGTACACAACAAGGACTCATGCTTTCCCTCACATAGCCTTTCTTTAAAATCTCTTATATTTATTTTTCTAACTCCTTAGCCTCCTCTGGATTACATCTATATGTAGGCCTAATAGGCAAGGACACACTAGGAAGTAAATCTATGGCATGTTCTCTTCCCCTCTTAGGTGGCAATCTAGGTGGTAATTTATTAGGAAAAACATCGTGATATTCATCAAGAAGTTTATCTAATTGAAGGTTTTCATTATATCTCTCCCCTTTTAGAGATTATTTCATGACCACAACATACCAACTCCCTTCTTCTTAAATACATTTGACCATAGCATTTTCATGCAAGAATAAACTTTTTTTTATTCTCAAGTATGCTCTCCTTATCGTTTTTAGAAGGTTTAAGTTTATGCTTCTTCTTATGCTTCTCAAATAGATATGCATTAGTAATAACATTATGAATAGCATTCATGTCACAGTGTCATGGTATATCGAATAAGATTTCACATGCACCCATAGGTAAAACATTGCATAGCACCTCATCATGGTAGTTACCAATTTTAAACGATACTAGGGTTTGTTTTATTACCTTAACTCCCTTGTCCTTATTCAACCATCAAAGAGAATAAGGTTTTGGATGTGGTGTAGTTTTCAACCCCAAATCCTTAACCATCCTCTCATTGGTTACGCTTGTATAAGATCCACTATCAATGATAATACGACAAACAATATCTCTTACTCTTCCTTTTATCTTAAATATCTTCTCCCTCTAGGTAGGTTTCTCAGTAGCTTGTGCTTGAACTAATATCTCTAAGACATAAAAAGCACTCTCTTCTTCCTTGGATTTACTAGAAGCTTCCTCAAAAGGCTCAAATTCAGGATCTTCCTCACATGTCTCCATGACTTCAATCTCTTGGATTGATAATACCCTTTGATTAGGACATTCACTAGCGAAAAGTCCAAACTCTCACATTTGAAACATTACCTAGTAGAGAATTCATTCACTTTATGTTTGCCTTTATCCTGTATAGTAATTCCTTGTTTTTTTTAATGTTGGTAAACTTTCCAATCACTACGAAAAAAAGAAGTCAAGCTTTTTTTGTCATTACTTGCTCCAAATTTTGTTGTTTGGTTACTTAAGTAGTACTTTATGGATGGAGTACTTTATTTAGTATGAGGCTTAGTGGATTTAATTTGTTTTTCAAATCTTAGGGAAATTTTAATCATGTCATCTAAATAATAATAAAGACAAGTTTCCACCTTGTCTCGAATCATCATATTAAGGAATTCTAAGAATCTAGTACACGTTTATTCATTTCTTTCGTGGATATCACATACTAGTGCCAACCATTCAAATTCCCTAACATAATTTTTGACACTTAGTAGTCCCTACCTAAAGTAGCCAATTTTATATAGTTATCTTTTTCATACTCTTTAGAAATAAATTTCTTCCTCAGATATTTCTTAAGTTTCTCCTAAGATTTTATCTTTGACTTGCCCTCTCATTCCCTAGTCCTCTTTAGATTATTATACTATATTCTAGCAAACTTCTTAATTTTAAGAGTTTGTAGTTTACACTTTTTCCCATATTGATAATCCTTAAACTCAAAGATAGCCTTTAATTCATTTAAACACTTAAGAAATGATTCTACATAAAGCTTACCATCAAAGTTGGAAAGATCAAGCTTAATGCGCTTATCCTCCTTTTGATGATACTCAAGTTGATGGTCATAGAGCCTCCTATTACTTCCACTCCTATAGACTCTTCTTCATGGTATATTCTTGAATTCATGGTCATGGGTCTTTTTATTAATTCCACTTCATTGAACTCTCAAATCTATCCCTATAGAATTCTCTATGTTCTTGGACATTTTGGACCAAATCTTTTTCAGTCAACCTAGACTCTAACCTTTGTATTTGCATGTATATAGCAGGTAGTTATCTAAGTTGTGCATTAGAGGCATCCAAATAATTGGAAATTTTTTTAATAGCTTCAAACATGTCTACGAAATTTTTCCCCACTCCATGATAGATTACCCAAACACTATACCACTCGAGTTTCACTTTAGGTTTTAATTGATTAAAACTGAATCACCTTAACCCCCCCCCCACTTTATAGTTCTTATTCGATTCTTGTGTAATAAGTTGAGTTCAATGAATCACAAGAACAATAATAAAACAAAATAAAAGTCACTAAACAAAAATAAACACTAAAACCAACCTTGCTAAATTCTTGTTATAGAATTATGGGAGTTTTCTTTGAAAACCCTACTCGAAACACTTAAAACATTTATACATGCATTCAAATGAGTCAAGTTAAAATTTCAGGCAAGTAAAAGTAATACTTCAAATTGCACTAATTCCAATTGATAATGAAATAACAAATTCGAATACATTTTCACCAAAACACATGGTTTACACCACACAAAAAAAACGTACACAAATCGACTACAAACTCCAAATCAAACAAAGATTTACGCCGTGTACACTTAGATATATTTACTCCCATATAAGATCACCATACATGACCAATCAGAAAAGAAGTCCAAAGCATGCACATTTTTCATGTAAAAAAAATTCTAAACTCACACATTAAAATTCATGCATATCACACGCATAAGATTCTACATACAAATTCAACACAAAATTTCATATTCAATGTCGAATCTAACATGCAGCAATACTCAAGATTCATACAAGAACCATGCAAGATCCTATTATTCCATGCAATATTCACATCTAAAATACAATTTTTCACAAAGATTCAACAATAACTCATCAAGATTTAAAAGAATCTATCAAGATGAATCAAGAACCTTACTTGAACTTCAAAGATGGTGGGTCATGGTTATCGAACATGGATAATTATTGTACCCTTTGAAATGTTGCCTTCAAATGGCTTTGATACCACTTTTGATGTGGAATATTATCTTTAATAATATTCTATAAAGTCCGGGATCTTTTTTTAAGTATTACAAAGTTACAAACTACATCAACTAAATAGATTTTCCCTTTGATTTTCAATGATGTCTCGAATGCTTTGATAGGGTGGATTAGATCTATACCAAGATCTAACTCCTTCTGATGAGAAATCTTCTATTTGTCAATAGAACACTCTTTCTACTCCTCAATAATCTCAATTAAATAAGGAAAATAGAAGAAAAAACTCACATTGCTCTCGTGCAGCTCTCAATTCACAAATGAACTTCTTATTTCATTAGATTGTAATATGTCAAAATTATTGAGTACAAGGTGTGTGTGTGTGTATATATATATATATACATGCACCCATGCATGCCCTTTCATTAATAAGCCCACTAATCAGCCCTTATTAATGAAATAACCCTCTAATGCATGACACACTACATATATTAAAGGATACAATGACAATTTAGAAGTATTACAAAGTATACAACAAAAATAACAAAGCTACACAACTTAATAATGCAATACATAAATATAATCATATGTAATTAAACTTTTTAGTCTTGTAGCCTTATTCTTCCTTACACTTTATAATCCTTGTAATATATTATCATTGCCTTATACATCAAAGATCTTCAGCTAACATGAACTTCATAAATTTATTGCAAACATGTACAATACCTGTAAGAATTATGTGATAAATCATTAGAAACATAAGAATTTTCAAGTACAATTGGTTCCATCTCCAAGTATACTAATTCTTCTTGTTCTTCATCATTTGAAGAAAATATTGAGATTTCTAGAGATTCTCCTACATCATGAGGTTTATATAATCAAAATTTATCTTGTGTGGATGTGCACATGTCTTAAAGGTAATAGTTCAAAAAAAATACTTCTCAATAATTATGTTGGAATCTAAATATATATAATATTTATATATATGGCTTTAATAATGTGTTAGATCCAAGCTATTGAGCATTTATCACTACATAAGGATTCCTCTTATGTGCAGTTATGGCCTCAAATTAAAAAATATAAGAATGGGAAGATATTTAAACAATAAATTGAAGCGTTATAGAAGAGGAAGGATTTTGAACAAAATATTAGTTTGGTCATAGATTAATGTATTTCACTTGAAGCATTGTTTATAAAATATTAGATGGTGTTATGACATGTTTGTAAATTATTGTTCAATTAGAGCTAACTAAACAAGAGATGATCAACCCGATTGTGAATGAAGTTTATACATACAACTTCACTTCATGTTCATCATCAACATCGGTATGATATGTTTTTAGATACAATGAGGTATACTTCAATAACTTATTTTCTCTATATACATAAGTCCTTGCACTAATATTTATATTATGTTCATTGTATCCTCAATAATACCTTACACTTCATGACCATAAGTTGAAGTATCAAGAACTAGAAATTGAATATAACTTGTTACAATAAGAGTATGGTGCATACCTAAGACAACAGGATGTTGACACAAATTTTGAGGGAGAAATTCTTATGACCATCCCAATTAATGAATACCATCATGGATATGAAAGTATTACAGACTTTGGAGGAAATTTTGATTATGATCAATTTGAAGATATGCATCACTCCACTTTTAACATTGCTAAAAGGATTAAAAAATAATGCCAGAAACCCAATCGAGTGCTCCATAGTCCATATGAAGCGATGAAGAAAAAAAGTTAGCAATGAAAATCTAACACCATGAACTTTAGAAGAACTATAAGGATGTATGTTTTTTCAACATATATATGATTTGTCTTACATTATTTATCTCTAAATTTTTTGATCGAATATAAAAAAAATAATTTACTAAGGTTGCATATATTTCACCAACTTTATAGCCATGAAATTTAATCAATTAACAACTGGCTACAAACTTCCAATAATAGGTAAGTGAGGTTGTGAAGTAACAATGTCATATTGATATCCACACATGTATGATGGTGTGCTTGTTATATATGTTGTTGATTATGCCCGGAATGAATCATATGGCTCTACTAATAGAATCTATCATAAAATTGCTATAGGAGATAGATAATAAGGTAACTATGCCCATTGTTCAAGCATACACACATATGCAAAAGATAAAATTTGAAGCACTCTAAGATAACAAAACATGCCTTGTGAATGAAATGTTTGGGATAAAAGTTTATAATTAGACTATATATAGTAATGGTACTATTTTATTGTATGAATTTCAATTTTATTCTTTGAACGTGCAAACACAGATAAAATGTAACATTAATAATTTGAAATAGAAGATAATGATTTTGTTGAGCATCATCGAATATCAACTATTACCTTCTTTTTCAAAGGTATAAACATCAAATAAGTTTATAATTAAATAAAATGATAAATTTAGGCAAACAAATGTTAATTTCTATGCCTTTTTTTATATTACATTTTTTATATCATTATGTTATGAGGGGCATTGTATGGTGCTTGTTGCCAACCACAATGATAACTTTTTTAACTTGTTTAATTCAATGAATAGTAAGATGTTTCATAAAATCATAAGGAATTTGGTAAGTATATAAATGGTATATTGATGGAGTTTTTGAAATATAATTCAATAATACGAAATTTCATTTATTAGATTCTCAGCATAATGTTGGTTTGAACATGTTACAAGAGGTATCTATCAAATGACTGATGGTGATAGTTGGATTATTAATATTGGTTCATATTTACCTTGACAATCAAATAGATGAGTTGATGTCATGTATGTATCATTGTGTTAAAAAGTTAGATTTATGAAATTATGACAAGCACTATAAAAATTGAACCATTATCATAGGAATGATTGGGGGGTGTATATGCTGGCATGTATAGCATCACTTTCCATCGACCGAGGAATAATTCAATTTCAAAAGGTATGTTTCTTAATTTTCAAAACCATTTTCATTTTAATACCCCATCATAGAAAATAACGTAGTCCTTTTTGTTTTGTAGGAAGATGTCATAAATATGAGACAACATATTGACTATAAAATGAGTATGGGTTATCTCCTTCCATAAGAAGATAATATTGTAGAATTTGTAATTATTTTATTAAACAACCTATAACTATTCTACTGTATTAAATTATTTAGCACAATTTGTAACTATTGTATTATATCAACAAGATCGTGTTATTTGTGTACCATACACCATTATTTGTATACCATACTCCCATCATTCAAACACCATACCCCATCTTTTGTACAGAATATTCTATTATTTAAGCATCATACCCTATCATTTATATACCATACCCTATTATTGAATCATCATACCCCAGCGTATGAAATGTCTAATCAATAGGCATCTCATATTTTCGTAGGAAATTTTGAGAGCTAAATTTCTTAAAGATGCCTATCCATTTGACCTGTTTATGGAATAAAATGCCTAATCATCAAGTGTCTCATTTTTCTGCAGGATTCTATTCTCAATTCCAAAGAGCAAATGATTTGGTTCAACTATAAACACATTTAATTGTTAAGCATGTATTTCAACAATGTCATAGGACAACACACTTAACAATTAGGCATGTTTACTTAGTATATAATTGAATTTGAAAATTCCAAAGTAAAACCATTTGGTGCATTATCACAATGTAGACCCATATGTGATTTTACTTAGAGTAACTAGTCAATTGTAATCAACAAAATTTACATCAATAAACAATATATCAACTTGATTCATTACACATAAGCTAATATTTACAATGCATTATCATTCAAAATATGTTTGAGATTAAATACATCCACTACTAACATCAAGTTTGCTTTGATGTTCTTAAAGAACTAGGAGTTTGGGTGAGTTGTGTCAATTGAGACTGAATGACATCATGCTCTTGAGTTAATCCTCTTCATTTTCCTCCTCCTCTTCTTCTTCCACTTCCTCTAGATCTTCCACTTACATTATGTTGTGCCTATTATTCTTGATCCTCTTGATCATATTTTTCTACCACTTCACCAACTTCTTGGAGACAATTCTCATCTATAGATACATCTTCAGTCATTGTTATTTGACATTCCATAAGGTTAGCTAATGTTTTTGTTGCACACTTTAGTTTTACAGCTATGGATTACATAGTCTTGAAACCATGATAGAAATAATTAATTAATAATAAAATGCATCATAAAACAAAGAGCATACTATGCACCATACACAATAAGATGGTGTACCATTTTTTGTATTGCATGTGGTTGATATTGAGACATATGAATATGAAGCCCTCGCAGTAAAGTTGGTGGTGCAATAAGAAGGCAAGTGATATGCCAATACCATTCAATATAATTGATATTAAGTTCCATAGCATTTGGGAAATCATCAGATGCTACTGTGCTAACATCCTTGTAGTGAATCCATTCTTGAATGTATTGGTTATGGAATTCCTACCAATTTGTGAACTGCTTACCATGCCCATCCATTTTGTGAATTTCATCATTCAATAAGTGTCGTAATGTCGGAACCAATTGCGCCATACCAAATTATCTCAACACATAGTCAGGACAATACAACTATACAAACATATGACAAAGGATTGGATTGCGCCTTGTCCATTTGCTAAAATTGATGGTGGAAGGTACTCATAGACATCAATATAAGGCATTCAAATCACCTAATCAATATACATTAAAATAATAACATACCAATATTGAGTATCTCTTAAAAAATAAAGAAAAATTATGAAAGTGAACATTCATACTAACCTCAATCATCGAATCTAAATAGTCTCTATAAAAGCTCAAAGACCTGTGAGAATTTCTATAAAAGCTTTTTGTTCCCACCCATCTGCGAAATGAATGCCCCATTAAAAATATTTATTTAACATAGGCTAAACAAGTCACATTAGTAAAAATATGTATATACCATAATCAAGATTTACCTTTGCATTAATGGTCTCCATGCTTCAGCCTCATTTACAACATCATTATTAATGTCAAGCAAGCATTGATGGTGATCCACTACATCAACATGCAATATAGCCAGAACTCCCATGGGAATCCTCTCCCATGACCAAAGCTAGAAGTTGACGATTAGTTAAAGGAATACAGGATATTAATAAAAATATATATAACATACGATATCAAAAAATGTGTATCTGTGATAGCACTAAGTAACCAAAAATATCTTTAGTTCCACTATGCAAAGCAAGACGTAGACCACAATATAGATAATCCAATACCTCCGATCCCCAAATGTCATTGTGCACTACATCTATGTCTTGTAAATACTATAAAAATAGTAGATACACCCAACGACCATGTTTAGTAGGAAATAAGAGTGTCCATATCATTGTAAGGATTTATGCCTTAGCATGCACATTAGTATCTACAAGTCGTTAGCCCCACACGACTACTCTCCAAAGTTGGTACTAAGATAAACTAGATTCAATGATCCACCTTTTATGTTTGCATCGGTCAACTCTATACCAAAAACATCTATGCACAGTTATCTATGATCAATGCCCTCCATTCTAGCTATCGAGTTACCACTAATAGGAAACCCCAATACTACTGCCACATCATCCAATGGGATCGTCATCTCCCCTACTCTTGTATGAAAAGTATGCCACTCTAGATGCCAACTTTTGACTAGTGTTGTGATGAGGGCCCCATTAATCTACATGTAATGTAGGTGCATTAGACCAATAAAACTAGAAATTAGTAAGTATCTATGGGCCCTTGAATATGATATCCACAACTATCTACAATAACATCAAAATTTTAACTTTTCATCCATACCCTACAAAATATCATGAAAAAAAAACATAATATATTAGAGTTGGCATATCAAAAATTGTAAGAATTGAAAGGACAAAGTGCAAAACTATATAAATAAGAATATTTTGATGTAAAATGTTGGATGATCGATGTCTATGTTGCTGTACCAATATAGATGGGTTTTCAAGCCCTAAAAAAATACCATGAATATGATTCATGAAGTTATATGATACCTGTAATAGACAAGACATAAAAATAATGCATGTAAATCAATATACATACACTAAATGAGTAAAATATGTCAATCAAATTCCTGTAATAACAAAATACCCAATATGGTTGGATAACTAACATACATTTAATATGAGATTTTAGCATTGTATACTTTAAATTATTCAACTAATTACCCTACAAAATATAAAACATATAACACAAAAACAACAATCAATCGATGAATATAAGCATAGGAGTCTACAATATCATCTACTAGATTTTGTGAGGTACTTGGATGCTTATGCTTTTCTCTTCTTCTATAACAATCACATTGCCAACTATTATGCCCATTTTTTCCACAAACGGTGCATCTTTGTACCCTCTTTCCCTGCTCCCAATCCATTTCATTAGGCTTCTACATCTCTCATGTCTGCCTTTACTCTTTAACTAAGACTTTTTTTTTGTTATAACGGTAGGCCCATCATAAGACTCCCAATAACCTTCATCAAGGATATTATGAAATATTGATACATAACTCTTTGATAAATTTTGAGTTTGATACCATGAACCAACATAGCATTTTCCATCAAAGCTATGATATATGCAACATGCCGATAAATTAGAGCATGGAATCTTGTATAATTATCATTTTTAGTAAGAACTTTTTTTTTCTTGATTATTGATAACTTGTTGATAACAACCTTTACTATAACCCGCCTTGATTATGTGATACATAGTTTCAACATTAAAGTATTTTTGCTTAGTATGATATGTCACAACTCGATGCCCAGAATCTTTCTCCAAATTTCTAGCAATCACTCATTCAATTGCTAGGGAAAAACTTTTGTCCTCACTAATGTACTTATTCACTCAATCTCGTTTGGTGAGAAGCCAACTATTTACCCAAGAGAAAGTCATTTGTGTAAAGGTGGTAATGGACAGATGCCTTACATCTTTCAATGCACTATTTAGTGATTCTAAAAAAATTATAGTCATCGTGCTAAAACGCATACCATCATCATGCGCTAATGAACACTCTATGAGATCTAACTTGTTAAGCCATTCATATATTTCTTTGTTGGTCTTCTTTAATGATTCCATCTAACTAATCCTCTTTTAAGACTAACATTGGGTCTCGATCCTCCACTAAATGTTACCCATGGACTTATCATTTTTCATAGTTGTGAATAAATTATATTTCAAATGGCGCAAACGGTATTATTGCGTGCCATATGGGTCACACCAACTTTCACTTCATATTAATTTTATTATACTTATATGTTGATCAAAGATGACATTTAAGTGCTTATTATGTACAAATTTCCATCAAATGATGTTCATGAACCAAATCCAATTATCGCCACTCTTTAAATGAACAACAACAAATGCAAGTGGAAATATATGATTATCTGCATCAATTCCTACTGCAATAAGTAACACACTCTTGTGCTTAGTATATATATATATATATATATATATATATATATATATATATATATATATGTTATCTATAGATATCATCAAAAAACACCAATTAAAACTCTCGATGCTTGGCCAAACACCAAAAATACCCTCTTGAAGACTGCTAAATCAAGATCATTGGTATATAAAACTTCCAATTCAACAACAAAACTAAGATTAGCTTTAATCATCTCGGAAGTCGAGTAAAAGACTCATTGAACACTTAGTATATTTTATTTATTAACTTTTTTTTCCACCCATGTCTTCCTATAAGACACCATAAATCTCCATTTTGATTTTATATGTTGAATAACAACTTTTACACTGATAGACAATTGGGCTTTTACTAGGCCTTCAATCTCTTTCACAATAAAACCAGATGCCAAATTCAAATGATCATGATTCGGTTTCTCAAGGAGACACTAATGCAAAACATTATATGCTGTGATTTTTTTCTCCTCAAATAATCATTTATAGCATGTGCTTGCAACCTCCAAACACATCTATCACAATATACCTCTAATCTTGTCTTTGATGATCAATATATCTTATAGGATAGCTTCACCAAAGTGAGTAGCATTTAACATTATGCACTAACTCATCTTTTAAAGAAGATATTTGGTTAACTTTAAAACCTTGTGTAAAGCTTAAAGTTGACACTACTCATTACGACTCTACAATAATAATAGCTTGTTCAACATGTTTTGGATCAATAAAATTAGGATGGACACACTTCCACAACTCCTAACACACATCTATAATTAATTTAGGCAAGTCTTCTTCTAACAAAGACTCTTCTTCTAACATGTCTTCTTTGTAATCAGAATCAATTCTTGAATCAATCATCATAGTTGTCTCATTAAAAAGTTTATTTACATTCTCATTTTTTAACATTCTCCTAAATTAAGCTTCATATGCATAGTTTGTTTATAGGTGTATCTTCATTTCCTTCTTCTTTGACATCAATGCCCATTTTACCAAATTCCTTCGTATCCATCATGACATCAATATGTGCAATGGAATATTGATGTTGACTTGGTCCACAGTCAGGATAACTACATAAATCTCCCACGTTATATGAAGGATTTGTGTATTGAAATTTTGATTGCTCAATGAACACTCTTGAAGGAACCAAATGTTGAATAGCACGTTGGAGCCCTTGGCAATTGATATCTATGGATATTTGTATAAAACCCCCTAACTTTATTGAGTCTATCAACATTTTCAATGACTCATCAGTATCAATTAGAATAAGAAGACTTCTCTCCATTATCTCATTCTAATTTATCCCAAATATCTTGAATGAGTATGTATCCCCAATACAATTTGTCCATAGAAGCACCATATTCATGAACTCGCTACATGTAGTAAACAATGAAAAAAAAATGTAGCTTTATCTAGGTTTCCTTCAAAGGTAAGTTCCTCAAACTCATGTTTTGTCTACCATTTCAATATAAAATTAGTGAAATTTTACTCATCCTATACTTGAAAACATAACACGTGTGTGTGTGTGTGTTTATTTTGTACATTTACCATGTTTATTCTTTACAAATTTTAATTAAGGATTGCAAAATATTGATCCTTACTCTCATTTTAGGTACCCTACAATATGCATATGATAAGCTCTTCTCACTTCAAGTATAGTAGTAATAGATGCATAGTAGCAATATATTATTCTCAATCAATTAACATAAAAATCTATCTTTTTTTCTCTTCTCAATTATATTCACAACACTTTTTTTTCAAAAAATAAAATAAAATATATTACGTCACAATTTTTATATCTCTTCTATTCAAGAATGTTTTCCCATGGCCATGTCCAACACGTGCATAATTTAACAATAGAAAAATCAATTTTTATAAATGTAACAAAAAATTACAAATTCAACTTTAGTTAGCACCATAATTATTCATAATTCTAAACATAAAATATAACCTAAAATTTTTTTTAAATAGTCTAGCACAATTTTAGCACATGAAATATACACTAAAATTAGAAATTTTTTTAACATAATTATATATAGCATACAAATTTAATATATATATATATATATTAAGCACAACACTTGTATTAGATTTCACTATAAAATACATGTCAACCACACAAAATTAAAAATAAAATATATATTATATCATAACTATATATAATCTAACACAAATTATAATCATTAAGAGAAAAAATAAGCATACCTTATGTACCTAAAATTTAAGATCTAAATTTAAAGACAATCAAAATTAGTACAAAATAAGAGAGAATAAAGACTAAACAAAGATTCAATTTTAACAAAGAATAAACAAAAAAGGAAGATGAGAGACCGAGAGTTGTAGAGAGAATGAGAGAAATTGAGGTAGGTGAGAAAGATAGGGTTTTCAACTAATATATATTTAATAAAACATGTCTACAGATAGGATATGTGTTAGGTGAAAATTTTCATTTGAGAAAATAGGTAAATGTATTATGTGTGCTTAAGCTAAATTATGTGTAATAGAAATGTTTGTTATTTTGAAAAAAGTTCATTGACCTTAAATAAAAAATGCCTAAACAAAAAAAATAGTATTATTAATTGTAATTATATTAATTAATTTTTAACTAGAATGATTATTTTAGTATTTAGATTTTTTTTTGTATTTGGTTTCATCTATCATATACTCAATTCGTATTAAGTTATTCGAATAATTTATATACTTTTTAAAGAAATAATAAAAATTATTTTAAAATTATATTTATATTTTTTAATTAAAAAAATTAATTCATTAATAACTAAAAAAATGAGGATATATATTAAAAAAATTAATAATAAAATATATATTTTTAGTACAGAGTAAGTAATAGAGAAAATACCATTATAATTGCGTGGGAGTTGGGACTACGTTCGATGCTACAAATTCGGGAAGAAAAAAAAAGGAAATAAATAAATAAAGACAGCCCCCACGTTTCCTGGTTTAGGCCTGAAATTTGTCTCAATCTATTCTCTTCATGAAGCCGGGCTGCGTTTTGCGGCTTCAATGGCAGACCGAATGTACTTCCAATTTGTATTTAATTCGCCGTTGCATCAATAGATTGAAGAAAACCATCAACTAATAGTTCAAATATCCGAATCACTTAGCTCTGGACTTCATTTTCTCGTCACCGAGACCGCAACCATCTTGCCTCTCGCCTTGCTGGCTAATTCCTTCACTTTTTTTTTCTCGTCCTCTCTTTCAGTCTCTCTCCCTTCAGTTCGCGCCTTCGATTTCTTTCGCGGCGACGGGAAGAAGGTTTGCGTTTTCATTTGATTGATTCAATTTCTAAGCAATTAGGTGCCTATTTTTTTCCATCTAAATGTGATTCATTGTTTCACTTGTTATGTTTCAATCCGTATGGATTTGATGCAATTCTCTCGAAGATTATTTGCTTCAGTTGCTACCAATTGGCAGTCTTGATGTCCATTATTGTTACCATTTGAGGTGAGATTTGACTTTGGCCTTTGTGTTGCGCGCGTGTGCTTCGCTTCATCGGAGGATGAAAGTGTCTCTGGTTCTTAGTTAATGCGTTGTTCTGATTCCAGAAAAATCTCTGGCCCCAAAGTGTCAGTGCATAGACTAAGAGGTGTGGGGTACCAAAAGTTCCCATCTTAGAATTCCCCTCTCCCTGGTTTTTCGGAAATAGCCTGCTACTAGCCTGCAGATTAGCAGAGCCTATGTTGGATACATCTTGACCTCCACATACCGTGTCACAAGATACAGTAGCTCTGTAGCTGTTTGTTAACTTTACTTTTCTTTGTTGCCGAAGTGATCAAGAGATGTGAATGAGAAATGCCGTGTTGGACCATCTCTTTGGTATGCATTATAGACGGAGCATATGGGTATATCAGCATAAGAAGTTGATTCCATAGTCATTTTCACTAGGAGTTGGTATGCGTGAGTAGCATATGAAGTAGTGGACAGATTGATGATGCAGAAGTATTGGAATAGGTCACTCAGCGGTGATCTGTTGTGAGTTGACTTGTTATATATGCCTTTTTGGTCTGGTAGGAATTTTGAGGAACCATTTTGGCAACATGTAATCAACATGTGAGATGTTTTTATTTACTTATTTACTTTTTATAGTGGAATAGTAATTGTGAATCCTCACAGCCATTCTTACGTAGTGAGGAAGGTCTAGTTTGATTTTGTTAGGTTTGACCATGTATTGAAGTTCCAAAATTTTATTTTGTTTGTATTTTATGTATAAATTGAACTGATATACACATTAGCAGAAGTCGCAGAGGAATACAGGATTTTATGATTAAATGTTGCTGCATAAACCCTGTACTAGCTGGTGCTTTTGAGGGTTGAACGAACACTTTAATTGACAGATTTTGTGGGATAAAATGGTGTAGATCTAGGATTACTTAAGGTTGTAGTATGAAATTGAGTGGACTTTAAGTTTACACATTCTTGAGGTTCCCTTGTAGTAATTATAATGCTCAACTTTTGTCCGTCACTCATGGGATGTGAATGTAATGCATAGAGCTATGGCAACTTTGGAACTCCAATTGGTGTTCTTTTTTCAGGTTAATGCTGATGCAGCCGTTCTGGTGAGCATTCTATTGTGCTTCCCTCAATGATACTGTGGATCTTGGTGAATCATTCTAATGAGTGTAAACGCCTTACAGTCTGAAGTTTTATGCCAATAGGAGAAACCTATTGTGGGATTATTTGGGTTCCTTTTCAGATATTGTTAAGATTTTACTGTCTTGGACTTGTTAGATTGGAAGGATTTTTTGAGATTATTGGCTCTTTTTTTCCTTACATACTCCAATTTCACTTGTTTATTAGCTACTGTAGAACTTAGGTTCTAGCTATTGAGTCACATGCTTTCTCTCTCTAACATTGTTAAAATCGGGATTCTACCTAATATTAATAAATGGCTGTCAAAATCATATCATAGAAGATCTGACCTCAATATACTCAAATGCTACAAAATCCCATGGTTGAAGCAAAAAAAAAGGCTAAAAAACTCTCTTAAGCTTTTTTGGTTTTGTAGCAACTAAAAAGAACACAAATTGTTTTGTTATATGCATACAAAAAAGTTGGTATGGTCCATGGATACAAAAAAAAAAAAAAAAAGCTAATAACACTAAAAAAATAAAATAAAAGGGGCAATTATAAATTAAATAGAATTTAATAAACAAATAACATCACAAAATTTAATATATTTGTTTTACTCTGCATGTAAAGTTTGAGCTTTTGTAAGTATTTCCGCCTCAATTATCAGCTTTGTTGTCATATTAACATCTTACTTGTGCTTCCTTTGCATTGGTTGATGGCTTGATGCTCATATGTATAGTATGTACAAAATAATAAGGGCTGAGGTTTAGAGTTAGTGAAGAAATATTGTGGAGAATAGAGAAAAATATATATTTTTTAAAATAAATAGATAGAAAATTATAGTCAGTATATAGTATATAAAATTGTAAGATTCTATTTGTCCTTTATAGGATCTTATTATCATCCTACAATTCTATTGATTTAAAAGTCTACCTTGTATTGGGGATCTTTGTGCATGCTGATTCCTGTACTTTTAAATCGCAGAATTTTATGATCTGGTTTGGGACTTTAGCAACTATCTCTCTCTCTCTCTCTCTCTTTGGGTTAGGATTTTGGTGGCGGATATTACTTGTTGCTGTATTCCTTTTTTCTCTCACGTGCCTTTGTTTCTGTTCAAGCTGTAAACTAGTGGGGTTTCTTTCACTTTTTCTTTGTAATTCATGACCTTTGTGCATGCTGATTCCTATACTATTATTTTTGTGGTGCTTGACATGTGACTAATTGGTACCATGTGCTTGTGTAGAAAATTTCTGTAGAACGTGTAGAAGTGAGACACTAGGCTTAGTGGATCCGGAATAAATGAAAAGAGCACTGGCCAACCAAATCATGTCACAATGAAAGTTGGATGGCCAGTCTAAAGGAATAGAATTAGAAGAAGTTGAGGTCGAAATATTTCAGGTGCCAGCCAGAGTGACATTAGTATGTTGGATCAAGCACAGTCACCAAATGATGATACCAGTCTTTCTGCTGCATCTCTTTGTCCAGCACCAGTTTGTAGACAATTTTGGAAAGCTGGGAACTATGATGAATCATCTACTTCCAAACCTCAGATTCAAAGTTAGTTTCTGAATCCATATATTTATTTTGTAAGATTATGTGTATCCCTTTATTAGAATATCAATAAAGTATCATGATATTTCTGGCCTTAGATGCTGTTGTCCATGGATTTCCCAATGTGAACCTATTAAGGGGCCTGCACCACATTTCCTATGCAAGGCATTGTTGTGTTTTGATTCAGGGGATATCTAATATCTTCTTTTCTTTTTCAGACAACAAAAACTATTTACATGTCCACCCCAAGTTCCTTCACTCAAATGCCACTTCTCACAAGTGGGCTTTTGGTGGTATGTTCAGCTCTGTGTTTCTGGATTATATTTTCTTGTGGTGCATGCTTGCGTGCATCCACATCCCTTGTTTCTAGTCATCTATCATTTTATTGACCCTTTTTATGCAGCTGTGGCAGAGCTTCTTGACAATGCCATTGATGAGGTAAGTGTGCTTTGCTTTCTTGTTTTATGTGTATCCATAGTGTAACTGTAAATCTGGAAGTGGTTTCCAATCTTGATGCATGTATAATATTGAATCAGGTCACCGGTGATAGGAAACTTTTACAACTCTAGAAGAAGGGATTTTATTTTTTTTTATCTGGTTCAAAAATTAGAATTTTTTTTTTTTCAATATATGCTTTGTGTTTAGTGTGATGTGATGCTTTCCTGGGATTGTCTGATTGTAATTATTCCAGAAGCAAGCTAGGGATATTTTCATAGTTCTTTCTATAGAATTCAAGATCAGGCCTTACAGAAATAACTACGTACAACTGCCTTTTTGTCCATATAAAGATTTACAAAGTTTACTTCCCTGTATTTATCTAATGGCCATTACTATTCAGAATTTCTCATGACTTAAGTTTTGGATTTATATTTCTCAACGTGATAGATACAAAATGGAGCCACATTTGTTGTCGTAGATAGAATCTTTAATGCTAGGGATGGAAGTCCAGCCTTGCTCATTCAAGGTAAGTCAGGCCCCAACCTCTGGAAGTACTTCATTTTTGTTTGTTTTAACAATTCCTACTCTCTGAAGGAAACTGGGGTGTGAGTTTTTTAGCTTGATACTTCATATCAGATGATGGGGGTGGAATGGATCCAGAGGCAATTCGGCGCTGTATGAGCTTTGGGTTTTCCGATAAGAAGTCAAAATCAGCTATCGGACAATGTATGGCCAAGTGCAATATCATGCGTTCTGAACTTTCTCTTAATTGTGTTGCCTGACTTTAGCTTTCCAGATGGCAATGGATTCAAGACGAGCACTATGAGGCTTGGAGCCGATGTTATTGTCTTCAGCCGGCGTGTGGATAACAGGTGCATTGATCACTTTAATGATTTAAGGACTGAAACCTTTATGAATGACTTTAAGACATTAAATATTGTGCTGTAGGCAACTAGGTTGCGTGGAGACTTCTCTAGGCCATCATTTCCCATTTTGAAAAGGTTTCCAAAACCAAAACTCAATATTATAAAACATATAATAGCTAGCTCAGGCTGAAACTCCAAAGCTTTTTCCAAAACATTTCTTTTGAAAAACAGTAAATAAATGGAGCAAAACAAGAAGATTTCGTACTTTTCTTATGCACACAGATGTAAACACCCAGAAACCTTCAATTCACACTCAGCTGTTCTAACCTCTCAGGAATCTTCAAATCTTACATACTCTCTCCCTCCTTTCAAGATCATTGACCAGTGTGTAAATTTACATGTTTGAGTTAGAAATGACAATTATGAAGATTTATGTTATCCTGAGTGGATAGCTAATAATAATAAACCATTAATATTAGTTTTGTGCTCATTTACATAATGGTAAAATTGATGTGAAAATCATATATATATATATCTTTGGATAATTTTTATTTGATATCCTATGTTTTAAATATCTTCCTGGTACCCCGTGTTTTGAATATTTTTACTTAGGTTAAGTTTTAAATCACTGCACCCCGTGTTTTAAATACCTCTACATTTTAAATCACCACCACATAGGTGCATTTTACATTAACAATATGAAATTAGGTTAAGTTTAGTGTAATTCAGATTATTTTTTATTCTAAATATTAAAAAATATACAAACTTAGAAAACTAATGATAAGATCTGAGAAAACTAAAAAAAAATGAATTTTTTTTAAATTAGCAATTTTTAAAAAATCTGGAAAATTTTTCCTTATATTTTTATATTTTGTCATTTTTTTAGATTTTTGATAATTTTATTATTTTTTAATAATTTTTTTAGTTTTTAAATCAATTTTCAGATTTTTGAAAAAGTAAATCAGATGCTATGAAAAAATCAGTTTTTTTGTTAATATTTCTTAAAAATTTTATTTTTTTGAATCAGTTTTTTTTCTTCAAATTATGTTCAGATTTATTTAAATGGAAAATTCAAGCTTTTTTGAAAAAATAAGAATTTTAAGGTTATATCAATAATTTTTAGTACATATTATAAAAAATCACCTTATTGTAGTAAGTTTAGCTTAATTTAACTTTGTTAATGTAAAAGATAGATAACAATTTAGAGTGAGGAGGCGTGAGATTATTCAAAACATGGAGTAACTGTATAATATTAGACTAAATATTAGGGTATCTAAATGAAATTTATCCTCTCTTTTTCTGCCGTTTTCTAATGTATCAGTGCAAAATTTTAACAGTCATTTTTGAGTTTTCCATCCCTGTACCTGTTTCCGTGCAACTCTCTCCAGTGTTATTGATTGTCTGAGTGTCATATGCTCCTTCTACTCTCTTTGGCCAAAGGAAAAGTTTGGAAGTTGTTTTCTGATATATTATAGGAACTCATTACAAGTTTTAGTGTCTCCTGAATATCAACCTTGCTCACTTGAAATTGAAGCCGCAACTTTTTGATATGTTCAGGGCATCAACTTCAAGCATTGGTCTACTCTCATATACATATTTGACACGGACATGCCTGGACAGAATAGTTGTACCAATGGTAACATTTTACTTATTTATATAATTGCTGATTTATACATTTATTTAAATATCTTTTCTATAGTTCTACATGAGCAGATATGTATTGGTCAGTTCAATTACAAATTTTTGACACCCAAGGTTTAATAACATGTTTCTAACATTTAGTGGTCTTCTATCTATTTCATTTACTCTGCCTCAGAATTTAATTGTGTATTTTAATCTTTAGTTGTGCAGAAATTATGAGTACACTTGCCTCATATACGTCTATATATTTTATATGTTTTTTCAAAGTAACTTACACTTGAAACATTAAATATATATTTTTTTTAATTTGGGTTATAGCCAAGTCATTTTAAATTTTTAGTTGTGCAAAATACACTAACCTCCAGTGATTTATTTTTTAGGGGGGGGGGGGAAGGGAGGGAACTTTACATGTTGGGAGGGGCTTGATATTTATTTTTCTTGGGGAGATGGTAGTTGCTCTGTCCTATTACAAAATACTTGACACTGGTCAATATGTTCTCTATGCTTGAAAACTTGTCCATTGAGATTATGTATTGGTTATTTGGTTCTGTAATTTGTAGCTCTCAACAGCTATGTTTATTATCGATTTTTCAGTTTATATCTATCCTCTTTTCAATGTGTAAATCTTGGATCATTGATTTCACAGGTTGATTATGTATACAACAAATCAGGTGACAAATTGGAGCCTTTGCATCGTCATGATAGAGAGCATTTTTTATCGAATCTTTCTTTACTCTTACAATGGTCACCATATGCAGCAGAAGCTGATCTTATAAAGCAGGTAAACTGTCCATTCTTTTTGGATATTTCATTTGATCACCTGTAGCAAGATCTTTTTTATCTGTCACTAGGTACCTGTAGAAGTTGCGAATTCATCGGGAAATGTAGTCAACATTTTTCCCACATGATAATATCTTGTCTAGTATTTTGTTTGTTTTGCTTTATTGCTTACTCTTTTGAAAAATTTGACCTATTGATACTGCACTATCCTTGGTTTAAATCGTCTTTTGAGCTCAAGTTTTCTCTTACAATGTTCTCTGTTTTTTCTTTTTCCTTTTTCATTTCTTCATTCAGTTGATGGTTTCTTAATTACTACAATGACTTTAGTTCAATTTTTCTGTACCGTCCTCCATTGATCTTTACTTGATTTTATTGAGTTGATAGGAGAGCTAGAAACATTTTTGGTTTCAAAATTGATTATCAAAGCTGAGAGCAAGAGGTAGTTGTGATAAAGTTATCTTCTTCCTCTCCTCTCTCTCTCTCTCTTTCTCTCTCTCTCTCTCTCTCTCTCTCTCTCTATCTATCTATCTTTTTAACAAAAAAAACTAATCGGGTATTTCAGCATTTCAATTCAAATTTCATGCCACCTGTCTTTAACTCAGATGAGATTTATGACGTGATGACCCAAGGAGTTACTTGTTCTAAGGGTCCTGGCGAGAAAGGACTTAATATAGGCTCATCCAGTGAAAATTCCCCCTCCCCCCACTAAATGAGGCTCGCAATTATCTCAAGTTGAAAACTTAGACCCCTGATTCTATTCAGTTTCTGATTTTCTGCAAATGGTACCACTTGGTATATGCAGTTGGTTCTGCATCTATATCTGCTAATATCTTCAAAGGTTTGGTTGAAACTTGGAAGTCTGCTCTCAAGAGTTATGATATTCCTTTCTCTTCTTTTAGCTTTTGTCTGACTTCAAAATCACTTCCACCCCTACATTTCCTAGACGGAGGACAAACCCTCTTCAGTTGCTTGAGATTTTATGCAGTATCTGTGTGCACTCTTTGCACATTACCCTTTCTATCATGCTTCTATTCCATAATCTATTATGACCCACTCACTTTATTAAGTTCCTCCATCTTTTAGATAGCCATACACTATACTGCTGGAGTTTTTTTGTTCCATCTTAACAAAAACCTGCATTCCTTATCTTATGATTTTCTTCTGTTATGTATTTGCTATCAGTTTTTTTCCGTTGTCTTTATTTTATTGGACAGTTTGATGACATAGGATTTCATGGAACCAAAGTTATTATCTATAATCTATGGCAAGATGAGGAAGGAGAGTTGGAGTTTGATTTCGAGACAGATCCTGCGGTTAGAAAGTTTTGCTCACTTTTTTTTTTTTTGTGTGTGTTTGTTTGTATAAGTAAATTCTATTTGACTTTATCTCCAAAATTTGTGATTTAGATGACTTTTTGACCTTTTGTAGGATATTTGCTTGCGGCGTTCAAACAAGCCTGAGGCATTAACCTCCAAGATGTCAATAAATGAAGAGCACATTGGTACTCAGTACCGTTATTCTCTTCGTGTAAGTGAAGATCTCAACACGATTTTGATTAAGCACATAAGAAGCCGTGTACAAACTTAGTCTACCTGCAGGCATACTTGTCCATATTGTACCTGCGGCTTCCCCAAAAATTCAAGATGATACTACGTGGGCATGCTGTTGAACATCACAATATTGCCAATGATCTCAAATATGTGGAATTCATCCTGTACAAACCTCAAACTGGGGGTACCGTTGAGGTAGTATCTCTTCTTTTCAAATTAGCAACTTGCTTAATCTCCAATTCACCTGTGCACAACATTTATTGTTTTATCATTTGCCTTTCGATGAAAGAAAACACTATTTTTGGTCATCCCTTCTGTTGTAATTGCCTTTGGATTTCTACTTTTTGTCCAGAAGTTGATATTTCCTCATGATTGACTTAAAAAGTAGTTGAGAACTGGATTTTGATTTGTATACAGACTTGCATTTCTTTTCATTTGAACTTGGTGGCCTGAAAAAGTTTATACCTAGTACAGTGAGTTCCAGCATTGATTGAGAGGATAGTGTGACCTAGATCTAAATTTGTTTTGTTGTTGAAAGAGACAACTGAGCTTTAAAGAATCTCCTTAACGCATATGCTTTTACTGTGGTTGCCTTTTTCTCAAAATCTATTATAATTATAATTGTCCAATCTTCTTTGCACACGGACATCATCTCACGTGATGATGGGATCTCTAACACATACCATTGACATAAGCTGTTTGTTCTTGTCGGTGTTGTATGGTGCAACTTAGCTGTGCCTATTGATGACTATCTTTGTCGCCTCCTTGTGAGATCTTATGGAAGGTTAATGTGCAGAGGACACCATTTTTGTAATAAGTGGCCAAGAGTTTTAAAATTATTTGTGCCTGAAAATATTGGGGAAGAATCTTATCATCCTGCGGGCTGTGCAGGGTCAGGTTATTACTACAATAGGGTTTCTGAAGGAAGCTCCGCAAATTGCAATCCATGGGTTTAATGTCTACCATAAGAATCGGCTTATATTGGTAAGACCTGTTCATACAAAGTATTTAGTATGTATTCACTATCCAGTTCTTCTCTGTATTTATTTTGTTGTTTGATGAAGTTTCTTTTTAAAAAACGATTGCTTTTGATATGGAAATTGGAGCAGGGACTTTATAAATATTTACTGACATCTTGTGATATTTTTAACTTTTAATCTATACTCTTTTGTTTATTTAACTTGGAAAGGAAGCAGAGATCATTTTATGGCCACCACTTGAGAGAAAAACTAAAAAAAGAAATACTTTGATTAATGAAGAACCGGAACATTCAGAATTGCCTGTCCAACGCTCCTGAGTCCCTTCTCCGCTGTTGTCTTTATCTGAACTATGACGATTGTTTCATACTTCATGACGGCCAACACTTGTCTGGCGGTGACTAGATTAACACATAATCATTTACAATATCCAATAAGGAAGACTTATCTTGTTTAATAAATTTGCTACTCTTTAATAAATTTGCTAGCATCATGCCATGCAACATATTTGGCTATTCATTGGTACCTGCTCATGTCTACCTTTTATCTTATTTGCAGCCATTCTGGCATGTTGTCAGTTACTCAGACAGTAGAGGAAGGGGGGTAGTTGGTAAGTAGATGGTCAACTAGGTGTATTTTGTTATTTCATAATTGAAATATTTTTTCCTGATATCCAATTCTTGAACTATTTTCTAGGTGTTTTGGAAGCAAATTTTGTCGAGCCTACACATAATAAACAAGATTTTGAAAAAACCTCCCTCTTTCAGAAGCTAGAAAACCGCTTGAAGGAAATGACATGGGAATATTGGTAAGAATATTTTCATGAATGGCTGTTCATGCGTGCTTGCCACTGCATGATAGCCTGAGTCCACTGTCATGGTATTGTGATTTTCATTTGCTCATAAGTGCATCTTGTCTTGGCTTCTAAACTATGATATATTCAGAGCTGTTTATTTTGTTGAGCATTGTCTTGTTGGGGGATTTTGGCTATAGATTGGTGTTCCTTTGCCCCATTCTCAATCAACATGCCAAATTGTTGTTAATGAAAGTTGAATTACCCATGAGGTGTATATAGTACAATGAATTCTTTGTGCACAACATCACATCTGTAAAAGATATTAGGCTAAGAGTCCGACTTATCTTTTTGTTGTTTATTGGGTCACTGAAAATTCAAGTATACCAAAATTGAACTGACTGACAGTGTAATGCCACTTTTTGCATCTTGCTGAGTTGCTGCATCCAAGGCTTATATTTTATATTATCTCAATTTTCAGCATTCCTTTTTATCTCTCATTGGAATAATAGATGTCTGCTGATTATGGAGGAAGGAAAATATTATAGGGAAACGGGTGGACTTCATTTTAATTTTGATCAGGCCCTCAACTGGATTAAATACTACATTGATGGTTTCACTTATGCTTCTTTCATGAGGCTGTATTTGTTTTCGTCAGTTGTGTTTGTGTTGCAGTACTACATCATGTTAGCAACTTGTAAAATTCTTTCTGTGGCAATTCATTGTGTACTCAACTGGCAATTCTATTGTGCACTTTTATTTGTGTGATTGATTTCCAGCTCATGCTAACTGATCTGCAGGGATTATCATTGTGGTCTAGTGGGATACCAGGTTAAGAAAAGAAACCCACGAGCAATAATGCCTTCACAAGAGATGTATTCTGACATACCAAAGCGCATTATGCATGAACCTGTAACGCTGAACAGGAGTTCCAGTATTACTGGTAATCAGAATGGTGCCAAGCAACATGGTAAGCCTTTGATGGCAATTAACATCTGGCTTGTTAAGGAAAAAATTATTCCGATATATTAGTTATCTGATGACACAGTCTACTACTAGCCCACAAGCTAGAAGATGTCTGTGTGTATCTTGATCTCTCCATGATTTGTTGAAGACGGGATTCATGCTGGGTATTACCTATGCCTTTTATTTTAAATATATGGATTCTGATATTGCAGTTGTTGGAATGAGGCCGCAACTAGCCTCTTTGCCAGAACCTCAAAGGGTCAAAAGGAAAGCTGGGGAAGCTCTTGATGGCAATGTTGGCGGACACAATTTGGACATTCAGGTTGTAATTTTATTCTATTTTCATGTTAATCAAATTTAGTGGAAATGGAAAGCTAGAAGAATTAGTAGGTGGGATGAACATTTAACTCTAGGGAATGATCAAAGAATATTGGCTTTGCATTTGGTCACTTGATGGTGCACATATGCAGGCTTAGGGCAAGGATGGATGGGAACATAAATTATGGAATGACTCTCATTGTTGAAATCATAAGCTGATGTTTAAGTTCTTGCACATTTCTGACACACACACACTTGCATATATTTAGGAAGGAAAATTATTATTTAGATTTATGTGGTTGATTCTGTTTGTGGCAGGTTGCCTCTGCTGGGAATCAGCTAAACAGTCAGAATGTTACGGTCTTATTGGAAAAAAATAAGCTCCATGAAAAGTAAGTAAAATTTGAAGTTTCCCACATGTTACAAGGTCTTCTAGACTGTATTAAACCTTTTAGTCTAAATATATGTGTTTGTCTTGCCTGAAATGTAGTTCTGATGCATCACAAGGCCCTTTTTTAACACTTGTGCCTTCCTATTTCAGATGCTTAGAGCATGAGAAGACGGAGGAGAAACTCAATCATAAGGTCAGTCAATTGGCAGCAGTTCCTCCTTTCAGTATGTTCATCCATGGGATTAATCTTTCTGCTGAACTACTATTTCCATTGTGAATAGACTTCATTAAACTTTGGAAGAGTTGAAAGGTGCAATTCTTTTATAGCCTGTGAACAGGTCCAAACTCCTAACAGAACTTGGGGTGTGGTCTTTAGGAGGGTTGAGCATGCAGAAGTTTGCACTGCTGAGTTGTTGACATCCATGTCGTCTTTGAGTGACTCATATAACAATACTGTATTATCTTTGAGTGACTTGTGACAGTGCTATACGTGATGCATACAGGTGTTACAGTTGAGAAGGGAGCTTGAAGAAGCTCAAAAGGAATATGCAAGGATGTTGGCAGAACTTGAGTCACTTGATGTTGTAAAAGTTGAAAAGTAAAAACAATGTAAGCAAGCACTCAATTTTTCTTGTTATCTCTCTTTTATGGATTGTCATAGGACTCCTTATTACTTGATCTTCACAGCTTTGTGAATGTTCCAAATTAATCTAAATCACATTCATGATGCAAATAAGCTCAATAGAAGTTGATAAAATAGACCAATAACTATAAGGGCTCGTTTGGTATTGGGGTAATAGGAATAAAAAGGATATCCCTGCATTTTAGGTGTTTGTTTGAAATGAAAGAGAAATTTTTTGGAGAAATACCCATATTAGGTCATTGTTCAGACTGAAATAGGTACTTTTTTGAAAATATTTGCATTTGTGGATAGAGTGTTTAAGAGATGTAAAATTCAGAGGTTTCTGTTGGGCCCCGATTATCCTCATACCAAACAAGCTTAGTATTATTCTGTTGGAAAAAAAACCAAGGGAAAATGGACGGGGGTTTTCAGTTGAAAGAAGAGGCAAAGAAGTAGACATGTGAAATGTTGGTCATGCTGGGACGTTGGACCTTGAATCTCTGAACATATGAAATTGGGCTTCATTGGGGATTCTTTGCAATGGTCGCTAAGCGAACACTAAATTCATAGCCATTTACATGACAGGAGATCATTGGCTGTCCCACCGCAGAAACCTTGAGTAGACTGACATGCATTAGGCTTAGGTTTATTCTCTAATTTTGCCAATTTGATTTGATTCTGATTAAAAAAAATTTGTTAATCGTCATCATTATAATTAATAGTAGAGATGATTTTTATTTTCTCTGATTTTGATATGATTAGGTTTGAAAATAAGATGAGGAGAACAAACCTTTAGCTAGCTCAAACCTTTGATGCAAATATTTGTGAAAGATGCAAATATTTTAAAAGAAAATTAAGTACAATGTACTGTAGTAAAATGAAACTAAGTTTTTTTTTGTAAGGGTTGCTCGTTTATTCACCTTGAAGGACACCCTGCTACATATTTAAGATTCATAATGCACGAGTTTTTCTAACATTCAGCTTCTGCAGGGCCATATTTCTTTTTTTGATCTCTTTATCAGCATGGCAAGAAATGGCATGTACTTAACGCCATGGGAAGGTGCGTTCTGGACCATGTCAGTGGAACGGTAACAGTTGTAAGGGATGCCTGACAATGCTGACACGAAAAGCTGAATCTGACAATTTAGGAATGTGAAGCTTGAGACCATCAAAATCAAGTGGCCGAGGTGACTGTGCAGTGATCCAATTGCATTTATGTAGTCTTAGATTGTAACTCTATTGTGCATGTAATGTTGTAACTTTAGAAATTTTAGTTTGCCCCTTGTGATTTAAAGTATAGAGCAATATGCTTCAAAGTTGGCATAGTAGTCCGGTGTTTACCTTTGTTTCGTCCGGTTATGCATAAATTTATAGTGCCATAGTCAAGTTGGAAGGATTGTATTGCATTTATCTTTTTGTACCACAACTAGTTTACATGTCGCCATAATTTTTGTACGAACATCCAGTTCTTTAACCCTCTTGCGCACATGAAAATGAATGTCGCAACAATAGCTGGTCAAGGGATGGGTCTGTCCTTAACCATCCTTCTAACTTCCTTCGGCCGTTGTGTTCTTATGTTTCTACATGTTTATATTTTATGTATAGTAGGATTATAAATGAATTGAGTTAGAATAAATTTAAATTTAATTTATTTAATAAACGTATTAAAAAAATAAAGTTTGAATTTATTTAAAAATAAGTTGAACTTTTGATGAGTTTGAGTTAAATTAATTTACGAACTTTTATAATAAATAAGTTCATAATTTATTATTGTAAATGAGTTTAAATTTAAATTTTTTGTACTCAGCTCCAATTTGCATATTAAATGAGCTTAAAAATAAAATTAAAATTCAGCTTATTTAGCTACATAAATGGGACAAATTAATTCCTTAATTAATCAAGTCTAAAACACTTGCAAGTTAATTATGTTCACTTATGACCCTTATGCATAGGCTAAAGTTGTCAATGAAAATTCATATATTGAAATTCGAAGTAATATCAATCTAATTGGTATGAAATTTAGGACAACAAAAATAGCCCACACTTAGCTTGTCAATATATGTAATGATCTAAGAGTCTTCCGCCACTTTAGGCTTAGTAAGTTAAAAATGTTGAAAATTGCGATAGCCGATAGCATTGAATACATTATACATTAGCCAATTTCCAACAACATAAGCGACGAGCATTTGATAGTAATTTACAAGTAAATCAAACATAAACTTCTCTACTCCTGACTCCTATTTTCCCTATCCTTTTCCTCTTCATTTTGGGAAAGAGAAATAGATGCACGGAAAGCAGATTCATCGTTTCTCCACAACCAATATTAAAGCAGATACTAACGTCCAGCAAGAAAGACCAATGAACCCATAAAAAAGCTTCAGTTCAGTTCCTTGGCGTCAAAAGGATCACCGAGCATACCCTAACCAATTTAATCAGATGGGCATATCATGCACATTCTGATAATATCACTTGAAGCTTTCTTCAGAATATCATTGTTCGTTCATAGCAGAAGCAGGGAAGAATCTCATCACAAAACTAGAGAGTGACCAAATGCAGATGATTCCAAGAAGTTGAAGCACATTCATCAACGTACCCAAAGAGTTATTAATGGCAATGTTATGTGCAGTCATTTCAGCACCCCTTACTGTGAACGACAATGCTGTCACAAGCTGTGCAGCTCGATTCAGCTGATTTAACCTATAAACCTGCAGTAAACAATGTATTGTATCAGCAGAACTTCTAAGTCAATTACTCAAAACATGGCAATGCCAAATTTGGACCTGAAAAATGATGGGAATCACAGGCCATGAAGGCGACTTGAGATATCGTGCATATTGCTCAAATGCAAACTGTACAACAATACCGACCAAATATGGAGCTAGAGCAGCTGAAGCTGCAGGACCAGTCCATGGCCAAACAAAGCCCATTGTCACCATTGGTATGATAAGGCTCAGGATCAAGACAGCCACTGAAGAGATGCGGTGACCCAATAGTAAGGTTGATCTTGCATTATAAGTAACGGCGGAGCTCATTCTAATAGGCCTCCATAAGTAGTCTGTCAGGAAAATAAATACTGCAACCCCGCAATAGAATAGAGCCTCGGTGAAGAATAAGATAAGAAAATCTGTAGGTAAGGACTTATGGTTAAAAGGTATGTTACAATGTCAGCAAAATGGTGTATTTAAAAAAAAAAAAAGATTCAAGATGACAAGTTGACAAAAGATTCAAAAAGTGGTTAATCTGAAAGACGAAAAGAATATGTGAAAACACCTCTGAGAATGCAGCTCACCTGTCAGCAGGGAGTCTTCAAAAATGGTAGACAATATTCTGCGCAGATAGAGAGAGGGGAAAACAAAAGAAGCTACGAGAACAGCTGGTCCAATAATCCACAACATGCTACTCTGGTTCTTTCTTGTATCTGATGAAAGCACAAGTTCCTCTCTAGGTAGATAATTAGAGAATGAGACAAACCCAGGTTTTCCCCCATTTTCTTCAGGTAGAGCATATGAACTACTCTCAGGAGAGACAGCTTCAGCACTTTCAGCTTCCAAAGGGTACTCTTCAGGTTCTACTACAGCATCTGCTTCAATGGCTTGATCATCAACAAAGTCAAAATCACACGCAGTAATGATAAATTGTCTCCTCTGAAACTTCTTTCTCACTTTCAGCATCCGAAGAGTGAACTGGCACGATAGGACTGCTTGAGATTACAACCAGAAGAAAATGTTAAATGCCAAGAACACAAGAGTTCAAAAGCCAAATCTATCTTTAGCATATGGCAGCTAAATCACACAGATATACATCTCCCAAAACTGAAGTTGATGCAGACTGGAAGCACACAACACCCAAATAGGATATTTGGGAACAATACAAAAGAACCAAATCAAAAACAATAGAAAAGTAGATGAATTTTGGTAATTAGGGTTAGGGTTTAATGATGAAGATGATGAATGTTGGGAGTTGATTATGTGTATGTATGGGGCGATTGTGATGGGCGATTTTTGGGATATGGATGTGCTATGGAATAACACAAACTCTTTCTAATTAAACCACACAGAAAATAAGTAAACTTGATTATGAATAACACATAAATCAAAAACAAGGAAGAACACAAAGCTAATCAACTGAAGATTTAAACTTAAGTTGATTGCACTATGTTCGTCAATGTAGGTTTACACCATGATTCCATAGCTTGATTAGTACTTCCTCAAGCTGAATTTTCCACACAAAATAATATTTAAATTTAAAAGACAAAATATCACAAAAAATCTTCCCCCTTCATGTCACACCCAAAGAAGGAAACGAGATAGAAATTCTCCTAACAAGATAAAAATTCAACTAATTATCTAACTAATATCTACTGATCTAACCATATAATGAAATATCGGTACCGCAATTGCGTATCGGCCGTAATTTCGCGGTTTTTGGGTCAGCCGCGAAGCGAAATTTCCGAAATGCAGCTGTTTCAGAAAATTATATATTTATCACTGCGATATCGACAAAAATTCTGATATCGGCTGATATTTTACTGATATTAGTGGATATTTACCGATATTTGCCGGTCTTTGTTGTGAAAAAGAATTAAAAAATCACGATGCAACATATAAAATATCGTTTGCGACACCGCGACCGCAACCGCAATTGCGACCGCGGTTTTATTACTTGGATCTAACTAATTATGGTCGGTTTTCCCAAGGCCTGAATGTTCCTTCCATGTGCAAGGCATGTGATCTCATTAAGATTTTGCATAATGACCCTTAAGTCCCACTACCTTATTAGGCCCAATGTTACAATTTTGGCCCAATTCTTCAACCAAGTATAAAACAATGGGATCCATAATAAAATAAGCCAATCTTTCATGGATAAGACTTGTAAGATATGCCCCTGCATCAGAAATCATGTACTATAATTCTGACTCTTTAAGTAGGTCGGTCTAGCCACCATAGCAAAAGCACTCCATGTCCATGCATATAGACGGTAGAGACAAAGAAGCACACACCCAAAAAGAGGAAGGGGGGACCCAAAACACTCAATTGTCCACTTAAGACTTTCATAGGAGGTATTTGCTGCTACTTGAGACTGTTGATTAAAAGCTTCAGGTTAACATGTCTAGTAGGAACAGGCACATGTTATTAGATACAGGGTAGAATCAATCAACCTACAGAAGACATGCTACAACTGCTTTTGGCAGTTGAGGCAGAATAGAATTATCTCATCACCATCACCTGACAGGCAGGGGGACCCCTTCCCCGACCTTTCTTATTTTTTGTTGACAAAAATATACACGCTGAGCAAACTATCAAACGTATATAAGCCCACCTTCAGAAAAACTCATTTGCTTCACAATATACTGGTTGCCTCCAAATGATCTTCCTGATAAGTGTACCTGAACACAAAAACAAACAAAAGAATGTCTGTATTGTTCTTACAGAATACTTTTGACCAAAAACGAACCAAAAAAGCAGCTGCAGAAATATGACATCATCTTAACCAGTATTTCTTAAAAGCATTGTGTACACTAATTCCATGGTTTTGTGTATAAAATATATTCAACAACATATATTCAACTGACAAAGAAGTTAATTCTGTCCACAGTGCATATACATATATTCTGCTGATAAAATAATTCTGTAATTGATGGCAATCAGCACAAAGCCACACAATCAAGTAACGCAGGGTAACTTTACCAAAATTTTAAATGCAAACCAAACTTTTTTAGCTCTATAGTATTAAATCAATTCAGCGAGTAACGGTATCAAACACATGAGCATATTGGCAAACAACTTAACAGGATAAAACCTAAAATAAATAAAAGATAAGCTTACATCTTTAAATGACAATAATAATCAAATATGACGAAGTCTAAAGCACCAACTCAATCTCCTAGGTTTGCTGAGCTTACAAAAAAGAAAAAGAAATTAGATACCCACACGGACCGGAACCTCCTTCTAATTGTTCAGAGAACTTAAGTTACAACTAACTGTTGTACTGTGAAGCATTATAAACAAAGATCCGTGATTTGAATAAGTTGGTTTGGACTTTATTTGTCATTTAAACATAGACAGAGTTGAGTAAATTTTTTAGCCAGACACGCCTTGGCCTGTGGGTAAAGGTAGGTTGCTAAAACAAAAAAATTGGGGAGTCTTCCTTTTCTTGTTTTCTTTATTCACGTCTTTTGCTTTGTGATTCCTGATCCCATAAAATGTTAACAAAGTTAGGCTTCAACATTGTCATATGGGTGATCATGAGGCTAAATCCTCGATAGTGAATGGAATACAAACACCTGACTATGATGATAGACAATAGAGATTATTGCTCGAGGGGGTCTCTACATGGACTTTGTTTGAGGAGGATTGTTGGGGTATATAGGCAAAGTTCCACATTGTCAAAACATAGGATTGACCTTTGGGGATGGAACCTCAAGCCCCAATTATTGACCTCTTGAGCCTGGTTGGACTAATACAACTATTGAAGAAGGGAGGATCAAGATTGAGAAATTTTCTGGTTTTAGATTTGACTTCTGGAAGATGCAAAAGAAGATTATAATCGAAAGGATCTCCATATTCTGTTGGAGGGAAATAAATTAGAACTGATGGAGTAAGTAAACCAGGAGATCTCAGATAGAGAGTTCATAAGAACGTGCTAAATGTTGAAGGAAGAGGAAGAATGAGCAAAAAGAGTCAAAATAACCTTGGAAGATGCAAATCCAGTCCAAAAGCTGCGGCAATGGAACTTGTTCGAATTTTGGTCAAAGAGGTCATCTCTTGAGAGATATTGCAAGAAGCTGAAGAAACAGCAATACTAACAATGTGATGAGTGCTGACAAAAGTGATAATACTATCAATACGACAAATGACGCTCTTTGATGCCAAATTTCGTGAAATCATGGATATTAGTTAGAGAAATTCAGGTTACATCTTCATCAAAAATGTCTCCTACACAGACAGGGTACGCAGCTATATTGGAAGCAGAGAAAGAGATAGTTTGGTTGGTATCTAGATGAGAAAGACCAGATGAAAGCATACTATTCAATGACAGTTAGCATGCAATCCAACAAATCCAGAATCCAGTATTTCACTAGAAGGGGGTATCACTTCACTAGCAGCCTGTAGAAAAAGGAAGTGTTGATCCTACAAAATATTTTAGGTTCCAAGAATCCTATTCAAATGCTTAGGACCTATTCAGTATCATATTCGATTTTCAGTAGCATCCACTTTGATAGCTTTTAATCACTAATATATGCTTATTTAACTTCCATCACCTTGGTCTTTTCTTTTTTTTTCCAATCACACTCCATCATGAACACCCCCACAACCCCTACCCTCGGGGCCATGTGAGAGGCAAATTGTGAGATGTGCGATGCAGCAACACAGTAGGAATCGAACCTATGACCTCCTAGGTTGACGAGGTTCTCATGTACTTCTTTAGTGTGCCCTTATCCATATGCCCCAGGTAGTGGTGGTGAGGGGGTCGCATTAAGTTAGAGGTTAGGAGTGTAATGCCCTACACTTTTGTGTAATGGATGGATAGAAAATTTTGATAAATTTTAGGCCTTTGATTTTATTCAATGTTATGATTTGATTTGGAATAAAAATTTATTTGAAATCATGTTGGAAAATGAGATTTATTAAGTTTTGCAAGCAAACCCATCGATTGGTTCCATAAATCGATTGGTTGGTTTGTCGTTTTAGCTAAATTGAGTTCCTCGACCAAACGATCCGATCGACTAGTCTATCGAGTTGGTCACATTTTTTAATTTGATTTTTCTGGGAAAATCCCTTGCACTAAAATGGAACCTTACCAACTTATACCGATTGTCCCTAAGAGATTCCTAACCATTTTCATGATGCTTTTAATTCAAAATATTGTCTCAATTTGTTTTGGAGGTCGATTGAGACACATAAGGGAGAGAGGTAACCTCAGCCATTGTCTTCTTCCTCCTCTCTCCTCTGCCCAATTCTAAGATTGATTGCTTCAACCTCAGGCGTGCTTTTAAGCATCTTGAAGATACCTTCCATGCTAACCTCCCATTTCTTCATTTATGTATGGCAATTTTAGCCTAATTGACTTGAGTTCCCTAGAGTCACAAATTAAGCTCAGGAGACTAGGTCAACAAATCCGTTCATTTTGATCGAATTCAAACGATCACAAGTAAGGTTTCGAGTTGCCTTCCAAATCCTCTATGATTTCCTTCGATTGGTTAGCTATAAATAGCCCCAATCTTCCTTGCATTACACTTTCTTTCAGCCACCGAAATTCCTCTGAGTTCTGCATTCTCTTCTTTTCCCTCCACACTTCAAGCACTTGCCAATTTATTTGCACACTCTCATTGCCTCTAGCTCTATCTTGTTTCAATTGTTAAGCAAGGCAAAGTTATATTTTTGGGAAAAAATTGAGTAGTCCAGTTGAGCTTTTCTCAGGTCTGTCTCAGTGGTATGTCCTTCTCCCTTCTATTCTATTTTTTAAAATTTGATGAAGTTTTGGTATAATACCTAAGTTAAGATTTTAGTTCTTCAAATTTGAAGTTTTACCAAACTTGGAAATGCTATTTTTAAGGAGATTTAGTCTGCATCAAGTAAGTAACTCTTGCTCTTAAAATGTTAACATGTGTTTATGCATGAAAAGTGATATCTCAATTGGTGGATATATGTTGGTATGAGGAAAATGTAGTTGTATGCATGAATTGCATGCTGAAATGACATAAAATGGAGAAAGAGCATGAAAATGGATAAAATAGGCTATGATGATGTTAGTTGGAGAAATGCATGTTAATCTGGTTAAGAATATGTTGGTTGATGTTGATGCATGTTCTAATGCAATTAGAAATGATTATCACGCAAGAATCTATATGAAATTTGTGAATTGATGCTGTGTTAGAGTAAACCAATCGATCCGTTAGGTTAAACCGATCGACTGGTTCCTAGAACAGTCGACTGGTTAACCCAATCCATCAACTAGTTTGCCTGCAGAGACCTTGGTCTTACTCTCTACTTAAACCCATTGACTGGTTTGTCCAAACTAATTGACCAATTTGAAGAAAGCATGGGCTGTTTGAGTTGAACCAATTGATTGATTGGACCAAACCGATCAACTGGTTTGGCTAGTTTGCATGATTTGTATCCTTGTGGTTTGGTTATACATGGGGGTTATGTTTAGGACTATATCATGATTATTAACGGGATAAAATGCAAATTTTAAAATGGATTATTAGGCTAATTAAGGGATTAAAATGGATCATAACTTATGGCATACATTATGGGTGATGTAAGGGCTAAAAGTGTAATTCACTTGTAATAAGTAATAAAATGGGAATAAGAATAATGGAAATTAGTAAGGGCATGAATTAAACCATATGATGGATATAAATGGCCAAAGATAAATGGTAAACCCACATGGTTGGGGAAAATGGAAATAAAAAGGATCAATATGGTTTAATATGGGGATTTACTTTGTCTACTTGTATGGGCCTTGTATGACCATCCATCTTTATGAATAAAATACCAATCACTTGACGCAAAAGAAAGTCAAGTTGAGTATGGGTATGGGTCTGGGTTACCCAATCCTAGATTAACTACCGGGGGTTAGTCTACCTTCGAGCGTTTTTTGTGCCTTTGAGCTTTGCCTTCGGGTGGGATCCTCAGAGGTCCCGGTGCTTTACCTACTCTAGACACTGATGATGTACTAGAGGGTATCATTATTAAAGGGTCTAGTTACCTAGGTGATTGGCTTCGGCCTGGACTTATGTCCATATTGGTTGGCTTCGGCTTAGACTTATGTCCATTGTGGTGATTGGCTTTGGCTTGGACTTATGTCCACTTGGTGACTGGCATCGGCTTGAACTTTATGTCCCTTTTTGCATAGGCTTCCGTGGCACGTGAGACCATGGAGTAGTGCATAGTCTATTGCTCGATGATAATAAAATATGATTGTTAGCAAGTAATTGGTCGAATATAAATGAGGATTAAGAGAATCACTAATATTTGACAAGAACGGAAGTAATGGTGTGATTGGTCAAAAATGAGTAAAGCTGGTTGTTACTCTTGACTAATGGTTAACCTGACTACTTGATTATGAAATGGAATATTGATGGGTCGACTCACTTAGCTCGTACATGGATGAACTAATGGTATAACCTGAGGATTTGGTTAATTGGGATCAACCCTAAAGGTTGCTTGGTTCTCCTTGCCATATAGTATGTACCTACTTATGTGAGGAGGTTGTGAGTCCATGCATGAAGTATGCTACTGGTTGGAATTATGCATGACAATATGACTTCATGTACTTCTATCTTTATATATATAGCCTTATCATGATATATATTGTAATCTATATTTATGTGTGATAAACTAGTATACTTGTGTACATTAAGGGAGTTACTTGGCTTACTCAGTACGTAGCGTGTTAATATGTCCATTTACTCATTCACCTACTCATTTCCACGTGCAGAGGACCTTGTGCAGGTTTTTTAAGATGGCCAATAAAGAGCCTACTTCAGATGGATCAGGGCTTGTGAGCAAGGACATCCGGAAGGTTTTGATGGAGTCCATGGAGGAACATGGCATTTATTTTAGGCCTCCTGCCCCAACCCATGTTTTGTAATTTAACACTTTTAATGTGTATTCTGTAACAATATGATCGGAAACCATTAGGGTCATTCGTTGTAAACATTTTGGAATTGTTTCAATTAAATCATTATTTGCGTAGTCTGTTGTTTTAGTGCTTGTTGGTTTAGCCTTGTATCTGATATGGGGTAGGCGGCATATGTCTAACCTATATCAGGTACGATGGTAACACCCCGTTTTTCTAAGCGTTTTTTGCTTCCGCAACGTGTTTTTAACGAAATTTTTCGGTAGTAAAAAAAGGGGTATTACAAGGAGTGGTGTTAGCGGTGATTGGGAGGTGTTGGTTGAATGATTGTTTTCAGATAAATTCCAGTAAGGTATCATAACTATATAACTCAATAGAGATACATTCCACTTAGGCATCATGACATTTTTAGATAAATTCCACTAAGGTATTTCAAATAAATCCATAGGGATACCATGAAATTTTAGTCTCTTGTTACTTTAGTACCATCTTTTTAATATTTTCAATCTTAGATTACTAAAATAATAACATTATTACATGCACTTCTCGACAATGATGTTGTGATGTGAGAGTATTTAAACTATTGAATATTTTTATTAATATTCTTTTGGACATTGTTAGAATTTTTATTGGAATTTTTAACATTGTAAAGATGTTTCCTTCAAAAGAGATTACCCTAAAATTAAAAAATGTATTCACATGATTAAAATTCTTCAGAGCTAGCTTAGAGAACTATATGATATTAAAAAATATCATTTCAATAATTTAAGACTTACATAATTATTAGGATGGTACTAAATTAAAAATAAAAAATATCATGGTACTTCTAAAGAATTATTCAAAATTAAAAACACATGGTAACTGAATAAAATTAGACCAAATGTAATTAATCCATTATTTTTTTCAACCCAAAATCTCAGAAAATACATGTTTTAGTTTATAATAACAGAGAGTTCCTTGTTTGGGGATTCCATCCGAAAGTACTCTATTTTTTTTTTTTTGTATGTGCCCGCGGGCGCTGGGGGGGATAGATTCTCTATAGAACTCTCTTGAAATTTCATAAATTCCCTTACTAAATATCCAAAGAAGGGGTTTGTAATAGAGAATTTTAAAAATTCCCTTTCATAGTGATATATTGTCCACGAGTTCTACATATCCCCCCCCCCCCCCGCGGGCGGGCGGAAAGGTATTCACAATATCAAACATTTGTGAAATTAGCCTAACAAAACCAAGAAAAAGGAGGCACAAATTATTGATCTTGTTACTAAATGATGCTAATGCAGCTTGATTGGAAGAAACTTTCATGAATATGAGATCTTAAATGCTCTCAGTGACTCCAGCAAGAACAATCTCCTAGGTCAGGATGGATGACTTGAGGCATTCCACATTTAAAATGATATTATCCAGAAAAGTCAGAGGATATGAGGTGCTCTCCCAGGTGCTGTAAAAACAGCACACAATACAATTAGGGAAGAAATGCTGAAGCATCCAAATGCTTGTATTAGTAGAACAATAAATTTGCATCACTTCTCCAGCGAATTTGTCAGTCCTATCTAGAGAGAGATTTTGCTATCAAATGATAGTACAGTAGGAGCGCCCAAATGAAACTATAAAAAATTGTATTTTCAAGCTTTATGGAGGAAGATAAGCTGTAGGCATCCATCCACTCTTTTCATCACGATGCTGAGCCTTCTCCTTTCATGACTGCTCAAACACAATCTCAAACATGCAGTTTTTCAATAAACAATGTTTCAATATTCCAGGAACTCTTCATTTCAATACACCAAGAGATCCCACCACACAACATCCCTTTCTAGCAATCCCATCAAAATCCTTCCTCAATAAATTGAGCAATTGAAGAACAAGAGCTCATATAAATCATAAGCATCTTGAAGAGAAATTTGCAAAGATTAGAGAAAAGGATCCAGTCCCAAAGTCAGTCGTTGGAGGAGTGGAATGAGATGGGAATGTTGGTTAGATGGTAAAACTAAACGTTGATAAAAATGAAATCAGCATTTATTTCACTTAGAGGAAATAGCTCAATTAAAAGAATATTGGTAAGGGACTGCCAAAACAGATACCGAAAAGCAATGAGAAGCAGGCAAAGTTTTATCTCAGATTTAATGGTGGAGAAAGATTATGAGCTAGCCAATCAAAAAAATGTGTTTTCATGAAATAGCTAAATTCTCAACAATAGCAGTTCCCAGAGTTGTTCAACCAGACAGAAAATACATGCGGGCATCACAATTCTATAAGAAATTGCAGGCAGCATATGCAATTTCATGAGAATTCTTCAAAAAAACCAAGGAATGGAGTATAACAATATCAGACTGCATTTTCCAGCATGTTTGTAAGAAACTGTAGGCAGCATTTTGCAAGGTAATGAAATTTCGGAAAAGGAATCAAAGAGTGGAGAATAACATTATTTGATTCTGTGACTTCCAGCATGTGCGATGGGGTGACACAAGTCACACAAGTGCTTATTGCTTTGAAGACTGTCACAAAGATCAGACCTTGAAGGCTAACAATGTCCAGCTCAAATGGTATAACTGTATTTGCAGTACAAATGATGAATGGTAATACAAAATCCTTCAATGTTTAGGAACCTTCATCCAAATGAGCTGCGTTTTTTCCTCTCCGAAGAACTTGCAACAAATTCAAATAACGTAATTGGGAAATTATTTTGAAGCGCCCAAATGATAGAAGACTGATGACTGTCTCTAGATATTATCAGAAACTTGTTGGTGGCCAGAACAACCTAGTTTTCTATAATGGGAAACTTTAGTACACCAATCATCTTTGTGTGCAACTTTCCAAGGATTTATTAGGTCAAGGACAACAAATGCAACATGATAACAGAAAGAACCCAACTTGAAAGAAGCAAAGTCACAACATATAATCAGAAAGAAGAACGAAAATCAAAGTCTAAGTATACATATAGTACATATTTTGTTTCTCAGGCAGCATCAATTAATCAAAATATTAATTGCCCTTTGAGCATGCGTGTAAACTATATGCAACTTGGAAAGCAAGTAAGATGATACTTTCTGGCAAATGTCACTAAGTTCTATGGAAGGATGTTTCATCTTACATGTCACCAAGTCTCCGTTTGGTTTAGGATGAATCATTCACCTCCATTTACCCCATTTGGAAATGTTATTTGAAAGTTTTACCTAAATTATTTGTGGTGAACTATTACCCTTGATTCACCCCACTGACCCCATTTTGACAAATTTCGTGTTTAGAGTAAATGGGGTGAAGGTGAAAAATAAACTAGTATCATCCAAACAGAATTCAAAATAATTTTCATCTGTTTAAGTTAATGTTATCTAAATATTTTTTTACTCCGACTCGGCTTAACAAACGTGAATTAAATTTAGCCTACGCCCCTCTCTATTTGACGATAAGAAGAAAAGAACTAAAATAATATACTTTCAAATGGCAAGCAAAACCCTAACCTGTTTCCGCATAACACGCAATTCAAGTAAATAAATTCAAATCCCCCTAAAACCCACTAGTCCTTCAGCCCACAGTTGCCATACACCTCAAAATTCTGACTCCTCAAAATTTCCAGGGATTCTCATGACCACATAAGAACTGAGAAACAATAAATGCAAATATACAATTAAATTTATTACGAATTCATGGTCCAGCAAACAATAATCTGATCCCAAATTTGACCAACGAGAGGGTGATAGAGCGGTAGATTCACCTGATAACTTCTTCTGTGCTCGATGGACGAAGAAAGGATAGAGGGGAAGCAAGAAAAGTTCGAACAGGCTGTGACTACCATGTTCAGGTGGGCAAAAATACAAATACTTCGTTGAACTCGGAGAACTGAAAACAAGCATTTAATTTAATCCATTTTGAACTTGGAGAACGCTAATGAAGCCGAGAGAAATTAGTACAATCCCGTAACTAAACTTCTGAAGATGCACGAAAGAAGAGGTCGTAAGGATGAATTCAGAATAATCAATGTCTGGGTTTTGTCAGGCTTTCCCACTCAGGCGAATCAAACAATTTGGATCATGGTTTGCTCGGCCGCTCTGTTGGCGATGAGCCTCCCTTCGTTATTTTTGATTGGCGAGATATTTTTCCCCTTCGTCCGTACTCCCCTCCCCCCAACCCCCCCCAACCCCCCCCCCCACATTCTTTCGGCATTTAAAATTTTCAAAAGCTCCAAAATTATCAAAAATAAATAGATAAAAACAATAATAATTAAAAACTAAAGTATATGTAAATTTTAAAAACATCAAAATGTTGTAAAAATAAATAAATAAAATTGTAATTTCCAAATTTCATTTTTAATCATAATATTCAAAAGCAAATATATATATAACATATGCTTAGAAATCTAAAGAGTCCATACTTTTTTGCAACTAAAATTCCAAAGAATGGATAAAATCAAGAACCACTATATTTTTCTACCAAAGTACTGTACCCAAGCACTAAAGCTTTAGTTAGAGTTTAAAAAGAGATAGGGAATTCATAAAATATATTACTTACAAATTTTATAAATAATTGATGGCTTTACGTTTGTTAATTATTACTTCATATGATATGCCTAGCTTACGATTATGGTTTACTCTACATATTTTAAATAGTTTGAACTATACTTTAGTTTAACACAACCATAAATTTCATACATTGTACCCCTTTTTTTTATAGTTATCAATATAATCTTAACGTTTGTGCACCATAATTACGAATATCGTTGTAGCCATAAGTATGCGAATAATTTATTTTAAAAAACTCCTTTTATAACGACCATCACTAATTTATACTATAATCATGAATATTTATCATTATATTCATCGGTACAATTGTATGAGTAGCTTATCTCTATTGAGAAGCTCTTTTCGTAGTATTCATCAACGTTGTGCGCCATATTCAAGAATTGTAAGAAACAAATGATGAAATTTTATATACTAAACTTTTACTTATTAAGGAAAAGAAACTCATGTTGTGTCCTCCTTTGTTTCTTATAGTGATGGATAACGACTTATATGTGTGGAGATTTCTTCATGATTCGTGGTAGTTTGTGTGATGGATATTATGAAAATATCTTATGAATAACAATCAGGATGTGTTCAACCACCTTATTAATAATACCTTACTTTCATATTAACTCTGATGCGGCACACTATTTTTTTTTTCCATAAAATTTTAAATTAGCCGTATTTTTTTATCACTATTTACTATAAAATATCTTCAAAAAACAAATTGATAATAAAGTATATATAAAATATTAATATGCATCACTTGAGCTCATATACAGAAAAATATTAATTTATCAAATAGAGCTTTAGTACTTATCTGAAATTGGTTATTATTTTTGTTTATACTACTCATCTCCGTAGACGAAAATTCAAAGGTAGAAGAGCTCTTAAGGCTAGCTGCTCCCCACCATACGAGGCTAGACATCCAAGTACTTCACGGCTAAGGTTAAAGAGGAGCTTGTCATAGAAGTTTTTGATATAGGGACTGTATTGAAAAGGTTAGAAGAACCAGCAACCATCCATAATGCATGAAGCGGGTAACTAGAAACAGTATGTCAGTGATGGACGGACAGCAAAAAGGGGCGGGGGGAATGCGGTGAGAAAGACGGGAGAAATCGACTTGTCCAAGAAGGCGGTTAGGTACTAGGTAGGCAGGTATGCAAGTGACCCAAAACTCATAACCGAAGTTTGATTCAAAATCGTTGTGATGACATTATTATATAGAAACACATGTGAAATTACTCAAGTACATAAAGTCGTATTTATTTTTTAAAATGAAAATAGTTATAGTACCCCTTATAGTGAATTATGACTGAACCAAACTTGTCTAGCTATAACAGTAATTGACTAATAAAAATGGAGTGTTGAAAACGTAATTGTTTTGCCATCAAAATGCCAGAGTAACCTCTAAAATCTGTCATCATAATTGATGGTTTTGTAGCAGAATATGGCTTAACCGGAGATTTTATAAATCTAAATAAAAAACATACATATCGTAGCCCTTCTTACTTGTATATATATAGTATAGCTGATCGGCAAGGCACTTTAACAGAAAAATGGGAAGGGAAAACTAAAAGTAATACTTGGGTTTTAATGGCCTTGGATTTAGAGAAAGAATGAGTAAACTCCATTGAAAACAGACGAGGAAGAAGGCGGCGAGGTAGCAAATGGATGATGAAGAAGACAAAAAAATCAACGGTAATGCGCCACCAGAGAGAGAAGAAAGTGAGAAAAAGGTAGTGTGGGGATAAGAGACGGAAGGAGGTAGGTTTAACAAATAAAACATGGAAGATGCATATGGGATAGGGCTAGGCCAGATTGTGGGCTTGATGTTACGGGCCGGATCGGAAGGTGAGCATCGAGGTTCTACCGGGCCCCGCATAGTCTAGATCATCCTTGTAATCTAGATAAGTATGGAGAAGTGTATAGGGTTCTACACTCTCCTAGAATGTTCTAGAAGGTTCTAGAGGGGAATGTCTCTAGATCCTTCTCTACTTATGTAGAATTGTGTGGATTATTCTAGAAACCCTAAGGAGACTCTAGAAACCCTAATGGACTATTCTAGAACCCCTAATGGGCTTATTGGGCCATTCTAGAGAAATCCATTAGGCCCGTATCTAGAATCTTCCTGGGGGAGGTGAAGGGGTGGATCCTCTCCTATAAATAGAGGGGGGGTAGAGGCATTGTAATTCATCCAACAAGAGTTGTATCTTCAGAGCTTCTCTCTCTAAATACACTCCCTCTTTCTCTCTCTAAAAGTTCTCTCTTGTGTTCTTGTGTGAAGGTTCGGTGTGGTGCTCTAAGAGGCGTCTCTAGCCTAAGTGTGGAATACACTTGAAGGAGGAAGGCTGACTTAGTCTCTCAAGGAGTGAGAAAAAGACTAAGGCCGCACGTAGCTAGACTTGGAGAAGAGTCGGTGCGTGACAAGTGGTATCAGAGCTCGGTTCAATGGCCCACAACCTCGAATCATCACAAGTCACTCATGTCCCCGTTCCCGATGTTGAGAAGAGGAAGAAAGGCAAGTCCACTTCCAAGTCCCACGGGGTGAACTTGGAGGAGATCACGGAGAGGATGGACCGTTCCATAACGGTTTGCCAGGAGGATCTCACCACCCTAGACGAGAGGGTGGAAGTGTTGGAGAAAGACATGGAGTCCTTACCCGGAAGGGAAGAGGTGCAGGGTCTGGTGAATGACCTAGCCACCAAGCTCCATGAAGACATGTTCGAGTCCGACAAGAAGCTCATGCAAGAGATGTTGGCTCGCATGGATGGGACATTTGGCCAACTCGTAGCTGAGAATATCGAGTTGAAGGAGAGGCTTGCAACCCTTGAAGCCGAGTGTGCTCGTTGCAAGGAAGCTATCTCAATGGGTGCCGGATCTTCGAGAGGATCCCCGGCCACCTTGGATATTCCCCGACCGTCAAAGTTCAAAGGAGCAAGGAATGCGAAGGAGATCGATAACTTCTTCTATGGTCTTGAAAGGTACTTTGCTGCTACTCACTTACTTGATGATAATATGCGGATTACCCAGGCTACCATCTATCTAGAGGATGATGCTATGCTATGGTGGCGTGCCCGCCATAGAGAAATGGAGAGGGGTGTCTGTGTAATCAACACCTGGGAGCAGTTCAAGACGGAGCTCAAGAAGCAGTTCTACCCTGCTAATGCTGCGATGGATGCTATGAGGAGGCTCAGGACTCTCAAGCATACCGGGACCATAAAGGAGTATATCAAGGCTTACAGTTCCTTGATGTTGGAGATCCCAGACAAGCCCGAGAGTGAAAGGCTATTTTATTTCCTTGATGGACTCCAAGGATGGGCGGAGCAAGAACTTCGAAGAAGGAAGGTTCAAGATCTCTCGGAAGCCTATCGAGAAGCTGAATCCTTACTTGAGTTCAAGTCCGAGAAGAAGGACAAGAGTCGGAAGGAGGGATCTAACAAAGGTGGGGGAGCCAAGCCCTACAAGACGGGGTCCAAGCACTCTGACTCAAAGGGGAAGGACAAAGCTGATCATGGAGGTAAGGAATCTAAGTACAAGCGTGAATGTTTCATGTGTGGTGGTAACCACTTCCTTCGTGATTGTCCTCAAAAGAAAGCCTTGAGTGCTATGGTGAATACTCAAGGAGAGAAGGCGGATGAGGGTGAGACCCACATGGGGTCCTTAACCCTACTTAATTCCATCAACACCAAGCAAGCAAAGGGGTTGATGTATGTGGAGGCACAAGTCAAGGGTGTCACTAGCAAGGCTCTAGTGGACACCGGAGCATCTCATAACTTCCTTAGTCCTAAGGAAGCACAAAGGATGGGCTTGAAGGTGACCAAGGAGGCAGGACGAATGAAGGCCGTCAATTCCGATGCCAAGCCTACCTATGGGGTAGCATATGGAGTTCCCATCATCCTTGGATCATGGGAAGGAAGGGTGAACTTCACTGTATCGGAGATGGACGACTACGACATGGTGTTAGGCATGGAGTTCGTGGATGTGGCAGCCCCACTCACATTTCCGGGAGATAGCACCATGCACCTCACCAAGGGGAAGCAAAGCCACGTTGTTCCCTTATCCCGAGCCAAGGTAGAGTCCCGAGTTCTTTCTGCTATGCAGTTTTCCAGGGGATTCAAGAAGGGAGAGTCATGCTACTTGGCCACCATGATGGAGGAGGAGGAGTCCCTAGAACCCATGAAGGTCCCAGAGGAGATCCAACAGGTCCTTCACGAGTTCAAGGACACCATGCCAGCGGAGTTACCCCAGAGGCTTCCACCTAGGAGGGAGGTGGATCACGCCATTGAGCTAGAGCCTGGAGCAAAACCACCTGCAAGAAGTCCCTACCGGATGGCCCCGCCAGAGTTGGAGGAGTTGAGAAGACAGCTCAAGCAGTTGCTAGATGCTGGATTCATTAGGCCATCCAAGGCCCCATTTGGTGCACCAGTGTTGTTCCAGAAGAAGCATGATGGGAGTCTTCGGATGTGCATCGACTACCGGGCACTCAACAAGGTGACCATCAAGAACAAGTACCCGATCCCATTGGTGGCAGATTTGTTCGATAGACTTGGAAGAGCCCGATGGTTTTCCAAGTTGGACTTGAGATCGGGATACTGGCAGGTGCGGATCGCCGAAGGGGATGAGCCCAAGACTACATGTGTGACGAGGTATGGAGCTTATGAATTTCTTGTAATGCCTTTTGGTCTTACGAATGCTCCAGCCACCTTTTGTACTCTTATGAATAAGATATTTCACCCCTACTTGGATAAGTTTGTGGTGGTATATCTTGATGACATTGTGGTCTATAGTGAGACCTTGGAAGATCATGTAGTGCACTTGAGACAAGTCTTCCAGGTACTCAAAGAGAACGAGCTCTACGTAAAGAAGGAGAAGTGCTCGTTCGCTCTCATGGAGGTGCAGTTCTTGGGTCATTACATCAAGAACGGGAAGATCGGGATGGATGCAGCCAAGGTCCGTGCTATCCAGGAGTGGGAGGCCCCGAAGAATGTTTCGGAGCTACGGAGTTTCCTTGGGCTGGTAAACTATTACCGGAGATTCATCTCAGGATATTCGGGTCGAGCCACACCTCTCACGAACCGGTTGAAGAAGAAGGTCCCATGGAGTTGGGATGAAGAGTGTGTGAAGGCCTTTGAAGATCTAAAGAAGGCTGTGATGGAGGAACCGGTTCTGTGCTTACCTGACTATTCGAAGGAGTTCGAGGTGCATACGGATGCCTCCGACTTTGCCATTGGAGGAGTTCTCATGCAAGAGAGGCATCCCATTGCTTTTGAGAGTCGCAAGCTCAACGACACGGAGAGGCGGTATCCCGTCCATGATAAAGAGATGACCGCTATCATCCACTGCTTGCGGGTTTGGAGGCATTACCTTCTTGGAAGTAGCTTTGTGATCAAGACCGATAATGTTGCAACAAGCTACTTCCAGAATCAGAAGAAGCTGAGTCCCAAGCAAGCTCGATGGCAAGACTTCTTGGCCGAGTTCGATTACAAGATGGAATACAAGCCCGGAAGTGCCAATGTGGTGGCCGACGCTTTGAGTCGCAAGGCGATGCTTGCGAGTATGAGCGGTCCTACCGGTGACATTCTCGATCGAGTCAAGGAAGGGATCCTTCACGATGCCTTTGCCAAGAGTTTGATGGAGATGGCAAAGGAGGGAAAGACTCGAAGGTTTTGGGAGCAGGATGGTGCACTCTACACCGTGGGGAACCGACTCTACATTCCAAGATGGGGAAGCTTGAGGAGGGACTTAATGAAGGAATGTCACGACTCCAAATGGGCTGGACACCCAGGTATGCGGCGCACTCTAGCACTCATTGAAGATGCTTACTATTGGCCACAGATGCGGGACGAGGTGGAAGGATACGTGAGGACTTGTCTTGTGTGCCAACAAGACAAGAACGAGCAGAAGCGTCCTGCAGGATTGTTGGAGCCTTTGCCCATTCCTGAAAGACCTTGGGAGAGTGTCTCTATGGACTTCATCTCTGCACTCCCAACGTCCGAAGGATATGGATCCATCATGGTCGTGGTCGATCGGTTGAGCAAGTATGGGACGTTCATCCCTGCCCCGAGGGATTGTACGGCGGATCAGTGTGCCCAGATGTTCTTCAAGCACGTGGTAAAGTATTGGGGATTGCCTAAGTCTATCATCAGTGATAGGGATCCTCGCTTTACTGCTAAGTTTTGGAGAGAGCTTTTCAAGATGATGGGGTCCGAGCTTCATTTCTCTACAAGTTTTCACCCTCAGACCGATGGCCAGACGGAAAGGGTGAATGCTTTGGTGGAGATGTACTTGAGGCACTTTGTAAGTGCTAATCAGAAGGATTGGGCTAAGTTGCTGGATGTGGCTCAATTCTCCTATAATCTACAAAGGAGTGAGGCTACGGGACATAGCGCTTTTGAGTTGGTCATGGGGCACCAACCCGTCACTCCGCACACCGTGGCTCGAGGCTACAAGGGGAGTAGTCCCGCAGCACATACTTTTGCTCATGGATGGCACGAACAGTTGGACCTAGCCAAGGCACATTTGGAGAGGGCCTCAAAGAAGATGAAGAAGTGGGCCGACAAAGACCGAAGACCCTTGGAGTTCAAGGTAGGAGACATGGTGATGGTGAAGTTGTCCCCACAGGTGTTCAAGGCCTACCGCCAAGTGCACAAAGGCTTGGTGAGGAGGTATGAGGGGCCTTATCCTATCTTGAAGAAGGTGGGGAAGGTGTCCTATCAGTTGGAGTTGCCATCCAAGCTGAAGTTGCATCCAGTCTTCCATGTGAGCCTGTTGAAGCCCTATCATGAAGACATGGAAGACCCCTCGAGGAAGGAATCCAAGCGCGCTCCTCCAGCGAATGTGACTTCCTTCACTCATGAGATTGAGGAGATTCTAGACGACCGAGTCATCAAGAAGAGAGGGATGCCCAACTATAAAGAGTATCTCATCAGGTGGAAGGGGTTACCTGAGAGCCAGAATAGTTGGGAGAAGGCAGAAGACCTATGGCAGTTCCCGGAGGCTATCCAGAGGTACTTGTCTTCTATCATCGTCGAGGACGTCGATGACTTTGGTGGGGGAGAATGTTACGGGCCGGATCGGAAGGTGAGCATCGAGGTTCTACCGGGCCCCGCATAGTCTAGATCATCCTTGTAATCTAGATAAGTATGGAGAAGTGTATAGGGTTCTACACTCTCCTAGAATGTTCTAGAAGGTTCTAGAGGGGAATGTCTCTAGATCCTTCTCTACTTATGTAGAATTGTGTGGATTATTCTAGAAACCCTAAGGAGACTCTAGAAACCCTAATGGACTATTCTAGAACCCCTAATGGGCTTATTGGGCCATTCTAGAGAAATCCATTAGGCCCGTATCTAGAATCTTCCTGGGGGAGGTGAAGGGGTGGATCCTCTCCTATAAATAGAGGGGGGGTAGAGGCATTGTAATTCATCCAACAAGAGTTGTATCTTCAGAGCTTCTCTCTCTAAATACACTCCCTCTTTCTCTCTCTAAAAGTTCTCTCTTGTGTTCTTGTGTGAAGGTTCGGTGTGGTGCTCTAAGAGGCGTCTCTAGCCTAAGTGTGGAATACACTTGAAGGAGGAAGGCTGACTTAGTCTCTCAAGGAGTGAGAAAAAGACTAAGGCCGCACGTAGCTAGACTTGGAGAAGAGTCGGTGCGTGACATTGAGCTCCAATCTGGTTTAGCTCAATACTAAAATCGTCCTAATTTACTTACGCTTAAGGAGACATTTAGACTCTACCTCTACTAGTCCGTAAGATGAAAGAATGAGACGAAAGCCGCATAACCTAAGACTAATATCAACAAAATTTTAAAAACGTTATCATTAGCGACCTCCCACGATTACTCTTGATATTATCCAATTACAAATAAGTCAGATTAGTTATTGATTTGGCTATCTATGATTTAATAATCCTTAAACTATGCTACCAAAATTATAAAAATAATGTTATCCGATCTTCTCACTTACTATTCAATCTCTAGTCTTTTCATCCATCATTATAGATCTGCCTCATTTTTCCATTCAGCCATTCAGCCATAAACACATAAAACATAAAATTATTAAGACGAATAGTAGATAAATTTAGATAATTAAAATCAAGATAAAGTGTAGCGACTAAAAATGTAGGGTTTGCATTAGTGACCGCAATTGTTTCAAAATCACCATGATAATACATATTATTATGTACAACTGAATGATTATGCTATATGTAGAGCCATAAACATCGATTGATGTAACATAAAACATCACAAATTATTGCCAATTTAAAATGAACTAGCCATTACCGAAGTTTATTCGTGATGATCCTACTACATAAAAGTATAAGTGAAGTAAAGCACACTCTTTTAAGCTTGGTTGACATGAACAACTTTAGTAATAAAAGGATTTTAAAACTAGTTTACATCTAAATTCTTTTTGCTATATATTTATTGTTTGGATTATAACAAAGATGGTGAATTTGAATGAAGAGTTATTAAGCCAAACACCTTAAAAGCTCTAAGAAGTTTGTAAATTATATTTTAAAGCATCCAAACAAAGTATTTAATCCAATAAAGTTTATAAGTTTTATTTTAAAGTAAAATTTCTCGTAAGATTACTATATCTAAACAAAGCAATTTAGGAAGTGTTCTTCCTAATACCATTCATCTTCTCAACGATTTAAGGGGGGGCTGAGGACTAACCCCAATAATTTATGAATTCTCACAAAAAAACAAACTTACACTATCTTTATTACTTTTTTTTTATCATATCATAAAATATTTCTAAACTTGATACAGACTCGATGCGAGAATAAGAAGAAACCAAATTATAATAAAATTTTAAATTATAAATTATATTTATCCACATTTTTAAAATAAATAATAATAACAGGGTAACAGAGAAATATTTTCAAAACTAAAACAGCGGGGCAAACAGAATTTACGTACACCACCAGGGAAGTGCATACATACATGATACATACTATATAACATACGGTCTTGCATATTTCAACAGCTAAGTCACAACGTTAGGTATATACACATAGTAGCAACTGGCAACAGCAGCCACACGAATGTGGCGTTTACATTACATGCTTCATCATCCCACATATATAGAGACGCACGAAAAGTTGCTCAAATATGGCCTATCCACGCAACCTAGATCAGTATGTAGCTACCCCCTCCAATTTCGATCCACAAATATCAGATTCAGATCCAAGAACATCAACCCAAACTTCATTCAAACGTCCAAAAATGCGGAACGGAGAATTGTACTGAGCAATAGAGTATGCATATCTACTCTCAGAAGACGTAGAGTTTGACCACACAGACCTGCTCAAACTAGTAGCAAGTCTTTCTGCCTCTGTCACAACATTACTGTCCCTAGCAAATCCTGAGAACTTCCTTACCGCAACACAGTGGCTAGGTTGTGAAATAGGCTTCAAGTTAAGTTCCTTCAGAGGAAGAGGTGGAGTGCCTTGGAACTTCGTGGGTAAGTAAAAGCGTACAAGATAGGCATATGAATGAAGAGGTCCAGCTCCTGGGACTATGCTTGTTAAGACTGGCTTTGTCATGGGAATCCTGGAATTGTTTAGATTGGCACCTTGGATGTACTGGAATAACCTGTCAATATTGAACAAGGATAGATAGATGATATATATATCAAATATAATCATATATGATAAATTTGGAAACTAGAAACCGAAATAAAACAATAAAAATCACTTAAGAATCAAGGAAGATTCAGGAAGATAAAATTAGGTTTTCTAGGAGATGAGTTCTACAATAATGCTATTCATCAAATTAGAAACTACACCCTTCAAACCAACACCCTAATCTTGATCTCAAAACCTCGGAAATAAAGGGAAAACATATTATACATATCAGGCAAAAGGATTACCATCAAATTAAGGAGAAAATAGGGTTCAAAAATCAGGAGGGTTATTAAAATTTTAATAAAAATATACCTGTGGAATCCAAATTGGGTGGCTTTTTCAAAGGAGATATCGTCGACAAGAGCGGACATCCACACCGATTCTCTGTAAAGTCTGATTTCGAAATCCGATTCGGTGTGGATGTTGGTGTACTGTGGTGATTCAATCGCACAACACGGAGAAGAAGAACAAACGATGAGGAAGAACAGTAGTAGCATCTTTGGCGTCGGCTTCTCCATTTTTCTTCGGCTTCTAAATTGGTAGCCTAATTTGCTCCACATTTATTAACCGAATTCGTCGAATCTCAATTGTTCGGACCCAAATTAATATTCTAGTTCATCCAAAATTTATATTGATGGTTACTTAAGATGGGTGAATTGGACAGTTGAATCGGAATATATTTTAAAAATACTAATTGAATAAAATTAATCTAAAATTTTTAATTTTTTCAAAAGCAAATGAAACCCGATGCCAAACCGAATTGTAAATACCCCTGCTAAGTTAACCTATGTTCATTACAATTTTCTTAACAACTAATAAGAGGTTAACATAGCTTAAGATTAATGTTTAGTAAAAATTTCTTCTCTTTAGCTATTCATCTTCATCAATCTTAATATAAACAAACTTATGATTTATTAGCCTAAAGTTAACCTAGAAAATACCCATATAACATTTTGAAAATATTATATATACTTTCATCTAATCTAGGTTCACCTACTTTTTATTTAACTTAACATAGGCACACCTGAATTAAGATACACCATAATGAAATATTTGATATGATTAGTTTAAAATCATATCTATATATATTGAATGTTTTAATTATTATATTATTAACATATCAATGTTGCCAAAAAATATATTGTGGATAGTATTTATTTTTCTTCTAAAAATAGGAATCCGTCCATTTCAGAAATAAAGTTATTTTAGTAATTTTTACATTTTTTAAATAATTAATAAAACTCACTTTAATTTTACACTTATACATTTCATAAGAAAATAGTAGAGCAATTAATGTTTAAATAATAAAAAAAGTAGGAGTAAAAGTGGAAGTTAGATATTGAATTTTTTAAAATAATTTTATTTTTTGAAAAAAAGAATCCATTTATAAAATGACTTTCTTTTTGCAATAGAGAAAATAATTAATTTAGAAATATACAACCAATACAATTGTTGTTCGATGTTATAAAATGCTAAATATTTTTATATATGAATATTGTACAAAATACCCCTATATTTTAAAAAAAATGCATAAGATTTCGTCACTCTAATTTATTGTAAACAAAAAAAGCCCTGTATTTTTATTTTTCCATACCACTTGCCCTTTTATTACTTTTTTGATAGACACGTTACATTTTGATTAAAATATCACATTTTTCATACCCTTCTAACTAGCACATAGTTTAATATAAAAAATGACTCAAATCGTCACAACAAACCTACTTGCCCATTTGATTATGCGCTTCTCAACCTAGAATGAGTCATACTTTTTTCGATTTTCAAGACCAAGTCAATCAAAAAAAAAATTGAGTATGGTGCTTGATTTAGTGTGGATGTTCAAATTTGAACTCCCTTGAGCCCCACTAAATTCAATTTGTGCTATATTTTAGTTCAATTTTATTGTGAGATTGATCTGTGGTTCCAAATTTTTAGGGTTTGATTTGTATGTTCATTAGCAATTCAAAAAAGTTCTAATGATTTTCAAGCCTAAATCGGTCCAATTATGTTTTCTTATTGCTCAATTTAAAGTTGAAGCTCAATTTCAAATTATCTTTAGCCCACACTTAAGTTGATTTTGTGTTACGTTTGTTGTTCCTTGTTTGTCTTAGGTTTAATATTTTTAGTTTTTTATTTTGAAACACTGAGTTGCAGATTAGTTGAACAGTACCTAATAAACACGTAAAATATGCATTATTTTGGTGTGTTTCAAGCATAATTTATGAGTATTTAATGCTTATTTCATGTTTAGATCGAGGGCACAACTTTGGTTTGTATTCTCATACGTAGGTATTGACTTAAGATTGAAATATTTGATTATCGTTGGAAATTAAACAAGAGTTTGGAGCTACAACGAAATTTAGAATGCATAGTTCGAGAAAAAAAAAGATGCACGTGTATAAAGAATTAAAATTTAAGCCATGATAAAATGTGAATCTCAACAAGCTCAAACGACCAAAATTGCATGTCTCTTCAACTTGAATCACATCAATTTGAGGTTGGAAAAAAATTTAAGTTAAAGCTAAAATACCTAAGAATGTCCAAACAACCACAAATTAAGGAAGACGGCATGTGCCACACATATAGTTCATTTACGATATTTATGAAACTTCTTTATTTCTTTCTAGATTTTAAGAGCTATATATATGTATTTTATCTTAGGGTTTAGATGATATTGATTGGAGCTTTCTCTTAGTCACCAAATAGTATATAGAATCAGAACTCAAGTATTGAAGAAAAACAAAGAAAATCTTATGCAAGATTGGATTACAACTCTTTACCTTGAGGATTTTAATCAAAAGATTTGTTCTTACTTTCTTCTTTTTAATTAATTTCTTCCTATGATCGAATTACATATTTATTTGATATGTTCTTTATTCCCAATCGTGTGTGAGTAGATTCTTTGTCGAAGATTAGGAAAGAACCCAACTTTTTGGTAATTAATAATGAATTAGTATACATTCTTGATGAAAGTTTGAATCTTTACACTTAATTAATTATGATTGAAATTTGTTGACTTACTTGATCATCAAATTAACAATCATAGGTAATTAATTGAAGGGTTGAAATGTGAAATTTAATACCGAACCTCTAAAATTTAAGTAGAGAATTCAAACTACGAAATTAGGCTAGATTCATTAGGAATTCTATTGGATTAGCAAGAAGCTTAATGGGTTTAACTTAATCTTAATTTCACAAAAGTAGGTAATTGAGCCTAATAAGGCACGATCTTTAGACCTTGAAAGAGGCTTTAGATTAATTTAGGCAAATTCACCAGTTTTAGTTTAAACCAACATCGAGAGCGAAAATAATTTATTATTAAGTACCGAAATTGTGGTGAAAATCCAATACTGGCTCTTTATTATATTGAGTTACACTCAATTAGCTATTTATTTTATTTTTATTTTTTAATCTTATGATTTTATTCTTTTTTACCTTATTCATTGGTTTAGCTAGTCCAAAATGTAAATTTTGGTAATTAACCCCTAGTCCATGTGGAATCGACCTTGATAGCTACAATGAATCCATACACTTGTAGATTTTCGCTATTAGTACCTAAAGGCCTACTTGTATTTTCCTGTTTTTTTGGCTAATTTTTTTTTCTTTGGCTGGTTTGAACTAGTATAGTTTGAATGATGTCACTGTTTGCCCACATTGGGGATGTAGGTATTTGTAGTTGTTTTTTATGAGTTTGTTTGTTTATCCCCAACTATAGGCTTGGCCTTACCTATCCTTCTCTTTCATGGTAAGAAAAAAATTGAGTTGTATGTGTTTTTTGGGTTGTTCTTTGTTGTCCAATTTGAATTGGTTTGCCTAAACCTAGTGTTTTTCCTTTGTTGATATCCTTGATATTTCTAGTGGTGTCTTTTTTCTTGGGTGGTTATTGTTGTAGGGTTTAGTCCCTAGTTGTTTTTCAAATGTAGTGAGCTTAACCAAGGCTCTAATGTTTGAAAACCAGTTTTCTTTGCTTATTAATTTAGGTTTTTACCTCCCTTGTTTTTTATCTTATTGAGTCAGTGTGTCATGCAGATTTGTTGGTCTCAGTGAGATGGTTGCTCTTGTTAAGCTCTCATTGTTTAAAGAATCATTCATGTTTTATTGTTCAAGCTTAATGAGATGGGGGAGTAGTCTTACCACAATGAGCTAATGAAGATGAATGTGGAAGTAATATCCCAAGGGCAAGCATGGTGTATGTTTTAACTAAGTGTAGAGGATATTATCAAACTAAGAATCCTTAGTGGAATCTTTTGGCTAGTATTTCATAGCGCCTTGTTAAAAAGGTTTCATATGGTAAGGGTTGTTTAATAATTTCATATTATAAGTATATGAAGATTGTATAGGATGAAAATCTAATGGGGATTATGGGGGTATTTCAGATATTTTGTGGGCTAAATCTAAAGGGAAGAATATAATATTAAGGGTTTGTTATAATAGGGGCAATGTAGTCATAAGAGGATACAATTTTATTTATTTATTTTAATCATTTTTCGTATCATCCCCATTAAAAAAAAGTAACGTAATGGTAGATGCTATGTGAAAATGAATATATAGGTTTGTTTTCATTCACTACAAGTTAGAGTGGAGACATATTGAGCATTCCATTTAAATACATGGACATTTCGTGCAATATCCCTTTTGTTTTTAGTGTTTTAACTATACACCATAGCATTTCCCTTAAATGTATTTATATATTTATTTACTGTAACTAAAATAAATAAAGATATAAAAATAAGTGATATAAATTAGTTGTTAGGGAAACTATATTTAGTAAATATCGATAAATGAATATTTCATTATTAATTTAACAAATAAATTCAAGTAATAAATTTTAATGGTGCATTTTTTTTCATATAGATCCATAATATATCTAAAAGACATTGAATTAAATATATTCAATGTGCCTTAATATAAAATATTATGAGTAAATATGATTAAACAATGTATAACACAATGAAAAAGATATATAATTTTAAAAATTAAAGTATGCAAAATTGTGTTAATATATTGAGTTGTCCATGCAGTGTGTGAGTACTTATATATATATATATAAAATACAAAAGTGTATTTAAATGTATATATATTTTAGATTTGTTCCCATAAGGATATAAATATTTTAAAATTTTCTGTAAAGGTACAAATATTTAAACTTTAGTTCCATTAAGGTATAAACATTTAAAAAATAAAAAAATAAGGTATAAATATTTAGACTTTATTCTCATTAAAACATAAATGTTTTAATTTTGTCTAAAATATAAAGTTTTTAAAACATTATGCCATAACATAAACAAAGTCTAAATATTTATACCTTTATGAGAAATTAAAAAAATGTATGCCTTTGAGTAAAATTTTGTCTATAGTCATAATATAATAAGTAAATATTACATCTTAATTATTCATATATTAATAATTTATTATTTAAAAGTGAAAAAATAATAGAGAAAATTTTTCACAATGACTTTGCAATGATTCATGAAATTTAAATCATATGATATATAGTTTTCTATACATTTTGATGATAGATTCAATTAGAAGATATATGTCTAAATTGCATATTACTTTTATTTACCACTTAACTATAAATAAAAAAAAGATTATTACAAAATTATTAGTGATTGACCACGTACATCATTCATTATAGTAAACTAAAAGAAAATATAATGAAGATTAATAATCTAAAAAGTACATATTCTATGATTTTTTTTATCTATTATCAAATTATAATATACATAAATGTTGTAAGATTTAATTTATTGTATTATGTTTACAACATCATTTGGAAATTCACAAGAGCCCAACTCTTAGTGGGACAATGAAAACTATAGAGTTTCTCTCAAATAACTTTTATCCCATAATAACTAATTTTTCCATTTTTATTCATGAATTGTAGTTAGTTATGTCAAAAAAGCATAACCAAGGGCCACATGCTAAAGAAAAGAAGTTTTGGTCAATTAATTTTCTTTTTTGGGGGGGGGGGGAATTAAGTTATCTTGTTGCTTTTAAAAATATGAAAAAAAAATACATGGGAACAATTTTCTATATTGAAAATAAGGAGTAAGTTATGTTGAAGGGAATTAATAATAATAATAAAGTAAAATATTATTTCCAACCATAAGAGGATGGTTTCAGGAAAGTTAAAGCTATGAGATCTTATTGTTAACTTTTTAAACCACTATAGGGCTGCTCCTTCCAAAATGTCCCAAAGAAGACTTTGTACATTATTTTCTTATTTACATCTACTAGAAATATTTTACTTTCAAGATTTAAGGCATCATTGAATGTTTCTAATTATGGTAACCTTACCTTATGAGGAGGTGCATCGATTATCTTTGAAGAGGAAAAGACGTGCCAGTTGAACTTTAATTTTTCCTTATACAAATTTATAGCTTGTAAAATATTTACTTACTTCCTTGATGGCTTAATCTTTATCCTGATTCAAGCGATGCTCTGAATTGGGCTCATTATTTGAGCATGCTTCCTTCTTATTTTGAAGTGTCTTCCTAGAATTCCTTATTAAATCCTTGACACCTTATTGATCCTATGGCCAAAGAGGACTATCTTCCTACACCACTACACTATCGATTTTCCTTCATATAATCTAGTCATTAGCAGCATGTTCTGCCCACCTAAGTGCTTCAACTACTAAAGTTTCTCATAGGTTAGGGTCAGATTAATCCAAGATTGTTAGAATCAAAATTCTATAGATATCATTGTAATCGAATCATAGAATCAGATCATAGGATCTTACTTGTATGCTACAACATCAATTTGTAGAATTAAATTCTATGATCCTATAAAATCCACAAAATTATGACTCTAATATACTTGTATCCTACAAAATCCCATAGTTAAAGTTAAAAATACTAAAAACTCATTCTTAAGCTCTTTTAGTCACTTAATAGATTGTAAAAACTAAAAAGTAATATAATTTTTTGAATTATATGCATGAAAAAAAAATTGATGTATGAACTATATATACAAAGAAGAAGAAGAAGAAGTTGATAATACCACAAAATGAAAATAAAGATGATAATTATGAAATCAATAGAAATTAATAAAAAAAATAGCATCAAAAAATATAATATATTTGTTTTACTCTTAAAAATTTTGGACTCTTTCATAGGTATTTCCCCTAAGCAATAAGCCTCATTATTATATTATTATATTACTCATACTTCTTTTGGAGGGTAGATGTTTAGATTTATGAAATACATATAATAGGAATAAGAGGAAAATTATATTTAGAGGAAAATAAATAAATAAAAAATATTATAGTCAATATATATAATCATATGATTCATATAATATATGATAGTAAGATCCTACTATGATTATAATTATTACCTAAGATCAAATTTTGATTAGTGATTTTATATTATGTATAATATTATTTGAATCAAGAGTATATGAATTATAAGCTAACCAAAAGATTAGGTCAGATGAATACCTCGATAAGTTGTCATATTCATGATTTGTGTTATTAGAGCAATCATATTTACATATTTGAAATAATTTCTTGTAGCGAGGCTCAAAGAACACCATTACTATCTCTATGTTGGACTATTGTTACCATGTGAACATTGATGAAGGAATTCCTTCTTGTGGCATTAGTGATATATCTTTTTATACATTTCTCTAAGGTTGTAAATGAGCCAAGCTACCCTAACTTGGTCTCAACTCATTTAATTTTCTAAGGGCTCAAGCTCGATTTAGGCTTAAGTTTGAATTGAGCCTCACAAGCAAAGCTCAAACTTGGCTCATACAAGCTTGTGAGCTGCTTGGCTTAGCTCCTTAGGCATATTTGAGACAAATAAGTCAAATTGACTCTTTTAATTTAAGCTCAAATTAGGCTCGCAAACGGCTTGTCTTAGCTAAACTCTTTTGAGATAAGCAAGATTAATTGACTTAATTAAATTTAAGCTCAACTCGGCTCATTTAGAAAATATTTTTCATATGAGTTGATTTAGCTCATTTAAGTAACATGTTTAACTCAAGTTCAAATGACTCATTTAAAGGCTCAAATAAGTCTTTATTTTTTATTTTTGAAAAAAAAGAAACTTTAAATAAAATATATCATTTCCAAAAAAAATAATGGTAAAATCAAAACCTAAAAAAATCAAGTATAGTAGACATAAACTATAAGCATAGAAACCTTGGAATATTATATATACATATATACCAAACTTAAAATACGTAAAATAAACAATAGACTTTAAACATAATCAATAGCTATAACACCCTCAAAAATCACCTCTAAAAACCATACACCATAAGAAGGGGTGTTACCTCCATAATCAGTATAAGTATGGTTCTCGACCAGCCTTATACCAACTATAAGGCTAATAAGATAAAACTCAACCAAAATACCACCATAAGAAAAACTTTATAATGTAAAAGAGTTAAGCATTGATATAAGGAAATACTAGGAATATAGAACATAAAAGAGTTAAGTGTCGATGTAAGGAAATACTGAAAATACATAACATTATTCAGCTATAGGAAACATAAATTGAAATTGGTAGGAAAATAGATCTGGAAGACACTCTCTCCGGCCCCAAACCTAGAATACCACAACATCACTCTTCTACAACCAAGTCATCATATGCAGAAAATTCATCCATGACATCATTAATCACCTACACAGACTTAGAAGGGATCACTGCTCATGAGAATGAGTAGCACCTATGAAAAAGGTGATCAGTACATTACATACGAAGTAAGGTAAATACAGTTAAGTAGGAACATAACAATGCATGATACAAATACAATGCACACAATAGATTATAATAGATCATTTGCCCCTAATCGGGGCTTAAAGCCATTAGTGTGGTATTTATCCATCTTTTGAATTATATACACATGGGTTAGGGAACCCCACTATTCTCACTAGTGGACCGGTAACTATGTAATCTAGGGAAGCACACTTCTTACCACTATTATGACCAGTGAATCGATAAATATAATTCAATCTAGGGTAGAATACTCCTGATTATTATTATTATAATCGGTGGACCAGTAAATATATTACACATGGTGCTAACCCATGTGGAGTTTCACTATAAGTAATTACGGTCTTTTCTGTAGATTATTATCATCCAAGGGTTTCATTATTTGAGCTTAGGACTCTCACTATTCTCATTGGTGGAATGGTAACTATGTAACCTAGGACAACACACTTTTGACCATTTATTATAACCGGTGGATCGATACATATGATACACATGGGCCCAACTCAAGGATCTTCAACTTTAAGTGATTAGTGTCTTATTTTTTTCAGATATAACACATGCATCCACATATCAACCATGTAAGAATCATGGCCTAATACCACCCTGGCCAACCCTAATCTCATGGAAACCTTTATTCCCTAAACTGATATATCCTCAATCCCTAATTATCCCTTGAGTCTCTAAAATTAGACACCAACCCAAACATGCCATTAGAACCTTGTTACTCTTAAGTTATAGCCCGCTTCCTTTATTCCTCACATGTAATAACCATAGCCCTTTAGGGTTACCCCCTCAAAACCTTAATTTTGGCCTACGTGGTTATAACCTCTCATCCACTTCTTATTTAACCCTAAACTCCTACAACTAAGCACAAGTTACCATGACCACCTATACCCCCCAAATTCTTGCAGCCCAACTCCCTCGTCTCATACATGCGATAGCAACCTCCCAAATGGCTACTCCCAAAACCCTAATCTCCCTTCTTCTTTTGCACCCTCTATTAACCATTTAATTGGACCCACATATTCTAGAAGGTGTGCCCTTCGTTACAACCCAGGGGCGAAACCCAACTCCCTCAACTCCTATATGCGATAATGACCTATCCTTATAGTTTGAACCCTCAAAATCCTAATTTTCTCCCCATGCACTTCCAGTCTTCCAGTATCCCAAAAACTCTCCCATGTCCACTAAGCTACCCAACAACACCCTCATCATCCCCCTAATCCTTTCTTCACAACTTGCTTTCCCTTAGTTACCCCCAAACAAAGCCATACTAGGTTAGACTTACCCCCATGTAGGGTTCACTCTCCTCATGTAAATTTTACCTTAATCCCCCTTTTAATATTACCCTTTTTATCGCTCCACATTTTTTCTAAGGAATATTTAGAATATTTTTTTCTCTTAAAAATTTTCCCTTATGCTATCTCCCACCGTCCTGCTCCAAATTGCCTTGGCCACTAAACCCTACCTAAGACTCATAGACTTAAATACACAATTTCTCAACAATTCTTATGACATGCATTATAACATAATAAAGATTTACAACAACATATAAAAAAGCAATCGAGACCACACATATGCTTACCTTAGGTCCTTGCAAGCTATGCTACATAACTATATTAGATTATATACATATATATATTTCGTGCAGGCATACCTATTCGACAACCAAAGCTCATAAGCACAAACTCTAGTTATAAATAAATCATTACCTTAATGGCTCCAGTCTTGAAGTCATAAGATCTTACATCTCCTCACTAATGATCATCGGTTTTGTATCTAAAAATGAGAACACCCAACTTAGGCTAATTTATCATTTTTCTACCTTTTTCCTTTTCCTCTTTTCCTTAACCAAAATAATAATGATATTAAAGGTAATGGTAATTATAATAACAAATTATGTTAAAAGGCTTAAAATAAGTAAAGAGGGGGATAAATATGACCAGGATAAGCAAGATGAGAGGAGGGTGGCATGGCGGTGGCTGGACAGAAGGAGGAGGGTCTTTTGGGTTGGAGAAGTAGTGGGGTTGGGTTCTTTGGGGTTGCAGGTGGTGCTGGCACTAAATGGACCAGTGGGAGGGGTGGTGGTTCGTGGCAATTGTGCTAATGGAAATACAACTGAGAGGAAGGGAGGAGAAGAAGGGAGAATGGAGGGAAAAGGGTGACATAGAGGACTAGCTACATAGGAGATGTGCCCGTGTAGGAGGGGAGGTATATGGAGAGGGAAATAGGTTAATAGGGGTAGTGGTGTGAGGTGGTGTGGGGTGGTGCCGGATGGCATAGGGCAACTCGAGCTACCCACTTCTTACGCTCAGGGAGAGAAGAGTAAAGGGATGAAGGTGAAAGTGAGGTCCTTAGTTGGCATAGGGGGTTGCGGGGAAGGGAGGGGAGTGGAGCTAGGGCAATGGCATGGCTTGGATGTTGCGGTGATGGTATTTGAATGTAGGTAGGGAGAAATTTTTAGGGGATGATTCGGGGGGAAAAGGAGAGGAGAAAAAGAGTGGGGGGTTTATAGTCAGTGGGGGAGGTATAAGGACAAGGGGAGGAAGAGGAAAAGGGGCCAATCACTGGGCGACTGGTGCTGGCAGGGTAGGATGGTGTACAAGGCTAGTGTAAGGAGGTGGCAAGGCGGTAGGGTGCAGGTGAGTAAGGGGGAGAAAGACGTGTAGGAGGGACCATGTAAGGGCATGCCAGTATGTATGCCCTGTATAGTTGAAAAGGGAAAGGGGAGAGGGGGTGGTTGGGGTGCTGTGAAAATGGCAGCTGGGAGGTCATGTAGGTGTAAGGTAAGTGAAAGGGAGAGAAAGGGAAAAGAAGAAAAAAGGGAGAGAGAAAAGGAAAAGAGGAGGGGAAGGGTCGGTTAGGTTGTCGCCCGTGGGGGAGGGGAGAAAAAAAGAAGAGGCCCTTTGGGCCAGTCGGGGAAGGAAAGGAAGGGAGGAGAGGGTAAAAGGTGCTGGGCCACAAGGCGTAGCCTAGATGAGGGGAAGAAGAAAGAAAAAAAGGAGAAGGGAAGAAAAGAAAGGAAACGGAAAGGAGAAGGGAAGAAAAGAAAGGTAAAGGAAAGGAGAAAGTAAAGAAAGAGAGGAAGAAAAAGGAACAAGAGAGAAAAAAGAAGAAGGGAGATGATGGGATCTTTTAGGTTTTTGGGGATTTATGGGTAGTTATAAAAATAATTAAAATTAGTTAAAAATCACTATAATTATTTTCTATAATTTATTTTAGGATAGATAATTAAAATAAAGCTTCCAAATAGTAATAAATTGTTAAATCCCATTTTGCTATTATTATTAGGATTATTATTATTATTGTAATGTGCACCTATAATTTAATTTATTTATTATTTTATTATTATATTATTTATTTTTTAATTTATTTTGAGGTGTTACAATAGCCTTGTTGACCATCCTTTGCCTAAAAATAAGACCCTAGGATAATAATCATAGGATATATGCATAGAGTAGATCTTAAATCTAAAAAAAAAATACAATTAACCTCGAATGTAATTTACAACCTTGTTGATCTTCTACTGTCAGAAAATAAAAAATGTAGGACAATCCACAAAATATAGTTCGATCAAAAGGGTTTTAAAAATATAAAGTCCAACATAATTTATAGGGAAAAAGATAAAGTCCAACATAATTTATAAAGAGAGGCAACATTATAGAAAATATTCACTTTATCAGTTAGGGATCCAACGAGTTCATAACCATGTGCATATTTCCTACAAAGGAATACCATATTGCATAAGATGGCTCATAGAATAATGTTATACTCATTGGAAAATGTGAATATCCTCATGCAAATCTCTCAATTGCTATAATACTTAATTATTAATTTACAATATATAAGAAGGTCAACACTTATAAATCACTGAAATTTTAGTTCTCAACATTTAAAAAAACCAAACACAAATTAGAATAATGGTGCTATTGAAAGAAACTAAACTATACACATGAACTTAGATCAATTAAATCAAACAACTCAATGACATACCAATAAGATTTATATTAACTAAATGAAACTTAACAACTACTCATTTCAAATCAAATATTGTAGGCTACATAGAAAAAATCCAAACAATGAATTTTGGGTTGAGTAGTATCATCAAATAGAGATAATTTAAGAAAAAAAAATCACAAAACCAAAAGGCCTACATATGATAAATACATGATAATTGAGATGTTGGTGATATCCTCACTCTGGCTTGTACACAAGTAAACATCATTAGTATATGAGAAAGGTCACATTTCCAAAATCAACAAAGAATTTTTGAAACATTCTAAATACAAGTAACAAGTATTTAAAGGGATTAATATAAAATAAATAATGAGGTTAACAAGTGGAATTTTGATGATATTATACACAAAAATATATTAACTAATAAATTGAGAGACAACCCATGAGTACAATGTCTAGTGAATCTGAACTTCATAAGGATACCATCAAGCACCCAATGAAAATTATCATCCAGTGAACTACTTGGATTAAAATAATTCAAATTCATAAATCTTTCCCAACTTATTTCCTTATAAGTTCATATACTATCATAATATATAAACCACTTGTGTATATAGGGACATGAATGCAACTACTACATATTTTTTTTGAATTAATACAATGACAAAGCCTAGTGTAACCTCCTCAAAAAATTTAAACCATAATATTATAGTGTTTATCCTCTTGATGTTTCCTTAACCCTTAACATTGGAATAATTACCCCATTTTAACCCTTAAACCCTACTTCCTCCCTTTACCTTTCTTTACCCTTCTTAACCCTATCATCTCTTTTTCTTGTGTGATCCTTCCCTATCCTACTAACCATACTTTTTTTTCCTAGTTTAGTTACTATAACTAAACCCCTAATTTTACCCCAAAATCACTCAAACTCACCTCATCATCACACTTTACCCAACTCATGTTGTCCTATCATGCTAACTCCCTTTTTTGACTCCCCATATTGTATAAATCAACCTCGACATCCCCTTATGACATCTCCATTTTCACGCCATCTCCTATACCCCATATATACTCCTTCCATATCCCTTTATAGTCATTCCTCCAACCTCAAGCCATGCTTTCCTTTACTTTTCTCAAAATTTTCACTTACCAACCAACCTCGACATTTTTCTTCTTTTTCCTCCTCTAGTGTAGTTATTTTTTTTCGTGTTGCATAAAAAAACTTCCTAGCCTTACCTTGGATCAGCTTACGATGCCACCATCCCCTTGAAACATCCAAACACCATGCCATCCAACCACCACCTACATCCACACCTCACATTGCCACCCTCCTTGTGCACCACCCCCTAGCTTCCTCTACCTCCCACACGAATAGAAAACAATTTCTGCTAGCCTTTCTGAAATGCCCCGAAAACCTTTAATTTTATAAACTACATTTAAAGGATATTTATTATAAGAATTATCTAAATAAATTATTTTTAAATTGAATTAATTAGGGAAAATCAAGAAGAAATTTATAAGTATTTTTATTAGAAAAGAATTTGGGTATTTTAGCTAATTAAGCATTTTATTTTGAAAATAAATTAAATAAATTATTTATTTAAAATAATAAGTAGAAAATAGTTTCAAATTAATATTAATTTTATAAATAATTTAATTAGAGAAAATTAGGATGTTTTGCTAATTAAAAAGGAATTTATGGAAAATCTTTTAAAAATCCTAATTTAGCCTAAAAAGGGATTTAAATATTATTTTATTTAAATATTATAATTTTTAACTATCCCAAATATTTTAATTTATTTATTTAACCCAACCCTCCTATTTTTATTTTTTTCCTTTTTCCTTCTTTCTTTTTCTTTCTTTTCTTTCCTTTCTTCTTTTTCTTTTTTCCTCTCCTTTTTCCCGTTTGGGCTGTCTTCTTCCGCGGCCCAAATTCCTCCCTTCTTCCTTCCTTCGGCGCGGCCCAGTCCAGCCCGCACGGCTTCCCCTTCCTTCTCCCACGCCGCGCCGCGTTTTCTTTCTAATCCCACCTGGACGCTGCGTTTAACTGCCCCATTTTAATCACAGCGCTCGGACCGCCCGGTCTCCTTCTTTTTATTTCTTTTCTTTCTTCCTTGGACCGCCCGGTCCAGCCTTACCTTTCTTCTCCCCCAGCCCGATCGCACCTGCCATTCCCCGACGCCACCGACCTGCAACCTCCGCCGCCGCCCAGCCGAGATTTTTGGCGCCGATCTGGCCCCCTTTGACCGGCCTTTTCCTTCTTTTCTCTTCCACTTGTTTTGGCAGCCTCATCAACGCAACCAAATCTCCCCTTTCTCGCGCGATCCTCTCTCTCTCCTGCGCATTCCCCCGCCCTGTTTTACTTCCACCGGCCAACCTAGCCGCCGGTAGCCCTAACCCTAATTACCCTGATCTCCAACCGATCCACATAACCCAAACCTCTCCTCTAACTCTATAAATACCCCCATCATCCACCCTGTTTCGAGTTTTTGACTTCCTAACCCAGAATCCCGACCTTGCCACCACCTCTACTTCAGACGCATCTCCCTCTGCCTCCGGCCAACTTCGCCGCCCTTTCTGGCCACCCGTGTCATCCTTGCACCGCCCTCTAGCTAACCAAATCTACCTCACCCGTCGATTCTTTCTTCACAAGCCGAACGAGCTGTGCAAAGTTGACTTTCCAAACAACCTTTTCTTCCACCTCCGCCACCCTTTGCGCCGCCCTTAGCCACCTCTTCCGCCGTTTTTGCCTCTTCTTTCACCTCCAAAATCTTCTACAGACCCTCCTCTATCTCCCCATACCTTTATTTTCCTCTTTCTCCCTCTCCTCCTCTCTCTTCCTTCTTCTCCTCCATTCGGCCACCACCACCGCAGGTGCCTCCTATCCCCACCAACATTTGGTAAAACCAGTCAAACCCTAAGGAGGCGTAGGAGCGTGCTCCAAGACCGGTGTCGTTTTAGGTAAGGAGTGCTAAGGCCTTTTATGTGCTTATGTGTATTATGTATTTCACATGTTATGTATCTAGTGTTTATTATAATTAAATATTTTATATGTGGTATGACTTGGAGTTGAAGTATGTTATGCATGGTATGTGTATTAATTATGTATGATGATATGTGTTGTGTATGTGAGGAAGTCGATGTGGTTTGTGTGAGAGGAAGGATGAAAAAGGAGGATGGGGAAAGAAGTTGACTAAGGGAAGTGAGTTGACCTAAATTTTATGGTTTTATAAGGAATAATTTAGTTTATGATGTTATTTGGGAGAATGTAATTTATAATATTATATGGGAGAATTTAAGTTATGATTTGATTGGGAGAGTTAATTTATAATTTGTTTGGGAGAATTTAGTTTATGATGTTATTTGGGAGAATGTAATTTATAATATTATATGGGAGAATTTAAGTTATGATTTGATTGGGAGAGTTAATTTATAATTTGTTTGGGAGAATCTAATTCATGATGTTATTTGGGAAAATGTAATTTATGATATTATATGGGGGAATCTAATTTAGGATTTGCTTGGGGGAAATTCAATTTATAGTTTTCCTTGGGAGACTCTAATTTATGATTTTATGTGGAAGAATCTTTATGGCTTGAATTTAGGGTTTGGTATGGGTGAATCTTTGGTTTTGGTTGGATTGAATTTATGGTTTTGTATGACAGAATCTAGGGTTTACCTGGTGGTATTAATGGATGTATGTTGGTATTAGGGTTTGTATGATGATATTAAGGTTGTATGGTGGTAATTATAGTTGTATGGTAGTATTAGGATTTACATGGTGATATTGATGGTTGTATGGTAGTATTAGGGTTTGCATGGTTGAATATAGGGATTCATGTGGAATTTTAGGGTTTACATGAAAAAGGTTCGAAGGTTTGCATGGAAAGGTTAGTGTTTGCATGGAAGTGAAATTTACGTGTGAAAAGTTGATTTGGGATGTAAGGGAGGAAGTAGAAGAGTTATTTGGGTGTTTGAATGTTTTGGGTGAAAAATAATACGTAAGATATTATAAGGGTATGGAGGTGACTGAATTAGGGTTTGGAGTGATTGACTATTGAATGTGTATATGGTGATTAAAGTGTAATTATGATGTGTGAAGATTTATGCATGTCTAGGGTAAAAGCCTTTGAATAAGATACTTAAGATATTAATCACGTAAAGTGAAAGATGTTGAGTTGGGCCCAGACCGATCCACCGGTATAATAGTGGCCAGGTACTGCGGTAACCTGGAGATCGATCCACCGGCTTAATAGTGGTAGGGTATGTTACCCTAGTGACCGATCCACCGACTAAAATAGTGGGGGATCCCGAGCTCAACGAACCAAACTATACATGTTGATAATAAGTGGGAAGACATTATTTACTTACAGTGGAACACTGTGCGAGAAGGGGCCAGACCGATCCACCGACATATAATAGTGGCAAGGTATGTTACCCTCGCGACCGATCCACTGGCTAAAATAGTGGCAGGGTACGTTACCCTTGCGACCGATCCACCGGTTAAAATAGTGGGGTTCCCGTACTCGTATGGACTTGATAAAAAGTATGGTGTGAAATGAATTCTGATCAAAGATTAATTTAAAAATTAATCCAGTCTACAATCGGGCCTTGTACTCTTACTTGGATGGTCGTAAGCACCTTATGTCATTGTGTTGGTAATTATGCCCTTCTATGTTCTGCATGATTTATGTGTGTATGTATTGGCCTTAGTGATCAAGTCACCTTACTCAGTACTGGACCCGTACTGATACTACCTTGGTTGATGGGTCCTGTGATGATCCACTGATGGTGGGGAGCAGACCTCTTTTGCAGGTTTAAGATCAGAGACTGTTTTGGGGTGGCAGGCCTGACTTGAGTGAGTAGGCAATCCAAAATTTGACCCATCGGGTTTTATCTTGTTTAAATTTATTTCTATTTGGAAGTTACAAGTGTTAATAAACGTTTATGCGTACTCTGATTTTGTTGTATGATCTTTCGAATTCTTTTATGAATTGTTAATTTGAATTTAACGTAAATCTTTTCTTTAGCCTTAGCACTTGGTACTGGAACGGTCGGAGAGAACCGGTCTGGTACTAAGTGTGGCGGTAACATTCCCAGAATTCACAGGTTTTAAGTATTTCTATTTTAATTACTTCCGCTTTTCAAAAAAAAAAAAGTAGTGAATTTTGGGGTGTTACACTTTCAAGTAAGCCTCCACCAAGAAATGTATATACCTCACATTACACCACCCTTTTTGCATCAAAAACTCAAGTTGTAGCCCCTTATAGTGTGAAAAACTCACACAAACCACTACTTGCAATATCGCTTCCTAATGTAGCACCACCACCCTCATTGTCCAAACCTCACATTTCCTACCCCACCTTGTGTGCATGCCTGATGCAAACCCCTTCTAGCTACGTCCACACCCTACCACCAATCACTCCCAAGAAGCATGAACCACTAATGCAAGCCACCCAACTATTTCGTGAATACCCTACACAACTATCACCTTCAATGCCCAAACCTCATGTAACCCTCATTGTTTGTGCCTAAGTCCTTTGTTGATTCTCTTTCCTTTATCTTACTAACACTCTTTACTAACCATTATTTTTTTGGTGATCCTACGGTGTTGGTGTATAAAGTGCTCAAAGAAGAGACCAATATAGCATTTAGTAAGGATACATATCTATAACTTAGGCTTTTGTTGTACGTATGTTTTATATTTACCTAATAACATGCTATTTTTTTTAATCAAAAATCATGTTTAAAATATTCAAGCTTATATCTATGTCTCGTATTGTGATATTGTAGATACCATTATATTGCATGAAATTATATAAGATTTTATGTGAAATATCATGCTATTCCATGCTATGAGGAATTATATTAAAATTTTAAGCATGATTATATATGTTTTGGCTATTTTTATCAAGCATATTGTTAAGTGCTAATTCATGAGATTTAGTATTTTGAAAAGGTGTTATTTTGAGGTTTGACTTTTGGTGTTTTTAAGCTTAGGTGCGTTTTAGCCTTAGGGTAGTGGTGGCCTTTGGGTTGATTTAGTTTTAGTAAAATCTATCTATATTTAATTATCTTATATTATGTGGGAGGTCATATATGAATTCCGTTAAATTTGATGATAGTCAGAATTTGGGAATTTTAGTGTTAATCTTGGTTCTAAAGAATTTGGATTAAATTGTGAGTTTTTTTTTTGTGAAAAATAATTATTTCATTATATTCATTGAATCTTTTACATAAAAAAATGATACATAATATGATAGTGTTTGGTGGAGTATGGAATGAGTTATGTTAAAAAGATTTTTTTGAGGTGTTTTAGAGGACTAAGGGTAAAATGGTTATTTTTGGGTTAATTATGGAAATTTTAGATCAAACAAGTTTGATTAGGTTTAAAATGTGATTAGTATGACATGGAATTCATTTTTTTTAATATGGCGAACACAAGTATTAATATTATGTAAAAATGACTTAAAATGGGCTTAGAAGTCCTAGAAGTATAATCGACATTTTATATGTAAAATATTGAGTTTAATACTAATTTTAAGATATGATATTTAGTATGATATTTTGAGATGTTGTGATAAGTTTTGTGGATGGGTGAGTGCTCTGGATAGAGTTATGGTGTTATTTTGAATAAGGATTTTATACAAGCAAGATGGTCTTTTGTTGGTGTTTTCTCCCCCTTTGGCTTTTTTTGGCTTCTCTTTTGTCTTATGGTTATATGATGTGATCATTACATGTTTAATTTAGTTAGCCATGATGTAATTCTATGAGTATGCAAATTAATCAATGGTTGGTATGAATCCTTTGAAAATTATTCATGAATGTAACAAATGATAAACAACATATCTCGTGATAATACATTGATAATATAAATGTAATTACTATGATGATAAGCAATCAAGTGGTATTTGTTAAGTGTGGAATATGAGTTATTTTGGGTATGATGTTATAATAAGACATTAATATTTAAATTACAATGTCACAAAAGTCAAGACTAAGTTGTGAAAATTCATACTACCAAATAATAATAGTAGTTATAAATGTCATGCCTTGGGAGGTGTTGTAATTCATTACACTACATGATAATAGTGGCCATGAAATTTATGACTTAGGAGGTGTTTTAATCTATTCTATCAGATGATAATAATAGTCAAGAGTGTTATACCTTAGGAGGTGATGTAACCTATTCTACAGAATGATAATAGCGGTGAGGAGTGATATACATTGGGAGGTTTTGTAATCCACTCCAACAAATGAATATAGTGGCTAGGAACTTTCTACATCAGAAGGTGTTTAATATCATGATACCGTTCCACCAACTATGAATAGTGGATATCTGATATCAACGTAACTAAGTATGTAACTTAGGAAGTGTTTTAATCTATTCTATCAGATGATAATAATAGTCAAGAGTGTTATACCTTAGGAGGTAATGTAACCTATTCTACCGAATGATAATAGTGGTGAGGAGTGATATGCATTGGGAGGTTTTGTAATCCACTCCAAATAATGAATATAGTGGCTAGGAACTTTCTACATCAGAAGGTGTTTAATATCATGATACCGTTCCACCGACTATGAATAGTGGATATCTGATATCAACGTAACTAAGTATGTAACACCCCAAAATTTTGTATATATATATTTTTGAGTATTAAGCCTTTTATTCAAACTTAACCTTAAACCTTATCTTTATTATTTTTGTTAACCCCAAACTATTTCTTAAATAATTTTTCCCAAATTATTTTCTTGCCTTTTTCTTTTTCTCTAACTCTCACTCTTAACTGTTTATTTTTCTCATATTGGTTTCATTAACCAAAAATCCTAACCTAATCAAACCAACCTAAATAAAATAATCCTAATATAACACCCCACCCTTTCCATCCTTCTCTACAAACTCCATCTCCATCTCACATGCCCCCTCTTATACACACAACAACTCTCCCCTCCTCGTCCATTTTAGTTCATGCATCAGCGCCACTCTACATAACTCTTCCTCCTTCCTTCTTTTCATTTTTGTTCTACCTATCCTAAACATCCATCTATTCCTAGTTTTTGTTCGCATTACCACTACTCTAAATCTCTCTTTTCCCTTCCATTTTATTTGCTAATAAACCAACTAACCTATTTTTAGTTTTTATTTTCTCATAACTAACCACCTTCACTATCCCCTCTTATTTGAGCCATCACTACCACCTTTGTAACCATCCCCTCCACCTAAGCATGCCCATTTTCTCACACCACCACCACCGATTTTCCCATTGCCTAACAACCCCTTCTTCAAACTTTTGTCTTGGGAATTTTGGCTTTGTAACCAACCACCACCATCTCTGCCTGTCACCCTCTTGTGAATGAATTTAGACCAAGTAGTAAGAGAAATTTTCCTAACCCTGACCTTGTCCTCATTCCTTTAACTTCATCCATCATCATCAAGCTTCACCACCATCAAACTTCTCTTCTCCTTCTTCCTCCCTAGTTTGTTTTATTTCTCCATTCCCTAATCACCTAGATTTTTGCACAACCTCCCTCATACACACTCCATTGTTGCCAGCAACCACAACCACCACCATTCATTGGCAACCTCTCCAACCTCCTCTTCTTTTTCTAGCTGTGCACCACCATTGCAACGCCTATTCCACCCTAAAAACCAAATCAACCTCCATACCCCTTATAGCCAATCCTACTATTGTATGCAACCCCCACACTACCCAACACCTTACTTTAATTCCCTAACCTCATGTGTGCAAGCCTTATGCATCACTCTTAGACATATAATCCTCATGATGTGTATCCTATGTATCATGGGTCTTGTTCATTTTCTTTTCAGCTAGCAATTAGGTAGTGTGGTGCTATTTTTTTAATTAAAAAATTAGTTTTTTTGATGCCATTTTGTTATTATATGAGCTATAGTCTAATATATGTATTGCTTGGTTTTATTTTAGGTAAAGAAGAAGAATTAGTGGAGGCTAGGGATTTATTTCATGTTTTTTATATTTTTATTATTTTGTTGGAATTAAGGTAACCATATATCTTACTAAAATGTTACAAATCACATGATAGCTTATGAGGGTTCTAATGTGTATATTATATCAAGCATGTCTTGTTGTGTTTATTTTTCAAATAATTCTAGTATGAAATTATGTATAATGGAGCATGTGAAATTGCTTATAATGTTATGGGTATAAAACATGCTAGAATAAGTTTAATATCGTGGATGAATTATACATGATATATACGTATAATATGATACTTTTAACATGTTTAGGCATAGCTTCACATGATTATTATCATTCTACATCCTAGGTTTAATCTTTTCTTTTAAATGTACTGTGTTTATTTTATGCCAACATGTATTCCTAGCTTGTATTATATAATGTTAAGTATGGAAGTATATGATTTATGATGAATTAGATATGCATGTTAGAGTTTTATGTGCTAAATCACATGTAGGCCCAAAATAGTTATATGTCATGTCTTATAATATACTTTCATACTAAAATATTTCAATTAGCACATTTTAGCCTTTTCATGATATATTAATGAATAAAATGAGATTATCATTTAAGATTGACAACACAGTGGTAATTATGGTTTCTGGGTTATTTTGGTCATTTTGACCTAGTTTTCCTAAATGTAAATAATTGGAAATAAGATGACCTTAATAGATTGTCAGGTTGAATTTAGTGTTGGCTTTAACTTTATATTAACCATTAACCATAGGATTGACTTAAATAATTAGAAATAAGTAGAAGTAGTTAAGTATGGAATTTAGAATAGTTTTGTGTTATGTGAGTTTGTGGTTACCTTATTAAAGTATTATTATTTATAAGGAAAGACCTCGAGATTAGAAATGGTGACTCTTTAAGAATAGCTACCCTAAAAATGTAGTTTATCCCACAATTTGGTTGGACTCTTGCCGGTGTACCTTAGTGCCCAAGCCAGGCTCTACATTTTACTTTACTTAGCTCTTCAGATTTTTTAAAGAATATGCATACTTATAAGTTTTTTTTAGAGTGCTTTCTTATCACTCATATGCATATCAAAATACCTCATAGGAGGTCACTCGCCTTAAATTTCTATAAGTCGATCACACTTAATTGTGAACTTCTTTAAGGATATTTTTTTTTTGAAAAGAAGGTATACTTTGTTGATAAAGATAGTCTTATCAATCCTTTTAAACTTCCATTATCCACCACTAATTTATGGGGTACTATATACACCCCCACTAAAGAATGCAAACATTCTCGTTGCACCTCAACCAATAACTGTCTTATTATAGTTTATTCTAAGAAACATCCCACTAGGCGATTGACTAGCTCATCCAAGTATAGCTCATGGTCACGATTTTCCTTTGATACTATCTATAACACTCAACACACTAGTTGTGGGCAGTTACTTGGATCACTTTCAGAATTGATGGCTTACTCTACAAATCAACATGATCCTTTTCTAGTGTAATTTTTTCCTCACTGTTATGCCTCCTAGATAACCTTCTAAGAGGTTACCCATCCTTAAGAAGTTCTTTAATGATAAGTTTCCCAAAAAGAATGTATACATTGTTAATATAGGTATTATTATCAATTATTTTAATCTCCCACTATCCATCACTAATTTGGGGGTATTGCATGATCTTTATATACAATTCACTTTCTATTCTTGCATTGGGTATAAAGAGTATATTTTTTATATTAGATATGATGTAACATCTAGTATTTTATTATTATTCCTTTAGTAAAAATGAAAATTCATAATAGTATTTTTTTAAAGTATTACACCTAAGCTAAGCATTGAAGACCATGTTCGGTTAATGATAAACCATTTTCTTATTTAAAGTTTGCCTTTCACAATAACCCTTTTTTAGTTCCATATGTTATAACTATAACTTTATTAAGAACTATGTTGTGTTACGTTCTTAATTAGTCAATCACCTTTAAATTAGTTTATAATTTCCTTTAAACAATTCATGGCAAAAATAGGTCTTTTATTAATTCATTGAAATCATGGTTCTATATAATAACATCACAACCATCCATTTAGTGCACTTGCTTATGCTATAATTACTATCACTATCCAACTTTTATGTAAATGGTAGTTAGTAACCCTAAGGTCCTTAACTCTCTAATTCAATATTACCAAATTCAAAGAACAATCTAGTAGACTTTAGTAAACCTAAAGATAATTAAAAAAAATTGGAGTAGAATTAAAGTAAAGAATCGAGAAAATTTACTTGAAACCAAAGTACACCATAGATGAAAATTCCTTAGCTAGACATAATATTTGTTAAAATAAGAAGATTAGAAATCAAATGGAACTCAAACACTAAACAAAATTAAAGATAAATTACAACAATGACACGAAAATACCCCCACCATAGATGATGATAAGTGAAGAAGATGATGATTGGAGGAATGAAGAAATAGAGAAGGATGATGGTTGATGAGGACACTCGCAGGTGGTGCTAGCCTTTGTGAGCTTCAGCACTGGTATCACTCAATTCACACAAACTGGAGGAACTCAAGAGGAGAGGACAAGTAGATGACAAACCTAATCAAAGTATTTGAAGGTGAGAGAGAAAAAAAAAGCAAGAAGAAGGAGGTTTGGAGAGAGTTGAGGATTGAGTGAGGATTAAGTGTGTGAGATAGAGATAGGGGCGGGACACGAGAGTGAAGGAGAGTTAGGGTTTAAAGTTTTAACTAAGAGTTTTATTAAGTTGTATCTCAAAACATAGAGCTTTATTAAGTTATATACCTAAACACAAAGTAAGAATATTAACAAGTCTTTAACAAGACTATAAATGAGTCGGCTCACAAGCCCTTAAACAAGCCAATTCACAAGCATATAAAATGAGTCAACTCACAAACAAACGAGTCTAGTCAACCTTGGTTTTGGCTCAATTTTTTAATAAACAAGCCTAAAAATTTAGATTAAATTCATCTTATTTAGTTAAATAATAATTAAGTTGAGCCTTTATTGAGCTATGCTAAATTGGTTCGTGAAATGACTTTATTTGTTTATAACCCTATATACTCCCCACAAACCACACTTGTTAGATGAGGAGCTTTAGAGTGTAGAGGGATTCAGGATGGTGGGTGGAGAGAGCTGAAGAATAGAATAGAGAGGGATGAGGAAATAGAACTATGAATAATGCAAGGATTTTAAGGTCATTTGATATAGAGTACCTCAAAATGCCAAAAGATAAATTAATATAACCTCCTTTCTTATTTCCTTTGGTAAACAAAGTACAAATGTATAATATTTTCACTCACATACTTTTCGGTAAATAAGTTATTAGGAAGTTCAACTCTCTCTTTAAATTATACTATGGCATTATTTAGTGTAGACTAGATTGTTTGAAGAAGTTATACTTTTCCAGAAGTACTAAATATTATTTTGTTTGATATAAAGTAAATAAGTCCAAACAAAGTACACCTCCTCTTTGACTCTCATACTTTTATAGTTAAAAAAAAAACCTACTTATTGAGTAATATAATAGGAAACACAACTTCCTTTAATTAATTTATTTGTATCGCATATATAATTATTAAACATAAATTAATTTTTTTCTTCCACTTTCTTAGTATAAACTAAACATATCATCAAGTAACCTATTCTTAAAAATAAGTTTATGGAGAAATATAACTTCTTATGTAACTAACAATTAGCGTACTGAATGAAGCCTATGTATACCAATTAACACCCGAGTGTTATTAATCGCCGTAAATGCTTGTAGAACACCTCTATTATAAAAGTATGTGCAACGAATAAGAAAAAGGATAAGGGAAATCATAAATCCCTTGTGCTTTTTAAATAATTTAACCCTCGACCTGGGTATGGTCAGAGACTCATAATGCAACTCACGCCCCCGTCACTACTTCATATTTCACCGATATGGGTTAAGGACCGCATCCATTATTTGACATCTCCAGCGTTTGGAAATTTGAAATGATCATAGATTTAGATACTCACATCAATCCTGCCGTTGGATTCGTTTACATAACGCAATGTTTTAGAAGCATCGCACAGGAAAATGTTTCAGGTAGCATAAAGATCCGCGCATATTGTTTCATACTGCCACCGCCAGGTACTTCGTATAACAAACAAAGGTTTACAATCATGGACCTCGGCCTAATGCAGATACAATATTCGATTCTTCACCTTGTACCATATATACTTTGTTTTGTGACGGGCAATCTGTGCAGTGACCTGAGAGCTCAGAGTATCTACTCTCTTAAACTTTCAGAGTTCAGTGTGTAGCTACTGTTGTATCAATTCACAATTTCCCATCGGGAAGAGGCAAGAGCCTGCATTGGTTGTACCACTAACATTTCTCAATAAAGATTGATCTATATATCGCATTTGGATTACCAATTCAAATTCCCACAGCTGCTGTAGTATAAATGCACAGCATCCCCGGTGGTCGGAGGGCAAAGAAAACAAGAAGGAAAGAACAACAATCATTTACGTAAATGGCAAATTTTGTCCAAGTATTTTTCATTATCCACCAGAGAGTAATAGCTAATTAGATATATGATCCTGTTAATCTCTAAATCTAGGTGGCAAGGTCTCATCGGTAAAGTATTCTTCCCGGACAGTCTTCAAAGAACCAAATCTCGCCTGCAAAAGTGAAGCATAATTATCTAATTGTCGTTTAGTTGACTATTCATATAAAAAATGAGTACTGGCAGCAACTCGCCATCTAGGTCCATGTCACGTCTAATTTTCTTTTATAGAGTAAAAGAAGGTCGGCCTTATACAATACCGACCAGATAAGCAAATCATATATAACCATGAAAGATGCATTCGAATTAGTAAACAGAAAGGCGAGAAACAACACTTCCTCGACCTTTATTGAATAAAAGCAAAAACCAGCCACTCATAATAAGAAAATATAACGGATGATTGAATGCATAAACTTCACTAGCGAGCATGGAAAAGATATAGAGCAGGGGCTTGTCAATGAACAAAGGGAAGTTTATTTACCAGGGATGCATAAGATTTCAACAAGGGTTTTACAAGCTCCCAAAGTGGTTTAAACACGAAAGGAGCATCCACAAAGAGAACTTCGCCCAATCGCCTTGGGTAGTAATAGTAGAATACATCAAACTGTTGACAAGGAAAAACAAAGTCCAACATTGAGAAATAACATTGTGGGATGCAACAATGCATACCGTCCAGTAATAAGATTAGGCATTAAGCTTTTTTGCATCAGCAACCAATCACGAGACAATGACAAAAATATTGAGACCTTCATAATTCATAAACAGGCATATGAGCATTTGGGTGGTACTTGCTACAAATAGAGAAATTCTAGATAATTACCAAAAATGTTAAGAAGTTGAAATCTGCATTTGCAGTACCAAAGCCTCGGAGATCAAATATTGCAAGTATTTCTTCTTCACCCTCGGGAAGCTTACTCAAAGCCTTTTCAATCAAGAAAATGCATAGTTTCTCATTCTGAACAGGATCCTGTCTCTGTTGTCAGTCAATATAAATTATCAAAAAGCATGCCACAGAAACATATAGAATCAAATGGGATTCAATTTCCAGTGTTGACATGCAATGTCTGAGTCGTAATCTAAAACATTCTTGAAGCACACATGCAAATAGGACTCCCGGCAAACATTCTTTTGAATCTACAGGGCCCGCTATGCAACTACTAAAACACAAGAAAACCTGTTTTCATTATACAACTTGAAAGATGCCAAATGCCTTCACTTTATCTCTGACAACCCCCAATCCAGCCCCTTCTTTCATACATTACGTGCCTACTGATTTGCAATCCTTTTCTATATGCAACGGTGATCTAGAGGGACAAGGAATTTGTCCTTTGGACACAACAAAACCCAAGGAAATATGAAAAATTAAAAAGAAAATAAAAGGTTAAGTAATCAGAACATCCAACAAATAGTAGCTTAAGTGTAAAATTACAGCTCTCATACTTACACCAGGAAAATGTTTTGAGGCCACAACTACAAGCACTGGCCGCCCATTAATATCAAGATAGTCATGCACATAAGCTTTCCCTGTTTCAGCTATGCTTTTCACCGAGTCTTCTGTCAACTCAGAAACTCCAAATTCTTGCCTCCATTTCTGGCAAGTACACAAGATGAGCAGAAATGATTAAATGCCCACACCCTGTTACCTCCCCCACCCCCACCCAAAAAAAAAAAAACAGAAAAGGGAGGTAAAACCCTCCAAAGTTCATGATTCCATTCCTCGACATCAAATAAGATGAAGGAAAAAGAAACACCATTCCTTAAAAGGACCACCATAGCACATAGCTAACAAGAGTATTTTTGAGGCTGCATTGAGTAATATACCATGAAATTGACCATAACAGCCTCAAGGTTGCCCAAAGATAACAGTAAACCTACAAGGCTAAAAGTCCATCTAGTTGTTTAATCCATTTTAACCTACTAATATAGGAATAGCTGGACAGAATTATTCACTAATGATCTTCAAGTCTAAAGTTGCCAACCCATAGTGCAGTGGACATAGATCATTTAAACATATGCATAAATGTCAGAATGTACTGAGAGTAGCATTACAGACAATGGCTTTAGTCAATTTCATCATTGCTTCATCAACAGAAAACTTGCGGTCCTTAAGAAACCATAAGATCATCTCCTCATCATCTCGTCCATTCTTGCCAACACGGAGGTTGTGATGATCTTTCTCAAGCCTTTCTTTTACTTCCAACACTAGCTGCTACAACAATACACTCGTTAAAAAAAAATGAAGCAAAATTGCTGGCAATGCGTTAAAAGGAAATAACAAAAAAAAGAAAAAAGAAAAAGAGAGAGACCAACTACCGGCATTAATTTCATATTTTCATTCATCTGATGATTCCATCCATAAATCTCAGATGTGGAAATCCAATTAATTTTTCGGTTGAATGCCAAATAAAGGTTTTACTCATCGACTATAGCACTTCAATGCCAAATATTGAATAAAATCTCTACCGTAATCCGACAATAGCAGCTCCATACTTACAACTTGATATAGACAACCAATTACAAGCATTTCAAACATAAAACCCTCTGAGAATAATTTTCAAAGAAAGAATTACCACAAATTTCCACATAACAGCTGAAATCCAATTTCTGAAAAATCGAAGCCTCTCAGCAGTAATAGAAAGCGAATTTACCTTATGATAGTCGCCATTTTTCGTATTACTGCAGTTCCTGACAGTAAAACTTCGATTTTTTTCAGGTTTCTTAAACCAAATTGGTAACATGGTGGGTGAACGGGAATAACTGGTACAGAAAGGAGCTGCCATTTTTGTAGCTGCCGCATTCTCTCATATCCGACCATATTTGTTGATTCCTCATTTCCAGGACACCGTTTTGTCGTGCCCCCGTTTTCTAGCGAGGCCCAAAGGTCGTGAGCTAAGCTAAGGTTTGGATTTAGGTCGTACAGTAAAAAAAAAAGTCTTAATTCTCCGTATTTTTTTTTTACCATATCTCATGTACGTATAATATACATATTAAATAAAAAAATTGAAAGGAGGTGAAATAGATGAAGAGTAGAGATGTTACAATTATAATAAAAAAATGTAATACAATTGATAGAAATGATTTGAGTATTAAACATATAATTTAATATGATACATGTTTATAAATTATACATTCACAATATATAAATAAGATATTTATAACATTTTTTCTTAGATGTACATTATCCTATATTTACAACTTTGTTAAGATTGTATCTATGAAAATACTACCTCACTGACAGCTTTGTTAGAACAAATCTAGTAAGACAAAACTATAGCTAAGGAAAATAACATATTTTTCTTTGTTTCTCTCAACTTAGTATATCTCATTTATATATCATATTATGTATAATTATGTTTGTACGTATGATCATACTTTTATAGTGCCTAAATTTAAAATTTCACTAGTACAAGCCATTTTATGGACAAAAATCTAGCTTTTGTACAAAGATACGTATCACCAAATTGAATTTAAATGTTAGACTTTTTGTCCATATAAATAACACTCATTAAGTATATACATTTAACTATTCCAACCCATTAATCATTTATCTAACAATATTCAACAATGAATTGAGAAAAAGTTTCACTTTATCCATTATCAATCGCAACTATTTAGGTAAATACATCACTAATGTCTGCATCATACCATCTTACACCGGTGTAATGATAATTCATTTATATTTTATTTGCCAATCGAATATATTCTTAGATTCTATCCATATGAGCATGTCTACACATTATGACAAGATTTTCATTATTTTCAAGGATTATAACTCCTTTTTTGAGAGTTTATGCAACATCCTAAAATTTACTATTAAAAAAGTTATTTAGAGGAAGCGTAATAATAATATAAATAGAGTGTTACCGTTATAATCGATATAAGTCTAGATTACCATACCATCTTTATATCAATTACAAGACAAAACAGTTAAAACTAAAAACATGATAAATAGAGAATAAGAAAAACTTTTATGAGCTTATATACGACTTTAAAGATTAACTTCGAGTATAATATTAAAATATATAAAAAAGGATCTCATGGAACTAAGAGTTCAAAAATGTATTTGAATAAAAACTAATCATTGGATAACATGAATCTATGTCCGACCCAAAAATAATATGATCTCTCCTCCCCGGGTAAAGCATCATAAGCATCGAATTCATCCGAATGGTCCTCATCGACTTGTACAAAATCATTTAGGTTATCTGCTCATGAAAATGAGCAGTACCATGAGAAGGATGATCAATATGTTATTTATTGAGTAAGGGAACAATACAATCATAGTAGGGTTACATAGAATATATAATATTATATAGAAGAATAAGCATGTACATTAATTAAACATAATACGATGCAAAAGGATAATTCAATCAGAATTTCATTATTAGGTCTAGCCACAATCCATTTCTTATTTACATTGAGTTTATGACCCATTATTCTTAATCTGGTGGAATGAACTAAAACATCTCCCAAGAAAATATGCGTTTGACCACTATTATCGTTCGGTGGAACATACTCACCACCTCCTAGAGCAACATGCTCCTGACCGCTATTCTTAAACTAGTGGAATTGGTTGATGCATTTCCTAGGGTAAAACGCTTTTGGCCACGATTATCATTTGGTGGAACATGCTCAACACCTTGGTCTTGACTCACATAATTTTTCACTTTAAGTGATTAATGCCTTATTAATTGTTGTTTACCTTGATGTCAACATGAATACATATATGTAAACATGCACTATACATAATCCATACTTATCTAAATATATAAGACATATAAGATATGTTTAAATCATATGCCAAATGATGTCATTATATTTGTTTTGATGATGAAAAAATAGAAATCGAGAACTAATGTATTTTCTTAAATGTGTATGTAATATGATTGACAAACAAAAAGATCTAAACATAATAGCTCGAATAATTTATTTAATGTGTAATTTAAAAGAGCAATAAAGTTTCAAATCAAAAATAAGATCATGTGAATATAACCAAGACTTAATGTTCAAGGATCATATTTCTAAAGTCTTAAGCTTCTTGTAAAGAGTTATATTGAGTAATTTCACATTTTGATCAAAATCCTTTAAAAAAGTCTTGAAACACTTAATCTAAATTCTCTTTATAAGAACTTATGGTAGATCTTGATTTCTAAATCTTTCAAAGTGTTTTAAACTTGGTTTTTAGTTCCATTCAAAACTAGTCGAATGGTCTCAAGATTGATTGATTGGTTCATTTTAATCAAGAGCATAAAATTAGTTAAATTTAGATGGATCAACTGGCACAACAAATCGTTTGATTGGTTCTACCAAATTGATTGGCTGGTTTGACTAACCACTTCATGGGTTTCACTCCTATAGAAACCTATCCGTTTTTATTTAAACTCATTGATTGATTTTGCCAAATCGATAAATTGGTGTGAGGACACCGATTGAGTGATTTGACAAATTAGTCCACGAGTTTCACTTCTACAGAAACCCATTCGTGTCTATTTAAACTCATCATCTAATTTTTAACAAACTGATTAACTACTTTGAGAAAGCCGATCAATCGGTTTAACCAACTAGTCTATGGGTTTCAATCCTGTAGAATCATCTCTATTTAAACTCATTGTCTGATTTAGCCAAATTAATTGACTAATTTTAATAAAATGATCAACTGGTTTCATCAACACATCAACTGATTTACTAAACCATGACATTGTTCATATATGTTCATAAGATCAACTGTGTAGTACGCATAACTAATCACTGGTTTTAATAAACCAATCAAATGGTTTGTGTGATAGTAGTTTTCCATTTATGTTATGAACATAACAAATCGACTAGTTTGAAACACCGATCGACTGGTTGTACAACCGTTTGACTAGTTTGGTAATGGTCGACTAATGAACATTAAATGCTATTTTTTACCCGTTGGGCGATACAAACTTTTGGGGGTTTGTATTTAACACCTACACAACGAGGGTGAGCTTTATAAATAAGCTCCCTCAGCATTTATTGAAACACATTTTCAATACCATTCACTATGAAAATAATCATATACTCTTAAATTCTTCAATTGCTCATTAAAACTCTCTTAACTTTTAAATTCAAAATTTTTCATTGCTCACTTATTTTAGCTAGAATTACTCTTCAATTGTAATATCTCTTATTACATCTCATCTAAAGTTTTACACTTTCCTATCTTGTATTCTTTGTGAAAATCAAATAAGATAAATAGGTCAAGTTGTAAATCATCTATTTGAGAGTCATTAAGATTGTAAGGATCATGAACTGATAGAAGAGTGACCATTAATAAAAATACATCACTATTTAAAATCTAAAAGAGAGAACCTTTTGGTAGTGGATTTAGAGAGTTATTTGCTCTTGAATCACTTCACATTGTGCATAATTTTTTTATTTATCATTTCCATTCCAGAAAAATAAACAAGTCACCCCCTCTAGGGTTCTTTTAATTGGTATTAAAATCTAGGAATCTCACAAAGGATTTAACAATCTAAGTTAAGAAAGATCCAAGAACGAAATTGACTCTATTGGTCTAAATGAAGGCATCTCCAACACAAAATTACCACATATCAATGGTAAAAAATTTGCATACTGGAAGAAGAAAATGATGTTCTTCATCAAATGGCAAGACTATGACATGTTTTCAATAGTCATTGAAGGGACAATCAATATCACTAATTAGGTCAAAGATGAACTAGTGAAACAGACGAGGGATGAGCTCACCGATGTGGAAAGAGAAAGATCATTCTAAAAAACAAAGCCATCATGATTCTTCAATGTGATCTTGGAAAAAGATAGTACCACCACATTCAATCATGCTCCACTAAAAAAAGAGATATGGAATAAGCTTGTTCTCACTCATGAAGTGGCAAAGCAAGTGAAGGATCAAAGAATCACTCTTCACACTAGGGAGTATGAACTTTTTAGTATGAAGAAAGGTGAAAGTATTGACAACCTAGGCAACTACTTCACTTCTATTTTTAATAACATTAAATCCTTAGGGAAATAAATCATTGAAGAAGAGTAAGTAAGAAATATCTTGTAAGGTCTTACAAAAGAGTTGAGTCCTAAGATGACGACCATTGAATACGCTAAAGACGTAACTAAGATTATGGTTTAAGAGCTCTTTGGGAATCTCATAGTTCATTAATCAAAGTTGGAAGATGAATTAGATGAAAGAAAGAAGAATCCTCTAGTTTTAAATGCTTCCACTTCCTTTAGATAGTAGGATGTGATTGAAGACATGGTAGGAGAGGAAGACTATGAAGGTGAAGATGAAGAAGAAGTATTGATAACCACTCAATTTAAAAGGTTCCTCCAGTCAAGAGGAGGAAGAAATGGAAGATCGGGAAGGCCATCCTCAAGTAACACAAGGAGGTTGGGAGAAGCCAACATGGATGCCAAGATCAAATGCCATAATTATGGAAAATTTGGGCATGTCATATATGATTGCTATGAGTTAAAAAATTAAATACATAAATAAAAGGCAAGGAAAAAAGGGAACACCACCAACAACAAAGGAATAAACTTACCAATAATAACCATGGTCTCCTTTGGTGAAAGTAAAGGTGAACCCGCTGATGAAGAGGAAGAAGCTTCCAACCTTTGTTTCATGGATTTAGGGGAGGAATCATCAACCTTTACCTTCTTCAAAAGCTTTGATAATGATGATGATATCTATGAGGTATATTCTAACTCACTTTACTCTTATAATGATTTGCTATGTGTCTTTCTTGATTCCTTACATAAGAATGATAGATTAACTAAGGAAAGAGACAACACAAAGAAATTATTCAACCACTTGAATGTACAACACATGCCTATATTAAATGAAAATATTATTCTTGAATCTCGCATGATTCTTTTGAAATATAAGCTAAATAAAAAGGTAACTGAGTTTAATGTATACAAGGAATTTACCAGCTCTAATCACAAGATTAAGATAGATCAAATTTATTCCAAGTTGATTAACAAGCCAAATATGATAAATTTATAAAGATTGCCTATACTTCACCAAGGGTGAAGAAGGATTGAATGTGTTGTTAGGTGTTCCAAGGTATTTAAAGGAACTTGAGGGCTTAGGTTACAGAGACAATAAAAAAAATAAAATGCCAAACACTAAATAATTTCTTTGTAAATGTCTCCAAAGCTCATCAAGTGCATGCTTCTCCTACATTAAATGATTTTAATGTGTGTGGGAAAAGAGGACATTTATCTCTAACATGTAGGCATGTCAAAAATGCAAACTTTACCTCTACTCATAAGAAAAAAGATTTTGTGTAATATGTATGGTAAATATGGTCATGTTCCTTCACCAACAGTTTTACTAAGAATGCCAAGGTTTTTCCAAAATTTAAGTAGGTATGGATACCTAAGGGGACCATTCATCACGAATTGAGCACTAAACTAATAAGGACCCATTGAAAGGGAACCTAAATTAGGAATTTGTGCTTTTAGGTGTGTTTCAAAGTTAAAACAAAAAGGCATAAATGGTTCCTAGATAGCAGATACTCAAGACACATGACATGTGATTAGGTTATGTTCTCTAAGCTAACTCCATATGACAGTGGAGAGCATAACCTTTGGAGATAACTTAAAAATAAATATCATCGACGTTGTTAGCATCGGTATTGGTAACTCTATACCCTTTATAAATGATGCATATTTGGTTGATGGCCTTAAGAACAATTTGATTAGCATTAGTCAACTATGTGATAAAGGATTTCTAGTTAATTTCGTAAATTTGCATTGCATGATTTCAAACAAAGTAGACAAATCCATTCTCTTTGTATTTCCATGCATTAACATTATGTACATGTTTGATGTTAAATCAATAAATTTGTACAATGCACTTATAAGTTCAATCGACAATGATGCATGGTTATAGTATAAGTGCATCGCACATGGTAGCATGGACTTATTAAACAAAATTGCTAGAAAAAATCTAGTGCGTGGTCTTCCAAAGTTAAACTTTGAAAAAGATTGATTATTTGAATCATGTTTATAAGAAAAAAACATAGGGTTTCCTTTAAAATAAAAAATGTTGTAACCACATCTCAACCACTTGAATTGTCGAATATGGATCCTTTTGGGCCTACTACGACCCAGAGCATGGGTAGTTGTAGATATAAACAAGTCATTACATATGATTTCTTAAGTTATACAAGGAAATTATTTCTCTCTACTAAAGATGGTGCTTTTAACACTTTTATTGTGCTTGCTAGGAAAATTCAAGTGGAAAAAGGAACTATAATCCACACTATAAGGATTGATCACAAAAAGGAGTTTGATAATGACACCTTCATGGATCTTTCTGATCAAAATGGTATTACTCACAATTTCTTGGCACTAAGGATACCACAACAAAATAGTTTAGTAGAAAGGAAGATCAAAACCTTGGAGGAGGTCATGAGAAGCATGCTATGTGACTCTAAGCGTTCAAAATATTTTTAGGCCAAAGCCATTGCCACCGTAAACTATGTAATGAATAGAGTACTCATTCGATCCATCTTGAAGAAGGCTTCCTATGTGCTCTACAAAGGTAATAAACCAAATATGGGTTACCTGCACATATTTAGTTGCAAATGATTTGTCCTTAATAATGGAAAAAGTAATTTGGATAAGTTTGAGTCTAAAGATGATGAAGATATATTCATTGGCTATTATTTACATAATAAATCTTACCGAATATTCAACACATGATCAATGTTAGTTAAATAATTCATGCATGTTCCTTTTGATGAATCTTGCTCAAGTGTGTAGAGTAATCAAGATGAAGAAGTAGGTCCTTCCATCTAATTTGAGAGCCTGCTGGAAAATGATGAAAAGTAAAGCATAAAATAAGAAAATGATGAAGATCCTCCAATTAATCAACAAGAGAATGAAGTGAAAATGGATCTTCTTAGAGCATGGAAATATGCCTATGGAAATCCTCAAGAGGTTATCATTGGTGATCCAACAAGGGGAGTTTCAATGAGGTCCTCACTAGGTAACATTTGCAATCAATTAGCATTTCTATCTCAAATGGAACCTAAGTCTCACATAGAAGCTATGAATGATGAAAATTGGATCATGGTAGTACAAGATGAGCTTAAACAATTTGTTATAAATAAATTTTGGGAATTAATATATTTACATCCAAATAGACCTATTATTGGGACTAAATGGGTCTTTAGAAACAAGTTAGAGGAGGGTGGTGTTGTGTTTAGAAACAATTCTTGATTGGTTGCCAACGGATAAAACCAAGAGGAAGGTATTCATTTCGAGGAAAACTTTTACCCCGTAGCTAAACTCAAGGTTATATGAATGTTTATTACATTTGCATAATCCATGTTCTTTACATTATATCAAATGGATGGTAAAAGTTCTTTCCTTAATGTTGTTATTGAAGAAGATGTATATGTTAAGAAACCTCCTTGATTTGAAATAACTCAAAACCTAACCATGTTTAAAAACTCAACAAGGCACTCTATGGTTTGAAACAACATCCTAGAGCTTGGTATGAAAGGTTGAGTAAATTTATTTTGGAAAAAAGTTTTGAAAGAGGTAAAATTAATAACATTATATTTCTAAAGAAAATCAAAAAGGACTTATTACTTGTACAAATATATATAGATGGCATAATATTCGGTGCTACTAATGAGTCCATGTGCAAGGATTTTTCTACTTTGATGTGTAATGAGTTTAAAACGAGCATGATGGGTGAATTGACCTACTTAATTGGACTTCAAATCAAGTAATTAAAGGAAGTAAATTTTTTTAACAACGAAAAGTACGTAAAGGAAATACTTAAAAAATTAGAAATGAATGAGAGAAAGCCTTGTAGTACTCCCATAGCCACTACCACAAATCTTAACATGGATGAAGGAAGTAGACACGTTGATCAAAGTCAATATTGAGGTATGATCACTTCACTTCTTTACCTTACTATATCTAGACTTGATATTATGTTTAGTATATGCTTATGTTCTAGGTTTCAATGTAATCCCAAATAATCTCATATTAAAAGAATTCTTAGGTGTCTAATTGACATATATAATTTAGGATTGTTTTACCCTAGTGGTACCCTTCCAGACCTTATAGGCTATTCTAGTGCTGACTTTATGGGATATAAGGTTGATAGAAAGAGCATCTCGTGTACAAGCCAATTTCTTAGAGAATATTTAGTTAGTTGGATAGCAAGGAACAACCTAGTGTTCTATTATCTACAACTGAATCATAATACATAACAACTGGTGCTTGTTGTGCACAATTAATCTGGATAAAACAATAACTAAGTGATTATGGACTAAAAATTAAGAAAATTCATATTAGGTGTGATAACACTAGTGCTATATGCCTCACTAAGAACCCCATTCAACACTCTAAGTCTAAACATATAGAAATAAAACATCATTTCATAAGTGATCATGTTGAAAAAAGGGGATGTTATTATGGAATTTGTAGACACATTACATTAATGGAAATACATCTTCACTAAGCCATTAAATGATGAAAGATTCATACCCATTAGGAGAGAACGGGGAATGAAAGTTCTATAATCTAATGGAAATACATCTTCATTAAGCCATTAAATGATGAAAGATTCATACCCTTTAGGAGATAATAGGGAATGAAATTTCTATAATCTAAATTATTTCTCTCTCAAACTTGTAAAAATATTAATAACACATGAGGATAAATTATGAAATTGATTAAAATCATAATAACTTGGCCTAAGTTTGCATGGATTTAATTCAAAGTATTGTCCTACATGATTTTTGAATAGTGTGCTAAACTTAATAAAAATATAGAGTAATGATTCTTAATCTAAAGAGATTTGAAAAAATAAAAAAATATGACCTAATTGGCCAAACTAGTGCTTGGTCAACAAACCAGTTGATAGATTCAGAGGACCAGTTAACCAGTTCATGTGAAGCTAGGGGATTAATTGCTTTTGTTTAGTTTTTGACCGAGGAGATACCGACCAACCAAATTACCAATACCAGTTAACCAGTTATACGAACTATAGACTAAAAATCCTAAACCATTTGATTGGTTCCGAGAATAGTTGACTGAAGCACTAAACTAGTCAATTGATCTATTGGGCATATAAATAGGCCCTCAATAGTTTAACTAAACCCATGACCCCAGTTTTACCAAACTCTTTGACTCCTCTTTTCATGCTCTCCTCTCTCTCACTCAAATCATTTAAATCCTCATCAAAGCATACAAAAAACTACATAGGATCGAATTAACAAACCATAGTAAATTCTTAACAACATTAAACATCAATTTCATTCTTAATTGTTTGAATATGGTGTAAGATTGCACAAAACCTAACTCTCTCATTTTCTCAACACATTTAAATTTAACTCAATCTAAGGCTTAATTAGGGTTCTATTTATACTCCACTAGACAAATCTTATCTAAGGGTGCATTGTTCTATCATTTTTCATCAACTATGAAAAATTATCACCTCAAGGCTTCCACATTTTATTTGATTTTGACTTTAAATCCCTGTGTTGCTAAGAAAAACCACTGCTACAGGCACCATTTAAGGGGACATTTCTCTTGTCCTTATCAAATGAGCTTGTACCCAACCAAGTCATCTAAGCTCAGAAGACCATTTTAATTGAGGATCCTTATGCTTTATTACATTCCTCTCCATCCTAGGCATCCTCTCCTTCATTTTATTCTTCTTCTTTGGAAGAGGATATTCACCCATCTAAGCCTCCCTCTAGGCCCACTGCTCCTCTTTTGTCCATAGATTAGTGCGAACCATAAAGGCATCCCCACAATCTAAATATTTCTCTCACACTATGGATGACTAGCAACACTATCATGCATTGATTCCTTTTTAGTAGTCTCTTTATGATCTCCATATTCTCTCTCTCTTTGCCTTTTGTAATCTAGTCTACTATGACTTGATCCTCCTCTGCTATTTAAACCTTACGATTCATGTTTTGGGATCCACTATCATTACTCATGTATTAGGTGCCCCTATAGTGGAGGATGAGGCCAGAATAGCTAGGATACTAGGAATAGAGCATGATATAGCCATTGGCATGATATACATAGAGTGGATGTGGACTAGGCTTTCAAAGATATTCTCTTCAGAATGTATAATCTCTACTTGATATATGGTGGGACAACCAACTCTTATTGCCTACCACCCTTCAAAATGGTGTATCACTACTTGGTATGCTCTATTCTTTTCCCACAAGTGTACTCAAGGGCGTACAAGACCTTGAAGGATTGGTATGGGGTCAACCACATTACATCCTCTACTCCCTTATGTTTTGTATTTGATATCTTCCGCTATATGTCCTATATAATTAGACACAACTAGGTGTCTTTTGGCTATGGCTCATTGATTACATAAATTTTTTGTGACTTTGGAGTTAAAATTGGGAATTTTTTGGCCACTCGACTTCTCCTACAGAATGCAATCATAATTATAGATGCCATCACCCTTAGAAGGATGGGGTATCGTATGAGTAATAATGGACAAACCCTCCATCTTGCATCGAAGACTCGTGCCTCACTTCTTCGTAGCGGTGGCATCTCTGCCTTGTCCAAGCCACAACCTCCATAGACCAAGGGTGATGATTTTCTACCATTATCATATGACCCTATGGCTTTTCCTAACATTCCTTTCACATCCAGAGGCACCTCCACATTTATGATAGCACCCTCCAAGTCCATTGTCATACCCCCACCTCCCAATCACCTCCCATATCTATTGCTTCATATTGTGTGGTACTTGCTAATGTTCACGAGCTACTTCTCAGTGTGGTTGCAATACTGACCACCATAGAGAGGTATCATAGTGTATTAGATATTGAGTTGCATTCACTTCATTCATGGCTACAACTAGAATTTGTGCTGCATCACCAAGATGGCATGGACACACCCAAATGTTAAGTTTACTCATGAGGTCCACATAGTTGCTTCCCTATCTATTGATCTTGATGATGTTATTCCTCCTCCCTCCAATCCAATCCTTAGAGAGTATCTTGTTAAGGCTACTTGGATTGGTCATTTAATGGTCAAGAAGACTGACTTTGAGGATACCGAGAGCAAGAACTTGACTGCACTGTCTATACCATTGGTCATTATTTTAGCTGCTCCACCTCGCCCACCCACCTTTGATCTTCCTTGAGCTTATGATGCTGTGTATATACTTTTATTTTAGAATATAATTAGCACATTCCTTAGGATTGTACTTTATATGTACTCTATCTCTCGTTTCACTAAACTCTTATGATTAATGAGATATTGAGGTTTTGTTATACATCTTGTGTATCACTTTTGTTTGCGTATTGTGATTACTGTTCACTAATCTCTTCTTTTGTGCTATCAGATACAATATTATTACTTATGCATCACTATAAGGGGAGTATTTCCTATTTTCTCTAATGTGTATATTTTTATTACCACTCATATGCACATGTTTAGGGGGAGATTTCCCTTAGGATCCCGAGATTATTATCTCATTTTCTTACATATTGCCCCTTATTCTCACCTTTTGTTGATGGCAAAAGATATGGTAAACCTATCACTTACTTCATTTGAAATTATGCACTTTTGTTTGTCATCATCAAAAAGGGAGAGATTGCTGACCTCATAGGTCGAATAATGTTATTATCATTATTTTGATGATAACAAATGGATTTTGAGAACTAATTTGTTCACTTAAGTGTGTATATACTATAATTAAGGAAAAAAGAGATCTAAAAACAAGTACTCAAATCATTTTTATATTATGTTATTTAAAATAGGTTGGTGTGAATTGCAAGAGATAGTAGAAGTGAAGCATATAGTGTATGGGTGCAACATTATCGGGGAGATTTTTGGGGCAAAATTTCTATAACACATCCTAGAGGTTTAGGAATGTGATGATGATTTTAGAATAGGTAGTATGGAGGTTGGAAGCACAATTGAAGGAAAGTGGTCAGAGAAATAGTGAATCATGCAGGGAAGAAGGGAAGAAGAAGACTAGGGGGAGAAGAAGAAAGGGAAAAAGACAATAATAAGAAAAGGGGAAAATGAGAAGGAAAAAGGGAAAAAGAAAATAAGTCTAGGGTTAGGATTAGAATTAGGTTTATATTTAAAATTCAAGAATTGGGGTAAGATTAATTTATCAATTATCTATGGTTAAGGTTATATTAAAATATTGATTATCCAAAATTAGGGTTAGATTAAATTCATATATTACAGTTTGGCTCTTTAAACCCATATCATATCCTTCTAGCATATTTGTACCATCTTGAAATCACCACAAAGACTTCTATGTGAGTTGTAACTTCAGTTAAAACATATGTTACTTTCATAATTTCTTAACCGTAATAAATGCAAGTTGTATCTAAGTTATATCAAGTAAGCATAAGCATCATCAAGTGTACTTTAATTTTTCTTTAGGTTTATATCTTATGGAAGACTTATTCTAAGTGTGTATTTGCTTTATGATCTCAATATCTTTTCCTCTCCCACTGAAGTTGAGGAAATTAAAATTCGCAACCATCTTTATGGCTTAATTTTATATCCATATGGGAGTATAACAATATATAAGACACATCTCATATTTTTTAAAGATAAGCATCATGTTCATTCCAATTAACTTGGCTTAAGGACAAATGTGATATACAATTAGTGTGCACCAAAAATCATTGCATGCATATTAGCATATCTTTGAATGCATATTAACATAACACTTCTAGACCTCACTAACAAGGGTTTATAAATTAAATGAATGATCAATGACTCTACCTGGTCATTTTGCTTCCAACTTAAAGTATTGATTAATTTTTATTTTCATTGAATGACTATTCACTTTTGTGTATGCAATAATATCAGTTGTAAAATATAACATGTAATCTTACATTGGTGCACCATTATATACTATAGTATATTTATTTGGTTAACATGTGTCAACTTGAGTTATATCAAGAACATAGGATATTTTTGTGTTTTCTTGCATTAGAATAACTTAAATTGTAAATTTTCCAATAATAATATATTTTTCATATGATATTATCAATTAAAATAATCTTCATGATTCTAAATTAGTGTTTGTGCAAGTTTCAATAATCTTCCCTATCATTGCTGCACTAACTCGATATCATTTCTTTTTGCACAAAGATAATATTTCATGGTCAACTAATTTCTAGTTAGTAACACCGTTTGCATTTTCACATATACCAAACGCATTATGCATTTATCTTGGGCTTACTTCTAGTCAATATTGATGGTAGCAATACCATCATATACTCATAGACTATAGTAACTTGTAAATTAGCTACAATATCATGTAAATTTTTTCTATCTGATTATTTCATTAGGAAACCCTTTAATAGGTTTATCATGCCACATACATATGTACATTCTTGTCAATTATAAGCTCACTAAATACTTCATCCTTAAAATAGAATGTATAGTAGCATTTCAATCGTATAGATTAATCTTCTAGATTGTATTCATGTTTATGATATAAGAAGCACATAGTCTCTATCGCTAAATTAATTATATCAAATAGCAAACTTCACATTTTAGTCATTAATCTAATAATTGAATGGGAGTCTTCAAGATTCAACCATAAAACTACTTATTGGATAGGAAGTTTTAGGCTTCAACCATCAAATTCCTCTACCCACCAAAAATATAATATAATAGGGGATGCTATTGTAGATAATCCAACCACTATGATGGTGGGGGAGACTTAACTATGTTAGGTTTTCAACACTATCAATGATGAAGTAGGTGCATGATCTCATGAATAAGTGGTTGGAAAATTATTCACAAAGCCATTATCATTACTTCGTGATTAGAATAAATACTTTAAATATTACAAAAATTAAAATTATATAAACTATATTATAAGAATTAAAATTGTATAAATAGAAATAACAAAATAAAATTATTGTTGGGGTGTGTACACCACCAAATAGTTCAAGATTTTGGATCAAAATGCACTTAAGGTATTCAATATTATCTAATATTTTTTATTGGTATTACATAAGTCTTGAATTCGATCTCCATGATCAAATTACATGTAAGGTACTCATCACCTATTAATCATTCAGTGTTTGGGATTGAATTGTGCATTTTTTCTTCAAGACCAGTAAATCATTGCATAAAGCTTCTTGCTTCCGCCTCAATTCTACTAGTATCCTTTCATACCTTATGTATGCATTTGAAAATTATATAGTTGGTTAGGATCCTCATCCTTTTACTAACACTTGTGTATTCACCCATTTTTACATTGAGTACATGGAAATTTTTAGCCATTTCTAGTGAACTTCCATTAACTTCGGGTATTAGAGTTTTGTACTATATTATCCAATCAACTTTAGGTAGTGAGATATGTATATAGTGATGAACGATGAGGCCATATATCCATCACTTTTATTCACATAGTGATGGGTAGTGAGACCGCCAATTCATCACTTTTAAATTGATACATTTTAAATTTTTTTTCCACTTTAGATGGCTTTCCATAATCTTCAAGTGATGGAGATCTACATATGGTGATGGGTGATGTGGCCATTAATCCATCACTTTTGATCTTTTAATTGATCATATTAGATTCAATTTGAGTTTATTAAATGAGATATTTTTAGCCTTCTACCATAATTTATCTCTACCCTCCGTCTCACAATTAGAATGGAGGTTATCATGCATACAATGAAACTAAAATAAATATTTCCAATATATACAATTAAAACTGATAAAAATACCAATTAGCATAAGAATAAAACAACCTATCTAATCTTAGGGGGAGATAAGAGTAAGATTATCTTGTTATGAGCTGATTCTAAGATCATAATATCTCCTTCTCAAAATGCTTAATTAATTCAAATTAAGTGGGGGATCGATGTTCTTAAAATTTGCTTGACTATAAGATATGTTGCATATGTGGCCTTTCATAAGCATGAAAAAATTTATGTCACACAAGAAATAAAAAGTGTGAGTTAATCCTATGTGACACATAATAATCATATCCATATAGAATAATAATTAAAGAAGCTATATTACTCCCTTTTATTAAATATTGATCAAACCCGATACCAATTCTATGGTTATTTACTTATGGGCACCCCAACATCCTAAAAAAGATCAACACAAAAATAAATATAGTTTTTTTTTCTAGAGGAAACATGTGTCTATAACGTATTATAATATCGAGAAGCTAAAAAATAGATAATAAGACAAGATAGAATGAAAAGAGAAGAGTATCTTATTCATTCATACGTATGAGTTCTCTTTATTTTACAATTCACCATATCCCATATATATATATAGTACGCATAATTATTACATCCATTATAAAAATGAGTTAAGAAATATGGAAGGTAGTGGAGGAGACAACGAGTTGATATGTTACAACCATAAAGGGGAAAACTATGACAACTAATAGAAAGAATGGGAGTATTAAACCTATGATTTAATACCATAAACATTCATGACTTGTACATCCATAATATGTTAATAAGATATTTACCACAAGTCAAAAAATCAAAAAAATCTATTTAACAATATGGATTGTGATCGCAAGGGATATTCAATCCAATTTTCAAATTGCATTATCTAAAATGTTTAAATATTCTATTTATAAGTTCATTATATTATTTATATTATATTTTGGTCGCATATGATTATATACTGTACTATATTTGAAGTGTAGTAGAATATAATATATAGTATTTTGGGTGTGATATACTATGTTATAGAGAATATGTATTGTATTATTTGTAGAGTTAATTATGCTTTAGGTTCATTAGATGTGTTTTTTCCTTATTTAGGTTAAGCATATTTTTATATGCGAATGAGGTCAAGTTTTAAATATAACTTCTCTATTGCACTTTTTTTTACTGTAAATAATTTAGTTTTACTTTATTTCTTGGTAATTTTTTATATCATTAACCTTATTCATAAAAATAAAAGATATTATATATAAATATATAATATTATCTTCAAATTGTTTTCACATAAATTAATATTAGATTAGCTAACTCAAACTAATACATTTTCAATATTTTCTCCTTATAGTCCATAAGATATTAGAAACTAGATACTAGATACTAAACATATCATAATTTTGTTTGTTAAAATATACTATATACTATTTACAACACGTTTATTAAAGATAAAATATATCACACATTTGTTATATGTCATTGAAGATATTATATGTATTGATAAAATCTAGCCCTATGGCCCAAAAAACCTAGGGAAGGCCCTGGGGTGCTTTGTGCACTAGGAAACCCAAAAATTCATAGGGATTAGCTAATAAGCCCAACCAACCAAACCCATGGAGAAACCCAACCCCAAGCAAATACTCCTTGTGAACATTACATCCAAACTGAGTTGCATGACCGCATATCAAACATATGTCACTCCACTTGAAGTAACTCACCTCCCTCCAATTCTTCATTAATGATTTTGAGCAATTAAAACCTTATCCTAATTATCTTAGACTTATGTTTTAGGCCTTCTCCTCTATGAATAGAGAGAATTTAGAGCCTTAGAGGCACCGAATCATAACTAATCAAGATTTATTCTCTATTAGCATCTACATTTTCTAATGAATCAATTATGAATTCTTTCAGCACAACTTCTAGAGTTTTTTAAGGCCTTCAAGGCACCCTTAAAAATATATTCACCAAAGGATACCACTCCTTTAAACTTTGATAGGAATACTTTAAGAGTTCTATCGGCTAAGCCACTCCGACCTACTATTTTCTTTCACTTTGCTTTATTTACACCTTACGTTACCAACTTGAGCGTTGTAGTACCCTTAGATTGGAACCACAATAGTGTTATATAATGTTCAAACTTATAGCCTTTTCATTATTGCATGTAGATCAGTAATGCCCCACCTAACTTTGATTGGCACATTGGTTGTAGATTTTGAGGGTTTACACTATGTGTCATATGTTATTTGTCAAAAGTACTATATCCTATATCTGATATACATTATACATAATTCTTGTTAAATATAATAGTTACTACACATTAGTCAAAGATAATAGACACTATATATAATAATTTTTCCAAATATACTATGTATGTCCCTTAAATATACTATGTACTACACGTTTACAAAGATACACTATATACTATATAAAAGTTCGTTGAAGATACTATACACATTCCTAATACTATATGTTGGTTAAATATATTAAATAATATTAGTTTTCCAAATATACCATATGCATTTCTCATAAATACTATATACTACATATTTTATATTTCTTGTTAAGTTCATTCCATTTTATACTTCAAAGATAAATTTTATGAGAATATTGTGCAATATTGTTAGTATTATAGAGAGATGAATTTATTCATAGGGGATAGTAGAAAGAAATTATAAAATGGAATTTGTTATACCAAAAAAGGTATAAGAAAAAAATTTTTAATTTACAAATTAAAAATTATACCTAACCTTAATGTCACAATTTATAGCGTACACTTGGAGTAGCTTACAAGGTGGTCTCAATGCTTGTTTAGTAATTATGAAAAATAAAGGGAATCAAGAAAAAGTTCATCTTCCTCCGTTGATTTATTCATCACTTTAAGTTGCGATCCTAACTATAATAGCTTCATATATATTAATGCTAGTTAATATAAGTAAAAGTACAATGTCATATAGTGCTTCAATATCAGATCGATCATAAATGCGTAAAAATACCAAATTTTCCAAATATATAGGGTTTGGAGGAGGAGGGATGATGATGATGATGACGAATAGGAATGGAAGATCATTGATAGAAAATGATTTCAGTAGGAAAAAGGAAAAAATGTGGTTTAGCATCAAAGACTTTGATTCACCTTACTCTCTCTCTCTCTCAACACACACACACACACACACACACACACACAACTCTCAATTGTTGTTACTTCTATTTGCTTGAGAATAACTGGCAAGAAAAGGAGAGAATTAGGTTTAACAAATAATTATTTGAGTTCATTGCATATAATATTTATGTTCATTGCATAAAAATTTTCAATTCATCATGTAAAACCTTTTGGTTTATTACATACAATAAACATATGTATTCATGTATAGAGATATTTACTTTTTTAGTTTATTTTCATTGCATAAAATAGTTAGTTACATGGCAACAAACATTTATATTTATTGCATATAGCTTATATGTTCATTGTATAAAACTTTTTTGTTGAACCTATTTCTGTTTAGAAGCATTCATGCAATTGCTAATATTTATTGCTTCTAACCTTGTTCTGGGATAAAATTTAAACTATATCTTTAATATTACTACACATATATTATAATACAAACTTGATAGAACAAAAATCACAATCCTAGATAATTTTTAGAATTTCGTTGGAGTTGTCCTAGTGACCAACTTTAGTTTTAGGATAAATGGTTAGGTTTATAACAAAAAAAATTGTGTTTAGCACATAAAACACATTAGTTCACCACATAATTTTATCTAACTAAATTCATAAGAATGTAGGTTCATGACATATAATACATAGATTTATCATTTATAAATATTAGATTCACCAAAAAAACAACTTAGAAGTACATAGCATTATAAATTTAGGTTCACAACTTCTACGTTCATAATACACACATATTCATTGCAATAAAACTTTGAGGTCTATGATATAATATACATAGGTTCATGACATATTTTTGAACATATAAGCATGGTAAATGTTCTATAATTACAAAAAAAATTCCATTTATCTATAAATTAGAATTATAAAATTGCAATAGTTAATCCGTTTTCATCATACATACTAAACATGATCATAATATAAATTTATACAATTTATGTGAAAAATGTGCTATGTGTGTTGATTTGATGTGTGTGATATATATATTATGTTCTTGTAGCGCAATTTGCTAGTATAGAGCTAAGGTAAGTTGCATGTGTTTTATGATATGTGTAATGTGATATTATTGCTTGTTCATAAAATGTGCTCATGCAATATTTCCCCAATGACATGCATGATAGGAGACCCTAAATAGTGTGATGTGGTTGTGAGAGAAATGGAAAAGAGTGAGGGAAGTGATTCGACTAGGGAATGGTAATGATGGCCTAAATATCTTATGACTTATGCATGGACCAAAAGGAGGAATAATGGGAATAATTTAAGGGAATAGGCCAAAACATGCATAGGGAGTCTAGTATTTTCATGGTATGGTTATCCTTTTCATGGGTATGGCTTTTACGTAGAAAAAGTTGACTTGAGGGTTACGTAGTGTAAGAGAAGAATTGTTGGGGTAATTAGAGTCCATATGTGAAAACTAGTATGCGGGTGGGTGTGAGGATGTATGGGAGACTTGACTAGGGTTTTGGGAGGAAACCCTAAGTGAGAAAAGTGTGCAAGGAGGGAAAACTAATGGAAATGGTTAGAACGGGGAATAGAATATGAGAGGGGTGTCATATGGAGGAAAAGTGAGCTAAATGAGAAAAGGTATTTGGGTGTTGAGGGGGTGACACAAAAGAAAGGATAAGTACTATGGTTTCGGTGAGCGAACTAGGGATCATGTGTGGGAGTTGGATAGTGAGGTTGTGATGTTGGGTGTGATTTGAGGGAAGTGATGGTTTTGGTAACAAAGAAGAGTTATGGGTTATCATGGTGAGTGGGAAAAGATGGGTAGAAAGTCTCGGGGTCATAGGTTGTATTGGATGTGTGTCATGTGGAAGAGGGGATGGTAAGTAAGAGTAATGGATGGATAACATTGTATGAGAAAAGAGAGGTGCTAGGGTTTTTGGGATGACCAACTAGGGTTTCATGACTATATGTGTGAAATGGGAAGTAAAGTGGGATGCTTGGGGATGAATCGAGCGAGGTGATGAATTGGGGGCAAAGGAGCATGAGTTGTGTAGGATAGAGGAAGGTTGGGCCATATAGGCCAAATTAGGGTTTCTCAAAGGAAAACCCTAGAGAGTGATATTGAGTTGATTCAGAGATACATAAAGTGGGCCTCAGAGTTGGGTATTCATGGTAATAAGGAGAGAGTGGGAAGGAATTTCTGAATGTACTAGAGGGTGTAGAAGTCCCAAGATATGGGATAGGGTTTTTGGGAAGCTAAGAATAAAAGGGTGAACATGGGAAGTCTAGTGGATTATGCATGTCTAGTTGAGGTTTTGGAATAAGATACAATAAAACACTAAACACTTAAAGTGAAAGATTATCAAGCTAGGGCTCAATGAGGATATATTTTTCTAGTCCACTAGCTATAATAGTGGTAAGGTGCGTTTTGCCTTGTGGAGTAATTCCGGTCCACTAGCTATAATAGTGGGGGATTCCAGGCTCCATAAACCAAAATTTTCATGGTAATAAGTCATGGAAATATACTAATTACTTACAGTGGAACACCACGTGAGTCAGGGTCAGTGAGGTTGATTTTTTGGTCCACCGGCTATAATCGTGGTCATGTGTGTTTTGTCCTATGGAGTGTTTCCGGTCCATCGGCTATAATAGTGGGGTTCTCGTACTCACGCAAAATTAATATGAAAAATGTGTGAAATAGGAATATAAGACATGGAAAGATACTAATTATTTACAGTGGAACACCACGTGAGTTGAGGCCAGTAAGGTTGATTTTCCGATCCACTGGCTATAATAGTGGTCAGGTGCATTTTGTCCTGTGGAGTGATTCCGGTCCATTGGCTATAATAGTAGTCAGGTGCATTCTTTCCTGTGAGTGTTTTCGATCCATGGGCTATAAAATTGGGGTTCGCGTACTCACGTGGAATTAATATAAGAAATGCTTAAGACAAAATATTAGTCTAAGTTTGACCTGATGATATGAACCTGAATTATGCTTTGTATGCTTTACGTGTTTGTTTTCTTACTGGCCTTACCCATATGGTTACCTTGCTCAGTATGTATCGTAGTGACCACCCGTTTCATGGGTGTTGTTCATTCCCACGAGCAGAGGGCCCTTTTGAATTTTTGCAGGTAGGAGGTATTATGTTCAATGCCTATGACGTACTGGATGTGTCAGGCGGGGATGTGTGTTGATTGTTGGGCTTGGTATGGGGGCTTGAGAGTGGGGTAGGCTGGACTCTCTTTTTATCCTTGTGTGCTAATGTTTTCATTGTATTTTGGTTTTGTTTTATTGTTGTACCTTTTACCCCTTTTTAGAACTTTGATTACGTACCTTATTTGGGTTGTAACAACTTTTATCCCGCTCTGATTTTTGTGTTATGAACACTTTAATTTTTATAAATCTTTGTTTAAGTTTGTCTAATACCATGTAAAACTTTTATTTAGTCTTGTGGTTAGTACGAGATTGACTAGGGGCCGGACTTGTACTGATCACGGTGGTAGCACCCCCGTGCTTGTGTTTGTTTTAATTAAACAAAAAAATTTAATTGTGATTTTTGGGGTGTTACATCAAAAACACCAAATTCATGTTTTGCTTAATAATTTTTGTGTGAAGTCCTCCACAAAAAATTCTAATTATTCTCACAATAAAATCAACTTATTATAATGATATATAAATATTACCAAAAATAAACTGCATCATATGACCCATTTAACAAAATCAACATGATAAGTATCCCACGTCAAATTTCAAACACTAAGATTCAATGAGACACACATGATAATGGAAAAAATCATGTTTTAGCATAAGAAAAATATATTTTAACTTTCCATCAAAGTTAATAAAGTGACCTTAAAGTTATTATAGGCTCATACATGGTTTTGATACATCAAATGAACTTGAAAAGCTTCAAAACACAAGAAAACAAATAAGAATAAAGAAGAAGAAGAAGAAGAAGAAGAAGAAGAAGAAGAAGAAGAAGAAGAAGAAGAAGAAGAAGAAGAAGAAGAAGAAAGGTTCAATAAATCCACCAAATACAAAACCTTATACCTTCCTTGTCCAATTCGACACAAAAGGGATAAAAATTTATTTTTAGAAGTTTATGAAGCTTTGATAATGGAGGTTTATGGTTTGGTTGGAGGAGGAAGAATATGGTGTTAATGGAGGAAAAAAAGCTAAGATATCGAGGATAATTGGGGCACATAAGAATGATGGACTTGTTGAAGTTTTGGCTATAAAATTAGCCAAACCACAAAACAAAGGGGTGCCACACTATATCCAACATAGAAAAAGGCACTCCCTATGCTTAGTTTATATTGGGTGCAAGGAAAAAATAACCTCGTACTTAGAAATCATGTATGGAAAGTACTTGATTCCACCCTGATATAGAATATAAAATATGTAAAGTAAAAAATAGAGGACTAAGAGTCCATAGAGAGATGGAGATTGTAACACCCAAAATTTTACTACTAAAAAAAATTCATTTTACATTAGAAGCTTATAACCAAAATATTAGGTGTTACTGGTGTAGTTGATGCAAGTCTGGTTTACCATACTATTCTCACATCAATCACAAGGCTAAAATCATTAAAAGTAAACACAAAGTAATTTAAAAGGATAGAAACTTTATAAATGTAAATATGAGTTTGGAGATTAACTCCAGGATACAGTAATATAATACAAACAAAGGGATACCATATATCAAAGAGTTCAAAAGGTATCAGGGTGAAAAATCATATTTGCCCAAACACTTAGTACAGGAAAAGTCACTCATCCCCATACAATGCATAAAAGGTAGTAAAATCATCTGACTGGTCCTCATAGACTTGCACCAAAGCATCAGGGTCCTCTACTCATGGGACTGATCATCACTAATGAAAAGGACAGTCAGTATACTATGTACTAAGTAAGGAATAAGACCATCAAGTTAGGGATACAAATAAATACATAAATACATAAATACATAGTAGATGATAAGTGCACATATAAATTATGTAAAGACTCACAAGGTAAAAGATGATCCGAGCTTCTTTATTAGATATAATCATTTTCATTTTTTTATTTAAGTTGAGTTTAGGAATCTCACTATTCTTAAACTAATGGAATAGTATGAATCACCTTCACACACCTGAACCACTATTATCATTTGATGGAATATATCCAATACCTATTAGGGTAGAACGCTCCTGAGCCACTATTCTTAAACTGGTAAAATGATTTGAAGCACCTTCTATGGACAACACATCTCAACCACTATTATCATCTGGTAGAATGAATCTAATACCTTGGTCCTGACTCACGTACTCTTCCAATTTAAATCATTAATATCTTATCCATTAGGTTACTTATCTTAATCCATATTCTTATTCATGATGAGTATAGGGCTCCACTATTTTTAATTCAGTGGAACAGACTAAAACACCTCTCAAGAACAACACACTCGATCCACTATTTTTATTTAGTGGAATGGATCCATAAAACACATCTCAAGGGAGAATTCGCTTGAGCCACTATTCTTAAAATGATGGAATAGTCTGAAATACCTCTTAAGGACAACACACCTAAGCACTATTATCATTTGGTGGAACGAATCCAAAAGCACCTTCGCGCTGACTTACATGATCTTTCACATTAAATGATTAATGTCTTATTCATGATAAATTCAAAGTCACAAAATACATTTAAATTAAGTAATTACATCATGAAATTCATAAGGCCATTCTCTAGAGTTAAGATCCCTACATTTCCCCAAAAACCTAATTTCACACTTTTATCATAATTCTTCTTTTGTTAATCTTTTAATCACCAAACTTATTACCTTTTCCTCAAATATTATTATTATAAACATACTCAAATTTCAAGGCCTAAATCTAAAGTCTTACACATATGATAATAACCCTATCCCAAACATTACTATTCTTAGGGCTTATAACCTTAATTTTACAAATCCATCATAACTTTTCATGTAGGGCTCAAACAAATGCCATATTCAATATACATTCCCAAAACACTAATATTAACAACATATTCTATTTTCGTGGTCTAAATATACCATTTAACACATGTGATTATAGCCTCATCATTATTTGGGTTACTACTCTCAAATCAAACCATTTTCATACTTTATCAATCTTATGTCATTCATAGTTAATCCAAATACTTCATATAAATTCCGTAACACATTTTATATGATATAAAACCTTAAAATACCATGATTATCATATTTAACCCATGTTAACCAAAATTCCCTTATCGGTAACAAAACCCTTATTTTATAGGAATCTTATGTGTTTAGTAACATTATTTCCAAATTCAAAAATTTCACCATATACATTATCATACTCATTTCACATTCATTATGCCATTAAAAACCCATGACACATCCATATTTCACACTGGTGGCTTTTCCATAGAAACTAATAATACCACACGATCTTTATTTTCACATTTTCTATCATATAATATCAACTCATATCATAGTATCAACAATCATATATTAATTCACATAATCAAAATAACACAGTACAACACAAAATTGTGCATAACACTTAGCAATCAAAATCCCTAGACTATGACAAGTATCCTTACAAAAATGACTTCGATCTCTAAGTACGTAAATACTATTCCAACTCTTTTGGGACCATGAGGAAATCACCTAAGAAAATCATAATAAAATACCATTAGGATTAAACCACATAAGTAAGGAATGTTTAAGGAAATAAAAGGGTGAAAGAAGGAAGAAATGGAACCAAGGAGGTTAGTGTTTGGGAAAAACTTGCATAACTAAGCAAAGGGGAAATAGTGGGATATAGTGGGAATGGTGGGAGAGCAACAACATCACCAACCATTTCTAGTGGAGGTGCAATGGGAGTAGAGGCTGACCAAGGGCCTCAGTGTTCGGTGGTGGAATTGAAGGGGGTGGTGTAGTTGGTTGGAGGTGTTGAAGGATGGATGAAGAGCTTTAGGTGTGGCTTTTGAAAGGTGGAAGAAGGGTTACAATCAAAACTATCAAAGTGGAGGGGTGAGCATTAATCAAGGATGCTGAAGAGGAGGTGGTTGGGCTGAGGTGATAGCTACTATATAAAGGAAGGGAAATGAAAGACGATGGCTATAGTGGAGGTTGCCGAAGAGGATATGAGAGCTTTAGTTGTTTTGGCTGATGATTGGGGGTGATGTTTGACAAGGATGGCCAATGGTGGTGAATGAGAAATAACAAAGGTTGTCAATGGTGGTGTGGGTGTTTTAGTTTGTCTTGCCAATGGTGGGATTATGGACTATTTTTATGATGGCAAGGAGTTAGTGAAAGAGGGAAATGGTGGTGCATTGGAGTAGAAACAAAAGGGAGAGAAGATAGGTGGTTGGGGAATTTAATGTTGGCCAAGTATGTGTGTGTATATATATATATATATCCCTATGCACTTGCAAAGATAGGCAAGAGGTGTGAGGGAAATATTTCTACCGTAACCCTTATGTGTAGGAGGTGAGAGTTGATGGAAGTAGGGAATGGCTTGGCAAGTGGTAAAGAGTGATGGGTGTGCAGGTATTGTCTGTGGATAATGTTTCATGTAGAGAGAAGAAGGGAAAAGGAAAAGAAGAGGGAGGATCAGTTGAGAGAAAAATGAGAGAAAAAGGAAAATAGGGAAAATAATAGGGGGTTAATAGGTTTATTTTTTATTAGAATAAGATCAATATACTTTAGGTTAAGAGATTAGGAGAGATTAATTATTGATAAATTAAGATTAGGTTAAATTCTACGATTGGAGCATTAGGATAAGGTGGAGATATTTATTTCTTGAGATTAGGATTAGGTTAAGATATTAATTACTAGATATTTGGTTTAGCTAAAATTTAAGGTATTATAGAGATATTCAGATAACCATACCCTATACCAATTCGATAGTGCTCACTAAAGGTAATCACATTAAGATTAGAAGTCAGTAATCACTTGCAAAATAAGGAGAATACACTCGTACGAATGAGCAACACCCATTAAAAGGATGATTAGTACCTTACATACTAAGTAAGGTAACAATATAACCGAGTAAGGGTACAAAGAGAAATAGGCATACATGCGTGTTAAAATAAAATAATGTGAGGTAAATACTGGTTTCATACTCATTATTAAATATAAACAAGATCCATTATTTTATTTATGTTGATTTCAAATACCCCACTACTCTTAATCTAATGGAACGGATTGAAGAAACTATTAGGAGAAACCAAACTTGAGCCACTATTATTATCCGGTGGAATGGACCTAACATATACCAGAGAAATACACTCCATACCATGATTCTTAAATTAGTGGAATGTTATGAAGTACCAATAACACCCCCAAAAATTACCATTGAAAATTATCATTTTTAACATAAAATAATCCAACCATAAGAGCGGGTGTTACTACTATAATTGTTATAAGTCTAGCCCTAGGCCATCCTTGTACTAACTATAAGGCAAAATAAAAGTAGGTGCAACCCATAATAAACATAGCAAGGTAGCATTTCATGACATAATAAATGCTAAATGTTTGTTACCAAGGAAATACAGAAATACACAAACATTTTTCATGCAAAAATAAAACACTAAAACAAGAAAGCTAGAAAGGAAAATAGCCGAATTTTAAATCTCTCTAGGCCCCAACCCTAGACCACTATTGCATCACTTTGCCCCAATCATATAATTAGAAGAGGTAAAGTCATCCAAAAAATCTTCATTCACCTAAAGAGGCTTAGGAGAGGACACTGCTCATGGGAATGAGTAACACCCATAATAGGGTTGATCAGTACGCTACGTACTGAGTAAGGTAACAATACAATCAAGTAGGTTAAATCAATTAATGACAACACAACAAGAAGTAAAATGCGCATAAGTAGATTATAATGGTTTGTTCATTATTATCCAAACTCAAGATATTAGTATAATAAACAGTCAACTCATAGTTTATATCCATGTGGGTTTAGGGACCCCACTATTCTCACGAGTGGATAAGTAAATACAATACAAACCCATAGCAACATGCTCATGGCCACTATTTCCACCGATGGGCTGGTAAATACAATAAAAACCTAGGGCAACATATTCCTGGACACTATTCTCACTGTTGGAGCGATAAATAAGTACAACCGGTCCTGACCCACGTGGTATTCCACGAAAAGTAATTAGTGTCTTTCCATATGTTATTATTTTCTAAGGGTTATATTACTTGAGATCGAGACCCCACTATTCTCACTGGTGGACCAGAAAATACAATACAAACCTAGGACAATATGCTCCTAATCACTATTCTCACCGGTGGACCAATAAATAAGTACAGTCAGCCCTGAATCAAGTGATCATCCAATTTAAGTGATTAGTTTCTTATTCGGTTTAGATACCACACACAACATGCACTACTCAAGTACGACTCTTGCCCTACTACCACCTCAGGACAACCCAGTTCCCTTGAAAACCCTGATTTCATAATCCTAGGTACATCCTTACCCCCTAATGTTCCCTTGAGTCAAATCATCCAATAACCCATGCTTGTCATTAGAAACCCCTCTATTCATGAGTCATAGCCTATTTTCTCCGTTTTGCACATGTGATAACAATTGGCCTCTAGGATTACCCCTAAAAACCCTAGTTTTTCCCTAGTTGATTTAGCTCCTCCTCTAAAACTTGGTTAACCCTAATTTTCCACAACTAGACATATTTTAATATGCTTACCCATCCTCTAAAGTTTTTTAGTCTAACTCCTCCATTTCACACATGTGATAATAACCTCCCCAATAGACCCCTTTTTGAAACCCTAATTTCCCTATTGTAGATATATCTGCTCCCACTTATCCATCCTAGCCATCAAATTTAGTGCACAATATCCAAATAGCAAGTTTAACATCATAGTTCAGAGGTACAACCTAACTATCCCATTTCCTACATGTGATAATGGCCTAACCCTAGGGTTATGTATTACCAAAACCCTAGCTCCACTTGCTTAGTAATCTCCCATCCTTTAGCATCCAAGGACTCCCCTAATTATGCCAAGCTACCCAATAATGTCATCATTTCTCCCATATCCATTATTAGCATCCATCCCTCCCTCAACCACCCCTAGAGATAGATCATATTAGGTTTGACTCACCCCATGCATAGTGAACCCTCTCCATGCAATATTTACCCTAATCAACTTTTATATTTAACATAGTTATTTGTTTAGCACCTTCCCAATGTTAACCCTAGGGTTTCCCCATATGCCTATTTTCACAATGTTGACCAAAATGTCCCGGGGTCTTAAAACCCTACCCAAGTCTCATGGCCTCAATACAAGAACTTCCCAACATTTTAAAACATGTAGTACTATATGATAGAATTACAAATCAACACATGAGCCAATACAATCATGTCCATCCATATTCTTACCTTTAGTCCTTGCAAGTCAAGCTACACATAAAACCCTAGACCATTTAATATTTCATGCAGATATTCACTTTGCACAAAATAAAGTCACCTTTTAACAAAAATAAGGCTCTAGCTATGATCGTATCCTTACCAAAACAACTCTAGTCTTCAAGTAAGAATAACCTATGCCTCCTCTCCTATTGTTATCTGAACAGTACCTAAAAATGAAAATATTCAAACTTAGGCTATCTTATCCTTTTTCTTCCTTTTCTTTCTTTCTCTTTCTTTAAATAAATAAAAAACAAATAAATAATAATAATAATAATAATAATAATAATAATAATAATAATAATAATAATAATAATAATAATAATAATAATAATAAGAAATATAATGAAATGTAACTCAAAAGAGAGGAATGGGAGTGGTGGTAACTAGAATAGGTAAGATAAGTGGAGTGGCAACGCGGCGGTTACGATGACGGCGACAGTGATGCATGGGTGGAGGTTGATTTTGTTGTGAAAATTTGTGGGGGTTAGTAGTTGGGGTTGGCACTAGGTAGGATAGTGGGGGAAAGGTAGGTTTTGGCAATTGGACTAGTTGTTGTTGGTGGTGTAGGGGAGGTGTGGCCCACACTTTTGCAGGTTTGAGGAGGAAAAGGAAGGCGAGAAGGAGAGGGAAAGAGGAGTTTAGAAGGTGTAGGATGTGCAAGGAGGGAAGGGGGAGGAGCTTGAGGGATAGCATGGCCTGGCTGCAAAGGTAGTGGTGGTAGGAGGCTGGAACCAAGGGGTGCAGAACAAGGCTTAATGAGGGAGAAAGAGAGGGGAGGGGAATTTTTGGGGGTATTTATAGGCTAGAGAGGGGAGATGAGGATAAGGGGGAAGGCAACAAGGGTATCTGGTTGTAGGGGGAAGGATGGCACGATAGTGGCAGGGCTGGGTTAGTGTAGGTGCAGGGGGATCATGTAGTAGGGGGACCATGTAGGCACATGCCAGTGTGCATGTGTTGTGTGCCTGAGATGGGAAAGAAGGAGGGGGAGGTTGGCTGGGTCATAGGTTTGTAGGGGATCAAAATGGAAGGGTGAATTGTGCGAGGTCGATAGGTGAGAGGTAGGAGATAGGGAGAAAAAAGGAAAAGAGGAAAGAAGGAAGGGAGAAAAAGGGAAAGAAGAAGAAGAAGGGGGCTTAGGTCATCGCCTAGGGGGAAAGGAAAAAGAGATGGAGGATTAGGTCGGTCAAGGGGAAAAGGAATAAATAAAGGGAGGGGAGAGTGTGGGCCGGCTGTGATACAACCTATGCGGGAAGGAAGGGAGAAAAATGAAGAAGGAAGAAAGAAAAGGAAAAAAGAGAAAAATAGAAAAGAAAAAAAGGAGAAAGAAAAAGGAAAAGGAAAAAAGAGAAAGTTGTTGAATGTTTTTTAGTTGTTTTTTTGGTTAATTAATTGGTAGTTATATATAATAATGAAAAATTGTTATAATTTTCCTAAAACTTATTCTAGGCTAGATAATTAAAGTAATGTCTCAAAATTTGGATAAAGAATAGATTTTAAATCTTATATTATTATTATTATTATATACATATATTTTATTTTAATCATTATTTTATTATTTATTTCTTTAAAAATTTTTGGGGTATTACATCACTACCCCCCTTAAAGGAAGACTTCATCCCCGAAGTCATATGCCAAGGTCCGGTAATAGGAATAAGGGAGCGGGGAGCAAGGTGGTTGTGGTGGTTAACCCTAATTGGGAGGACACACGCTACTAGCTACAATCCCCTTAAAGAAGAAAATGGTTTTAAAATTTGCTTACCTGAGGCGAAGAGTTCAGGGTACTACTCACGCATGTCTTTTTTCTGATTCCCAGGTCGCTTCTTCCACCCCATGGCGGCTCTAGAGAACCTTTACGAGTGTAACTAAAATTTTCTGGGTTTATCGAATCTTGGTAACGAGGATCCATATGGGCCTCTCTTTATAGATCAGAGAGTCATCGAGCTCAACCTCATTAGGCCGGATCACGTGGGAATGATCTGTAACGTACTTCCCAATTACGAAATGTGGAAGACGTTGTGGACACTTGCAAGTCTGGCAGGAGTGCCAACTGGTAAGTAACCTCACCAATTCTATACAAAATCTCGTAAGGACCCATATACCTCAGACTTAGGTTTCCCAACCTACAAAACCTCTGCACTCCCTTAGTGGGAGAGACTCTCAACAGTACCTTATCTCTAGGCTCAATGTTGCCACTATGGTATCTTCGATCAGCATAACTCTTCTAACGACTTTGAGTAGTTTTCATCCTATCCTAGATTAAATGGACTTGTCAGGTCATCTCCCCAATAAACTTAGGCCCCAACACCACAGCCTCACTAATATCACTTTAGTATAAGGGTGGCCGACATTTTCGTCCATATAATGCCTCGAAGGTGCCGACTTAGTTAGTCTGTCCACAATAACCTAGATGGTGTTAACACATGCTGTGAGTCTTAAGCATATCACTTCAAAAATCCATGGAGATTAATTCCCATTTCCATTTTAATACTTCCAAATGTTAGACTAACCCTACAGTTCAGTGGTGATCAAACTTAACCTTCTGACAGCTTAGGCATCAAGACACAAACTCAACTACCTCCTCCTTCATGTGAGGCCACCAGTAGGCCCTCTTAAGGTCCTTATACAACTTGTCTCTTCTTAGCTGGATATAGTAGGAGCTATGATGTCCTTCTTAAAAAATTTGTGCGGTACACACCAACGACCCTTGTAGCAAATGCTACCATCCTCGTGTATATAGAATCCTTTGGCTCAACCTTCATATATCTTCTATTGTACCCTTTCAAGCTTAACGTCTCCAAGCTGTTTGGCATGGATCTCCTCAAACACCATTGGGGTAATCATCAAGGCTCTCATACAAACCTCGAGATCACCCTTTTGGACCATATCTACTCCCATATGATTGAATTAGTCCAGCAATTGGTTAGCTACCACACGAGAGCTCACAGAGTGCGAGGTCTTCTGGATTAAGACATCTACAACCACATTGGCTTTACCTTTGTGGTAGGTCAACTCAATATCGTAATCCTTTACCATATCTAGCCACCTCCTCTACCTCATGCTCAACTCTTTTTGAGTGAATATGTATTTAAGATTCTTGTGGTCTGTGAAGAATTTGCACCTTGTCCTATATTGGTAATGACTCCGGATCTTTAGTGTAAAAACCACTACTTCCAATTCCAGATCATGAGTTAGGTATATCTGTTCGTGGTGCTTCTACTAGTGGGAGGTGTAAGCAACCACCCTATAGTTCTACATTAATACGTACCCTAACCCATAATTGGACACGTCACTGTAGACCTTAAATTCATCAGATTTAGCTGATAAAATTAGAATAGGTGCTATAGTCAGGCGTCTCTTCAATTCTTGGAATGCCCATTCACAAGCCTGATACTAGTGAAACCTGGTTGTTTTCTTTAATATGTTTGTTAGAGGATGAAAAATCCTAGATCCATATTGAATGAAGCATCGATAATACCTGGCTAGACCTTGGAAGCTACAAAACTTTAATACATTTGTAGGGGCCTTCCATTCTGTGATAGCCACAATCTTTACCGGATCCATTGCAACTCCCTCCCAACTGATACTATATGTTCTAGAAAAGCTACCTCGGGGAGCCAAAAACCACACTTGGATAGCTTAGCATATAGATAGTGCTCCCGAAGGAGAGACATAATAGTGCAAAGGTGTTGTTCATGCTCCTTCTTGCCTCGAGAGTACACCAAAATTTTATCGATGAACACCACTACAAACTATTTGAGGAATGGCTTAAAGATTCTTTTCATTAAGTCTATGAAGATAGTAGAGGCATTAGTGAGCCCAAAAGGAATCACTGTGAACTTATAATGTGCATACTACGTTTGAAATGTCGTCTTCATGATGTTAGCATCCATAATGTGTAACTGGTGGTGTCTTGATCTCAAGTCAACCTTTGAGAATACAACCACACCCTATAGCTGATCAAAATGGTCACTGATTCTCGGAAGTGGATACTTCTTCTTGATTGTCTACTGATTTAACTTTCGGTAGTCAATGCATAGATGAAGGCTCCCATCATTCTTCTTCACGAATAGGACAGGTGCTCCCTATGGAGGTACACTTGGGCAGATCTATTCATCGGTTAGTAACTCCTCTAACCGAGTCTTTAGCTCCCTCAAATCCATCAGTTCCATCATGTAAAGGACCCTTGACACAGGTTCAACCCCTCGCATTAGGTCGATGGTAAATTTGATCTCGCATACTAGTGGTATTGTAACACCCCAAAATTTACATATTTTTTTTTACTTATAACTTAAACCATAAATTCTGAAAATGTTACCGCCACACTTAGTATCAGACCGGTTCACTCCTACCGTTCCAATACTAAGTGCTAAGGCTAAAGAAACAACTCAGTAAGCATTAATGGATAATCCAAATTCAAAGATACGGAAATCAGGTACGCACAAGTCTTTATTCAATTCCGAATACGAGGGTAGTTTTTCAGGAAAGAGAAATAACTACAATAATGAAGTAGTTTCGAAAGTACTATTTATAAATAGATAAGATAGTAATAATAATTTAAAGGAAGGCCGGCCACGTCACTCTGATAATCGATCCAGCCCGATCATCACTTGTCCCCACTTGATGTCCCATAGACATCTATAGCATCATAATACATATCTCCTACCTGTAGGAAATCAGATGGGCCTTCTACTCGTTGGAATGAGCAACACCCATGAAACGGGTGATCAGTACGCTACGTACTGAGTAAGGTAACCGAGCACTAAGGCCAACACATAACATATAAATCATGCAGACATAGAGGAGCACAATCATAAGTACATAGGATCAACCAGGTAAAAGTACAAGGGCCCATTCATAGTCTGGATTTATTACTTATTTAATCTTTGATTAGATCTCATTTCATACCATGCCTTTTTATCAATTCCATGCGAGCACAGGAGCACCCCACTATTATAACCGGTGGGCCGGTCACACATAGGGCATCATGCCCTAACCACTATTATTACTGGTGGATCGGTCACACATATAGGGTAGAAACCCTAACCACTATTCCTAATCGGTGGATCGGCTCGGCTCCGGCTCACATGATGTTCCACTGTAAGTAATTAATGTCTTTTACTTACCTTAACAAAACTTTGGTTTATTTTCATTGAGATCGGGAACCCCCACTATTATAACCGGTGGGCCGGTCACAATAGGACATCATGTCCTAACCACTATTATTACCGGTGGATCGGTCACAATAGGGTAAAACCCTAACCACTATTTTAACCGGTGGATCGGTCGCACATAGGGTAAAACCTTAACCACTATTCCTGACCGGTGGATCGGCTAGTCCCGTCTCAATATCTTCCTCTTTAAGTGAATAGTATCTTAAGTGTCTTATTCACAAGTTTGACTCAGACACGCATGACTGGCTTCTACTTTCCTCATCTTCCATTCCTAGTTAACCACCACCATTAACATTAATCCTGACCTTCCCTGACTCTCATGAGAACTCTAACTCCACCTAAGCCCTACTCCATGCAAACCCTAGCTTCATGTAAACCCTGCTCCCATGCAAACCCTAACTTCATGTAAACCCTGCTCCCATGCAAACCCTAACTTCATGTAAACCCTACGCCCATGCAAATCTTAACTTCATGTAAACCCTACGCCCATGCAAACCCTAACGTCACGTAAACCCTAACTTCATGAAAACCCTACGCCCATGCAAACCCTAACGTCACATAAACCCTACGCCCATGCAAATCTTAACTTCATGTAATAGTAGTACCACCATGCAAAACCCAAGCATCATGCAACTCATACAAAACCCTAACATCGTACAACCCATGCAAAACCCTAACACCGTACAATATATTCATTCCATGCAAAAATCCAACTCCCATGAACTCCCCAATATTATTTTGTAAGTCCCTCATGCATGTCTCGAGCCATATCACATCGTATTAATAATATATTTATACACATCATTCTCATGCCACAATCATTTAACGAAAACACACCTCAACTTCCATACATGCTGCATTCATAACAATTACATAATAGTTACATGAAATACATGATAGATCATATCACAAGGCATGCATGGCATATAAATCATATATAACACAAATGGCCTTAGCACCCCTTACCTAAAATGTCGCCGGTCTTGTAGCAAGTTCCTATACCACTTGAGGGCTTTGGTTAGGCTCACCTACTATGGGAAAATACTAGGATTAGGTTTTCTCTTAAGAATGCTATCATTTCTAACTTATCCCAAGACCTTATTTTTTAATTAAAAATTATTATATTAGAATTGACTCTACAAAATACTAGTAGAATATTAATAATAAAACTAAGGCAGTTCAAAATAAAAAAGGTGATATAAGGGTTTCTGCCATTCACCAAAATAATATGAGTAAAGATAATAATAATAATAATAATAATAATAATAATAATAATAATAATAATAATAATAATAATTCTATAATAACTAAATATTATAAATAAAGATAATATCAATAATAATAATAATAATAATAATAATAATAATAATAATAATAACAATAATATATAAGCTTTAAATTTAAAGTGGGGTTTTGACCCTACTTATAACTAATGACCTACTATTTATTAATATTAATAATAAAATTAATAACATATATAATAATATTGAAATAATAAAGATAATGGTAATATTATTATTAATGGTTATAAGAACAATAGGAATAATAATACTAAAATACATAAGTGCGAATGTTAATACAAAATTAGGGCCTGAGATTTTCTAGAATAATAAATAAAATGTTAATAATAATTATTCTAATAATTATAATATTAATAATAATAAGAAAAATGATAATAATCATATAATAATTCAATTAATATCTTAAAATTTGGAACTAACAATAAAATTATTTTATTAGCATTCTCCACCCTGCAAGTACAACTCTGAATAAATTTTATATCAAATAATAATAATATTAATAGCAAGAAAATTATTATTATATTCGAATAGTTACCAATAAATAAAATAAAAATGGAATAATTTATAATAAATAGTAAATAATGTCTAAGGAGGTCTAGGATTTCACCTTGAGTCGGCAGGAATGGGCGGCACCGACGGTGGTTCACGGAGGTGGCCAGAAAAATGATCTAAAAGGAAAAAGATGAAGAAAAAGAGAGAAGGAGCAGGGGAAAAATGAAAATAAGGTTTTGATTCGATAGAGGAGGATTAGAGGGAGTTTTTGGGTGGTTCAGAGGGCAGTAAAAGTGGCAGAAACAACGGAGGATGGCGGCTTAAGGTTTTCTGGGTGAAAATTCTGACGAGGTGAGAAGCAAACTTGGCACGACTATGGAGGCCTACACAAGAGGAATCGAAGGTTAAAAATGGTTTAGTTATCTAAAGAAATTTTCGGGGAAGAAATTGGAATGCTCCGGTGGCGTAGAGGTTGAATATAAGCAGCAGGGGAAGCGTCTGAAGTCATGGTGGCGGCCAGCCCCTGCTTAGGGTTTTCGGGGGAGAAAAACTTCAAAAACTCCTACAACTAGGCTATATATAGATGGTGGATGGGATAATAGGGTGTTGAAGCTCGACAGGGAGGTAATAAGTGCAAGAATTTGGGTGGCCGGTGGCAGTAATTGATCGGCCATCGTTTGGGTTGCTTCGTAATTTCGCGAGGCTGAGGAGAAGAAACGAGCGAGATTTAACGTCCAATAATTATGCCGAATTACTCCTGGAGTTAAGAGGAAGACAATGAGGCAAGAAATGACCAGTATTAATCACCGTAGCCGAAGAGGCTATTGATGGGGTCGAAGATTTCGTTGCAGCGTCGGGGGAAGACGGAGGGAGAAGGAAGAAGAAAGAAGGTGGGCCGGTCGGCCGAGGAAGGAAAAGAAAAGGGGAGAACCGGGCGGTTCGCGCGCCGGTTAAGCCCTCACTTAACGAGACGCAGCGTCTCGACATACAATCGCCCAAAACGCCGCGTCTGGGCGCACGCAGGGAGAAGGCCAGCGCTGTTGGGCCGAGGGAGAAGAAAGGAAGAAAAAGGAAAGAGGATTGGGCCGCGCCTGGCCCAATCGGCGGAAGAAGGAGGAAGAAAGAAAAGAAAGAAAAGGAGAAAAGAAAAAGAAAGAGGAAAAAGGAAAAAGGAAGAAAATAAGGTTTTGGGTTTAAATAAATTAATTAGAATATTTTGGGTATTTAATATAAAATATTTATTTAACAAAAAATATTAAATTCCCTTTTTAGGCTAGTTTCGGGTTTTTAAAATATTTTCCATAAATTCCATTTTAATTAGCAAAACACCCTAATTTTCTTCCATTAAATTATTTATAAAACTAATATTAATTTGGAACTATTTCATCCTCCTTATTTTAAATAAAATAATTTATTTTGTTAATTTCTAAAATAAAATCCTTAACTAGCTAAAATACCCAAATTTCTCCTAATTAAAAATAGTAATAAGTTTCTTCTTAATTTGTCCTAATTAATTTCCTTTTATTTTAATCAAATAATTTATATTTAATTAACTATCATAATAAATTTCATTTAAATATACTATTTAAAATTAGAACTTTTCGGGGCATTTCAAGTATACCTGAGATCTCCTTTGAAAACACATCAAGAAAATTCTAAACCACATGAATATCACTTAAGGCCGCAAGATACTTGTTCAACTCTTGAACACTACACAAATACATAGGGTACCCCTTCCGTATCAATGTGTATAGTGCGATTGCAGATACCATCTTGGTGGTGGACTTAGGCTTGCACTTCTTGTACAAAACCTTAGTACCCCTCAGGCCTTGCAACCTTACGCATTCCTATGCATAATATATCACTATACGGTATCTTCGCATCATATCCATACTTAGTATGACATCAAAAATCTTGTAGCTCCATTTTGACTAAGTCCATTAAGAAGTATACCTTGCCTAGCACTAAGGCCATTTTCAAGTAGATCTTAGGGTAATCCATCCTATCCCTTGAGGGTAACATTATAGATATGGCTACTCTAGGATATGGTGCTATAAAAACGAAATTAGAGACGGATGACAAAGAGGCACCCAAATCAAAAAATACATACACTAGTAGAGAAAGGGTGGTAAACATACCTGTAACCACATCTAGCTGTCTATCAGCCTCTACCTGGTTGATGATGTCCAGGCATCTGCCTGACTGACCTTCCAAATAACCCCCTCAGTATCCTTTGGTATAAGGATGACAATCGAACAAGTTTTATCCAAAGCCTGACGGGTTTTATCCATTGGATGTGTAAATGGATATAGATAAACGGATATGGATACAGGTATGGAGGAATTGGAGAAATATCCGCCGGGTTTGGGTATGGATATGGGTAAGGGGTCCTCAAATCTGTACCCATACCTGCATCTATTTACCCGATATAAAATTACATTTTTGCCTTCATTTATGTAACCTTAAGTATATTTTCCAAGGCTAAAAGTGAAGATATGATTAAATTTCAATAATCTAAGTATATAATTTGAAGATTAAATAATTTTTACTTTATACTTAAAGGACTTTACCTAAAAACCAATGGGTTTTACTTGATGGATATGTAAATGGAAATGGATAAATGTATATGGATATGGATATGGATAAGGAAAAAGAATACTCATCGGGTTTGGATAAGGATATGGTATCGGGTTTGGGTAACAGATAGGGGTACCTGATCCGTTTCCATCCTACTCTAGTACTCTAAGCTTGACCACCTCTCTAAAGAAAAGGACGAGACCTCTACAACCTCCCCTTAACCTCTAGGCTCTATGCACTGGCTCGGGCAGGTACCCTTTGCTGAAACTGCTGAGGCGGTGTTTAGTAGGTATGCTACTGGTAGCGTAATACCTTAAAATTTTAAAACCTAAAACTTAATAATTAATCATCATTTGGGATAATTTAATTTTTAAATTATTAATTTAATTATTTTATGGACTTATAATTTTTAAAAATGGATATGATTATTTAATAAATTAAAATAAATATTTTGTTATTTTATCAAACTCATTTTATTAAAATAATTTACAAACCCATATTTTACTAACATTATCCTCTTAAAATTTAAATAAATTAATTTATTAAAATGATTTATCCATCTAAATAATTAAATACCTTAATTCTAAAAATTATTTTATTTTTATTTTCATCTTTTTATTTTTCCTTTTTTCTTTCTTTCTCCTTTTTCCTTCTTCTCTTCCGTTCCTTGGGCTGCCCGACCTACTTCTCCCTTTCTCCCCATTGAGCCGTTGGCTCTCTTTCTTTTCTTCGTCCATCTAGCCCTTTCCTCCCTTTGTTTTCTTCCTTTCTTTCTTCCCTGGTTAGGCCATCCCAACCGCTCCCCCCTTCCTTCCTCCTTCTCCCTCGCTTGCGGGCTGACCCGCTCTTCCTTTTCCCCTCGCCTAGCTGGCCTACATTCTCCTTCTTCTCCTTCTTATTCTTCCTTTGCCCCTGCACTGAACCAAACAACCCCCTTCCCATGTCTGCACCTACCTACATGCCTTCCACTTTGCACTCGCCATTGCAACCCTACTCTCTCCCTCTCTCTCTTGTCCCTTTCCTTTATGTTTTGAGCCAAAATCCACCTTACACTACCCCTCTTGCGTGCCAATTTCCTCCCCTTTTCTTCCTTCCTACTCCCTACCACCGTGCACCCATGTGCCTGATTCCCTGCATCCACCTAACCGACCTTGCCTGCCCTCTTCTTTTTCTTCTCCTTATTTCCTTCTTTTCCTACCCATTTTCTTCTCCCTCAAGCTCCCCTTCTTCCCCCTACAGTGCCTCCTTTCTTCTTTCTTTCCTTCTTCTCCCGTCTCCCCTATTTTTTCTCTGCCATCCACAATCGCCACCTTTTTCGCCCAACCAACCACCACACCTATCCATGTCCTACCCTACTTTCTGGTGTAGCCATAGCCGGCACGCAATTTAAACCCTTTTGTTGTCAATTGTAGTACTGGTAAATAAGGATATCGTTCTAGGCCGGGGATTGAGAGGGCTCATCTCTATCTACCTAGCTTAAACAAAAAAAAAACTTAAATAACATAAAATAAATAAATAAGAAAAATACTAATGGAGGTTATAAAAATAAAAATAATAAAATAATAAAAGGAATAGATAAAATAAAATAAACTAATAATAAAAATAATAATGGGAAACCATAGATATAATAAAGATACTAGGGAAATCAAAATCCACCACTAGATTAGGTCGAAATATAATATTAATTTCTAAGTCATATTTGAATCATGAGAATGAGATCGGCCAAGTTGTACACCAAAAGCATGTCCATACACCTTTTATTACTTCCCTTAATTAATTAATACGACAAAGCGCCAATATTAATCTCATTAAATACTAGCAGTATAGTAGCAACAAGCGGCTCCTATATTTAACTAGATTTAATGCATTAAGTGTAATTGGAATCTAAGTACCCAAACTAGTACACAAAGTATGTCTAGTTGTATTTCCTTTCCTTGACCCACACATATCGAAACGTTTTACTACTTCGGTTAGAATCACAAAACTATTAGGTGAATTGTTATCTAACCTAACTACAATTTATATATATAAATTCTAGTATATTTAGATGGCCACCTAGCAGGTAAATAATCCTACATACTGTCACTTATGAGGAAACCAGAACAAGGCATGCACCAAATAAATTATACTTGACAGAATTATATATATAAATGATAGCAATTAAAATAGAGTCAAGAAACAATCTCACGAAACAAAGAAAATAAAATTATATCTCAAACCCTAATCTAGGGTTTTAATTTATTCCCTAGCAACAAATAATCATCCAGCCATAATTATAGAATTAATTACACAGAAATATATATCTAAAATATAAATTAAAATAAGAGAAAGAAATAATCGAAATTAATTTTAAATGAAAGATCAAGAATTTATTTAGATAAAAATTAATTTTAACTGAAATAAATTCTACCGGTATCAAACTTCCTCTAATTTTCTTCCTTCTCGTCATGGATTTCCGTGCAATATTCTTTTCCTTTTTTTTCTTTCTCGGTGCTGATAATTATGGCTTCCCGGTGCCTTACCTTCCGTGCCTACCGGTTTCTTTCTTTTCGTGCGTCAAGGCCTGCCGGCTGCTGTGTCTTATTGTTCGCCCTACTGCTCCTACTCGTACTGCCACTGTGCGGCTTCTTTTTCCTCGGTCGCTACTGTAACACCCCCAAATTTACTACTAAAAATTTTCGATTAAAATCAAAAGGTTTAGCGGAAGCAAAGGATAAAACCGTAAACTCGGGGGTATTACCGCCACACTTAGTACCAGACCGGTTCACTCCTACCGTTCCAGTACTAAGTGCTAAGGCTATATCCGATCAACTTTTAGTACAAAGTATCAAAAACGCAAGACAACATTTAAAATAAATCCTTAACAAGAGGTAAGTCAAACAGAAGTTAGAGTACGATTTAGGATTACAACCCCAGAATATGTTTCTCCCAACAGGAATGTAATACAAAATATAGCTAAATAAAAAATAAATCCTGAATGATCAATATCCGGATTGCCTACTCACTTAGGTCAAGCCTTCCACCCCAACACAGTATCAACCTGCACAAGAGGTCTGCTCCCCACCATCGGTGGATCATCACAGGACCCATTCAACCAAGGTAGTATCAGTACGGGTCCAATACTGAGTAAGTCCCACTACCCTATCTTAGGAGAGATATCATCAAGTGCATATTAAATCCGGGTACAAAACATTGATACAATATCATGCATATTCACAACCCACAGCATAAATCTTACCATACACCTAGAGTAACATATAAAACATACGTAACATCCTATTTAACATATAAGCGTGGTATAACCGAGAGGTAAAGTGGCTCATACGCCTCAGGTAGGAATAATCCATATTATTAAAACTCAATACGTGGCATACTCACGTAAGCAGCATGTAGTAATACGGATAATAAAGCCGGCCATGGTCCAATTAGACTTATTCTTTATTCTCATTAATAATATGTTCATTCCACACATATTCTCTAATAGTCCATGTGAGTGCGGGAACCCCACTATTATAGCCGGTGGACCGGATGTAAACACATAGGACATAACGCCTCTGACCACTATTATAGCCAGTGGACCGGAAATAAACACACAGGGCAGAACGCCTCTGACCACTATTCTTACCGGTGGGCCGGACTGGCCTCGACTCACATGGTGTTTCGCTGTAAGTACTTAGTATTTTTCCCATGGATTAACTTATTTATTTGGGTATGTCGAGCCAAGATCCCCCACTATTATAACCGGTGGACCGGATGTAAACACACAGGGCAGAACGCCTCTGACCACTATTATAGCCGGTGGACAGGAACGAAACGCACAGGGCAGAACGCCTCTGACCACTATTATAGCCGTTGGACCGGACTGGGCTCAGCTCAACAGTCTTTCACTTTACGTTATTAGTGTCTTATCCGTGTCTTATTGAATCACACAACACCCCTGACATGCATGCGGTTAATACCCTACTACTTCCCCTTCAGAGGGCCGTCCCATATTTTGAGACTCATACCTCTTCTCACACCCGACTTCCCTCCCCTGTAGACTTAAGTATAGGGGCATATAGTAAGGCACAATCTCCAAGAATATAGGCCACCCCAACACATATGATGTCAACTCCGTATGTCCTCCTTCCTTTAGGGCTCCTCCTCGGAGACCCTAATCGGACCTATGTGGCCCCACCCTTTCTTACTTACCCAAACGTTACTTTGTTCTCTATCTTGCACCTCATTCTTTTATTAGGAAATTCCCCAAATGTATTGCTTTATCTCCCAAGCTCACGTGTGACCGACAAAACCCTAGTTGGCCACTCAAAACCCTATTTGACCACGCCAACCCTAGTTGGCCGCACCAAACTCTAGCACTTTACTTATTCAACAAGTAACCTCCCTCTTATACCCCAAAATCTCTTCTCTCATTTAGAAACCCCCGCTCATCCTTTATATAAGTGAGTTCTCACTCTCAACCCCATACTCCATCCCTCCTTGATCATTTTTACCCTTGTACCCTTCATATTGCTCATTTCCTCCCCAAAACCCTAATTGGGGCCCTTAGACACCCTTACATCGACCCACGTGAAATTTTACACCCAAGTCTCCAATGGACCCGTAACTTTGACATTATCTTATTTACTTCTTAAATCAACTTTCCTCACGTAAGATTCGTTCCCATGCATAATTTAAACACTCCATGCAGACTCTCCAACACCCACTTACATACAAAACCCTAATAAGGTCTCTTATGCACCAACTTACGTACTATTTTTCATACTAAGTCTCCAATCATTCCAAGACTCTCCCAAGCTCTTACTTACACCCCAAATCAACTTTTCACACGTAAGGATCATGCCCATGCAAGGTCTAGTCCCCCCATGCAAACTTCTCAAACATCCACTTTCCCGTTGTTCTTTTATTGTTGATTTCATGCTACCTAAAACCCTAGCATGCATGTCCTAGAGGGCCATAACAAGTCACACCATCAACATCTATATCAAACATGGAACATGTCATACACGTATAATATAAGGCACACATAACATACCTCATGATCCACGCTGCGCTACACAAAACAGGTTATTCATAACACATGCATAATACACATCAACATGGCATGCTCATCATTCACCCACACATTACATCACACATAACACAAGGCCATAGCTTCGTCCTTACTAAACACCCATAAGTAGAGGTAAGTAGAGACTTACCTGGATCCGAAGCTAGCTAAGCGAGATAAGAGGGAGAGAGATCCCTAGCTCGTGGATCCACGAGAAAGATTTCCTAGATCCGATAGAAATCGAAAAACTAAATTAGAAACTATCCTATCAATCAATAATTCACATACTCTAATTAAATAAACACAAACAACCCAAATGATCTTTCTTAGAAAATGTGACCAAAAATTAGAACTTGAAAGCGTAGCTTTATTAAGATTTAAGGTTAAAACTAAATCCAAACGGATTAATACAAATATCACTTGGGACATTTCAACTTAATTTGGAAAGCCCGAGAAAGAATAATCGATCATAAGTTAATTTATCGAAAATACCTTATTTATTAGGTTTTACAACTAAATACGTAACCTAACCATTTACATAGAACCAAATCCAAACCGATTAGGTTAAAACAGAATTTAAATGATTTAAAACCCAAAGATAGAATTCGATTAGATAAAATACACATAGCAAAATCAATTTTATAAAATCATCCCCGAAAATTAGGGTTTTAAAGCCCACGACACAAACTCAAGTAATTCAATTTAATCAATTCAAATTAAAGGTATTTAGAAGCAATTAATACTATTTCAACTATTTCTATACATTCAATTTTTGAAAAACAACAATACAAGTAATCGATTTCATAATTTCACTTGAAATTTAGGGTTTTAGGCCCGAAAATACAATTCGTTAAAATTCTATAAATTTAATCAAATTGAATGTTTGGAAATGCAATTAAACACATTTTATAACATATCAAATAATCAATTGCTCAAAACCAATAAAAGAAATACACAATTGATTATTTGATATGTTATAAAATGTAATTAGGGTTTTTGAGCCCGAAACACAATTACGATTTTTGAGCCCGAAACGCAAATCCGATCAATCCTTGCCAAAACATATCAATTGACGGTTTGAAAATGTAATTAAACATATTATAATGTAATTTATATAGTCAATTGAATAAAATCACCCGATTACCCAAACCAATTTAAACCCGCGGGAGTTTTGACCTAAAAATCCAATTCCGATCAATTACGCACAATTTTCCCAAATCAACACTTCCAATATAAAATTAAATACATTTTAAACGATATTATAAAATCAATTGGACGGAACGGCTCAATTATACGACCCAATTTCATTACACTCAAAAATTTGACCTAGGAATCAAATTCCGATAAAACCTGCAGAAATTTCTCAAATTGACGGTTCCAAAATGAAATTGGATACATCTTAAAACATATTGTATAATCAATTTGTCCGAAATCGCAAAAACGGACGAATCCGAAAAATTCGGGCATAACCCGGCCAAAAATTCAATTTTTCCAAAATTCCAATACAACCATACAATTAACCCATCCAAATCATTCTTACAGCATATATATACATAATCAAACAATCAATTTAGCTTTTTATAAGCTAATCCATACCGAATTAATCAAAACAAGGGTTAGGGTTTTCAGAAATTTATACCAATTAAAAACCGACAAATCGGGGCAAAGGAAGGCTGGGGAGGCTTCGTTGGGGGACGGGGGTGGCTCGACGGTGGTCGCCCGAGCTCGCCGATGACCGGGCAATGGCGATGTATCCTGGGTTACCGCTCGTCGTTGCTGCTGCTGCTCCCGCGGCTGCTATGCGCGGCTGTTTCGGTCGCTGCTACAGCGGCTGTTGCTGCGGCTAGTGGCTGCTATGGTGGTGGTCGACGGGTGTTGGCGAGTTTGGCTGGAGCGAGGAGGAGGAGCTGGGGAGATGGAGAGGGGTGAGGGAGGTCGGCTAGGGTTAGGGTTAGGGTTGCGGGACAGGGGGTCGGGGAAAGGGAAGAGAGAAAGAAAAAGAAGAGAGGGGGCGCCGGTCAGGGCTGGGGTGCGGGTTTTTTTTAATTACAAATACACATAAAATAAAATACTAAAAATATAAAAATATTATTGGAAGATTTTATATAAAATTTATTTAATGAAAATTTATTTCGAACAGATCCGAAGGCTTAAAATTAATAAAAAGCTATATAAAGAATTTCGGAAACATTTTCGGAAGAATTTACCAACGAACTTAAAAACTTATATTATTTACGAAAATACATTATAAGACCCCGAAAAATTATTTAAAACATATACTAAAATATTTAAGTCAAATTCGAATAAACCAAAACTAATTTAAATAATTTCCGAAATCGGTTTTCCGTAAACCAAAAAGCATAAAACGAAAGAGAATTAATTCCGGAAAGAATTTCATAAATAACCTCCGAAAATATTTTTTAATTTAAAACTTCCCAAATATTAAAGATTTTCGAAAACGAATAAATTTAAAGTTGGAAATATTTTCTACGGATAAAATCATTAAAATAAATTTAACTATTTAAATAGAAATTCTATAATTTAAATAATATATTTAGTTAACGAAATATAACTCCAAAAATAAGGTCGTAATCACACGACGAAGTTATTATCGAAAATGAATCTAAAATATTAAAAATCAAAATACGAGAAAGAATGGGAATACATATTTTTAACCGAAAATTGAAATTAAAAGAATATAATAAAAACATGGTCGTGAACGAATTTGTCTAAAATGGTTCACAATGACAACGATTACTTAAATTAAAATATGAATTCAAAATTGTCGATAAATCCATAAAACAAATAAAAATTAAAATAATTATTATTTTTTACATCAAATTACGCTAATAAAATCATTAAGCTTAATAAAATTAGGTTTTAAAAATACGGGGGTATTACAGCTACCCCTCCTCACGACTCTGTCTTCTCTTTTTTCTATGGCTCTACTGCCCTACTCTCCTCTTTCTATCCTGACATGCCCTCCTACTCCTTTTATTTTTGTTCGTGCCCCACGTCACGACAGCCCTGCTGACGGCTAGCTCTTCTCCGTTTGTTTTGTTCGTCAGCCCTGATGTCGCCCGATTTCTTTGGCTTTGTTTGCTTGTTCCCAGGCGTTTGGGCCTTCGGCCTTTAGGCCATTGGGCCAAAGGTCAAAATATTTTTATTTTATTTTATTTTATTTAAAAATAAAACTTGCAAAATAAAATTAAATAAATATTAATAAATAATATTTTATTCTAAATTTACTTAATTTATATCATTTTAGCTTAAATAATAACATTTGTGTAATTATTACCACTTAAGCATGAAACCATAATTATTCACCTATATTAGTTAAATAAAATACTAAAAACTAAGATTATAAGGGTATAAAATGTGTCAAAATATGAACTTATCACTTTCTCCCTACGCCACCCAATAACCACCACTCACCCCAACATCCACCTTTCTCTTCCCTTTCCTTTTCTTCTCCTCTCAACCCTCCTCCTTGCATGCCACCTTGCGCCACCCATCCCCCCTCTTTTGCCGCCGCTGAAGCCACCCCTCGACCGCTTGGCACCTCCCCTACTACTACCCTAACTCACCTTGCTCGAAATCCCCCTGCAGCCCCCTCCTTTCTCCACTTCTTTTTCCTTCTTTTTCCTTCCTTCTCCTTCTTCTCCCTTTCTTGCACCCATTTTCCAGCCCCTGCTACCACAATCTCTATCACCCTAAGCCACTAATCTTCGACCTTGACCACCACCTACACTTTTTCCATCCCTTCTGCACCTAGCCACCACCCTCACTCCCCTTTATAAGCCCTTAACCGAAGCTCCCAAACCTTTACCCAAACCAACCCTTCCCCTTTCTTCCAACTTCCTTCTCTACTTATATTTCCCCTTATTTTTGTGCATGCAGCTCATGCTGCCATGCAGCGTGAGACTTGCTATCTATTATGAGTAAATTTACCAAATTTTAAGGTATAAATATAGTTAGCATTTATATGTATTTATTAAGGTTTTTGAAAGAAACATGTTCTTTTAATTTTCTACTACTAATATGCTAGTTTTGATATTATTTCTAAGTACAAAATTTTCTAATCAAAGATTAAACTTTTATCCAATATTACTGATAAATTTTAATTATTGTCCGAAATAAGATAACCATCATACCCTATTAAAATATATGGATATACATATGCTAGCACATTAGGGCTTTTGAATATGTTTGTGTCCATATTATGTGGTGTTAAGTATATTATAATTTGTAGCATATGTTGGAATTTGGAATGAGAAGCATGCAATATTGTACCATGTGTAGAAATGATGGTTAAGGAAGGAGCCTTATTGTTAATAATAATGTTAGATGCATGCATATTTCATGATAAGCTAATATGGCCGTTTGTAGTAGAGATAATGTTAATATAAGCCCTAGGGGTATTTTAGTAATTTTTATTTTACAAAGGTTATGGCCTATCTAAGTATGTATGGTAGGTGATAATGGGTATTAATAATAAATAATAATAGTTGGTGTTGTTAGATGATGCATATGTACTATGGGTGTTAATGTTTATGTGGTAAGCGTATTTTAGTAAAATTGGCATAAGAATGACAAATTGGTAATTTATATGAATAAAAGGTGTAACATGGTAATTTAACAAGTAAGATGGGAAGTTTGGTAATTTTGCATGGAAAGGGGGTAACTTGGTAATTTTATGAGTAAAAAGGTAATTTGGTAAATTATTAAATAAGAAGGGTATTTTAGTAATTTAGTATGAAAGAGGGGGTAACTTGGTAATTATACAAGTGTGAGGGATAATTTGGTAATTTAGCAAGTATGAGGGGTAAAGTTGGTAATTTAATACGTATAAAGGGTAATATGGTAATTTAACAAATACAAAGGGTATTTTGGTAATTATATAAGTATGAAGGACAATTTGGTAATTTGGTAAGTAAAAAGGTGTAACTTAGTAACTTTACAAATAAGGGGGTATTTTAGTAATTTTATAAGTGTGAAGGGGTAAATTGGTAAATTGCATATAATATGGCAATGGATTTAATAAGCCTCCATAACAAGACATAAGGGATATTAAATAATAGAATAAGGATTTAGGGCCTTAGTATCACTTGTTTAACTATAACTATGTATATTATAAGGATAAGGATACTTCGATAAATCGGTGAATATCATAAAGAGAATGCATGGTATAGGGTTGAATAGATAATTAAGGGTATGATAGGATGTTTATTTCGTAATCATGCAAGAGGTGGCTTAGCTGTTAATTATGCATGAAAATGTGTGCTGGACGTGCTAGAAGTACATGTTAGGATTTATGTGTTCAATGATCCCTTAGTATAGAGTAATTAATTCTATGGCCAATATTATAATTATGATATGATAACCTATTATGGTATGTGAATATATGAAAATGAAGTATATGATGAAAATAGATGATAAAAGGAAGCATTAGCCTTAGGGGCATTTTAGTTATGTTGACCTAAGGTGCCTAAGTATAAGAATTGGAACCTAGGTTGACCTTAGTGGACTATTTAAGTTAACATGGATAATAATACTACTAAGGATTACTTAATAATAACATCAACAAATAAAAATGATTAAGTTTGTGACTGATATGATTCTCATGGTCACCTTAATTAACACACTAATAATTAAAGTGAAAGACTTCGATATCGATAATAGTGGCTCTTTAGGGGTTGCTACCCTAAAGACATGGTTTAGCCCACAACTATTTTGGATTTTGCTAGTGTGCCTTATTGCTCCAACCATGCCCTAAATCTTACTCTATCTAGCTCTACAGACCTATGTAGGGGGTGTGCCAACTTATAGATTAGGTGTCCTTATTGGTAAGGTACTGTGTATTCTTGTGCACCAGTACAACCAAGGTACATTTGCGTCCTTGGTTTGATGGTTGGAGGGTATTGTGCTGCTTGTATGCTCTAGTATGACTGGTGTACCTTTGTGTCTCCAAGTTCATGATCTCCCCTTTGAATTAAATAAATGGACTTGTTGTGTTAATTAAATGAAAAACACTAATCATTAAACTGAAAGATTATTGAGTCGAGCCTAAACTGATCCATTGACGATAATAGTAACCAGGAGCCTTTTGCCTCGGAGACTGGTCCACTGGTAAATAATAGTGGCCAGGTACGTGTTGCCCTGGAGTGTATTCTATTCCACCAACTATAATTGTGGGGGATCCCAAGCTTAATAAACCAAACCTTGGATGATAATAAATAATGGGAAATATACTAATCACTTATAGTGGAACACCATGTGAGTCAGACTCAGACCAATCTACCCACGTGAATAGTGGCCAGGAGCCTTTTCCCTGGAGACTAGTCCACTAACAAATAATAGTGGCTAGGTAAGTTCTACCCTGGTGTGTATTCACGATCCATCAGCTATAATAGTTAGATTCTCCTATTCACATGGATATAATTGGAGAGATGATGTTGAATAATGTTTAAGTAATAGCCTAAGGCCAGACGATGTTGATTTCACCATTATGATCTATTGATGTAATATAAGTATGACCTTGGTGCCTATCACTCTTGGTAAGTGTTAGAGATGCTAAGTAAATGGACTTTTTGTTATACAATTCTTATTGGTTGTTGTGTGTAATTGCTCTTATGTGGTTGTGGTTATTTATATGCTTGCATATGCTATTTTTTTTCACATTTGTTTATGTATGATATGTTGCATGTTGGCCCTGCCTTTTTGTTTTATATAAAGGTTTAATTAGTACCATAGTATTGAAGGGTTCCACTTGTGGGCCCCTACCTATTCAATGGGTAGTGTCCCTTGTAGGTTAGTCACAGGTGCTATTCGAGTTGTTATCGGGTAAGAGCGTAAGGACTTCCATAAATTTTTTGATTCTATCTTCTATACTTTCATATTTCCTTTTTTAATTATTTCATTACCTTATGACTACCAATAGTGGGTTTTACCTTTTGTAATGTCTTAATGCGCAACCCTGATTTAGTTTTCTTAATTTGGTTTGGTGCAAAATGTATCCTCTTTCTTGTAAGCCTTAACACTTAGTATCGAAACAGTGGAAGGAAACCGGTTTGGTACTAAGTGTGGCAATAACATCCCTAAAATTTACTGTTTTTGCTTATATATAATTTTAATTAAAACAAAAATTTTCAGTAGGAAATTTTGGGGGTGTTACAGGTAGGCCTGCTGCTATGATTTTAAAGGTCCTCTCTGCTAGAACTGATATCCCTAGGGCTGATGGAAGCTCCTCTGGTTTTGGCACTCAAAAGGTCGGTGGCCTAGTCTGGCATAGATCTTGTAGCGCATTGGTTTACCTCCATAATCTCGTCTTGGGTGGTTCCTGCCACAATGTTGGTAGGAAACACTCCTCGATGGCTCCTGGTTCCTAAATGGTCCCTTTTGCTGATGTTCTAAGGGTCCACCTCCTCAGCGATAGGCCATACTTTCAAAACCCTGAGTCTTCAGCCTTCCATTCCCTAGGATAGACGCTTACTCCTGAACTGTAGTGGCTGCGGCGCATGCATGCTCGTATAGAGCGGCCAAATTAGGGAAAGTCACTGCCCCCATCATTTGGCGGATATTGAAATGGAGCTCTTACTCAAACTAGTAGACCATTGTTGGCTCACTGACTGCTATGCCTTGGGCGAACCTTAGAAGCTTGGTGAACCAGGCATAATACTGCCTCACCGTGATGCCTCCTTAGGTGAGTTGCATAAATTTCTTAAGCTTATCCCTTTTGAGGCTCTCTAGGTAGAACTTGGTGTGTATTGCTGACTTGAAATCCTCTTAGGACATTTTTGGACCATTCTGAGTATGGCACCCTACCCACCAAGCATCTACCACACCTTGAGGGACAAATGCCTCAATGCTAGACTATCAAGCAAGGAGACAATCAACTACCTCAAAAGTGCGGCCTATATCTTGGATCCACCCCTCTAGAATAATGGAGTCCTCTTCACCCGCATACAGTGGAGGGCGGTGTCTAGTGACCGTCAGGAGCTAGTCCTCCTCGATGCCCTTTTGAAGATGGAGCGGAGGTGGGGGTGGCAGCTAAAGTTAGGGCTAGTGCTGCACGAACTCCATGAAGGCCTCTTCAAGGCATCCCCATTCATCTCGATCAGCTAGTTGCAAAACAAGAGGCGGGTTAGGTCTGAACCTTTTGGTTCACTAAATACCATTCACATATTTCCCCCTTTGGGGGTTACCTGGGCTACCCATTACTTTTCCTTACTATTGGATCCGAGTTTGTTGGTAAAACTAAAATTTCCAAGGTACAAAAACCATTTTTAAAAACTCAAGGAAAACATCATTTTAACCAATTTTTCTAAAAACAAATCACAGTTGATAGAACTAAAGCTCTGATAGCAACTTGTAACACCAACAAAAATCACCATTGAATTTTTTTGTTTTTAATGTAAAACCATCCAACCATAAGAGGGGGTTTTACTGCCGTAATTGGTATAAGTATGGATCTAGGCCTCCTTGTATCAACTACAAGGCAAAATAGAAACAAGTGAGCCCATGATAAACATAGCAAGGTAGCACTTCATTACATAACAAAGGTTAAATGTTTATTACTAAGAAAATATTGAAATACACAAACATTTTTCAGCAGAAATAAAACATTAAAACTAAAAAGTTGGAAAGGAAAACAACCAGATTTCACTATCTTTGAGCCCCAACCTTGGACCACTATTGCATCACTCTACCCCAATCATATCATCATAAGTGACAAAGTCATCCACAGAATCCTCATTCACCTACATAGGCTTAGGAGGGGATATTGCTCGTGGAAATGATCAACACCCATAATAGGAGTGATGAATATGCTACATACTAAGTAAGGTAATAATACAATCAAGTAGGTTAAAGCAGTTAATGACACCACAACAAGAAGTAAAATGCTCATAAGCAGGTTATAACGACTCGTTCATTATTATTTGAACTCAAGATATTAGAACAATAAATAGTCAACTCATGATTTATATCCATGTGGGTTTTGAGACCCCACTATTCTCACCGGACTAGTAAATACAATACAAACCTAGAGCTACACACTCTTGACCACTATTCTCACCGGTGGATCGGTAAATAAGTACAACTGGTTCCGACCCACGTGGTGTTCCATTGTATGTAATTAGTGTATTTCCATAGGTTATTATTGTCCAAGGGTTTCATTACTTGAGATTAGGACCCCACTATTCTCATCGGTGAACTGGTAAATATAATACAAACCCAAGGCAACACACTCTTAGCCAGTATTCTCAAAGGTGAAGCGGTAAATATAATACAAATCTAGAGCAAAATTTTCTTGGCCACTATTATCAATGGTGGACCAGTAAATAAGTATAGTTATCCCTGCCTCAAGTGATCTTATACTATAAGTGATTAGTGTCTTATTCGTTTTAGATACCATACACAACCATGCATAACTCAAGTACGACTCTTGCCCCACTACCACCCTAGGACAACTCATTTCCTGTGGAAACCCTAATTTAATAATCCCGGGTACATCCTTTCCCCTAATGTTCTCGTGAGTCCCCAATTCATCCAATAACCCATACCTATCATTATAAACCCCTCTATTCATGAGTCATATCCTACTTTCTCCATTTCGTACATTTGATAACAATTAGCCTCATGGGTTATCCCTTAAAACCCTAGTTTTTCCCTAGTTGATCTAGCCCTTCCTCTACTACTTAGTTAGCCCTAATTTTCTACAACCATACATATTTCACTATTCTTACTCATCCTCTAAAGTTTCGTAGTCTAACTCCTGCAATTCACACTTGTGATAATAACCTCCGTAATGGACCCCTTTTTAAAACCCTAATTTCACCATAGTAGATATATTTTCCCCTACTTATCTCACCTAGTAATTAGATTTAGCACATAATCCCCAAATAGATTATTTAACATCATAGTTTAGAGGTAAAGCCCAACTCTCCCATTTCTTACATGTGATAATGACCTATCCCTAAGGTTTTGTACTACCAAAACCCTAGCTCCACCTACTTAGTAATCTCCCATCCCTTAGCATTCAAGGACTCCCCCAATTGTGTGAAGCTACCCAACAATGTCATCATTTTACCCATATCCATTCTTAGCAACCATCCCTCACTTAACCACCCCTAGGCATAGTTAATATTAGGTTTAACTCACCCAATGTATGATCAACCCTCTCCATGCAATATTTTCCCTAATCCACTTTTATATTTACCATAGTTATTTGCTTAGCACCTTCCAAATGATATTTGGCTACCCCATACGCCTATTTTCACAATGTTGACCAAAATGCCCTAGGGTATCAAAATCTTACCTAAGTCTCATAGCCTTAATACAAGAACTTCCCAATATTTTAAAACGTGGAATGCCAAATGATAGAATTACACATCAACACATGAACCAACACAATCATGAGCGCACATATTCTTATCTTTAGACCTTTTAAGTCAAGCTACGCATACAACCCTAGATCATTTAATATTTCATGTATATATTCGCTTAACACATAATAAAGCCACATTTTAACAAAAACAAGGCCCTAGCTATGTTAGTATCCTTATAGAAATGGCTTCGGTCTTTAAGCAAGAATAATCTACGGATCCTTTTCTGTTCTCACTGGAACAATACCTGAAAATGGAAATATTCAAACTTAGGCTATCTTATCATTTTTTCCTTTTCTTTATTTTTTCTTTAAATAAAATAAAATAATAATAAGAAATCTAATCAAATGGAGCTCAAAAGGGAGAAAGGGGAGTGGTGGTGATCAGAATGGGTAAGAGAAGTGGAGTGGTGGCGTGGTGGTGACACAAAGGTAGAGGTTGTTTTTGTTATGAAAATTGGTGTGGGTTAGCAGTTGGGGGGGATGAGGGTGGTGTTGTCACTAGGTAGGCTAGTGGGGGGAAAGGTAGGTTGTGGCGGCCAGTGGTGGTGTAGGGTGGTGTAGGGGAGGTGTGGCCTGTACTTTTGTAGGTTAAAGGAGGAAAATAAAGGGGAGAAGGAGAGGGGGAGAGGAGATTAAAAAGCATAGGAGGTGTGGGGAGGGAAGAGGGGAAGAGATTGGGAGTGGCGTGGGCTGGTTGCGACGATAATAATAGCTAGAGGTTGGAACATGGGGGTGTAGGACAGGGTTTGACAAGGGAGAAAGAGAGGGGGAGGGGTGTCATTAGGGGTATTTATAGGTTGGAGAGGTGGGACGAGGGCACAAGGGAAGTTAACAAGGGTGGCTAGTCATAATGGAAGGATGGCACTACGGTCACAGGGCAAGGATGGTGTAGGGAGGTGTAGATGCAGGGGGTGTAGATGGAAGGGGATCGTGCAGTAGTGGGGACCATGTAGGCTCATGCCAGCATACATGTGCTGCATGGTCGAGAAGGGAAAGAGGGAGGGGGAGGTTGGATGGGTTGCAAGTTTGTAGGGGATGAAAATGGAAGGGGGTATTGTGCAAAGTTTGCATGTAAGAGGTAAAAGATAGGGAGAAAAAAGAAAAAGAGGAAATAAAGGAGGGAGACAAATGGAAAGAAGAAAAATAAGGGGGCTTAAGTCATCATTTGAGGGAAAGAAAAGGGAGAGGGAGGATTGGGTTGATTAGGGGGGGAAAGGATGAAATGAAGGGAGGGAGAGTGTGGGCCGGTTGTGGTGTAGCCTAGGCTAAAGGAAGGGAGAAAAAAAGAAGGAAGAAAGAAAAGGAAAAGGGCAAAAAAGAGAAAAGAAAAAAAGAGAGAAAGAAAAAGGAAAGGAGAAAAAAAGAGAAAGTTGTGGAATTTTTTCAAGTTGTTTTTTTTTTGTTAATTTTTTGGTAATTATATATAAATAATTAAAAATTATTAAAATTTGCCTATAATTTATTTTAGGCTAGATAATTAAAATAATATATCATAATTAGGCTAAATAACAGATTTTAAATCTTATTTTATGATTATAGTTATTATTATTATTATATATGCATATATTTTATTTTATTCATTATTTTATTATTTATTTCTTTGAAAATATTTGGGGTATTATAATACCTCTTAGGGCAAAACAGATATGAACCACTATTATCATCCGGTGGAACAGACATAAGACCTCAGTTTTTACTCATGAAATTTTTCACTTTAAGTGATTAATATCTTATACATTAGCACTTATCTCTAAATCATATTCTCATTCATGTTGATTATAAGTTTCCACTATTCTTTGTCTGGTAGATTAGACTAATGCACATCTCAAGAAATAACACATATGAGTCACTATTATCATTTGGTGGAACGAACACATAAAAATACTTCAGCCCAACTCACATAATTTTTCACTTTAAATTTTTAGTGTCTTACTTATAGTTGTTTATATTCAATATCATCATGCAGGACTCATATAGATATGTATATCACATAATCGAAAATATTTAAGGTACAATCACATAGTTAACAAGGTCATTCTTAAAGAATAGGTCCTTAATTCCCCAAATATTCTGATTATCATAACTAACATATTTAAATTCTATTTTCCTTTTAAAATCATAAAAATTCTATTTTTAGCCCTAATTGACCGAAATGCCATTTTCTTATCACCAACCTTTTAATCTCATATTAGGTAGCTTATTTTTTACACAACCATCATTTAATTCTCATTACTTAAGGAATATTAGATAACACTCTAAAAACTCATTAGGCCAAGATTTTTTTCCATATTACCATCAAATGACCAAAATTCCCTTACGATAGTTGAAATACTCATAATTTTCCAAGTCCTTATGAGTCCCAATATTAATACATTTCAATATCTGATTTTTATACGAGATGTATACCCCAAATATATACATAGATACCACATATCCAACATTATACCCAAATTTATACTTTGAAATTTACCTCCAAGATTTCATGTTATTGTATTATCAACATCCATACTATCCATGTAACATTACTAAATAGGATATCACATATAAGTACACATTACTTATACAAGTCCTAACTACAACATGTATCCTTATTGATAAAGAAACCTGGCTCTAAACACATAATCCTAAACTTCCTTCTACAAGATCACTGGAATATTACCTATGAACACAAGAATAATCCATAATTAGAACTTGAGAATATGAATCAAGGTAAAATTTAAGATAAAGGAGGGTGTGAATGGGAATAATCAAAATTAATGGGCAGCTCGGATTGCATGGAAGCTTGGTAGAATGTATAGTGGTGCTATGGTAGTTTTTGAGTGGAGCATGGGTCTGCTAAAGGGGTATCACAACTATTCCAAAGGAAGGACACAGGGGCAGCATGTAATGCATGCACGAGCTGATAGTTAGGAATGTTGATGGGTGATCTATGTGAGGTTAGCACGATTGTGTGTGAAGTGCAAATGTGAGAACAAAAGAGGGCATACGATTATATGTAAAACCATGCATAAGGATAGTGTGAGAGGGTAATACTAAGGCTTGTGAGGGTGCAGGACCATGCACCTAAATAAAAATGAATAGAGTTTAATGGGGAAGAAGGAAAAATAGGTGGTGTGGGGTGGTGATGGTTGATAACAATGAGGGGGAATGATTGGGCGGTATTGGTGGTTGGTTTTCCAAGGAAATGAATGCACTTGGTGATGGTGTGTGGTGTCAATGGTTATGGGTGGCATGAAAAAAGGGTAGGAAAGGAATAAGAAGAAGAAAAGGGGGTGATCAGGCTAGCTTCCTTGACATGAATGGAGGGAGAGGGAGTGATTTGGTTGGGTAATAAATGAGGCTAAGTCTGGAGATGTGTGTGTGTGTGTGGTGAGTGATAGAGTAGAGGATGGTGTGCACACAGGGAAATTCAACATGATCAAGGGAAATGGGTTTAGGGGAGAAATTTAACTAGACACATCTCATTGATTTGTGAGAGATGATGGTTGATGACGAGGGTAGGGTAGGTATGGTAGCATGGCAGAGGGGGTATGGTTAGGAGAGATTAACATAGGGAAAGAAGGAAGAAGAATAAGAAAAAGAAAGACAATTGGGTATGGGAAAAAGAAAAGGGAAAAGAAAAGCAAAAGGAGAAAAAAGAAAAAGGATAAGGATAAGTGTGTTTATGGCTATCATTCTATTAAAATTTGTGATTACCTAAATTAGGTCATATTAAAATATTAAATATCTAGGATAAAGGTTAAGTTAAAATATAAATTACTTAGAATAAAGATTAGGATTAGGGTAAGGTAAAATATTGATTTTTGATATTAAAATTGGGTTAAGTTATTAATTATTTAGAATTAAGATTGGATAAAATTTGGGGTATTACAATAACAATTATCCATTACAACCTTACATACACATGTTTCCATGGTGATGTATCAAGGGTTGTGTGTCAAACTAAAGGAGAAGAAGAAGACATGCTTTTCCTATCATGTCTGTAAGTGTGAGGATATAAGATCATTAAGAGAATATTTCTTGATATTACAAAGCTAAAGAGAGGCACTTTTTGGGCCGGGGTTTCATGCATGAGGTGGCAGATAAGATGATGGGAAAATAGGGTGGTTGAAGTAAATATATAGGTGTTAAATGGTAGTTGGTTAGTTATGGATTTAGTTAATAATTAGAAGAATATTCTCAAGGTTTAAGGTGGGAACATATTTATAGGAATGAAGGGATACTATAGAGTGGAAGATTTGGGGAGATGGGGGAAGAACGTGCAATGTGTTTGGTGGTGATTGGTTGGGGGAATAATTACAAATGATTGGAAGAATACTTATAGAATAAAAATCATACAAGATTTTTTCCAAGGGGGATACATTGAGCTTAAGGAGAAAGGAGAAGGCCTTTATAAGGCATAAGGGTGAGTTAATATAGGTTTAAAGACCATTTAGCATAGATTATAAGTGTTAGATAGATAATGAATAAAAACTGATTGGAAAACCTTTAAGGAATATTCTCTAATGCACATATGCTAATTACGCATTTCATTGTAGGATGGATCTAAGCTAGATTGAGGTTAAGATTAGATTGTGATATAAACTAGAGGCTTATATTAGGGTTTACAAGGGTTAGACATGGTTGAAGTTAAGAAAGATAAGTTTTAATTGATCATACAATAAACTGATGAATATTAATAAAAATAAAGGTAAAATATTTAATTTTTTTTATAAAAATAATAATATGATTATTTCCAAGGTTTTATATTATTTATGATAAGTAGAAGGCCAATATAAAGTTAAAAATGCAAATAAACATAAAACATGACATAAATAGTTCTTTTCATTGTGATCTTCATTTGGATAGTTAGAAGTGGCTCAAAAGTCTCACAGAACTTAAAAATGTAGGAAATGCCAAAAAGAAAGAACATAATGTTTATTGGGTTTTCAAGTTATTAAAGGATGTAACAAATTTTATAAAAGTAACCCATTTATTTTTAGATCATAAAGATCTTAAAGGATTTAGGGTTTTGTGAAAGCACAGGTATTACATGTATAACTTGGGTCAAACAACATCTTATTAAAGGTGTTTTTACATTTTATTCCTTTAGCTTGAGATAATCAAAGTCAAATGCAGTTGTATTTCTTATTTACATCTTACAATCCTACCTAGAATATCTTCCTAGCATAGGTAGCATAGAACATGACTTTTTAGTTCCATAGAGCTCAATTTATATGCCATATTGTAGTTTACTTTGTTATAACACCTACTATTATCTTATTTTATTGACTTGTGTTATAAGAATGATATAACATCAGCACTAGGGATGTTCAAGTGAGGATACATGTGTTTTCCAAATTGGATATACGATCATATCAATTAAACCGGATATCTATACCTTTGGATATCTACAAATACATATAAGATAAATATATAGTTTTCTTATGGATGTTCTAAATAATCAAGTTTAGAAACTTATAAACTAAAATATTTAGAAATAAGGATGGGAAGTTGGATAATATTGATATCAATATTCATATAAGCGCCATATATTATCCAAAAAGAGTGTTAAAAAATATTACATAGAATTAAACTTGAAAAAATGAAAGAGTTTTAGAAAATAATCACTAAATCAAATTATATAGTGTAATAGTCATCAAAGGACTATATAACTTCTACAATACTTGTGTAATCATTTTAAAATTATAAAAAATATATTCTTATTTTATATGGTCATCAAAGAGTTCTCATATATAATTTTATATTAAATACTCATAATTTTACAAATAAGATATTGTTGTATTTGTTAGATTAGATATCTAAATTGTTTGAATTTTTGTTGACCGAATTAGTTATTTGATTTTTTAAAATTGGATTGATATGAACATTAAATAAATTCATCAAATATCAGATATGATAAACAATCATCTAATCTACACACACAATTAACCATCCTATAACAACCATCACATACCCTTGTTGCTCCCTTAGGCGGTCCAAGCTTTCATGGAATTCAAGCCTATGATGGCACATGACCCCTTCTCTAGAGAAAAACCTTACTAACAATAATGTATGAGGGTTTCGTCCAAGGATAAGATACAAATTATATCATAAAACATAGATAAAAAATGAGAGAAAATTAGGCATTCAAAGATAGAGTGTAGCCAGAGAAAGGTGATCCTCTAAACTAGTTACTACAACTATAAAGGGTGTATTCAAGTTCTTCTATCTACACTTAGTCTTCTCTTATCTTTTTGAATAGTCCATATAATTTAGCATGAGATAATCCTTTTATGTAAACATGATCATTCGTAATGGCTTGAATTTATAATTATATACTTGTTACTCCATGGGAAAAAATTATATGCAAAATTATTTGCATCTAAAATTAGGATTATACATAAAAATAGGTATTAAAAAATATAATATGAGAATATCTAATTGTGAATTGAGCATACATTAAGTAGCATTTTTCACTAGACTATCCTAATTAGTGAAATATATGATTTTTAGAATAATTTACTATATTTGAGGCATTCAATATTGTAGTTTGGAAATGATTGATTGCATATACTAAAAATTGGGCTTATTGTTGGGAATTTTTTTTATGTATGATAATTGAATTAACATCATGGACATATAACATGTAAGAACCCTCCTATATAAAATATACTAGGTTTTATATGTGCACTGTACATGACATATCTATATACAAGTACAATGATGCAGGAGTAAAAGATCAAGACTTAGCATTTATTGTGTTTGAGCCTATTTTTCTCTATTTAGAGATGGTCCCTTACAAATTAGAAGCCAAATGGATGACTACATTGCTAGTTATAGACGAAACTTACAAAACAAGTCACTAGAAATATAGACATGTGCATGGCATGCATAGATGTCATGAATATGTTGCATGGAAGGAATGAATGTGGCATTTGAATTAGAAGACTAAGTTTAATGTTTTGGATGTGTGATATTAGTTTAATCTAGCTATTATTTTGTTAATTATTGCATTAATATTAGCTAGTGGATAAAGAACTTGAATTAGTCAACAAAGTAGCTTAATTCTAACTTTTTAGGAATTATCTTCCAATTTCTTTATCTAATTAGATAGATTGTCTTATACTAGTGGAGACAGTGTAAAGAGCTATAAAATCCATAAAGGCACACGACATTAGAGGAGATTGAATGGAATGAACAAAATTGTAAGTATTACTTATTTGAATTATATGTGAGTGATTATTATTGAAACCCTTAATCTCTTTGTCTGTATGAATTAGAGATTAAGCACTATCCTTCAAACCCTCCACAAACCCATGCCATCTTCAACCCTAGCCATCACCTTCAAGACCATCACCATCATCATCATCTTCAACATTCATCTTCAACCTATTCTTCTTACTTAACTCTACTTATTTTATTTTCAAACCTTAGATAATAATTCTAATATTATCACACATCCATCATCATCATCATCTTACCTTCAAAATATATTAATCAAATCATCGTCATTCCAATCATTCATCATCATCATATTCATGTCACAACTAAACCTAATCGTAAACCCTAACCCTAACCCAAGAACCAAACCGTCCAAAACCATCATTGTAATTTCTTCTTTGTTGAACCATCATCATCATCTTCAAACCATCATATTCCTTAAATAATACTAACTAAACCATATTACCACCCAAACCATAATTCCATATTCATACACACATCATACAAGCCACCAAAATAGTATTGGTTGTGAAAAAATATAAACCAATCAAACAATCAATAATATGCAAAAATTAAAATTTTATTACTATCTTGTCAAATAATAATAAAAAATTTAAAAATACTGAACTTATATTTTTTTCTCAATGAGATTAATCATTAACATCATCCACTCAATTAGGAACTCCCTCTTCTTAATTAAGATTCTTCTTATATCATACCACTCGATCTAGAATACAAAAAAAATTCTTTTTCCTAATTCTTATTCCTCACTTTATGGCCCAATCTTATACAAGAGACCCTTTAATATAAGCTAAATTTTTTAGCACCAACAAAAGAACAAAATTATATCTAAATATAAGAGAAAATGGGCTTAAAAACATGCTTTCTCATTACTGGGTCTGAGAATATGGGTTGCTTGTGTTTCTCAACACAATTGTGTTTACCTACATAACCCATCATTGTTAAGCCTTGAATAATCTATTTTTCTATATATGAAAACACCCTAAAAGGGAGGTGAATAAGATAGAATGAAAGATAATGAAAAATTATAATTTTTCACAATGATTTATAGTGGTTCAAGGACCCAATGCACCTCTACATCTACTACCAAAATGTCTTTCATTTTGGATTTTGAAATCTTCCTTTATTGTGTATTGATGATGATCACTCTTATAATTTTATGAGTCTATAATCTCAATTACCTATATGAGAGATGATTTATACCTTTTCCTATTCAACCTCTCTAGGTTTATGGATATACAATTCTAATGACCTCTTAAGTAATTCTAGACACACAACCTCTTGATAATGAGTTTTGAAGAGTGTTGATGTTTTTATAATTGATTCCTCACAAAATATATAAATAAAAGTGTATAATCAAATGTGAGGGAAGTAAAAAAGCTATATGAATAAGTATTACAAGTTTAATAACAACCTAGCTAAATATCAAAAACAAATTGAGCACTAGTGAAGTTTGCTTTATATTTGAAAGTGTAATCAAAACTCTCTTTGATTCTTTATAAGATGTGAAAATGATGATTCTAGAGGCGTTTTTCTCAAATGATTGATGTTTATTAAATTATAAAAACTCTTATTTATAGTGCTAAAGTATGAGAAAATTTTTCACTAGCCGTTAGATGTAAAAAGTACTCCAACGATTGAATTCTAATGGGTAGAAAATCTAAAAAATGCACATAACAGTCGATTGGTTTTTAAACCAGTCGATTATTTTTGATAGACTAATTAATGGGTTTAAGCAGAGGATAAAACACATTTTTCTATATAGCAAACCAATTGATTTTTTTAAACCATTTTACTAGTTTTAAGAAACCAACCGATCGGATTTGAGAAATTAGTCGATCAGTGGAATAGTTTTCGGCACTATAGAACTTTACAAAAAAATGATAATAACTTGAGATACAGAGCTTGAAATTGAGTATTGATTTTTTTCCTCAATAAATTAGACATATTAAGATTTCTAAAGAAGTGTTATTCATCCAAAAATAATATTTATAGAATTTATGGTGAATTTTACAAGTCATTTTATATGCAAAACTACTTAAAATAAAATCAATTTAAGATAATCTTTTACACTCATACTTAGAAATAATTTTGATGCATGAATTTACTTTAAGAGATTTCAAAATAATTTTTGAATAGGATTATAAATATCAAATCATTGAAAAAACTAAGTTCTCAATATTTAAGTCATATGTACATAAAACCTAAGACTTTAACATACTCTTTGAAGCTTGAGTCTCGGGTTTTTTAGCACACTTGCTTACCCCTTCATTTTTTGTGTATTCCATATATGAAATTAAATTTCTTGAAGCTAGAGTATTCTTTTTTTGTCTTTTTTGATCATTATCTTTTGCTTGATATGTTTGTAAACTTGACCTCCTTAGCACTCCTTGACTTAATTAAGTGTTGAATATTTAGTTTTTGCTATGATACACATACACACTTAAGAAGATAAGTCAAACTCATAATTGAGTTTTTATAATCAAAATAAATTTTGATTGACCTATGAGGCCAAAAATATCCCCTTTTTGATGATGATAAAGAAAAATATGATAATATTATGAGAGATTAATTATAGAAATGTGAAAGTGAAAATCATTACATTTTCTCTAATCAAATGGATTGTATATTGGTCATTTTGCAATAAAACCACACAAGTATCATATTAATGACAATATGATGATCAAACAAGTCAGCACTTAACATCAACCCTTCTCCCCCTTTTGTCATCAACCAAAGGAATAGGTTTCAGAAAACCATATGTCCAATCAAAAGATAAGTGCATGAAGAGTTACATTTATAGGGAGTGAAACTCCCCCTCAAGATAAGCACATTCTTAATCAAAGCCTAAAGAGATCAGTCATACACAATATTATTAGGGAATAACATCTGTGAAACATATATGACATATCTCCCTCTTAGGCCATGCCTAGGGTTTAAGCACAAATTATCAAGAATTATGCTCCCATTAAAGGTATCTATATAACAAAATTAAAATTAAGATCATAATGAGAATTACTAAGACACCACTATCTTAAATCACATGGGCAAAAAAGTAAATCTATAAGTATCAAGATTCATGTAAATAATTTAGATATAATAACATTAAAGCTAATGAGGTTTCATAATTGTAATATTTATAGTAATATGGCACAAATTAATGAGTCATAAAATAATTAGGAAAAAAATGATATGGAAATAAATAGAAAAGTTACACATGGTTTTGTGGAAGTAAAAGTCAATCACTCAAAAAGAATATAAGATGGGGATGGGTGAGAATCAAACATTATTCAGCAAACCTCTTTCCAATACACCAAGAAGTAAAGAGTGAGCTTTGTGTTTCCATTTGCAATTAAATATATTCTTCTCTTCTTATTTTTATCCTTTACACAAAATAATCAACTAAGTGTTCTAGGCACCCAACTTTTCTTAGGTCCCTGGGGATTAGTGATGTGTCTTTGAAGGATGGTTCCCTTAGGCACCTATACCTCCTCGGATTTTTTTACTAAATCTACCATTTTTGCAAGATGAAGCAATATGACCAAGAAAACAAACTTGATTCCTATAAAACATCTTCTTCAATATTCATGTGCCCGCATACATGACCAAATCACATGATTATATCATTATCCTCAATTTGATAATGCCTCCCCTCACACCAAAATGACTACAATTTTGCTACTTGCAAGGTTGAATATATTTTCTTTAGCCTTTGTACCACGAAACATCATGCTCCTTTATTTCCTCATCTTCATCCAAACAAAATCTAAGTAAATTTCTTAACATAAACTGTAATACCGTGACCTAAAAATATTTTGAAATTAGTTTAAAATTATGTTAGTATAAAAGAAAATTTATTAGGTTTTGGAAAGTGCTAACAAAATAGGTGAAAATGTGAGTTTGGGCTAGACCAATAAATTGGTCTTACTAAAAATAAATTAAATAATTCATCTAGGAACTCAAATAGATTCCTTAAAAGAACCACCTAGTTGGTGGGAGAAAACTAGTCAACTAGAGAGACAAGTCTACTGGTATTTATTAACTAGCTAACTATTTCTATTGAAACTTTCAGGAGCTTTTTGATTTTGTTTCAATTCTTGTTCAAAAAATTTTATAAACTTCTAAGTAGTATATATTTGTGCTAATAAATATATTTAATTACATTAGGATTATTTAGATCATTATATGATTTTATTTAGTGAAAAATCTCCCAAAAGCACTTTTTGAGGTATATTTTCTTACTTATCCTCACCTACTCACTTTCCTCTCTTCTTTATAGTCCATAATTGTGTGTTTTCTGCCTTGTATTCCCTTATATTTTATTGGTTTTATTCTATCTAGATTATCACTCATCCTACCTCACACTTTATCATTTAATCTTCATACACCATTTTCCTTTATACTCCAACTAAAGGTCAATATCCCCCCTCTTTCACTCCTTATCAATAAGCCTATCCTCTTCGCCTCATTTTTTATTCACATGCATCCTTACTTGCAAAATTTTCCTTTTCCTCTCTTTTTCCTTAGCCTTGTTTTGACCATGTGTTAGAGAAGCCTTCTTCTCCATTCTTGCAAAAACTTAGCCCTTACCATTTATTGCTCTACAATTCTGAGCCCTTATCCTTTTTTCTCTTCTTTTTAATATCTACTTTAACCTCCCTTTATTTTATCTTACTAAAGGGAGATTAAAGTTTATAAAAGATTGAAGATTCTTGGATTTTCTTCTTCTTAGCTATTAATCTTTTTGAGCGGACATTGAAAAATTTGTGCTCTTATTTTTTTATATTTTATATTGGTCTAAAGTTTTTTGTACTAATTTTTTGATTCTTGATATGTTTAGGATAATCAATAAGTTTGGTAGTAGCCATCAAGATAGGAGTAAATTATATTGCTAAAGACATTGCTAGAAGTTAAGGTAATCTTATCTCTAATATGGTTAAGTGCTAGAGTGTATTATGTTTGTTGATATGATGTTGAAAATTTTCTATGTTAAGCATGTGTCTTCTCGATTACTTGAATTTTGAGCACATTAGCATGTTTTAATTATTTTGGCATTGGCATGATTTTGATGAGTTAAGTATATGAAATATGGTGCAATCTAATTAATTAGCATGAATCCATATGTTTCAAAGTGTAAATATGATTGTATTTGTATACGTAATTCAACAGTATAAGATCATGTTAGGATTATATGGCTAAGTTGGGAGTTTATTCTAGTTCAACTGCATGCTTAGTGTTTGTTTTTCCTAGTTAAACCAATCAATTGATATGAGTAAGACTAGTCCATTGATTCCTTGTTTGACTGCTTTGGCCTACTAGCTAACTAGTTAATTGATACTTGATTTTTCTTGCTTAGGTCCTATAATAATCTATGGGTTAAGTAGTTAACCAATCCACTAGTTCACCAATCGATTGGTTACCCTCAACCTAGGTAACTAGTTTTGTTAATATGATGTTATTTTATTTTGTTGGGCCCCAAACCAATCCAATGGTTTGTGAAACCATTACACTAGTCACCCTGGGACCTATGCAATATTTTTAGGGTTTAATCCTTAAGGTTTGATCTAGCTTTGATTTTACTCTATAACTTTAAATTTACGACCTTAGCTTGGGATAATTGAACCTAAGGTAAGATTAAAATGGTTAGTTATATGGATTATGGCTTAAGAAGTCTTGTTTGTCATGATTTTGGTGTTATCTCTTAAATACTCAATTTGGATTCCTTAGTTTATGTTTATTGTCATCACCTTGTAAAACACTAACAACAGAATTAAGATTTTGCTAGAGCATTTTTTCTCTCATTCTCAAGGTAGCTATATAGGAGTTAGTGTGTAGGTCACCATTATGTTTTTATTTTTTTGCTCAATACATTTCCCACTCTACTAGATTATGGTTAGTGGAGTGTATGCACATATTGTAATGTTAGGATTAATATTGTGGTAGGCTAACATGGCATTATTGTCCAGGTTAGGTGGGTCTAGTACCCTTGTACAAGTCGTCTAGAACTTTCTATGTCCATCCCTTAGATGGGTGTGTTATTCAAATGTGTTTAGCCTTCACAGTAGTTATATACTAAAGATACGGTGTAACACCCCAACTTTTAGAACTTATAATTTTCATTTAAAGAGTTTATTTTGAAACCTAACACAGTAAAAGTACAGGGTGTTACCGCCACACTTAGTATAAGTCTAGTTTTTTCTATCATTCTTATACCAAGTGTTAAGGCTAAAGTTATTACTCCATTTAAATTAATAATAAAAATATAAGAACTAGATTAGAAAGACCAAGGAGGATTAATATCATTCTAAATAAAAAAAAGTTAGCAATTACAAAACTTAGTGAAAAGAAAATACAGAAGGATATAGGAGTACAAGAAATTCCAAGTCAAAATTTACGACCTTCAATTGATGTCACAAACTAACTTACAAATGCCACTACCTATTGAATAAGTAGGGGCCCAAGAAATATAACTCATTAGTACAATGGTAATGAGAAACCCATTATATAAGATTAATATGAAAAGCCTGTAGACAAATAGAATTCATCACAAAAATACATGGCATAAAATATTAAAATATACTTGTGATGATCAAAATATAATAATTAGATCAGATAAACAAATATTACTAAGATATATACTGCTTATATCCATTCATTTATAACATATTGAAACTTACCAGCTAAGAATCCAAGAGATGCTATCTTAAGTAATGATTACTGATGCAGGAGAATCCATAGATGACCCTCAAGGTGATGATTTGGTATACTTTCTTCTAGAGCTGATCACATTATTTGTCTTTGATGATAATGCTTGGACTAACCTTAATTATATTGCTTTAAGTCATTCTTATAGATATATAACATATTTTTAGGAAGAAGATCAATTTATATAAAAAGTAAAGATACTTAAGATTTTCACATGTTACAAGCTATTACAAAGGAAGATATTGTGCATGAAAGTCAAAGTTAAGAAGGCCTACTCAACCGTTCAAAGTTAACATCATTGTTTTGATTAGGATTCTTGTTAATTTTTTTTCCATGTAATCTTAGATTACTTTGTATTTAATATCTTGTTGATCCATGTATTATATAGGATATAAATACATTGTAATACTAGTTATGTGCTAGCTATCCATTTGTGTGTCATGTAGCTAAGTTAGTGTGCTAGTTAGCAATGTCCTAAACTCTTATATAATGCATGTGTGTTGACATATTGTAGCATGTGGGTGGATATTGATATTGAAATATAAAAAAAGTAATTCACTTGGTTAATTATCTCTTTGTTATTGAATACCCATTCTAAGACCATTTGGAATAATCTTATATTGGAATATTCAAATTGGATTTCTTTGAATCTTGTAGAATTATTTGAATTCTTGTTGCATTCTTTTTAAGTTCTTGATTGAATATTTCTACTTTTGCATCATAAATCATAGCCAAAATGGTCCTAATCTAACTACATTCACACTAATCTTCATCCTTCTTTTAATATTTGTGTCAACTTTGGTACCAAAGCCACGTTTTGGCTTTGATCTATTTGACACCAATTTTTCTTCTACCTTTCTCCTTTATTTGAAACTCCCTTTCTTCTTCCTCTTCTTTCATGTGTGAACTCTTTTAGAATTTTCTCCTCCTATACACATCCATGCATGAGCATTTTCCTACGTGAAATTGAATAGGTTAGTGTATCTTCAATCTCAAGTTTGAAGATAGTCAAATAGATTAGTATATATTCAACTTGGTCTTCAAATCTTCAACTTCAAAGTTGAAGATATTATAAGAGTCTAGTATATCTTCAACCAAAGTGTAGTAGATCTTCAATCGAGTCTTCCCATCTTTAACCTATTATTCTTAGGCTTCAATGTGAAGGTTGAAGGTTGCCTAACTGGTGTTCGTACCTTCAACACTTGAAGGTAAGTAATCAATTTCCTTCCCTTCTTCTTTCGACCTTCCAGCCCGTTTCTTCGTTTCTTCTTAGTTTTCTTCATAGTCTTTAAAATCTCCTAAGTTACTGAGTGTGGTTTTAGTTTTGTGTCGTGTGATAATTTCTTCTCCATCCTCATGAGTTATAAAGTTCTTTTCACAATCTTTGGGTCAAAATAACTTAGTATATTCAACTTCTATTCTTTCTTATCTTTGATCACAATTAGAGAAGAATCTATCTTCACTTGTGCTCAAATATCAACCAACATTTATGTACTTCTTTATGTTTTTTTATTTAAGCAAGAAGTTTCTTTTTATTCATCAAGATTATCTTGAAGATAATCAAGATTACTTGATAACATATTTTAGCATTGTTATTTCTTTTATCTTACTTTTCGAGTGTAATATTCCTTCAAGAACATAGGCATAACTTCAATAAGATTTCAAGAAGTAAATTCTAGCAAATGTTTGAAGTTGTGTCCAGTTCAACTTGAATAGATATTCAAGTATAGGGGAAGAAGTATAAATAAAACTATGTATGATACTCTTCAACAACTTGCAATAAGTGTATATGCAAAAAATGCACAATTGCAATAATTTCCTTCCATTCAAAGCCAATTACAAATATTGGAATCAAAGGTAGCTGACCAAGAGACTCTTTAACACATGCATAATACAATGGAGGCTACAAATTATTGAGTTGAGGGAATGGTTAGGAGGGGAGTCCAAGTTTGAGGTGGTCATATTAATTCTAGGATGGAGTATAAAGAGAGAACCCACGAGAATGGATAAAATGACCTTATCTATAACTAAAGAGTCTATGCAAACCATCAACAAAAGTGCAACCATTTTGAAGATAAAGATATAAAGCTTGACTTTCCTAATTTTCATGGTGAATTAGACGTTGAATTATTTTTTGAATGGTCGCATGAAATTGAAGCAATATTTGAATTTAGGGAGTATGATGATATGAATAAGTGTAAGTTAGCAACTCTCAAATTTAGAAATTTTATTAGGGTTTGGTATGATAATCTTAAGAGAATACGTGATAGGAAAGATAAAAGTAAAATTAAGTCTTGGTAAAAGTTAAAGAAAAACCTAAGGAAAAAATTTGTACCTAAAGAATATGAGCAAGAGATATATATCAAATTAACTATTGTTAGGCAAGGTCTTCTTAGTGTAGAAGAATTCTCTTATGTGATATGCAAGAGAGAAAAGAACAAAAGTGTGCGAGATATTTAGGTGGCCTTAACAACTTGATTAGGAAAAAGTTGAAATGTTTTCCTATGATTCTCTTAAAGATTTGATTAAGTCAGCTTTAAAATGTGAAAGACAGACTAAGGCTACCAAAGATTATCAAAATACAAGTGCTTCAACTTCTACATCTAACAAAAATAATTTCAATGCATCTACAAAAAAATTTAGGACACATAACTATTCAACTAATGATAAAAAAATAACCCTAATTGAGATGATAAATTTAAGACTAAAGTTAGTGAAATGTATACTAAGAAATGCTTCAAATGTAAAGGGTATGGTCATTTTGCTAGGGAATGTCCTAATTTAAGAGTTTTGACCTTGAGTGAAATTGAGAACATGGAGCCATTTATTGATGATGATGACTTAGAAAATGAATCTAATGATGATGTCTTAAGTATGTATGAGGAAAATGGTAATCCTTATTTTGTATTACAAAGGGCATTACAAATACAACCTAATGATCAATCTACACAAAAGGATAAAACTTTTAAAACTGAGTGTAGAATTGGTGATAAAGTTTGTATGGTCATCATAGATAGTGATTCATGTGATAGTGAGAAAATCCTCAAACAACTAGGACTAGTGACTACTATTCATCCTAAACCATATTCCTTATAATGTATTAATAAGGACAAGGGAGATAAAGTGACCAAACAAACACTCATTTCTTTTTACATTAGTGATTATTATGATGAGGTGTTGTGTGATGTTTTGCCTATGGATGCTTGTGGTATTTTACTTGGTAGGCCATGTCAATATGATTATAATGCAACTTATGATGGTGTAACCAATGAATGTGTGGTACTAAAGGATAAAAGGAAATATAAGTTGAAACCATCCCAATGTGATTATGTATTATTGACCGAGGTTAAAAAGATTTTATTTTTACATGAAAGCGAAATGATTAATTGCATTGAGGACGAGGGTGTTTGTTATTCCTTGGTAACTAAATCATCTTAGTTTGGGGAGAAAAATTCTAACAATTCAAATCTTACTAGTTTGCTTGATGAATATAGCGATGTATTTCCAAATGATTTACCTCCTAGACTGCTACCTATTAGGGGTATAGTGCATGATATTGATTTAATTCTGAGGACGCCTTTACCTAATAGACCGACCTATAGATGTAATATCAGAAGGAATATAAGGAATTACCTATTCTTTCTAGGATATTTGTCTTACTTGTCATGTTAGATGCAAAATTATTAGGATTTGAAATATTAAAAGAGATGTATCCTAATGACGAAGACTTTCATGAAGAATATTAATTGTTTAAAGAACATGGAAGACATGGAAATTATGCTATATAAGATGGTTTTTTGTTTAAACTTAATAAACTTTGTGTACCAAGATCAAGTATAAGAGATTTACTTATCAAATAAGTACATGAAAGAGGTATTGTTGGCCATTTTGGTACTATAAAAAACTTTAGAAATATTACAAGAAAATTTCTATTGGCTACACATAATAAAAGGTGTACAGATTATAATAAATTGATGTGTAACTTGTAAAAAAAAAAGTAAGAGGTTTTTTTCACAAAGGTTTATATACTCCATTACTTGTGCCTAGTTAGCATAGACTTCATCTTAAAGTTGCCTAGAACACAAAGAGGTAAGGATTCTATAATGGTTGTGGTGGATAGATTTTCTAGGATGACTCATTTTATTCCCTACTATAAGATTGATGATGCTACACATGCTCCTAACTTATATTTTAAGGAAATTGTAAGACTTCATGGAATACTAAAAGTATTGTTTCATATAAGGATGTCAAGTTTCTTAGTTATTTTTGGAAAACATTGTGGCACATGTTAGGCATGGTGTTATTATTTAGTACTTCACATCATGCACAAACTGATGGACAAACTGAAATTACCAACCGTACTTTTGGCACAATGTTAAGAGGATTAGTATGCAAAAGTACTAGAGATTGGGATATTAATTTAGCTCATGCATATCTTCCTTATAATGGTAGCCCTTCAAGTACTACACATGCAAGTCAATTTGAATTTGTGTATGGGGCGAATCCTTATATACCAGTCGACATGGCGCCCTTAAGAAAAGGTGAACATAATAATTGTGATGCTATGGAATGAGTTCAATTTTTCCAAAAGCTTCATCAATAAATTAAGGGTAACATAGAAAGAGCCAATGAAAAATATCAAAAACAAGCTAATAAACATTGTAGTCAACAGGTTTATTCTCCTCATGATTTAGTGTGGTTACATTTACATAAAGAAAGACTTCCAAACCTAAGGAAAAATAAACTAATTTCAAGAGCACCATTAAAAATCCTTCGAAAACTTAGAAATAATGCTTATGAGCTTGAACTACCAGAATCATATGGTGGTGTTTCAAGGACATTTAATGTGGTTGATTTGTCTCCATATTTTAATTATCTCAATTTGATGACAAATTCTTCTAATTTTGAGGAGAATGATGCAAGAGAATCCATAGATGATCCTTAAGGTGATGATTTGGCATACTTAGTTCTGGAGTCGATCACATTGTTTGTCTTTGATGATAATGCTTTGACTAACCTTAATGATATTGTTTCAAGTCATTATTGTAGGTATGTAATATATTTGCAATAATAAGATCAATTCATATAAGAATTCAAGATACTTAAGGTTTCCACATGTTACAAGCCATTACAAAGGAAGTTATTGTGCATGAAAGTCAAAGTTAAGAAGACCTAGTAAACCTTTCAAAGTTAACATTATTATTTTGATTAGGATTCTTATTAATTATTTTCATGTAATCTTAGCTTATTGTATTTGTAATACTATTGTTGATCCATGTATTCTATAGAATATAAATACATTGTAATACTAGTTATGTGCTAGTTATCCTTTTGTGTGCCATGAGGCTAAATTAGTGTGCTAGTTAGCAATATTCTAAACTCCTATATAAAGCATATGTGTTGACATATCATATCACTTGGTTAATTCTTTCTTTGTGATTGAATACCCATTCTAAGACTATTTTGAGTAATCTTAGATTGGAATATTCAAATTGGATTTCTTTGAACCATATTGAATTCCTTGAACTCTTATTGCATTCTTTTTGAGTTCTTGCTTGAATCTTTCTACTTCTTCATCATAAATCAAAGCCAAAACAATCCTAATCTTCATCCTCCTTTGAAGATTTATGTCAATTAGAATCAATCTCAACACAATAACCATAACCTTCATAATATTTCTAATATATCAATATCAAAACCAATATTATCCATAACACCATAGGTAGGGCTTAAAGACACAATACTAATAAAATCCATAACACCACAAATATGGCTCAAAGGTAACTACCAAACACATAGGTACAAAGTCTACCATTGAACTAATCCAATAATCACTTTTTTTTGTTTGAGGAAAGATCATATCAAGATAGAGATGCTAAGGTACTCTGGTCATATTGTCACACCAAGGTAATATAGTATCCTACTGACTATCAACTCAATGACACTAATGTAACACCCCCCAAAATTTACAATTGGAAAATTTCATTTATTATGGAAAACCATACACTAAAAACGGGTGGTGCTACTGTTATGACCAGCAAGATTAACCCCTGGCTAATCTCATACTAACCACAAGGCTAAAGGTATAAAATTTATTAGCACGAATGATCAATGAAAACCATAATGGTTCAAAATTCATAAATAAAACCAAAGTATGCAAATGTCAGTGTTAATACAAAACAGAAATAAGTGCAATCAACGCCCACTACAGGAAAATAAAAACGGTAAGAAAACATAAAATGAAAAGTCCGGATAACACCTTCTTAGACCCCACACCAATACATCAGGTCATCATTCAGTCCCACCTAAGGCATCATATGCATCGAAATCATCTTAGGCATCATCTCCTACCCACATAGATTCATGAGGGCCACTGCTCAAAGGAATGAGCAGCACTCATGAAAGGGGTAATTAGTATGCTACATATTGAGTAAGGTAACTATATGGCTAAGATAAAGCATTATATGAAAAAGGTAGATAATGTAAGCAATAAGTCAGTCAAATTAATCACCATTATTAGACTTTAGGCAATTAACTTCGTCTTTTCACATCTCTCAAATTATATCCATGTAAGTATAGGAACTCCACTATTATAGCCAGTGGATCAGAATACACTCCAGGGCATAACACTCCTGGCCAATTTTATTTGCCAGTGGATAGGTCTCCAGGGTAAAATGCTCCTGACCACTATTCTCGCAGGTGGATCGGTCTGGCCTCGACTCACATGATGTTCCACTATAAGTGATTAGTGTTTTCCTCGTGATTTGTTATCATCCAAGGTTTGATTTATTGAGCTTGGAATCCTCCACTATTATAGTCGGTGGATCAAAATACACTCCAGGGAAGAAAGCACATGGCCACTATTATTCACCGGTGAATCGGTCTCTAGGAAAAAAATGCTTCTGGCCACTATTCTCACCGATGGATTAGTCTGGGCCCAACTTAATAGTATTTCACTTTAAATGGTTAGTGTTGTATTCGAGTCTTATTTAATAAGTAACTCCTAACTAGACATACATACCCCCAATGGAATTCCCCAACTCATTATCACTCTTCCACCCCAATGGGCCTCTACACACCCCAAGACTCCAATACCCTTTTTTTATTTTCCTTCCACCCTTCTCACCATGAATCCAAAAGATCGATACATGTGGGTTAAGGTTCACTTTCTCATTTCTCCACCTAGGCTCACCATTGCTTATGAGGGTTTCCCCTTGAAACCCTAATTTGGCCTATGTGGCCCTAGCCTCTCCTTTTCATATACAACACATACTACCCTATGATTCCAACACCATTACTCTACTCAACCCACTCCAAACATCACAACTCTACTCTTGAACTTCCATATGTGATAAGAAACCCTAGTTGGTCACCCCAAAACCCTAATACTCCTCTTTTCTTTTACACCTTTCCTTCACACACAAACTCCATCCTCCTTTTCGCTTGACTCACACCTTTAATAAGACACCTTCTAATCTCAACCCCAATTCCAACCAACCTCTATAAATTATCTCATAACACCCTTATACTTAGGGTTTTCCCCCAAAAACCCTAGTTAGGATCCTATACACACTTCCACTGACCCATGTACTATCTCTTCCCCAAATACTCTAATCACCTAAAATACTCTTTCCACCCCATGTTTAAACCTCAAACTAACTTTTTCCATATAAGCATTTCTCCCGTGTAAGCCTTACACTCCCTATGCAAGATTTTACTCTCACCCTTCATTTTATATTTTCTTCCTTTATTTTATCACCCATATGTCACAATACACTTAGGCTTTTTCCCCACTTCTTCTTACAAACCCCACCCTCTTTATTTATTTCATATCTCCACAACCACTCAATCTACCTAAGACCTCTAAGCTTGCATATCATACCATAACAACCATACTTAAGAGCATATCATATATAACAAGTCATATCACCCATATTTCACGTATTATAAATCATACTTGGTAGGGTTTTTGGGTTAGAGGGGGTCATGGTGATGGTGGTGGTGGTGGTTTTTCACGACAAAGGCGCATGCGGCGATTGTGCTGGTGGCTGAGAGGGAAGAAAAGGAAAGGATGAGGAAGGAGGGGAAGGAAAGGGAAAATGGTGGTATGGGAAGGTTTTCTAGGCAAGAAGGGAGGAATTGGATGTGGTGGTTGTTGTGGTGGTGGCGGCGTAGGGTGGTGTAGGTGGTGGAGATGGGTGCCAAAGGGAAACTTGAGCTACCCACTTTGCACAAGTGGGGAGAGAAGAGGAAGGGAAATTAGGGCAGGGGAAGGTCTCGTTTGGTAGAGGGTGATGTAGGGAAGAGGAAGGGAGTGTGGTGATGGTGGCACATCGTGACGAAGGTGGTGGCGGCGGCGACTAAAGAGGTGATGCAAGGAGGGATGGGGAAGGTTATCGAATGGTAGAAAAGAGGGGGGATTGAGGCACAGAGAGGGTATGGTTGGGAAAGTGGACAAAGGAAGGAAGAAGACAAGGGGAGAGAGTGGTTGGCTATTGGCTAACATAGCTCGCACGACCAACGGACAGGACAGGGATTTTGATAGGGTTGTAGGGAGGTTATGTGGGGGTGTTGGGATCGTAGGAGGGAGGGGAGTAGTGTAGGGCAGTGCTAGCTGCACGCCTTACAGGTCAATATGAGGAGTGGGTAAGGGGAGAGAGAGAAATAGGGCTACAAAGTAGCCATGTCCGCAGCATTGAATGATGGGAGAGGTTGAAGACAGGGGTAGAAAAGAAGAAAGAAGGAAAAAGTGGGATAAAATTGGAAAAGAGGAAGACGGGTGTGGATGGGGTGTTGGGCTGTATGAAGGAAATAAAAAAAAGAAGGGAGAGTGCTTGAGATAATGGAAGGAAATGAGAGGAGGGGGAGACAAGGAAATAAACCGCCTCCTTCCTTCTCCCTTGCTGCGCCGCATTTTGCTTCTTTTTCCCCTTAGATGCGGCATTTCATTTTAAAAAAATTACCAGCATCGTAGCCCGGTTCTTCCCCTTTTTTCCTTTCTTTCTTTTTCTTTTGGACCGCCAGTCCAGTCCCCCCATCTTCTTCTTCCATCTTCCCTCGTCGACGCCGCCAACCTGCAACTTTACCGCCCCGCCCTAATTTTTTGCCACCGGTTATGCATGATTTGATCGGCCAGTTTTTCCCCTCTCTTTCCCCACTGATCGGCCTATCATTTCAACCCAATCAACTCCCTTATTCTCGTGCATTTTTCTGTGCAACCCCTGCCTGAGATTTGCTGCCACCGGCCAACCATCGCCGCCGGTGACCCTAACCCTACTTGCCCTATTCCCTCATTATCCCACAGACCTCACCCTATCATTTAAACCCTATAAATACCCCCGATTTGAGCTCTGTATCGAGCTTTGGTTGTTTACCAAGAATTTCCCGACCTTACCACCGTCACCCCTTTAGCCACCATTTTTGCCTCCTTCGGCCAACACTGATGCCCGTTCTAGTCACTTGAGTACTCCTTAGACTGCCCTCTAGCTACCTAAATCTCTCTCATCCCTCGATTCTTCCTGCACAAGCCACCTAGGCTGTGCAAAGTTATCTCCTTGAGTAGCCCTATTTTCTACCTCCGCCGTCCTTCGAACTGCCCGTAGCCATCACTTTTACCGCTCACACTGCTCCTTTCACCTCCCAAATTGTGTTGCTGACCCTCCTCTACCTTCCCCTACCTTTCTTTTCCTCTTCCTCCTTCTCCTTCTCCTTTTCTCTCCTTCTTCTCCATTCGGCCACCACCACCGCCGCCGTGCACTGCCACCCTCATTCAACACCTCTCCATCTAGGTAGTCTTCAACACCCCATCTCCCACCTTCATTCTCCCTATTTTGTTCCCAGCCCTTAACTTTTCCTCTTTTCTTCTCTTTTTCTAGCCACCGCCGATGCTGCCGTGCACCACCGCCGGTTCCGCCCATCCACACCAGTCTAAGGTCGAACCCTAGACCCTCTCAACCCTTTTCCCTATTGTTTACAAGCCTTAATTTATTTTATTTCATTTATTTGAATATAAATACTACTACTACTACTACTACTACTACTACAACTATTAGTGTTATTATTATTGTTATTATTATTATTATCATTATTATTATTATTATTATTTCTATTATTAATATGTATTATTGTTATTATTATTATTAATGTTTTTATTATTATTTATGTTGAGGGCTGAAGCCCTATTGTAATTTTTATTTCAATTTTATCATTATTACTCTTATTACTTCTACTACTACTACTACTACTACTACTACTACTACTACTACTACTACTACTACTACTACTACTACTATTATTATTTTCAAGTGTTAGTATTATTATTTTATATAGGGTTGAAACCCTATTGTGCCTATTTTGAATTGTAGTAGTAGTATTATAAATATCAAGTCTTACTATTATTAATATTTTTATATTTTTATCATTTGTGTTTATTATTATTTATTATTTTATTATTATTCAATGTAGGGTCAAAAATCTACTTAATTTTATCTTCAAATATTATCCTTACTATTATTACTATTATGATTATTATCATTTTTTGCAATATTATTATGATTTTTATCATTATTATTATTACTATTTCATTATTATTATTATTATTATTATTATTATTATTATTATTATTATTATTATTATTATTATTAAATTTTGTTATTTATTTTAATAATATTATTATTGGTATTATTTTGGTAAAGGGGCCGAAGCCCTTATTTCACTTTGTTTTGAATAATGTCCTTTTTATTATTATTGTTACTATTATTATTATTCTTATTGATATTATTTTTAGTATCCTTGCTATTATTATTTTATTTTTATTATTATTATTATTATTATTATTATTATTATTATTATTATTATTATTATTATTATTATTATTATTATTATTAGGGTAAAGTCTTCAAACCTATATTACCAACTTTTATAATATTTCTATCATTTCTTATATCTTTAGTAAAATTCGAAACTTGTTAATGTTATTTTTATTGATATGTTATTATTTTATCAAAGCCCTAAGGAGACGTAGGAGCATGCTCCAATATCGGTGTCATTTTAGGTAAGGGTGTTACTAAGGCCTATTGTATGTTGATGTGCAGTAAATGCCTTGTATGTTATGCATCCTATGTTTATCATTGTAATTATTTCGTATATGGTATAACATGGAGTTCAAGCATGTTCTTGTGTTGTTATATGGCATGTTGAAGAACCCCAAAAATTTCTAATTTTCAAAATTATATTCAAATGAGGTTTTATTATGAAAATTAATTAAATTAATTATTTTTATTAAAATAAAAGGAAATTAATTATGGCAAATCAAGGAGAAATTTATAAGTATTTTAATTAGGATAAATGTGGGTATTTTATCTAATTAAGGATTTTTGGAAATTAATTAAATAAATTATTTTATTTAAAATAAGAAGGATAAAAATAGTGCCAAATTAATATTAATTTTATAAATAATTTAATTAAAGATAATTAGGGTCTTTTGCTAATTAAAATGGAATTTGTGGAAAATCTTTTAAAAATTCTAATTTGACCTAAAAAGGGATTTAAATATTATTTTATTTAAATATTATTATTTATAAATATCCCTAATATTTTAATTAATTTAAATACCCAATCTAATTATTTTTTCCTTTTTCCTTTTCCTTTTCCTTTTTCTTTCTTCCTTTCTCCTTTCTTTTTCTTTCTTTTCTTCTTTTTCTTTTTCCTCTCCTTTTCCCCAGTGGGCCTGCCCTCTCCCGTGGCCCAGTCCCCTCCCTCTTTCCTTTCCTTCTTGTGGCCCAGCCCGCGCAGGCGCTCCCCCTCCCCCTCCCTTTCCCTTCTTACGCGGCGCTTCCCTTCTTTTTCCATCAAAGTGCATCGTTTTATTTAAGGACTTTAGCCCGTCGACCGGCCTAGTCTCCCCTCTTTTCCTTTCTTTCTTTTCTTTCCCGGTCGCCGGTCTAGCCCACCTTTCTTCCTCCTCCTTCTTTCTTCTTCCCCGACGCCGCCAGCCTACAACTCCACAACCCATCCAAAAATTTCGCCGCTGGTTACGGTCGTTTTGACCTGTCGTTCTCCTTCCTCTCTCTTCCGCCTAACTCACCGACCCTTTTGACCCAACCAACGCTTCCTCTTCTCGCCCTCATCGACCCACATAACCTTAACCTCTCCTCTAAGTCTATAAATAACCCCATAATAGCCCTGTGTAGAGCCTTTGAATTCTACCCAGAAATTCCCAACCTTGTCGCCGCAGCCATTTCAGACGCCAGTTCTGCTACCTCCGGCCAACTTCGCGGCCCGTTCTGGCCACCCAACTCATCTTTGCACTTGCCTCTAACTAACTGTACCTTCCCCCTCCATCTATTGTTCCTACACGAGCCATCCCGGCCGTGCGAAGTTCTCATCTCAATCAACCCTATTTTCTGTCTCCGCCGCCCTTCGAACCACCTTTAACCACCTCTTCTGCGACTCCTTTCACCTCCCAAATTATTCTTCGGACCACCCTCTACCTTCCCCTACCTCTATTTTCCTCTCTCTCCCTCTCCTCCTCTCTTTCTCTTCTTCTCCTCCATTCGGCCACCACTGCCACTGCCATGCGCCGCCACCTCCATTCTGCTCCTCTCCCTCTAGGTAGTCTTAAACACCCCAACTCCCACCTTAATTCTCTCTATCTTTTTCCCAGCATTCAACTTTTACCCTTTTCTTTCCTTTTTCCTGCCATCGCCGATGTTGCTTATCCCCACCAATCTAAGGTTGAACCCTAAACCCTCTCAACCCTTTATCCTATTTTTATAAGCCTTAATTTATTTTATTTCATTTATTTGAATATAAATACTACTACTACTACTACTATTATTATTATTATTATTATTATTATTATTATTATTATTATTATTATTATTATTATTATTATTATTATTATTTCTATTTTTTAAATATATTATTATTATTATTAGTATTAATGTTTTGATTATTATTTTTGTTGAGGTCTAAAGCCCTATTATATTTTTTATTTCGATTTTATTATTATTATTATTATTATTATTATTATTATTATTATTATTATGAGTTTATTATTATAATTATTATTTTTATTATTACTATTTTGAATTACTATTATTATTATTATTATTTCATTATTAGTATTACAACTACTTTACTATTAGTTTTGCTGCTATTATTATTATTATTATTATTATTATTATTATTTCATCATTATTATTATTACTAAATTTGGTTAATTATTTTACTAATATTATTATTAGTATTATTTTGGTAAAGGGGTCGAAGCCCTTATTTCACCATTTTTGAATAATGCCTTTTTTTTATTATTGTTACTATTTTATTATTCTTGTTAATATTAATATTGATATTATTTTTGGTATTTTTTTTTATTTTAGTATTTTATCAAAAGCCTAGTCTTAGAATAAGTTAGTAATTAATAGTATTTTTGGTAGGAGGGAATCTAATTCTAGTTTTTTCCTCATAATAGGTGAGACCAGTCAAAGCCCTAAGGAGGTGTAGGAGCGTGCTCCAAGACCGGTGTCGTTTTAGGTAATGGGTGCTAAGGCCTTTTGTGTGCTTATATGTATTTTGTGCTTCGCATGCTATGTATCCTATGTTTATTATTATTAATTATTTCGTATGTGGTATAACGTGGAAATGAAGTATGTTTTTGTATGGCATGTGTACTATATGTGATGAAGTATTATATATGTGATGATATGTGTTGTGACCCTATAAGACATGCATGGAGGGTGTTGATGTGGTTTGTGTGGGAGAAAGGATGAAAAAGCAGGATGGGAAAAGAAGTTGACCAAGGGATGTGAGTTGACCTAAGTATTTTAATGATTCATGAGTGGAAGAATAAAATGGGAAATTTAGGGTTTCGTGTGAGAGAATATAATTTATGGTTTGTATAGGAGAGTTTAATTTATGATGTTATGTGGGAGAATCTAACTTATGATGTTATATGGGAGAATCTAATTTATGGTGTTATGTGGGGGAATCTAATTTATGGTTTTGTATGGGAGATTCTAATTTATGGTTGAATTTAGGGTTTTGTAAGGATGAATCTTTGGTTTTATATGGTTTGAATTTAGGGTTTGGTATGGATGAATCTTTGGTTTTATATGGTTTGAATTTAGGGTTTGGTAAGGATGAATATTTGGTTTAGTACAGATTAAATTTAGGGTTTAGTATGGATGAATCTTTAGGTTTTATATGGTTTGAATCTAGAGTTTGGTATGGATGAATATTTAGTTTTGTGTGGATTGAATTTAAGGTTTTATATGACGGAATCTTGGGCTTTGCATGAAAGAATTTAAGGTTTTATATGGATGGATTTAGGGTTCTGCATGAAAATTTTGAAAGGTTGCATAGGGTGTGTAAAGTTTGCATGGGAGTGAAATTTACTTATGAAAAGTTGATTTGGGATGTGAGGATGGTAATGTAAGCGTTGTTTAGGCTGTTGAACACTTTGGATGAAAAATAGTACGTGGATCATTATAAGGGTATGGAGGAGACTGAATTAGGATTTGGAGTGATTAACTATGGGTTGTTGTGATTAACTAGGGTTGGAGTGGCTAATTGTGGTTTGTTGTGGTTAACTAAGATTTGGAATGGCTAATTATGGTTTTTATGGTTAAATAAGGTTTGGAGTGGTTAACTATGGTTTGTTATGGTTAATTAGGGTTTGGTGTGGCTGCTTATGTTTTTTGATGTATCATGTATATTTGGTGATTAAAGTGTGATTATGATTATGGAATTTTATGATTTGTGATGTGTGAAGTGTAAAGGGAATGATTCATGCATGTCCAGGATGAAAGCTTTTGAATAAGATACTTAAAATATTAATTACGTGAAGTGGAAGATGTTGAGCCGGGCCCAGACCAATCCACTGGCATAAAATAGTGGTAGGGAATGTTTTCTCACGACCGATCCACCGGCTAAAATAGTGGCAGGCCATGTACCCTCACGACTAATCCACTGGCTATAATAGTGGGGGATCCCAAGCTCAAAAAAATCAAATCCTACAGTTGCTAAGACATGGAAAAGATACTAATTACTTATAGTGGAACACCGTACGAGAAAGGGGCCAGACCGATCCATTGGTATAAAATAGTGGCAGGATATGTTACCCTCGCGACCGATCCACCGGCTAAAATAATGGGGTTCCCGTACTCGTGTGGACTTGATAAAGAAAATGGCGTGAATTGATTTCTAATAAAAGAGTAATTAAATAATTAATCTGGAATAATCATGTACTTTATGTATGACCTGGATCATTTGTAGGTTATATAATTTCCTTTATGACCTTATGTACTATATGTGTGAGTTTTGAAAGTGTAAGTTGAGTATTATTTTTGCATAATTCTATATGCTTATGTGTTGGCCTTAGTGCTTGGTTACCTTACTCAGTACATAGCGTACTGATCACCCGTTTCATGAATGTTGCTCATTCCCACGAGTAGTATGCCCTTCTAACTTTGTGCAGATGGGCGAGACATCAGTCGGGGCTGAGTGTTGAGCATGTTTTAGCTCCAAGTTCAAGAGTGTCGTGGCCATATTTTTCTCTTCATATGATTTTATTTCATTATGCTATTTCTTGTGTATCGAATTTACCCTCTTATGATTTATTACTCGATTGAGTATTTTAAATGAACATTTTATCAATTGTAAGCTTATTTATCCTTTGGAAATGAATTACGATTCTTTATGCGTACTCTGATTTTGTTTTACAACCGTTTAATGCTTATTTGGAGTTTAGTTTGTCTTGATTTGTAATTAATTTTTAATCTTTTCCTAGCCTTAGCACTTGGTACTAAAACGGTCGGAGAGAACCGGTTTGGTACTAAGTGTGGCGGTAACATCCCCAGAATTCACGGGTTTTAATTTAAATATTTCCATTATAATTTCTTCCGTAAAAAAAAAGTAGTAAATTTTGGGGTGTTACACATGTGTATTATGTATATGTGATGATATGTGTTGTGACCCTATAAGACATGCATGTGAGGATGTTGATGTGGTTTGTGCAGGAGAAAGGATGAAAAAGGAGAACGAGGGAAATAAGTTGACCAAGGGATGTGAGTTGACCTAAGTATTTTAATGATTCATGAGTGGAAGAATAAAATGGTAAATTTAGGGTTTTGTGTGAGAGAATATAATTTAAGGTTTATATGGGAGAATCTAATTTATGGTTTTGTATGGGATAATCTAATTTATGATTTTGTATGGGAGAATCTAATTTATGATGTTATATGGGAGAATCTAATTTATAGTTTTGTATGGGAGGATCTAATGTAGGGTTTTGTACGGATGAATCTTTGGTTTTATATGGTTTGAATTTAGGGTTTGGTATGGATGAATCTTTGGCTTTATATGGTTTGAATTTAGGGTTTGGTATGGATGAATATTTGGGTTTTATATGGTTTGAATCTAGGGTTTGGTATGGATGAATCTTTAGTTTTATGTGGATTGAATTTAGGGTTTTGTATGACGGAATCTTGGGTTTTGCATGAAAGGATTTAGGGTTTCGTATGGATGGACTTAGGGTTCTGCGTGAAAATTTTGAAAGGTTGCATGGGATGTATACAGTCTGCATGGGAGTGAAATTTATGTATTAAAAGTTGACTTGGGATATAAGGATGGTAATAGAAGAGTTATTTGGGTGTTTGGAACTTTTGGATGAAAAATAGTATGTAGGACATATAAGGGTATGGAGGAGACTGAATTAGGGTTTAGAATGATTAATTATGGGTTGTTGTGATTAACTAGGGTTTAGAGTGGCTAATTATGGGTTGTTGTGATTAACTAGGGTTTGAAGTGGCTAATTATGGTTTGGAGTGGCTAATTATGATTTGTTGTGATTAACTAGGGTTTGGAGTGGTTAACTATGGTTGGTTGTGGATAACTAGGGTTTAAAGTGATTAACCAGAGTGTTGATATAGCTAAATAGGGTTCGGTGGTAACATGTGTGTATTGGTGAATAAAGTATGATGATGAATATGGAATCTATGGGTTATGATGTGTGGAGTGTTTAAATGACTTGGGTTGTGTGAGGTGGAGTAAGATGGACCACTGAGGCTAAATTAGAGTTTCAAGATAAAACCTTAGAGTGAGATGTGGAGTGGACTTGTCAATGTAAAGTAGTGGGTTTTCACCATATACTTAAGAGTTGGATTTCTACTGTGAGATAGGATATGGAGGAAAGGATGTTGGGGCAAGTTGGGAGGTAAATGAATCTGATGATGTGGTACGGATCTGTTGGAGGATAAGTGTAAAGAGAGTGAGTCATGCATGTCTAGGGTGAAAGCTTCTGAATAAGATACTTAAGACATTAATCACTTAAAGTGAAAGACTATTGAGTCGGGTCTCACCGATCCACTGGTTAGAAATAGTGGTTAGGACGTGTAGTCCTATGTGTCTCCGATCCACCGGCTATAATAGTAGTTAGGGTATGTTACCCTATGTGCCTCCGATCCATTGACTATAATAGTGGCGGATTCCGAGCTCAATAAATCTAATAGTTTGCTAAGACTTGGGAAAGACACTAATTACTTACAGTGGAACACCATGCGTGCCAAAGCCAACCGATCCACCGGTAAGAAATAATGGTTAGGGTATGATACCTTATGTGTGACCAATCCACCGGCTAATAATAGTGGGCAGGAGCATTGTGCTCTGCTTGTCTCCGATCCACCAGCTACAATAGTGGGGACTTCCGTACTCGCATGGATTTGATAAAAAGCATGGTGTGAATCGATTTCTGATCAGAGATTAATTAAATAATTAATCCGGACTATAAATGGGCCTTTTTGTATTTACCCGAATGATTGTTCGATATTATGTTATCATGATGGATTATGTTCTTTTATTTCTTCTGCATTATTTATATGATTTTATGTGCTTATGTGTTGGCCTTAGTGCTTGGTTACCTTACTCAGTACATAGTGCCTTTTCATGGGTGTTGCTCATTCCCACGAGCAGAAGGCCCTTTCTGACTTTGTGCAGGTGGGCGAGACATTAGATGGGGTTGAGTGTTGGGTATGTTTTGGCTCAAAGTTCAAGAGAGTTGTGGCCATATTTCAGTCCTTATGTGATTCTATTTCCTTTTGTTATTTCTTTTGTATTTGATTTATCCTTTGTAATTTATTACCTTGTATGAAGTATTTTAAATGAATCTTTTATCGGTTGTAAGCTATTGCTCTTTTTAATATGAATAATAATTCTTTACGTGTACTCTAATTTTTGTTTTACAACTGTTTAATGCTTATTTGGAATTTGGATTGTCTTGATTTATAATTGATTATTACTTTTCTTCTAGCCTTAGCACTTGGTACTGGAATGGTTGGAGAGAGCCGGTTTGGTACTAAGTGTGGTGGTAATATCCCCAGAATTCACGGGTTTTAATTTAAATATTTCTATTGTAATTTCTTCTCCTTAAAAAAAAGTAGTGAATTTTGGGGTGTTACAATAATATTTAAACCTAAATGAGATGCTTAATGTGTTATATTTAATGCTAAAAAGGGATATGGAATTTTGGTGGGGTATAAGTATAAGTGTTAGTAGAAGTATCCATATTTATAGCATAGAGGTAATTTGATAACTTCCATGTATGGTGTTGATTATTTTAATGGAAATGCATGCTAAGTGTTGTGGGATGTTGAAAATGATGATAAGAGTTTGTAGCATTAAAAATACTTGTTCTATCATTGAAAATATTATTTTATGTTCTAGGGGCATATTGGTAATTTCACATGTTCATAGGGGTGACCTAAATAAATGTGCATGGTAGGTGATAATGGGTGTTGAGAATAATAATAAGGGTTTTATGGTATTAAATGATGCATGTGGGTCATGGATATTAATATTTCATGTGCTAGGGTATTTGAGAATTTTTGCATGAAGAAGGAGTATTTTGGTAATTTTATAAGTAAGAAAGGTATTATAGAAATTTTATAAGTAAGAAGTGTATTGTGGTAATTTTATAATTAAGAAGGGTAACTTAGTAATTTTATAAGTAAGAAGGGATAATTTGGTAGCATTTCATGTAATATGACAGTTGGTTTAATGAACTTCCATTATAAGTAATAAGTGATGTTAAATAAGAGAATAAGGGTTTATGGCCTTGGTATCACTTGTTCAAGTATAATCATGTACACTATAAGACTATGGGTATTTTAATATATTGGAGTATATCATAATGAGTATGTGTGGTCAAGGAGTAAGTTGGTAAATAAGGTTGTGATATGATGTTATTTTCATAAACATGCAAGAGGTGCCTTAATTGTTAATTATGCATGGGAATGTGTGATGGTTGTTCTAGAAGTACATATTAGGATTTATGTATAAATGATTCTTTGGTGTGTAGGGTACTCATTTACATAATCAGTAATATCATCATGATATGTTAACCTACTATGGCATGTTGATAAATAAAAATGAATTACATAATGGAAGTGGATGATAAGAGGTAACCTACCTTAGGGGTATTTTGGTCATTTTGACCTAAGGTGCCTAAGTATGAATATTGGAACCTAAGATAGCCTTAGTGGACTAGTTAATTTGACATTGAAAATAATACTAATAATGATTACTTAATAATAATAGAAAAAAATAAAAATGATTAAGTATGTAGTTGATGTGTGTCTCGTGGTCACCTTAATTAATACACTAATATTTAAAGTGAAAGACCTCAAGATTAGGAATGTCGGCTCTTTAGGGGTCCCTACGCTAAAGACGTAGTTTAGCTCATGATTATTCTGGATTTTTCAGGTGTGCCTTAGTGCCCCAGCGAGGCCCTACATCTTACTCTTTTAGCTCTACGGACCTACTTAGGGGGTATGCATACTTATAGATTAGGTGTTCTTGTCGGTAGGGTATTATGTGCCTTCGTGCACCAGTGAGACTAGGGTACCTTTGTGTCTCTGGGTTTGTAATATCCCCCCAAGTTAAATAAATGGAATTGGTGTGCTAATTAAGTGGAAATATACTAATCACTTATAGTAGAACACCATGTAGGTAGGGACCATATGGATTATATAATTTGTATATGGTTATCAGTCCACCAGTTATAATAGTAGCCAGGTGTGTTTTTCCTTAGAGTTGTATATCTTGTGCTTGGTCTACCGGTTATAATAATGGGTTCCCCAACCCTATGTGGATATAATTTGAGAGATGATTATGTTAAATATCTAATTAATAGCTTAAGTCCAGATAATGATGATTGTACTGTGATGACTTGTTATTATGGTATGATAGCGGTCTTGGTGCCTGCCTTGAAATTGAGTGGTGGTATGTATTGATTGAGTATGATGTTGGACACTTAATTATACTATAAATACCTTCACTTGGATGCTCTCTTCGTAAATGCTGCTAAGTGAATGAATCTTATGACATATGATTCTTGAAGTACGAGTCAATCATAATGTTTATTATATCTCTTTCTATGTATATGTGTAATCTACAATTCTTATGTTTGGATTGATGTGTTGCATGTGGACCCTACCTTTTAGTTCTGTATAAAGGGTTAGGGTTACTTAGTATCGTAGTACTGAAAGATTCCTTTTGTGGGCCCTTGCCTATTCAATGGGCAGTATCCTTTGCAGGTTAGCCCGCAGGTGTTATCTAGGCTTTGTTTTCTGGTTAAAGAACATAGGACTATCCGAAAAGCTTTTAGGGTTTTCCTTTAAAATTTTATATTCCCTTGTTTAATGATCTTTCTTCTGTAACTATTAATAGTGGATTTTATTCTTGTAATGTATTTAACATGCTACCTTGATTTAGTTTTGTAACCTTGGTTTTGTGTAAAATTGGTTCTCTTTTTTTTAAGCCTTAGCACTTCGTACCAGAATAGTGGAAGGAAATTGGTCTGGTACTAAGTGTGGTGGTAGCATCTCTAAAATTTACTGTATTTGCTTCTACTCAAATTTTAAATAAAAAAAAAGTTTTCAGTAGTGAATTTTGGGGGTGTTACATATAGGTGTATGTATGTATACGAAAAATGGTTTGAATGTAGAGGAGAAGGGGCATGAGGTAGGGATTGGCATGGCTGGTGTAGACAGGTTGGAAAGGGTCTAGGGTGTAGGGGCGTGTTAGGAGCTAGGAAGGGATGGGAGAGGGTGATGTGCAACACGGGGCTTGGGGTGTGTTTGGCCTAAAGGGTAAAGGAAAGGCATAGTTGTGCACGGGCGAGGGAGAAGGAGAAGAAAGAAAATGAAAAAGAAAGGAAAAGGGGAGAAAGAGGGGTTGACAAGTGCGCTAGATGGGAAAGAGAAGAAATAAAAGGAAAAAAGAAAAGGCAGAGAAAAAAATAAAGAAAAAGAAAAAGGGGAAAAATAAAATGAATTTAGGGTTGGAATTATAATTAGGTTTATATTTAGGATTAAGGTAAAATTAATTTATTAGGAGTTAGAGTACCTAATTAGAAAAAATAAACTAGGGAAAATTAATCCATTCAGGTTGGGTTTAATAATAGAAAAAAAATATAAACGTAATTAGAAAATTTTTGTTTAAAATTTTATAGGGGTTTGTGGGTCAAGGGTTAACAAAAAAATAAGCTAACATTTAAGGGTTAGGTTACAAATAAAATGATAAATGCTAGAAAACAAGGGTTATAAAATTTTGGAGTGTTACATGTGGTGGGTGTGGTATCCCCTTATAAAGCCTCTTTGATATATGCTAACCATATGTGGTGGGTTTAGTATCACAATTGTGTTTTATGCTACCATAACTTTTGGTTCATGGTATAAAATTAGGCGTAGTTGCTTTAGAATCTTAATAATTGGAGTGTTATGGTCACATATTGGAATGATAATAACATGGATTGGCTTTTATAAGTTGTATGATTTTCTATATTATTATTATTATTATTATTATTATTATTATTATTATTATTATTATATCATGATATGTTTTCTAAGTGTGTTATTATGCCTTGTTAACTATATGACTTCTATATGCAACATAAGCTTTAACATGTTATAGGATAGATTGTTTTTACTTATTACTTCACATTGCTAATACTATTATTTCATAGTGACTACCTATTCCTATGGATACATGACGACTTGTAAGGGTATAAATTTCAACTAGAGCACACTAAGGGTGATGATGTGGGCCCTTAGGTAACCATTATTTGAGAAGCATGATATTACCTTTTCGTACAAGTGAGATGTAGGATAACCGATTTAGATAAATTTGGCCCATTGTGTTGGCATGTTTTATTCTTTTTGGTTATTTAAACTTTTGGCTTTGCTTCTTGTATTTTAGATCTTGTAAAGTATATCATTTATCTTATCATCACATTTCCATCTATATTATTCCACATCATATTAGTTCGATCATATCATGTGCATGTTGTTTGTTTTTACCTTATATCAAGCATGTGTTAGGTGATAATCACACCTCTCCTATATTTGATGTGGGAGTAACATCTCCTAATTTTATTTTCAAATGCTTTAGCATTGTATTAAAAAAATAATTAGGAAAATTTGGGGGAAGGGTATTACCATATTATATTTTTGAGAAATTCTTATTACGACCAAGTTTCGAAACATAACTTGCCTCTATTAACTTCCTAGTCCTCCTGTCATAGCTATTGACCTCAATCTCTTTGGTTCCTTCTAATTTAACCTCCCAACCATTAGCTAAAGACACTAACATCCCATAACATAACTCTAAGGATTTTAACCAATTCTCTCAGAAACATATGTACTGAGAATATCCCAAATATAATACCCAATCTTCTTTCCATTCATCCATTCTTTGCACCAAAAGAACATCAACATCCTTCTCGTCAATTAGAGTCCAGGCTTAAGCCTTTTCCTTCTAGACTTTTTTTTTTGCTAGTAATTTGGACATTTTTCCTTGATATGCCCTATTATAATAAAAGTACATGATATCCTAGTTAGTCTTTTAACCCCTTTTTAGATCTTCCACCTACATATAGTTTTAAAAAAATGAATTGAAGTAGATCCCCCTTGTCTTACCAATATTCTTCTTTTTAATGAGAAAAATTATCACCACAAAATTGTACCTATTTAGGATGGAAGCTAATAAAAGGAGAAATAGATCTTCATCTTGAATGGATTCATCCTAACTCTTCAACTAGGCAATTTGACCATTGAATACATTCAAATGAATCTTATAAATTATATTCTTCGGCCATATCAAGTGAGAAATATCCTTATTCATGAACAAATTATTAACTAATGACTTTTATGCATACATCATTACTAGATTTTCCCATAATTATTTTTAAATTTTCTCTCCAAGAATTTTACAGGTAATTTTTAGAGCATAGCTTTATATTTTCTAATTTTGTAGCATACATATTGCCGGTTTCTTATCCTCCAAGGTTGTGTGTAGTCGTTGTTGGATAAGAACAACCTTGATCATACTTTTCCATAACACAACATTATTCTTTCTACTAAAAAAAATCTATCATAAGCTTCTCACAGTAAAATATATATATTTTCTATGTTCCTAACTTGGACCTTCAAGTTTAATGTCTATTAGAACTAACTAGGTTCTAGTGCCACTTGTTGAATTTTTTTTTTTGGTGTATGATAATTGAATTTTTGTCTTGGACCTATCCTACATCCTACGTGAACCCTTTTGAATAAAATATACTATTTTTTTATTTATGCAACCTGTAGGACCTATCTATATATAAAAAAAAGGCATCAAAACAAAAACTATGTAAACATATGTACCAATCATGGAATAAAAAAATATGCAAAACTTGAAATTTTATTCGTATCCTGTCATGCAATATGAAGTTCAAGAGTTATTGTGTTTTTTTCTCACAAAAATTAATAAAAAAAATAATCTCTTGAAAATTCACTCGGTTAAGAACTCATCGATAGAATTAAGACTTCCCTTAGATCATACGACTAGATTTAAAATATATGAATTATTTATTCTAATTCATGTTCCTCACCATATGGTCCAATGTTATACAATAGACCCCTTTGTATAGACTAATAGAAACTTAGAATCAAGAAAAGAATAAAGGTTGCCCAAAAATAAGCCATGGAGAAAGTACACTAAAGAAATGTGACACCTTGGAACTATGTATGAGAACATGGGCGTACAGGCTAGTGAGGGCTACCCATGTTCATCAACATGATCATATTAACCTACATAACCTACCCATGTTGATCCTTGACTTCTCCATTTTGCTCCACCTTCACTCCTCTTTCACATGGTTGCGTTTGCTAATGCCAATAGATTGTGTACACCTATGAAGACATTCATTATCTTTGTTTCCATAATTCTAGGCCTTTTTATCTGATGCACATGGGCTTAAATTTCAAAATTTATTTTATAGTATCATGTAGCATATTATATTATGTTGTGCATTTTTGAAAAAAAAAATTACTACAAATATATGCTTCTTATTTTGAATATAAGCATATATTTTTGGATATATCCAATATCTATCCTATATTTTTAGATATATGATTGGTGGATAAGATATGGATACCATTATATTATGACGGATATAAATATTTGGTTTTATACACATTTACCTATAATAAATGGTGGTTGCACAAACTTATCCTTGTATTGCATATGTTCGTTATGTAGACTTGTGTGTCTATGTGTGTTCAATTCAAAATTAATGGTTAATTAACTATAATCTTATTTCATTAGCTATAACCAAATCATTTTAGTTTCTTTTAGCCTACCTATATGCACATTTTTTTAAAAAAAACTTCTAATTAAATCATAAAATTTTGGTTTGGTTAATTGTTTAATTATACTTCTTATAAGAGGAGGATATCAAAACCTCCTATCATGGGAGGAGTAGTTTTAGGGTTCAGGTTGCTTATTGAAGACTTTAAATAATGCCTCTTTTAACCTAGTAACTAAGGTAGATGATGTTAAGACAATGATAGAGTATTGGATTATTGCTTACTGCAATATTACCTATGAGATCTTGTCCTAAGTCTTAGCTAATTGAATGAAGCCCTTTATGGAGTATTTTATTGATTGCACATTCTTTGTTGATGGCAGGTGGATAGGACATGATGTTTTAAAGACCTAAAAACTTCTCCAAAAAAAGGGTGGGATGAAGGATATTAGTCCATGAATGATGTTGAAAATAGACCTTAGAAAGGCTATGGCACACTTAAATGGAGTTTTGTTGTTCACTTGTTTCTAGCATATGGCTTCCCTTTATACTTTGCATAACTTATCACATAGTGCATCACAATCTTCTTGAATGGCATATTGTGCATATCATTCAAGTGAGGAAGAGGAATAAGGTAGGTGACCCTCTGTCTCCATACATATTTTGCATTAGCCAAGGATTATTCCATAGAATGATCAATACTTTATAGGCGGTTAGGGAGTTTAAAGGCACCTTGAATTATTGAAATGGACTTGATTGATCCAATCTTTGCATATGATTTACTTGTATTTTGCAAGGGACACTCAAAGTAGCTGAACTAATATGGGAAAAGGCAAAAGTTCTACAACACCTTAGCGGTCTTTTCTTGCTAGTGTGCTATGGACTTTGCAATAACAACTTCTTCATGAGACTATGCCAACTATTATTAGATATTCTTACCCATTGAGGTTGTCCTCTTATTGTTGGTGATTTTTCATTTTTGATAAACTTTGCCCATAAGATCAGTAATGTAACTCCATAGTGTCATTTTGTTCATTTGTCTTTAAAGAAGTTAGGTGTAATGAGTGGTGGAGCTAGTCATTTAATTCTATGGTAATGGCGTCCCTATATAATAATAATAATAATAATAATAATAATAATAATAATAATAATAATAATAATAATATATTTTTAAAATTTATTATTTAAAATATATTATCATTAAAAATTATATACTAACCCTCTTGTTCAATCAAGCTTTTGCTTTGAGTAATATATTTTAAAATTAATGATCGTGAATTATTGTTATTTTAAAAATCTCACCGTAAAAGTATTTGTTTATAAATTAATTATATAATTTTAAAATATTTTATTAATAAAATAAAAAAGATTAGTTAGTTAGATTAATACACTTGCTACTAACATGAGTAGAACCAAATAAATAAGTGCATTCAATATGGTTAAAATAAAATAATATTTTAAAATATTTTATTAAAAAAATAAAAAAGATTATTTAGTTAGATTAATACACTTGCTACTAACATAAGTAGAACCAAATAAATAAGTGCATTGAATATGGTTAAAATAAAATAATTACAACATAGTATAAGGTTGTAAAAAATTAATATACAATATGTGTGTGGATGAAAGAGTAATAATCAATCCTTAGTTAAGTAGTTGGGGCATAAATTTACATAGCATTGGTTGTATATTCGAATGACTAGTCATCATATTTACAGCAATGCAAAAGTAGTTCAAGCGACACCATGAAAAATCAATGATACGGTTTACAATAGAAATGAGGAAAAAGGCGTCGCACTGGTGGGCTACCGGGCGTAGGATATTTATCCGACCTGTATAAAGCCATAACATAAACAGACCACAGGGGTCATTCGCCAAATCATGGAGAATTAATCGCCTTATACGAGAAAGGACGAGCTGTACGTACGTGGACCAGGTCATTGATACAACATATAAGTGGCTCATGCAGATTGGAAGCAAGTCAATTAGCCCAACAATGATATGCAAGGATAATGTATCTTGCATCGAACAAATTAAGGAGAGATACACCACTATAAGAAAGGCTATAATCGACCATTAAAAAGGGACTATTCTTGGGGATTAATAACCGTCATCTAAAATATCGTTGTGTATAACATATACGATGGTTTTAAAAAGGTCCTACAAAGTTCTTAAACTATTTTAGTATTAGACTATATTTAAATAAAAAAATTACGCTGTACATTATGGTTATGTATTATTACGTACCGTTGTGAGGGTGTGTATACACACACTAAAGGTGATAGAACCATGGGCATATCATCCAAGTTCTCCGCTCATGTAATAACATGTAAAGGAAAAATGGATGTTTGTTGGGTTCGATATAATCAGAATTAGCCGAACCTGTTTATGAAGTCATTACCAGGAAGGACATTTATTTAGTCATACGTACGTGATATTGGAATGTGCCATATGAGAGCGGTTTGCTATGACAAGTGGGAGAATACTTTGTCCCATAGGATTTTTCTTGGGCATCAATGAAGTAGTTGCACGTAGCTGGAAACACGTGATCGGAGCATGAATTATTAGAGAGATTTGTACGTACATATGAGTACATGAGGGAAAAGATTGCCCAGCATTGTCATGAAAACAAACGATTGAAAATTCACAGCAGCTCAAGAAATAAAGTGGCTTTAGGATGAAGGCCGGCATCTTTCAATGTCATGGACATCTGATCCACACCGTATGCTTTCCTCGGAAAACTTGATATCAGTCTGTAGTTCCCGACCGCTGCAGCTGAACCTAATGAATCGATGTAGTTATAGATTGCTTGAATTGTGTCGGTAGGAGAAAAGCTTCGCTCCCTTCGCTCACCATTTGGGAACCGTATCAGAATCTGGCAAGAAAAATCCAGGACAAAATGTGTTACTGAAATGCATGCATATACGGTTGGCTCACCCACCCATACATAAGCACCCTTTGATTTGCAACAGATCATCGATCCATCCCACATAAATCAGTGTTACTACCTGAGTGACTTGAGTAGTATCCTTTCCTTTCCCAGCCTCTTGCTTACGGTCGGTTCTTGATCTGGCCGTTATAGTAGCGTCCTTGACTTTACTAGGCCTTATTAAATTTGTCGGCCTCGCATTATGCACTCTACCAGCTGGGGGTGTCACCATTGTTGGGGTTTTCTGATCTTCCTTTTCCGCAGGCAACTCCTTCATCCTTTCCTTCTCCTAAGATTTAGCAAAACAGAGTAATAACTTCGGTTCGTTTAAAGGACGTTTGCACAGGGAAAGGAAAATGAAAGAAAAAAGTGGGATTCTTCCCCTTTGTAATACCTGATCTATCTTCAAAGCAGCAAGATAAGCGGCATCTTGTTCTTCTCTTAACCGACGATCCATCCTACTTTTTTCCTCCTGCTCTTTTGCCCTTGATGAGCTCCCAAACGCCACTCCTTGTTCCTCCATCGTCCTCTGTAGTATCTCCACCAACTCCGACGGCGACACCGGCCCTTCAATCTGCACAGGAAACACCAGGCACAGAAATCAACTGCTATTAACTCACTCACCCTAATAACCTAAACTAGGCATGCGCATCATTCGACCACAGCTATTTTGCGTATATACCTGTTGTAGAACAGCGATGTTATCCCCAGGAGCAGGGGCAACGACAGCACAAAAAGGGAAACTAGCGGGTCTTAAACTAGACCCTAACTGTAATCCATCACCTCTATCATAAATCCCACCCCAACTAACAAAATTAGCATCAAGAAACGCCACAACTAATTCTGAACACAGAGTCTCCTTACAGAAAGGTGGAGTAAATGGGTAGTCGGGAGAATGGAGGTACAAGAACAATAACTTCTGTTCATGTTTAGCTATGTTTAGTGCATTAATAAAGCGGCATGCGTAAAAAAATGGGTGGGTTGTCCCATATTGTTGTTCCAAAGCAGTGAGAAATTCCCAGTCATTGTGTACTGTAGGACTATATTGCGACGGTGGAGACGGTGCTGCTGGTGGGATGAGTGGTGGTGGTGGGAAAAGCGGTGGTGGTGGTGGGTACATTTGGTGTCTTCTATCACCATTAATGGCTAGGAGATCGATTCCGTGGTCTACTGCTCTTGAGAAACCTCCTAAAATGTTACGAGGTAGATTTACCATTCGACGCACCATTCCGTTCCAATAAGCATCATCTCTTGCTCTTCTATCTTCCCTCCTCGTCGATGATGACATATTTTTCTTTTTTCTGCAGAAGACAGTTTAATTACTTAGTGAAATTAATCTTTAATTTGGGTGTTTTTGGGGTAAAACTACGACAACTGCTGTCCGACTCTATGAAAATATTTCTTTGACGAACAGTTCTACGAAAGGAGCGAACGATTATGATGTCGTTCGACGGAATAAAGCTAGCTAGAGTATAATTATCAGGACTGCAAGCAGACAAAGATACGCAGAGCAAGGAAAAGGGTGAGATTATTCTCCGTTATTTTCTATCAAAATCAACGTTGGATTCCAAATTGCCTTTATTTAATTGCCTACAGCTATAAAGCATCGATGATATATATCACCGTAAATGTCGTAAAAGGATTGGGAAGAGTACAAAAATAGCTAATTGCCCAAGCCCCAAGGTAGTAGCTCTTGGCAATCTTTCAGGAGTACGAGTGAGGTATAAATTATTTTCAGCAATAAAATATATTGTGCTACCTACAATAATGGTAAAACAAATCATTTTCTTTGGCATCTACGTTACAATGTTGCAGGGGTCTAATTTTTTGTGATGTGATATTATAAGAATAATAATAATACCGGAAAAAATTTAATTTAAGAATCAATACTAAATTCTGGATATAGAATTGCAGGTTTGAGTCTCTTTCTATACTTCAGAATTATCCGAATGTTTCTACTTGTGTAGTGGGAATATGTGAAAAGTAGTAACATCTTCTAAGCCTCTATTTGGTGAACTATTTAGTTGTAACTTAATTCTTTATTTCAATTGGTATAATTTATCATTAGTTTTTCAAAAAAATAACACCATCAAGCCATTTTTATCACAATTTCTTCTGCAATTGAAGTTGTTCAAAAAATAAAATAATATTAAATTGTATATTTTAAAGACACATCAATCTATTTCGTCCTCACCATCCAAAGTAGCGATTCTTTTCCTCGCTCAAGAAAATAAGAAAGTGAAAGAAGCCAAATATTCCAAAAGTCTTAAATAGGGATGATATGATAGTAGAGCAATGGAACAACAATAAAAACCATAATTTGTACGGTGTAAACGGATACACCGTGCAAATTGTGTGTCATGTTGATGTCATCATGATATCAATATATTTTTAATTTAAAATATTTTTCAGTTAGAATGACCGAATAATAAAAAGAATTATATCTTAATGTTCATGATATTTTTCTCTACAAATAAAAAATTATGTTGCTATAATTTAAGCAAAAAATATGTGAAAAAAAATTATGAAATATAATATAATAGTAGTAAAATATAAATGTTGTTATGATAAAAACATAATAAAGTAGTTTTTTTTTCAGAAAAACCGCAACAAGCATGAAAAATAACATTAGTTGTCATGTAACATGAATGTAACTATGATAAAACATTACAATGTAACAATTATAGTAAATCATAAAGTTAACCGTGGGAAAACACAAATATAATAGTGGTTGTATAATGGTAAATATCAGTTCAACAATGGTGAAAAATGAGGGGGGGGAATGGTGAAAATTTAGTGCAGTAATGGTGAACCACAAAGATAATTATAGTAAAATAGGAAATCAATAATAGTGAAACATAAGACAATAGTAATAAAATATGAAGAAAACTATAATGAAACATAACAAGTTAAATTTTTAGGAAATATTACAACTACTATAAGTAAAATATAACAACAATGGTGAAATATGGAAGTAATTATAGTAAACTACGAAGACAATAATGATTAAATATAAGTATAACAGTGGTAAAATATAAAAATATAAAAATTTTACCATAAAATATCAAAACAATGGTGAAACATAACTATAACCATGGTAAAACATATAATTGTATTGTATATAATAAATTAATAATGTCTTTGAGTTAAAATTATATCTATATTGGTTTCTAATTATAGAGAAAATTCTCAAAAATATAATGGCATATATTTTTGATATATCTTTGTAATAACCCTAATTAAAAATAAATTTAGATGAACAAAAAGTAAATAAAAAATACCTAACAACCAATTACATGATGTAAACCATAAAACTGATTATAAGGTATACTAATTGAAGAAAACCTTGCCCAAGAGTCGGCAATTTTTATCGTGCTACTAGTAGCAACGAAAATGTTGTTATAATAGCTACTATTTTTTTTTAACAAAACTTTAAATAAATTACCTTTAACTTGGCTTATTAAAAAAATATCAAAAATTTTATCATGTTTTTTTCTATAAATAAACATCCATATTGATATATCTTAGAGAAAAAATACACATATGTCATAATATAAATATACATCTCATAATCATATACATCTTACCTAATAAAATACACATATTCAAGACATAGATACTCACCCTTTATTTATAAAACAAGAAGGGACAAATACATGTATTATAAATTCACATCTTATAAAAAAGAATGCACGTCTTTATATATAAAAAAAATGCATATTTTATAGTTGTAAATATACATCTTATATTGACGGATGCATATCTCGTAGAAATGAAATAAGCATCTTATAATGGTAAATACATATGTTATATCAATATATATACTTCTTTTACCATCATTTATTTATAAAATAATAAAGAATAAATATACATGTTATATATATGCATATTATTCGAAAGAATTTGCATTCTTATATGATACACATCTTTTCGTTGTAAATATATATCTCATAGTGATATAAATACACTTTTTTATATTAACAAATACATACCTCAAAGCAGTGAATATACACATTTCAATAATTATAAGTAGCGATGATCGTGATACTAGTGGTAGAATGTAACTATTGTCAAAAGCCCGAAAAAGTACTAGACTTAGGACGTATTTGTTAAATATGTTCGCCAAACTAAAGAATATATATATTTAATTTAATCGGATATATCATTTTTCATTTAAAAATAAAATATTATTATAAACTATGAACACAAAAGGTTTTAGTTTTTTTCAAAAATAATAAGTTAAGTCAGATAAAATTAAGTAATAATACATCTTATAAAAAAGTAAAATAATGTTTATGCCTCTGTAGTAACTAAAATTGCAATACTCATAGTCATATGTATGATAAGAAGCTGAATCCTAACCCACTAAAGTGGCTATCTTTTCAGCCATGCTAGTCAGTTGAAGGTCGCAAGATGCTTTTATAGATCCGCATTCTTTTTATATGGCACAGAAGCGAGAATAAAGTAATATATAGTAACACAAAAGCATCTAAGTGGAAACATAGTCAGACATGATATTAGGATCATCTAAAGAGGAGATGCGAGAACTTTTTTTTCTCAAAAAAATAAAACAAGAATATGGTCAAAGTGATTATGTAGGTTTGGCCTTTCTTGAATTCACCGAGGACATGATCCTTGATTAGAGATGATGGGAATTTTCCTACAGGTTTGGAGATGCACTTTTCGCGTATGGATTTTGGGTTTAAGAACCTTTTTTTTTTCCTTTTTGGGTACGAGCCCGGGTAGAGGGAGAGGATGAATTTTGAAATCCACATCCCCAAACCTGTATGTATATATAATATATGTGTCTGTGTATATATATGCATGCATTCATGTATATTCAATTTTTTTTTCTCAAGCGTGGAAAGTTTTCCATTAAGATAATTATTTTTGTGTACGGATTCTTAATATTTGGTACAAGTTTTGAGCAAAGGGTTTAGGATTTGATCATCACATTTGGGACAAAGATTAGAGATATGGGTCTTATCCCCTTGAAATATTTGGGATGGGGATGAGGATTTGAATCTCATGAGATCTAAAATGCGGTAGATCATTTATCTAATATTAGGTATATATGCGAACGATATATTTCAAAATATTGTGTCAACTAAGCTATGTAAAAGTAATAAGTTGAGGTTTTTTAAATCAAAATTTAATGTATCTAATTAGATGTTAGTTACTATACGTGGAAACATATGTATACTAATTTGTTGATAGATAGAATGAAAATGGTTTAAAAGATAACATGTTAATTATCTATAGACATACATAACAAGGTCCGTAATTGGTGTAAATCTTCTTAAAAAGAATGAAGATTCAAAGGTTAGAAGAAGTAGATGATTCGGTAGGTTGAATTTGAAGAAGAAGAAGGAGAATCTTTAAGCAAGATTCAAATAAAATTTAAAGAATGCTATGAATCTTCAAACTATAAGCTAGTTTTTATCATACCAAACTCATATTGAAACTAAAAGCTAGCCCTTAAGTTAGTTTTATCATGCTAATTATAAAGCTAGTTTTTATCATGCTAAACACACTCTATGTTTAGAACATTTTTAATGTGTGTTCAATAACTATTTAGTATCATATACCAGTTGTGTGTTTAGTTACGATTTTTGTTTTTAGTACATGTTCAACACATACTTATTGCATATATAAAAATTATTTAGTATGTGTTCAACACATATTTGAATTATAAAAATGCCCTTATGTTTATAAATAAAAGTTATTGATTACAAAAAATTACTTCATATATATATATATATATAAACTTTATAAAATTATGAAAAAGATCCTAGGTGCACTAGATCCATGATATAAGAATTGTAAGATTTTAAGATATATACCGTCTTATCCTTTTTCTATTTGCACCACTATCTTTCTTACTCCATTTATTCACTACAAATGCCCTCCTCCTCCTCCTCCTTCGTCTACTACTACTACTACTGCTGCATTTAATATATTCATTGCTATTATTATTCTTGTCATTCATAATTCTAGTCGTTGTTATGGTTTTATTTATTTACTATTTCGTAAATAAATCAAAGTTTCTCTAAAGTAATATAGTACCAAGAACCTGATGTGATATTTTTGTAACTAAGATCAAGGTTTTTATTTAGTTATATAGAACTTATAAATAATTTTATTTAAAAATTTTAAAATATATACATAATTTTTGAGATTTTCTTTATATAGAGAGGCTCCTCACACACACATATATATATATATGAAACATTGTCATATAATTTTACGATACATTATGCTTTACTATTGTTGTTATAAAGTTTCATTATTGTTTGTTGTGCTTATGTTTCTCTGGAAAAAATAATAAAAAATATTTCACCATGTCTTATGTTTCATTAATTTTGTTCTTATATTTCACTATTTTTCAATTGATATTTCACAATGCTTGTGTTTAGTCATTATTTTAGATATCTATTGTGTTATCTTCACCAATGTGTTCTAATATTTTACCGTATTTGTTATTATGCTTAACCATTATTGTGCTTACCATATTTTTTTATATATATCTTATGCCAATATATTATGTTTTACTACTTTTACTCTTATATTTCAACACTGTTGAACTAATATTCACAATACGTATGTTTTGCTATGTTGTACATATGTTTCACTATTATTATGCCATCAATTATACAAAATATTCAATCCGTATAAAAAAATTCATTTTATTATTAACTTTTTGTATAAAAAAAATAATTCATTTTAGAAAAGTCAATACTTATTTTTCAATTTAATCCTTACCATTTTTTTTTCATTATCTACACATTAAATGCTTTATTATATTTCAATGAAAGGTGAAAGTTTAAGATTAAATTTATTAGTTCCTAAAAAATGTGTAGAATATTAAAATACATTTATTTTTTATACAGTGTAATTAGTATTTTATAGTGGTTAAAATAGGTCCATTCTTCATCATAACCAACATCGTAAAAACCTTCTAGGGTGAAAGAAGTAAATGCCAACATGTATAAATTATAGGAATATTACACAATATGCCTATGTATTTTAATGAAATACACAATATGTCCCCATTTTAATTTATATTGCACTAGAAAACCCTATATTGTCATTTTCGGGCTTCGCTTGCCCTTCTATAACTTTTTATATAAAAACTTCTAATGGGACAAAACAAAAATGAAAATCTAAATAAAATTTGATCCTAAACTAACCAAATTACCCCTGTTCTAACAACGCTCATTACCTATTCTTTCCTCCATAATTAAGAAACAAAAGTCTAAACTACCCCCCAAAGCCCAAGTCCCAAAATTTCACACCCTTTATACTTTTAAATCCCAAAATTACTAAACTACCCATGTCACATTAACCCATCACACCCAACATTTATTTCCTCATCCCCGGTTAATATTAAATGACATAAATACCCACCCAAAACAGAAAGATTCATTTTGATTTTCTCAACCAATTTAATATACAATTACTAAATAATATCTAACACTAAACGCATGGCCCCCAACATATATTTTAGCAGTTAGTTTCCTTTATTTTCCATTTAATTCCAACAAGTAGACAAAACAAAATAGCAACTCAAAAACTTCCTCCTAATCCCTATATATACCCTATTCACAAACCACCTTAATTACCCTACCCTCAACTTAGTTAGTCAAATTGTTGAGAATCCCCACGTACGCAGAGTTCTCTACCCTTCAAAAAAAATAGTAGCAGCAATGAGAGAGAGAGAGAGAGAGAGAGAGGTACTAATTCCTAAAAAAATAGAAAAGATAGCAACAACAACAAATTTGGTACACAAAATAGTAAAGGTAAAAAAATTGTGATAAACTAATGAGCACATTGCACTTATTGCTACTAATTTTAACGTAAAGGAAAAAAAAAAACACAACAAAAAAAACTACACAGAATCACAAAATCTGAAGTAACTCACAAAGTAGTATCCTTAACCAAAACAAGGACTGCATAGAGGAAAATCAAGTAGTCTAACTAAGCAAAACCCCACCAAGGGCAAGAACAAAAACTAAAATGATTTATGGATCTCATTCCTCTCCACACCATACATAAAGTAATGCTCCTAAGTTTATACTATGTCATTGCATAGACAGGTGCGCAACACTCCATATTTTAAGAAATGATAATAACCCTAGAAGAAAGTATTGCAAATGTTAGACTTGTAATTACTTTCAATGGGTTCCACCACAACTTATGACAATATAAATCTAATATAGACCCATTAAAGATCCTACTTAATGGAATGCCTTGCGACAAGAAGTGACAAAGTCAATCCAAGAGCTAAAGTAGTAATTTAGTCTCTCAAACAATAATTGAAGAACATGAAGACAAAAATTAGATGAGGAATGAAGATGTGTGCACTTACACTAATAATAATTTTTATAAAGTTTGCAAGCATGATGTAATACCTCAAAAATTTTCCCTAAGAACAAATAATAGAATAATAAGATATTAAATAAAATAAAATATAGGTGCATATAATAATAATAATAATAATAATAATAATAATAATAATAATATGAGATTTTAAAAAAATTACTTGGAAGCCTTATTTTAATTACCTAGCCTAAAATAAATTATAGGTAAAATTAATAATTTTTAATTATTTTATTAATTCCCCAAACTACACAAAAATCCACCCATCTCCTCTTCTTTTCTTTTCTTTTTCTTTTCCCTTTTTCTTCTTCTTCTTCTTTTTTTCTTTTCTTCTTTTTCTCCTTTCTTTTCTTTTTTCCTTTTCTTTCCTTCTCCTTTTTTTCTTTCTTTCCCATTTGAGCTACGCCGCAACAACCTAACTCCCCTCTCCCTTCCTATTTTATTATTCCTTCCCTAACCAGCCCAAAGACCTTCTCTTCTTTCCCCACAGGCGACGATCTAGCCGCCCTCCTTCTTTCCTTCTTTTCCTTCTCTCTCCCACCCTTTATTTTCCTTTTCCCTTTCTCTCCATCCTCTACCTCCTACCTACGACCTTGCAACGCACCCCCTCCCTCATTGCCATTTTTCATCCCTACACCCAGTCACCCCCTTTCCCCTTTCCCTTTTCAGCCATGTAGGGCATGCATGCTAGCATGTCCCCACATGGTCCCCCCTACAGGCATATGCCCTACCACTCTTCCCCCTACACATAGGCTTGTCGTCCTCCCCTTTGCCACCACCAGCTGCCTAACAACCAACCACCTTGGCCCTCTTCCCCTCTTGTCCTTATCCGCCTCCACCATCTATAAATATCCCCTTAACTCTCCCTCTCATCTCCTTGTCCCTCAACCAACCCTTGCTGCATTATCCTCTACCCCTAACTTCATCTGTCGTCGCCCCAGCTCCACTCCACTCCCCTCCCTACATCTCCCTGCGCCTACGGAGCCCCTCACCTTCTCCTTTCTTCCCTTCCTCTCCTCTCCTTGAGTGTGTAAATTGGGTAAGTAGAGCCACCCTGCACCACCTCATGTCATCGCTACCACCAACCCATTTCCCTTTCCCTATACCTCCCCTCCTTCATAGGTGCTCACCCTGTCTAGCTAGCCCTGTCCACCACCTTTTTCCCTCCATTTTCCCCTTCTCCTCCCTCCCTCTCAGTTGCACCACAACGAGCGCTGCCATCGCCGCTGCGGCAAACCACCATCCCTTCCACTGGTCCAACTAGTGCGAGAACCACCAACAACCCTAAAGAACCCAGCCCACTTCTTTCCCAACCCAAAAAACCACTCCTCCTTAGGCGCCGCCTCCCTCCACTCATCTTGCTTATTCTAATCACATCCCTCCCCTCTTTATCCATTTTGAATTCCTTTGATTTAATTTATTATTATTAATATTATTATCATCATTATCATTATTATTTTGATTAGGGAAAGGAGAAAAAGGAAAAAGGTATAAATTAGCCTAAGTTGGGTGTTTCCATTTTTAGGTATTATACAGGTGATCACAAGAGAGGAGGTGTAAGGTTTTATTGCTTCAAGACCGGAGCCATTTAGGTAAGGATACAGTAATAGTTAGGGTTTTATGCTTATATGCTTTTGTTGTGGGATAAGTGTATACCTGCATGAAATATATATGATCTAAGGTTGTTGTATAACTTGGCTTTCAAGGATCTAAGATAAGAGTATGTGTGGTCTTGACTACTTGGTTTATATGTTGTTGTAAAGTTTTATTATATGATTACTGCATGTCTTGAGAATTGTTGGAAAATTTGGGTCTTAAATTCTATGAGGTTTAGGTAGGGTTTGGAGGCCTGGGGCATTTTGGGACAAAATGGTGAGAGATGGTATATGGGAAAATCCTAAAGGAAAAATTTAGCCAAATATTCCTTGGAAAAATGTTGAATAATAAGTATGATAATTATAGATGAGGGAATAGGGTAAATGTTGCATGGAGAGAAAGTTTACCATACATGGAAGAGTGAATCAATCTTAATGTGGCTATGGCTGGGGGTGACCAAAGGAGAGATGATTATGAAGGAAGGTTATGGGGGAAGATGAGGGTATTAGTGGGTAGTTTGGAAAAAAACATGGAGGAGTCTTGGATGCTGAGAGATGGGAGAGTACCGAGGGGTGAAATTAGGGTTTTAAGGGTACAAATCCTAATGGTGGGTCATTCCTCTAAGCTATGATGTGGGATACACCTTATGGGGAATGTGTGTTAAGTTTAAGGGTTAGTTGGGATATGTAGGAGTGTATAAAAATGAAAAAGGGAGATAGGGTTCCGAGAGGACTCTTTAGGGAGGTTGTTATCGCATGTGTAAAATGAAGGAGTTAAGATACAAAATTTAGGGGATGGATAATCATGTTAACTTATGTCTAGTTGTGGGAATTTACGGCTAAATAAGTAGTAGAGGATGGGTTAGACCCATTTAGGCCAAACTAGGGTTTTGAGGGAAAACACTAAGGGCCAATTGTTCTCATATGTGACAAATAGGGGAAGTAGGCTATAACTCACGAGTAAAAGGGTTCTAATGGCATGATTAAGTTGTCTGATAAATTTGAGGACTTAAAGATCATTAGGAGGTAAGGATACCCTAAACCTAGGAAGTTAGGGTTTCCATGGGGCTAGGGTTTGCCTGAGGTGGTAGTAGGCTAGGAATCATACAGGGAATGTGCTTGGTTACGTGTGATATCTGAACCAATAAGATGTAAATAAAACATTAATCACTTAAAGTGGAAGATCACTTGATTTAGGCCCATTTGTACCTTGTATTTGTATACTGGTCCACCGATGAGAATAGTGGTTAGGAGCGTGTTGCCATGGGTTGTATCACATTTACCGATCGACCAGTAAGAATAGTGGCTAGGAGCATGTTTCCTTGGGTTGTATCACATTTACTGGTCCACCAGTGAGAATAGTGGCCAGGAGCTTGTTGTCCTAGGTTATATTAAATTTATCAGTCCATCGGTGAGAATAGTGGGAGCCTCGAGCTCAAGTAATGAAACTTTTGGACAATAATAAATTATGGAAAGACATTAACTACTTATAGTGTAATACCATATGTATCAGGACTAGTTTTACTTTATACTTATATTGACTGGTCTACCAATAAAAATAGTGGCTAGGAGTATGCTGTCCAGGGTTGTATTACATTTACCGGTCTACAAGTGAGAATAGTGGCAAGGAGCGTGCTGGCTTAGGTTGTCTTAGATTCACCAATCCACCAGTGAGAATAGTGTGGTCTCTAAATCCACATAGATATAATTCAAGAGATGACTAAATTCTAAATTAATGGCTTTGGTCTAATTAGTAACGAACTAACTACTATAACTTGCTTATGTTTCTACATGTTTTTGCTACAATACAATGAAGTGCTATATTTCTGCTTGACTATATTGTTACCTTACTTAGCATGTAGCGTACTAATTACTCCTTTCTTGGGTACTGCTTATTCCCACAAGTAGTGTCCCCTCTTGAGTTTGTGCGGGTGACTGATGATGTCTTAGATGACTTTACTATGTATGATAACCTGGTCGGGGCAAAGTGATGTTGTGGTATCCTAAGGTTGGGACAAAGAGAGCATCATCCAGATATGTTCTCTTTTAAGTTTCTAGTTTAATGTTTCCTTTCAATTGAACAATGTTTTGTATTTTGGTATTTCTTGATATCATCACTCAAATCCCTTTATGTTATGAAACTCTTTCTCGCTATGTTTATTAATCTTAATAAATGAATACCATGACTCCAAAGAGTTGGATGAACCACTAGATGACACAAGCATTTAAAAACTACAAAATCTATTCAAAGTATTGAATTATCGTATAGCATTGAGTGCCAAATATCTCTTCAGCTCTCTTATTATAACTATGGATATGTTAACAAGGTCCAAGAGATATGATATCTTATAATCAATCTAGGATCAAACTCAATCCAATCTAAAAAGTTGGATAATCGATCCGATTTTCCCACCAAATAATTAACTTGGTCAAAGGAAATCAAACTAGATTTCTAATTTTGTTGATATAATTTAAACTTATCCTATCTTATCTTTTCTGAACTACAATTTTTAAAGAACTAAATTTATGTATAAATATTCATTCTTTTGTAGTATAATATGTAGGTATTTTATTATGTGATACCATTATTAATAATATAAGGATCAAATATGTATATATTTAAATAACCAAAAGAAAATAAAACTTAATCATACATTTTTTTTTAAAAAAATACCAAATTATATAAAGAAAATATTTTAGAATTATAGATTTTTAAATATTTATGCAAGCATAATTTTTTTATAATTAAGTGTATATAAAATATCAATCTAAATAAAATAAAATTGTGTGCATGTGTCTGTATATATATATATATCTTGGAATTAAATTTATCATAATCATATATATAATTGATTAAAGCTATTATTCTTTATATTTTCACATAGCATGTCACAAATAAGTTATATTATAACACACACACATCAAATAAAGTCATAGGATAACATAACCAACTTTTTTTAATCAACTTTCAAAAGGAAAAAAAAACATTAAGGCTTCATTACGATTGTGAATTGTAGAAATGATGAAAATTCATAATTAATTCACTCTTAAAATTTCATAGTTACAAATCCATTATTTGAATATAGAATTTGAATAGAAAATTTTCAATTTTCTTTATTTGGAAATTTATTTTGTTCATGGAATTTGAATAGATTATTTAAAATACTTTTTGTTTATTTATTTTTATGTAGGAAACTATGTTGATACCTTGTAAACTCATTTCAAATTTTTGAATGGTGGAATTTTAACTTGAGTTTAAAATATTCAAGAAGTATTTAAATTCTATTTTATGGTGACCAAATATAATATTTAGGCTAGAGAAATTGAAAATCATAGTTTGAAATAACAAAAATTCTAGAAGTCCTTCATCCAAATAAAATCTGAATTTAATACATAATTAATTTATTCAAAGGAATATATATTTTAGAGAAACAAATTGTCAAGTATTAAAGTAGGCAAAGGCATGAAGAAACCAAAAATAGATTAAATTCAGTTCTTACCTTTATCCACCCAACTACCAAAGAGAAGGGAGACTAATCTAGAAAATCTCCTATTTCAGGTATACTCTTCTTGTTTGTTTTGCCAATTTGACCGGATCAATTAGATAGTTTATATTGATAATCAAAATTTTGGAGTTTTGTGGAAAAAGAATTATGTATTTCATAGAGGAATACGATTGCCTATAATTTATGATGAGAAAAATGGATAAGAAAAGTGAAAAATCTAAATGTATACGGTTAACTAAATTGGTGGTAAGCACTTTTTTTTAATTACTATAAACTAAATTTAGTTATTGCTCTATTTTTTTAGTAGCTTTCATAGACATGAAAATAGTTTTGCCTAAATCAAAAGTAGATTCAATTCAATTATTAACTCCATCCCACAAACTACCAAAAATTAAGAGGAAATGTTATTTGTAAAATCTCTGGTTGGAGATATTATTCTTGTTAGTTTTGCGAATTTGAGTAGAACAATTAGGTGGTTTATTTTGATTACTAAAAATTTGGAGACTTCATTAAAAAAAAAAGAAATAAAATCTAGGTAGGTAAAAGAGAATTGCAATTAGTTATAATTCATAATGATAAAAATAGATAAGAAAAGAGGGAAAAAAAAACTAAATTTATACAATTAACTTAAAAGGTGGTGAGTTTTTTTTTAAGTTTCTTTATTTTCTAATAATTATAAATTAAATTTAGTTATTTCTCTATTTTTTTGTTGAGTTCCACACACGAAAAAAAATAGTTTTACTTGAAAATTAGATTTTGTATCCTAAATATAAAAATAGACAAAAAAAATTAGGTAGTTTTGACAGAAACTTCTCTTTTATATATATATACATACATATATATATATATATATATATATATATATATATATTAGTATTACTATTTTATGATTATTATCGTCATAATTAATTTTTTTCCTCATTTTTGCTGCTACTACTACTACTATTATTAAAGTTTTGCTGATTTGATATAAATCTCGCGCGACGAAGAAAACATGCCTTACAATGTGCATTTCATAAAAAATATTTATTTTGAGGCCCCCATGCCTTCTCATTAGGCTGGTAGGAAGAATATCAGCTGGAGAGTAAGTTGGCCCAGGATGCGTTCTCATGGGCGGAATGTGCTGCTTTAATTGATAAGCCATGAAAGCTCATGGACCTATTGTTTGCCGAAATGGAGCCATTGGTGCAAGGCGTCGCTCTGCCTTCTAATTAATGACGGATAGCTGGCCTTTTAATGCGCAAAGACGAGACCCATTAAGCTTATTCTCAGGCCCTTTGCAATCATTGGTTATTTTTCTCCCCCCTTTTTGAGCAAGCTATATATAAAATTAAAGAATTTTCTTAATTAAAAATATTTTTAATGCATTTTGATATAACAATTAAATATTATATAATAGTTTGTAATATCTAACAATGTTATACTTGTTATATGTTAAGTCTATGTTTGGAAAACCTTTTGACATCAAACTGCAACTTTTGAACTGTGATTGTTTTTAAACTTTTAGGCCCTGTTTGGTTTGAGAAAAATAAGAAGGAAAGGAAAATGAAAAGGAAAAAAAAAAGGAAAGAAAAAAAGAGAAATTAATTTTTTTTTCCTTTGTTTGGTTGTTAGACACTTTTAATGTGATAGCAAACTTTGGTTAAAAATAAAAATGAGATCTTCAGTAAGATTGTGTGTAGCAACGGCATGTAGTTGAAAACTATGGAAGATGAGCTAGCTATATGTGTTGAAGCGAAAGCATGCGTGGTATTACGGGAGGTCAAAATTTCCCGAATCTTCAAAGATTGATGTGCATGATATTAAGGGAGGTCCAAATAAATCATTCAAAGCTAGTTGTGCAGCCTGTGCTTCATGACAAACGAATGCATTACTCATGAGTCAAATATAACCCAAAAATTTATTTCTTGGAACCATAACATATATATATATATATAATGAGAGTCTACGATAAGGCGGATTGATCTATGAATTTCTACCCTAGATGACTGCTTAATTATAGGCATAGCCAGTCTGCACATTAATAATGGATATTTGTAGACTATAGATGATAATACGTATTATTTCACACCTAGCTACCCAATAATTAATCGCGATTGTGTGGTCATATATAATTCTGCGTGGAAAAGCTATTCCTCAAAATAAGAAAAAGTTGGTAGATGGGCGTGGAGGTTGCACATCCACGACTCTTGAAACACAATCTCGTCCGCTTGATACATGTTTTGCCCCGATGACATAGCGTTAACATGCTAATTATAATGCTCGTTAGTTCACAATCTAAGCTATGGAACATTTGTTAGCTCTCCTAGCTACTCTCATTTAATACCCTTCGTTGCTATTACAGCAATTACTAAGGTAATTTATCTTTAATTTAGGCCATTAAAAATGTTATGCTAAAAATTTTCTTAAGTCTATCTCTTTTATGTATACACCTATATTAATATATTTCATATGCCCAAAAACAAATCATTGCAAGACAAATACACATTCGATATGACAAATCTCACGCGACAAATATAGACATCTTTAAAACAAAAACATACATCTTTTAAGGAATGTATAAACATCTTTTATTTACACAAGTGTGACAAAAAAATACGTACAGGTGGAAAAAAAGTTACATCTTTCAAGATAAGATCACATCATTTATTTGTCCTACAAATTATAAGATGAGCCCAAGAGCATTAATTAGTTGTGTTTTTATATAATAATAAAATAAAAAAGGCTTCCTCCAACAAATGAAAAGTTTAAAAAAAAATGAAAAAAGAGTAGATTGTGCCAAAAAATATTACTAAATGCAAAAGTCATTTATAACATAGGGTTATTGAATGTTATAAAGTCATATAAGAGAACAATGTACAAAGATGATAATCATCACTTTGTAATATGATAATTGTTATTGTCATATAGAGTACAAAGTCACCACAATTTGATAGGATAATCACCCAACTATCATATAACAATCACCCCTTGTTGATGGAATAACCATCACTCTATCATATGATACAATACTCACTATACTAGTACCGAACCACTATCATAAATGTATAATCACCACTATATGACCAGATAACCACCACTCTTTGATAGGATAATTACCAATCTAAGCACAATAATCAATATATGGTATGATAATTACCAAGATGATCACTAAATTATTCTGTGATAATCCTCACTCTATGACATTATAATCGCTAGAAAAAAAATTAGGCAATTACATCATTATATTAAATTATAATGAAAATAAGCAATACTCTATTATGTGATAACCGCCAAGTTATAGGCACAACATCACCACTATTTCTATTTCATCATGTGATTATTTCAGTTTCAAGTGATGATTAGTTATTGTTTGCTTGATAATTACTGCATTTTTATTTATTTATTATTTTATTTATTCAAGTAGTAATTATTTCTATTTCAGTTGATGATTATTTTACCACGGACACCGTTGATAATTCTAGTCAAGTATTAATGTGCGATGTCATTTTTCAAGCAAGAAACTATCACGCCACGACCGTAATACCCCAAGTCAAATGGTATATAGTTAAGACTTAAAAGATTGATACAAATATCCACGTCAATACAGTGCACCCTTCTTCGCAAAAATGTGTCAATAGAGAACTCTATGGTTAAATATGTTTGGAATGGAGCATTATGGGTGATCTCTAGAAAGTTTCTCAAGAAGCATATATGTGAGGAAAAAACATGATTGAAAAAAAATATAATGTTGATTTGTGGGGTCGGTCGTTGATCCTAAAAGTGCTTTAACATAACTACCCATGACTGGTGTTGGAGTCAGGGTGTTACAAGTAATACTCCAAGTTACATGGTATATGATTTTGGCTTAAAAGATTAATATGATTATCTAGAACAACAAATTACATCTTTATTTTTGAAAAATCATGAATTATATAGTTAAACATGATTGATTTGGAGCATTTAAAGGATGAATAGTTACAACATACTAGCTTTAACTCTGATATCTTACCCTCAATTAGTGTTAGAAATAGGGTGTTAAAATGGTATCAAATCAAAACTGTAATAATGAGCTAAACTTGGTTGAGTTAGTCAGCAGCCTAATAGAAATAATTTTGGGGATAGATTGTAATGAAGCAATCAATTATTGAGATACAATGAGGAAGTTTTGTATTTGAGTGGGGGGTAAGCCTTAAAATGATTATTATGACTACATATATCAATAAGATGCAGCTTCATATTTTAGAAAATTGTCATTAAAGACCTCTACAATTAAGTGTGCTATGCTTGGAGCAATTTAGAGGTTTGTGAACTTTTGGAGTGTGTTACATGAAGCAAGTGATTAAGGAATAAAATATCATGGAAATGACTTTTGTTGATTTATAAGGTAGTTTTTTTATCCCAAAAGATACCCACAATTGTTGTTAGGGATGGAGTGTTACAACCATTACCAACTAATTGCCTCCCTAAACACCAACTAATTATTGCCTCTACTTATAGCTACCTTCAATAGCAATTACTTTGGAAATCTAGAAAAAATTGATTATCAATAAAACTGAACTAGTGAGATCAATTATTTCAATTCAAAAATTGAATTACTCTTGTAGGTTTGGATAGCTATGCACCTCTAAATATAACAGTTGAGCATAGGTGAATAAAGAAGAGAAGAATCAAACTGAAGAAACAATGAAGTTGAGGAATGTAAGGGCTAATTCTAGTAGAGTTATTGAGAGTAATAGAGAGAACACTACACCCAAAGATGAACTTTCAGTGGAAAAAATATTAGAACTAGCAGGAAAATTGGAAATGTTTTCTAATATGGATGATGATGAGATGAGAGAATGGATCTCAAAAATTCTTGAGGTGGAGAAGATACAATAGGAGGGCATCTAAAACACTTAAAGCCTTATTACTATGTTGATGCATGTCCAGTAGAATTTTAGTTTATGAAAGCTTGTTGTCAAAATGAGATAATGTTATTTGTAAATGTAGGGTAGTGTTTGTAGAGTATTCTAGAGATGAGTCCTAATGTATTTGTTGACAAGAAACTAAGATTACCGAAGGGGTAGTTTTTTTGGAAGTTGAGAAATGTTATATAATCATAATACATGACCCCTTGGTAATATAGAGTCAAAATGCTTTTGATATCAGATATGTATGCATAAAGAAGGGGTGCTGGTTACTTTTGCAAGTCTTCTTGAGGGCCTGCCTTTGATATTTTATAGCATCCCCATTTTTCACTATCGAAAAATTTGTTTAAACCATTATGGAAGCTAAAAACACACTTAGGAAAAAATGAGATGTTACCGCCATACCTGACACATAATATGCGTCTGCCATATACCCCATATCAGATACAAGGCTAAAACTAACCAAAAATATTAAAAAAAAAATAGAGCTTGCAAATAAAGATTACATAAACAAGTGGAAAGATCGTTTACATCAGAGGTCATTAATGGTTCCTAGCCAAAACATTATAAAACACATGTAGATAAAGTATAGGACTACAATAAAAATGAGTTAGGGTATGATACTCAATTTAAAGCCTCATTCCACCACATACCCTACCAAAAACCTCTGGATATCTTTACTCTCAAGCCTCAACCCAAACAAGGTAAGCCCTCTATTAGCCATCCTCAAATGAGGTTATACCATTCACTTATTCATTAATGAGACAGAAGAGTCATCCAATAAATATTCAATTCCATAACCAGTTAGTCATTTCAACCATTAGACAAGTGTATAAACCAACTTTTATTCCTTTTGAATCAATCATACCATTACTTCCCTTCTTAACCAAGTATTAACCATTCTCTTAATCATCACTCATAATTTACCAACCAATTACTTATTATCCATATTATATTATCATCGAGTGATAGACTATGCACCACTCCATGGTCTCACATACCATAAAAGCTTATCTAAATACGGGACATAAAGTCTAAGCCGAAGCTACTCATTATGGCCATAAATCTAGGCTGAAGCCAATCACCGGAATGGATATAAGTTCAGACCGAAGCCAACCAATATGGATATAAGTTTAGGCCAAAGCCAATCACTTAGGTAACCAAACCCTTTAGTATTAATATACCTTATTGCACCATTAGTGTCTAGAGTAGGTAAGGCACCGGGAACTCTCAAGATCCGGCCTAGAGACAAAGCCCAAAGGCACTAAAAATGCTCAAAGGAAAACTAAATTCTTGTAGCTAATTGAGAATCAGGTAACCTAGACCCATACTCAACTCGATTGTCTTTTTCTTTATGTGATTAATATTTTATTCATAAGGATCGGTGATCATACAAGGCTCATAAAAAGCAAGGCAATTTTCCATGTTATTCCATATCAATCCTTTTTCTATCTATTTTCCCAACCATGTGGGTTTTCATCTGTCCTTGACCAATAGTATTCATAGCTATCATATTATTTAATTCAAGCCCATGCTAAGTTTCATTACTCTTTTCTCAATATCATCACTTATTATAAGTAAAATACTCAATTAGCCTTTACATTACTTATAGAGTATACCATAAATTATGATTCATTTTAATCCTTTCATTAGGCCAATAATCCAGATTAAATTATGCATTTTATCTCACTAATAATCATGGTATAGTCCTAAACATAACATTAAAGTATAACCAAACCAACAAGAAACAAAGCATGCATACAAGTCAAACCATTCCATCGATCTAGCCCAACCAGTCAATCAATTGCATCAATCAATCGATCGGTTAAGGTCGACCAATCGATTGGTCTGATTCAACCAAACCATACTTTTCTAAAGCCGGTCAATCGGTTCTACCCACCAGTTGATGAATTTAAGCAGAGAGCAAGTCCAAAGTCTCTATAGGCTTACATGTAGATGGGTTGGGTCAACCAGTTGACTATTATAGGAACCAATCAACCGATTTAACCTAACCAATTGATTGGTTTGCCCTAACACAACACCAAATCATAAAATTCATTCATATTCTTACATATAAATCATCCTCAAACACATTAAACATGTATCACCATGGTCTAACATATTTCCAACCAAATTAACTTGTATTTCACAACATGGAATCATCATAACCTATTTTTACCCAATATCATGCTTTTTACTCAACTCATGCCATCTAACCATCCAAATCACTTATACAGGCTATATTCATTCAAGCCAACATGTAGAAATCAACTAAGGGTAACTCCTAAAATGTAGGAATACTTACTAATCATTTTGGAAACAAGAATTAGTTACTTGATGCAGGTAAAACTCCCTTAAAAATAGAAATTCCAATTGTGGAAAATATCAGCTTTGAAAACCTTAAAACCAAAATCTTAAACTCAGACACTATACCAAAATCTTATCAAATTTCAAACTTATAATCGAAACGAAATAAGAACATACCACTTGAGGAAAAAATAGGAGAAAGGGATAAAGTGAACCACTCAACCTTTTTTTATAGAATTTAACTATTCCTTATTTACCAACTGAAACAAGAGAGAGTTAGAAAGAGGATTAGAAGCGTTTGTGAAAATAGATTGGTAAGGCTTAAAGTGTGGAAAGAAGGAAGGTGAATATCAAGTTTATAAAATTTGATGGTTGAAAGAAAGATGCATATCAAGGATGATTTGGGCTATCTATAGCCAACCAATCAAAGGAAAACACCAAGTTTTCAGGAATCAACTCGAAACCCTACCATTTTGACCATTTGAATTTGATTAGCATGGTCAGATTTTGTCCATAATTTGTTGGCCTATTCTCTAGAGATTAAATGGTGTCTCTAGAGAATGCATGTCAATTATACTAGAATTAGCATACATGAATGGAATAATGGAAGGTTAACGTAGAAGAAATCTTCTAGCTACTCAAAATTGTAAGCACTGATCTCATAATCATGTAGAAGAGAGAGGAGGAAGAAAATGTCAAGGTCATCTCTCCGCCTCAATTGTCCTAATCGGCCTCCAGATCAATTCGAGGCAATATTTTGGATTAAATACATCATGAAAATGGTTAATAATCTCTTAGGGATACATGGGATGGTAAGGTTCTATTTTAGCGTAAGGGATTTTTTTAAAAAATCCAGCTCAAAAAATATGACTAGCTCAACAAACCAGTTAACTGTTCTACCACTAGTGAATCAGTTTCCCCAACTAGATGATCGATTTAGTTAAGAAAACTAAATTTATTGAAATGATGAACCAGTCGATTGGTTTATGGAACCAGTCTATCAGTTTGCCTGCAAAACTTAATAAACTCTATTTTTTAACATGATTGCAAATTAAACTTTGTCTCAAACCAAATCATAAAAATTTCTAAAATTTGGAAAAAAATTTATTCATACATTTACAAAAATATGGGGTGTTACATATTTGGCTTGTAGTAAAGAGAGTAGTGCTAGTGGAAGGAGTAGGTAGTTATGAGGAGTAGGTGACTTGTACAAGAGGTTCGAGAATGACCACATGATTAAGGCTTTTTCGAAATCCCTTCTTGAAGGTAGGAGAAGTGCAATGTAATAGGGCTAGTATGGAAAATCTTTATTACTTAATAAAAGATATTACTTATAAAAAAAATGAAAGCATAGTCTATAATAAGCAATAGTTATCGATATAGTACTGATAGTTTATTATTTCGTTCATAATTATTGGTATAATATTGATACTTTGTTGCAAGATCATAAATGGTGGCGATGAAGATAGTGGTGGCAATAAAGTGGTGATGGGAAGGGGGGAGGAGATGGGAAGAAATAGTAGATGAGATAGGGAGCTAGTGATTGTCTATTAATAAAAGAGAAAATCAAGAATGGTGTGTTTTTTTTTAAATATTATTTTACAATCCGATTGTACCTTAAAAGATATTTTAATGCCCCATATTTTTATAATTTGATTTTATTAGTGTAATTTGATGACAATGTTTAATTATTTTAATTTTTATTCATTTTATGGTTTTATCATTAATTTAAAATTCATATTATAATTTAATTAATCGTTATCATTGTAGATCATTCTAGATAAGTTCATTCACGACCATGATTTTATTATATTCATATGATCTTAATTTCTATTTAAAAATATATTTTTTTGTTCTATCTCATATTTTGATTTGTAATATTTTATCATTTTTTACTATAACTTTGTCATGTGATTATGAATTTATTTTGTAGAAATATTTCGTTAACAAATTTATTCATAGAAAATATTTTAGACCTTGAATTTATCTATTTTTCTAAGTTCATTAATATCTACAAAAATTTTCTATTAAAAAGATTTTTGTAACTTATTTATGATTTTCTTTCTAAAATTAATTTTCTTTTACTTTAGTCTTTTTAGTTTGTGGATGACCTTTTTTAGAAATTTTTAAATTAATCTCAATTCCTTAGAATATTGTTTAAATATTTCTAGATTGTTTTAAATACTTTTCAATGTCGTATTATGTATTTTCGTAAATAATAGAAATTTTGCGTTCGTAGTTTTTTTTTTCAAAAGCTTTTCCCAAATTCTTTAATTAGCTTTTATATTGATTTATTCCTTTGAATCTTCACAAAAAGGGTTTTCATTAAATGAGTTTCAAATAAAATTATCCATAAATATTTTTTAATTATGTTATACTCTCTTATGTACATGTGTATTTGTATAAAACATGAAACCCAAACCAGTCGATTGCCCCCCCCCCTTTTCCTTTCTATTCTTCTCTCTACCTCTTTTCTTTTCTTTACACTCTCTTCCTTTCCCGTTATTCTTTATGAACTCCAACCCTCAACTCCTTGCTCCCCTTTCCTCTTCTCTGCTCCCTTTCTCCTTCCTCTCCAACCATGAAATCCCATCACGGGACCAACAAGATGAGACAACAATGGTCGAGTGACGCTGCAACATCAATGGCCACTAGCACAAGCAGGGGAGATTCAGCTCAACCGTGCTCTGGTGCCTCCTTGCTTTATCTGCCATTGGAATGTGGCACCCAATCCACTATATTCCATCACCGATGCTACTTGGTCACACCACCACCCCTGCGAGTTGTTGCAACCACCGTCAAGGAGCAACCACACAAGCAATGGACGATCACAACGAACAAAGCAGACATTGTCACACCACAATCATGATCATTATTAGCACCACCCAAGCACCAGTGAGTGATGCAAGACTCTACTAGTTGTTTGTTTTCTATCGATATAATTTCCAAACCCTTACCCCAATGCTTAAATTATTTTGTGTGATTTGGATTTTGTTAAGCTAAATTGGTTGTTAAGAATTTTATGGATATGGTTGATGTGCAATTTGATATTATTGGTTGTTGCTAATATGTTTGATTTCAAGGGTTTTGGAATTTTGACTCAAATACGTCGAAATTTTGCAAATTCACTTTATTGATCTATTTTTGATAAATTGATCGTGCAATAAATTGTAAAATGTATCTAATTTAATGTTGGAACTATTAATTTGATAAATTTGAGTAGAATTAATCAAATTTATATTTCTTAGTCAAAATTCATGAGTAACAAATTAAATTGCAAAATTGAGTTATTTCATTCAATTGATTTTTCACCATGCTTTGAAGTGTATTTAACTTTATATTGGAAGTGTCAACTTAAAAAAATTATAACATATATGGATCTAAATTGGATTGATTAATTGAGTTATTTTATTCAACATTATATAATTTATATTAGAATACCTTTAATTTCAATCCCAAACAGTTAATCTAAATATTTTACCGAGAATTGAATGAATTTTTATTTCAAACTTAAAATCCCTAATTTTATTAAATTAGGTATTTTTTATTTTTTTATCAATTGATTATATAATAGGTTATAAAATAGGTATAATTGCATTTCTAAAAATTCAATTTGAATCAATTGTTATAATTCAATCAAATTACATTTTTTTTGCATAAAACCCTTAATTTTAAATGAAATTATGAAATTGGTCATTTATATGGTTGTTTTTCTAAAATTGAATTTAAATAGTTGAAATGACATTAATTGTATTCTATCACCTTCAATTTGGATTAATTGATTTGAATTGTTTGAATTTGTGTCTTAGCCCTCTTGGGCTTTAAAGCCCTAATTTTTAGGAAATAATTATCTTAAATTGGCTACTCATAAGATTTTTTTTATTGAAATTAATTAACTAAATTTATCTAAAACTAGTTTAATTGTGTTTTTAAACTATCAATTAGAGGCAATTGAAGTGAGTTGGTTGGTTCACAGTTCATGCCTAAAAATCCTAATTTTTTAAGATGGTTTTATAAAATTGCTTTCGTTATGCTAATTTTATCTAATCAGTTACTGGATTTGATTTAAAATCATTTCAATTATATTTTTTTTATCTTATCGATGTGAAATGTTTCTTTGAAATTGGTTATTATCTTTTTCATTGTAAAACATAATTAGTAAGTTATTTTTGATAAAATTAACTTATCATCTATTGTCCTTTCTCCGGTTTTCCAAATTAATTTAAAATGCCCTAAGTGATATTTGTTGAACTCGATTTGTTTAATACTTAATTTTAAATTTTAATAGAGCTATATTCTTGAATTTTAGGTTTTTAACACATTTTTTAAGAAAGATCGTTTATATCTCTCTTAATTGGTTAATATGTAATACTTGAATTATTGATTGGTAAAGTAATTTTCTAACCTACTCTTATGATTTCTATAGATGATCTAGGAAAGCTATATCATGGATTGTCAAGCTCGCTCGCTCTCTCTCTCTCTCTATCTATCTATCTATCTCTCTATCTCTCTCTCTCTATCTCTCTATCTCTCTCTCTCTCTCTCTTTCTCAATTTGCTTACTAGATTTAGATTTGGGTAAGTTATTACTTATATTTGCTTATGGCAAAAATCATGGGATGTGTGTCTTCTTAAAGTGTGAGGTGATGAGTAAGCTTTATATCATTTAAGTATGTCAAGCGTACACTATATTTTTGTATGGTAATTCTATGTATCTATGAGCTTATAACTTCATTGCAAACACATGTTAACATACCTCTAAATTATTGTATGTGCTAATTATGAAATGTTTGGTGATTTTAGAGTATGTTCTAATGTGTTAAATTATAATTGGATTGGAAAATATTATCATTGGTTTAGTATGGATTGAATTTGCATGATGACTTATGATGGATTTTTCTACTATAGAATTATTTAGCTCTAATGCCACTTGAATTTTTGGCTCTAATGCCACTTGAATTATTCAGATTTAATGCCACGTGAAATTATTCGAGTTTAATGCTATTAGAAATTATTCGGCTTTATGTTACTTAGATTGGATAAGCTTTAATACCTCCCAAAATTGATCGGATTTAACACCACTCAAAATGGATATAAGAATGAAAATTCATTGTGTGATGGAAGTGATTTAAGTGCTATTATATATGGCTGATTTATGCTTGGTTAAATCCTTAAATAAAACATTAATTAATCACTTAAAGTAAAAGATCTTGAGTCATGAATTATACCACTTAAGGTAGCTATCTGAGTTAAGTTTAGTATTCATTGGTACCATTCTAGTATTTTTCTCTTTTGTAATCCCAGATGCCTTACAAGGTCCAGAGAGGCCCTTTTCTACTTTATAAGTGTCTTGATATATTTCGGCTCTATAGGAGGTATGCATCCTTAAGTGATTAGGTGGCCTATTTATTGATGTTATGGTTATGTTTTTGGGTGGGCCAATCGTTTGAGTACTAGATTAGTTATTTTGATTTCTTTGAGTCTTTATCCTCAAGTTAAAATAATCATATGGTTGTGATCCCAACAATTAAATATAATAATTGATTATTCTCATCCATTCATGAATTTTATATTTCATTATCCTATGCATGTCTCTTGGTCATATTCCTTACAATAATGCTACCATATGACGCTTGTTCATACCCTATTACCACATGAACTATTATTTAAACTGCATGTGGGCCTTATGTGTAGAATGTTATTTTCTAGGGTAGTTGTATTACTTAGTATGTGGTCATGATTCATTATATGCTCGTACCATATGTGTTATCTTGTCTAGTTGTGTATACATAAGCATAAATCTATGACCACATATTTTATCGCATGTTATTACATTTCTCATATGTCCTCTCCTACTACTATATGTACCCACATGTGTCATTGGTAATTGTGACTAAGATATTCCATATGGATATACCTTACTTTAGCCATTGCATTTTTGTCTTGATCTTATCATTTCATGTACAACTTTCCATACTATTTATTGATCAGGCAATTAATAATCTAGTATATACTTCATGAATCCATATGAGTTGTTATATGAGTGGAATGGTGTGTATATGAAATGTGTACTTGAGCATGAGTATTGTGAGTTAAAGATTACCATGTCGTATGTGTGTCATGTTTCCTCCCATAAGTTAGGTAGTTGTGATTTAATCATTACTAGACGTATACTGATACTACCTTGGTTGAATGGGTCTGCGACGATCCATTGATGGTGGGGAACAGACCTCTTGTGTAGGTTTGAGATCAATTATTTTTTGATGGGTTAAAAACTTGGGCTTTGAGAGAGTAGGTAACTCGAAGTTTTATTCCTTGGAGATTTTTCTAGATTCATATGTACCTACTTTTGGAAATTTTTCAAGTACTGTATTGAAATTTTAATGGTGTTGTAATAAAATTTTAATTTCCCATTACTTTGCTAAGCTTTGAGAGAGTAGGTAACCTAGGTTATTTCACAGGTTTTCTACTGATTTGATCGGTGATGATTTTGTTCAGTAAAATCATTCACTTTCCATCTACCATAGGATATAACATTGTGGAAGTTTATTCTCACACTATAGATGATGTTTAAATTTTAATTAGATAAATTTTAGTTTACATCTAGTATGAAGTAGATGATGTGCATCTATCTTGTGTTAGGTGTGATGGTAGCATTCCCCAGTTTTTATTTTAGCTTTCGCATATTTTTATTTTAAACAAAAAATTTTAAGAGTGAATTTTAGGGGTGTTATAGATACACTTAGGTACATAGTATAACAAGTGTATTTCTATAAGTATAAGAAATAAATATACATGTTGAAATGCAAATACCATATGTCAATATAATAATATACACACATCTTTTGAGACAAGAATATATATATATTTGTTATACTTTAGAGGCCAAAAACACACATATGTATATGTAAAGAAAAATGTGCATCTAACATTATACATGTAACATAATGAAAATACACATCTTCAAAGACAAATATGTACATATTTCATAACATAAATGTAATCTTTAAAGGCAAGAAATAAACATTTATCATTAAACGATTGCAAGAAATACATATGTATGTTACATCTTCTAACAAAAGAGTACACATCATTCATTCATACAAGTGTAAGTAAGAAACACACATTTAAAAATAAATACACATCTTCTAGAATAATAATATATATTTTAATGGTCTTGTAATCAAATTTTAATTTTCCATTACTTTGTTAAGCTTTTAAAATTCAGAGTTATTTCACAGATTTTCCGCCAATTTGATCGATGATGATTTTGTTTAGTGAAAGCATTCACTTTCCATCTACCATAGGATATATCCTTGTAGGAGTTTATTCTCACACTATAGATGATGTTTAAGTTTTAGTTGGCCAGATTTTAGCCTTGCATGTAGCATGAGGTAGATGATGTGCATCTATCTTGTGTTAGATGTGGCGGTAGCGTTCCCCATTTTTTATTTTAGCTTCTACATATTTTTCTTTTAAATGAAAATTTTAATAAGTAAATTTTGGATGCACTTAGGTGCATAGTATAACAAGTATATTTCTACAGGTATAAGAAATAAATACACACACATCTTCCCGGATAAGAATATATATATTTTTTATACTTTAGAGGCCAAAAAAACACGCATGTGCATGTAAAGAAAAATGTGCATCTAACATTATACATGTCACATAACAAAAATACACATCTTTAAAGACAAATATACACATATTTCATAACATAAATGCAATCTTTAAGGACAAGAAATACACATTTGTCATTAAATGATTGCAGAAAGTCATATGTATGTTACATATTCTAACAAAAAAAATGCACATCATTCATTCATAAGTGTAAGTAAGAAACACACATATTTAAAAATAAATACATATCTCTTAGGATATGAATCTATATTTTATAGGATTAGATTATAATACATATCTTATTGAAAAAAATACACATGTTCTATGATAAAAATATACATATCCATTACTCTTATTGGAAGTATACACATGCTTGAAAATAGATTCACACTTTTCAAGAGAAATACACATTTTACATATTTAATAATTTTTTTTATAATATGTACTAGTGGTCCAATTGGTCCAAATGACTATTGTAACCAATAAACCAATGAACCAAAATTAATATTGGTTTAATGATTAATTTAATTTTTAAAACTTTGCTACCTCCTATTGCCACTAACATCATCGTTCTATTGCCATAATTAATGAAATTGGTTCAATAATTGATTCAATTTTTATAATTATGTGAACTCTTACTGCCACTGGTATCACAATTTTTTCATCATAACATTTTGGACATATCATGTTTTTGACATCTTTTTTTGAATGAAAATTAAACAAACAACAAATAAATCATTTTAATTGGTGATTATTTTAGTTTTAGTTAATGAATATTTTACTTCAATTTGAGGTCCTTACACTTGATGATTATTTTTAGTTCTAATGAGTAATTATTTTATTTTAAGCTAGTGACTATTTCCATTTACTTGATTATTATTTCAATTTCAATTTATGATAATTTTAATTTGCATTAATGATTATTTTAGCTTTTTAAAATATTATTTTTGTTTCCCTTGAAGATTATTTCTTTTCTAGTTGATGGTTGTTTTCTTTTGATTTGACAATTGTTATAGTTTTGAGTAGATAGTCATTTTAGTGTGCAGATGATTATCAACTTGTTACTTGATAATTATATTAGTTTTGTCAATAACTATTTTAATTTTAGTTCTAGATCTCCTAGTTGATGACTATTTCATTTTTAATTAGTGATCATTTAAAATTTTTGGTGGCAATTATTTTTATTTCAATTGGTGATTATTTTAATTTTTATTAATGGTTATTTTGATATTGATTAATAATGACGTGATAATTTCTATTTGAATTTGTTATTATTGTCTCTTTAATTAACGATTATTATATTCCTAGTCAATGATTATTTTAGTTTTAGAAAATTCTTATTTGCATGGTGATTATTTTCATCTTCCTTGATGATTATTTTGGATGGCTTGTTTTCTTCTAATTGATGCATAGAAGTGTGCATGGCATTTGAAGTGTATCGCTTGAAATGGAAATGGTCGTTAATTGAAACAAAAATAACCACCTTAGGATGAAATCATCACTGGAACTCAAATTCATCACTTAAAATAAATAAATAATAACCAAGAAACTCAAGTGGTCTCTTGAAGAAGACCAACACTAAAATTATAAGCAATAATTGAAAACTTAAATAAATACCTATAAGGAAGAACCGTCAACTAAAACTCAATTAATTGCTAACTAAAATTTTTGATAATAATTTAATCATCAAACATTGGTATGTGTCCATGTATATCAATCTATTCCTAAAGATCAATAAGTTTGAGATCATTATTAAATTGCTCATCACGAGGAAAGTCTACTCATAAAATTTTAGATTAATCAAAATTTTGGTAAATGAATAATATGTTTTTAGACTAAATAAGTTGATTTTTCCCCATGTTGTATCATAAGATTTGTAAGTCAGATTGATAATGTAAAACTAGGATTGTGACAATAATCATCACTAGGAGATAAATGATTTCATGTCAATCTAATGGTTGGAGAGAAAGAAGTAAAGAATGGTTGACATGCACAGAAGACGATAGTGAAAGTGTGTTTGCCAACAATTCTTTTTTTTTTCTTTTCTTCAAATATCATTATCTTACACTTGGGATGCGCCTTACATGGTGCTCTCATATTTATATCATAAAATTTGTTGGTTTAAATAGATAATAAGGTAATATGGTTGAATCGGACGGTACTAGTTCTTTGAAATTTGATGATGCATGGCCCATCGAGAAATAAAGATTTCGATTGAATCTTATTGTTACTCATTGGATATGAGTTGAAATATATGTAAGATACTTGTTAGATATATATAACTAGTATTGTTACTCCATGACAACCAAATGCGCGAAAAATGAAGATGGATCCGTAGTAAGTTTCATGACTTATGCTTCGTAATTTTGTTCTTAATTTTGAGATTATTTCCATCATACGATATAAGTGATAGCAGAGGAAGATGAATCCTCTTGAACTATATCAATATAAAATGTCTAGATCAACCCAAAAGTATTATTCCATGCGCCCCTCTATCCCGTAGAAGTAGCATGTAGTAACGTACCCCCCTACCCGACCCAATATATTAAAAGCTCTCTTCTTTTTCTCCGTCTTACCTACTCGGGGCAATGGATCTTCCCGAGAACACAAGGTTTGTTGTTTCTTGCATAGTCAAGAGCAGGTAGGTCGATATTTGAGACTTATGAACTTAAAATAATGAAGTAATAACAAATTACTAGATTTTATTTAAGGGGCATCCTGCGTACTCGGCGACATCAAAATAAGATATACGTATCACCTTCTAGTTAATCATACTCTATAAAAATAAAAATAAAAATAAAAAAATAAAAAGGAGGGGGGGGGAGGGGGAATATTCCTATAGCTAGCTATGATTCATACTCCACAAACGGCATACGCATACGAAAATGCATGCCCTAAACTTCCCCCATACAACTAATTTAATCTATTCAGTACACGAACATCATGATATCCGCAATCATTCACGCCCTCAGCTAGCTAGCTGGCTACAAATAAGAATTTTATTTTTAACCTCGGCTCGCGGAGAGACGAAGACGACGACGACGTTGTTGTTGTTGTTGTTGGGTGAGGTGGTACGTCCTCATCTTGATCCGCATCACAGGAACATTAATTAATATTTCTTCCATTTTCATGCCGCTCCCCTCCGCATTAGGAGCAACGATTAATTATTAAAACAAAATGTATAGCTACTATAGAGAAAACTTTCGGTCACACACATGATGGGTCGACGAAGATGAAGACAAACTAACTTTTTCACAAAATCTCCCAAGAAAAGATTATATTAAAAGGACGACGGTGATGATGGACCGGTTATTTTAGTCCTAAGCACATTGAGTGAGATAGGTGTTAGTTGGGATCGGTACGTGTGATAAAATCAGTTTAAAGGTTAGCGGATAAACGACGAATCAGTCGATCGATAAGTTCGTGATAAAATTAATTTAAAAGATAGAAAAAAAAAATAGTTTAGTTAAATTATTTTTTATTATAAAAATAAATTAATTTAAATAACATAAAAAAAAAATCGTTTATTTATTTATTTCCTCGAACACAGTCTTAATTTAATAGCATAATCAATAATCCACTATCGATCTAATCCGATAGCTAATTATATCAGGAGGTGGTATATTAATAATGATGGACAAATCATAATGGTCTCCTCCTCCGTGATTGGCTCCGTCAGCCTCGTGTGGGTTTGGACCCACTCTGCCTACTCGTGCGAAAGACGACCAGCCACTAGCACGTGAGGCTAGAGGCTAAGATTTACTTACTCCTCGATGCTCGTATTATTTATAGTACCACCACCACTACTCCTCCCTCCCTGCTACCGACTATGAGAATTTGTGAGACAGAAAGGTGAAAAGATTGAAAGAGTAATTATGAAAAATGTTCGAGGGTTGTCGGCTATGGCGATCGGTTCAGTTCGACTTGGAAAATGGTTCGCCTCATCGACATGGGATGGGATGGGATGGGGAACAACACAGTTTTGGGACAAAAGCGAAGTTTATTTTTCCTCAATAATAATAATAAAGAATTATTGATCTTTTGTTGTTATTGACTTAAAATCCCATAATGTTTCCTATTTGTTTACGTTATCTAGGGTTGTTGAATTGACCGGGTTGTTTGGTGGGTGAAAAAGGGAGAATAAAAATCTCTCACCTGACATTAAGGGAGAAGGTGCGGATTGCTGAATGGCATTATATAATTAGGGTCTTCTATTGCTGCATGTATGAGTACTAGTTGGAGTTGTTGGGGGGAAAACAAATAAAATAAAACGATCAATAATCAAAGGCAATTTTTTTTTAATAAATTTTATTTTTCGCTTATTAGTTTTACGTTTGAATATTAGGAAAATGGATGCTTTGAATTACAAACAAGTGAGACCGAGAGACAACAATAATGGAAAATACATACAAAATGTCGGATCTTGAAAATACTTTTCACGAGTGCTTTAGTTCGGTTTTGCTTTAATCTGTTCCAAGAAAAATCAAGCTCAACCTCCAAGCTTTGATCGCAAGGTTCGAGCACATGAAAGTCGTGTTTCATATGGATGAATCTGGTCCCTTTACTGCTACTGCTATATGTTTTACCATCATGATTGATATTGTTTTTATTGGAGAATTGATGAATTATATGCTTGCATGCAGGATTTTAATGAATAAAGAAGGTGTACAGTAAAAAAAAACAAAATTATATATATAATATCTTATAAATACAAATATTGTAAATACTTTGAGATAATCTTGCAAATACCTTATAACACACGGAGTACTAAATAAATTTATATATTATAAAAAAAAAGAACAAAAAAAAAAGGCACCATCCATGGATCTGTATCATCAATCATGTAACTTAAAATTAATTTCGCGTCACCTCCCAACAACTGTGGATATGAATTTTCCTCACGCCCTCAACAAACTAGTGGGGCTGACGGAATGCAAATTGCTTCTTAACCCCCATCTCATCTCTGCTTTAATTTCGAACCTTTGATTTCTTCGCTCGCTTTTTGCGGGTAATGGATGGCAGAATTGAATCAAAGGGCTTGGAGGAGGGAGGGAAAGGATCGATCGATACTGCATGTGAACTTACCAATAGAAAGTGCTCCGAAAATAGAGGCATGCTTATGAAATATGTATGAAAGTTGGGGGACACTGTGGGGCCTTTACAGTTGAGCATCCCTCTCCTGTTGCCATTCGTTTTTGTCTAAAGTTCCCATTGTCGTAAAGTCAACCTCATGCCTCTCTTTTACTGTATCAATGTTCCTACAAGCACCATCATTTTTCACTAAAGTGAAAGGGGGTGTGGGGTAAGAGCATTTTTATGAAGATGGGCATTCTTGGACTGCATGAATATAAGAGAACGCTTCGCAAAAACAAGATAACTCAGCTATATCGTTTATTTCCTCGTAAAATTCAGTAAATAAATAAATAAATTCTAATGATAATCACATAATTTTCTATTCATTTTTTGTTACTTCCTTATTGGACTACCCATTTTCTAATGTAGGAAAATTGGCATTCCAATTATATCTAACGGAGTAGCGATTATCTAAAAATATATTTGGAAAAACAAAAAAACTTCAAATAGGAATTCATATGATTATATTACAATTAAGTAAAAAAAAATATTATGGAGTAAATGAAGGGACAAAGTGTTTAAAGTATCATTATAAATAAGTTTTTTTTTCTTCTTTAAAATGGAAGTTTTCATCGGTTCAAAATAATTAACTATATATATATGATAAAAGGATTCAAGAGTTTCAAAAAGTAAATCAATTAAGTATAAATTCATTCATTAAGAGTTTTTACCAATAATCCACGCATTTAATCAAAACTAGCACCTTGTAACTTAACTTGCACAGCTAAAAACTAAACAACCATGAGAATTATTATGACCAATGTGAGCGAGAGGGCATCTGCAACTCGATTTGTTTCTTGATAGTAGTGAGATATGGAACAAGACATGAACTTGCTAACAAAATCTCTACAAGCATCCACAAGAGAGAATTAATGGTGGAGTGGATCAAGTACACCCATCAAAAGCTTCACTATCATTGCGGAGTCGCAACACACCTAAACTCGAGAATAGCCTTTAGTAAGGATTCAAGCACTTTATACCAACACCCCGAACCTATGTCATGAGAATAGTTATCCAACTAACATTCGTTGAAAAACCAAAGGATCATCTCCCTAAGTGATCGTGTGTGACACCATCGGTGGCTAAATTTTTTAGGTTGGAGTAAGCACTCCCATCCACATTTATCTTAAAGATATCGATCGAATGGGATCCCAACATAAAGCATCCAACTAGTACCTATCATTGGCCCGATGTAATCTGGAGATGTAATTCCCAATGTACCCCCATTTCGGGTTAGCCAGTGATTCGTCCTCCATTAACATCCTATAGGTGGATTTAGTAGTAAATTTGGCATCTGTAATATGTTCCCAGATGTATACATCTTTCTACTTCATATGAGGGAAATTCTAAAATAGTTAACAACTCCGCAGCTCTAAAGAGGTCAAATAGTCACACACGTGCTTATCCTAGTGGTTAGGACTAATGGGGCAGATATTTACTCCATGAGGGGAGAGAATCTTACCTACCAATCAGTCCAGAACTTAGTTTGGGATCCATACTTCACCATATTCTTAATGCCTTGTTTAAGTAGGTGCATGGATATTAGAGTGTGTTATAATAAAAAAAGGAAATCTTGGTTGGTGGCATATAACAATCAACCAATTGGGAGAATTTTTATTTCTCATGTAGCATCTATAAAGCATCCTTATTAAATAGAGCGTCACAAGAAAGCTTCATGAGTAAAGCTTGGTTAGTTGAGCTCATGATTTGATTACTCAAGCCACCTTTATCTTTGGGAAAACAAAAGCGATGCTAATTCACTAAGTGGGTTTTTAGACGCATTCATGAACCGCCCTAAATAAAACACTTATTGAGTCTATCAATGTCGTTTTTAATAGGCTTGGATGACCTCTAAGTTTACATGGAATAAATTGGAATAGAGGTGGTGATAGTTTAAACTATTGTGACTTGACTAGTAAGAAAGAAGTTTCTTGGTTGCTAAGAAAATAATCTTTTTTGAAAATTATCCACAACTAAAGAGAAAATGCCCTTGGTTCAATGACATGTAATAAGTGAGTTTCCAAGGTACTTCCTCATAGAGGAAACCGATTCCATCCCTAAAATGTAAACAATCTCGTTAATGGTATGTCTAGGAACATTCTTTATCAACAAAATTGAGGGTTTATTATTGTTCATCCATTAATCTAAGCATATTTCAAATAACCCTAAACATTCCATGATAGTGCAGATTTGGTTCGTGGTGGCATGGTAAAAGAGGAGGAGAGCATCTATAAAGAACAAGTGATAGATTTTAGAGCCTCTTCTAGTTAGGGTTATAGGTTTCCAATTACCTAACTCTATTGTATGCCAAATCAAGTGGGATAGCCTTTCCATGCAAAGGATGAGGATATACATAGAGATGAGGTCTCCCTAGTGGATTCCTCTACTTGGGCAGAAAGAAGAAGTAAGGTCTCCAACCCAAATGATGTGGATGGATGGATAAGAGACACAATACATAATAAGTCGGGTGGTGTTCAAGGGGAGCCCAACCAACCTAAAAGTGTCCTCTATAAATCTCCAAGAAAGTTAACTAAAGCCTTCACCATGTCTATTTTCATTACCATAAAAACTTATCTTCCCTATTATGAGCTTCATCACATGCAAGACTTCTTGGGCAATGATCACATTGGGTAGGGAATATTGCTTTGAGAGGTTGTCATTGGATCTGGAAGCCTTGTCATATCATGTCAAACCCATAGTAACACATTTTATGGGCATAGGGTTTTTCAGGGAGGGTTTGGATTGCATGAGATTGCTTGAATGAGTGATCTTGTAACACTATGAGTCGATACAACCGTGAGGGGTCTACCTTAGAGTGCTTTCGGATTGATCGACTTGCCCCACAAATCAACACGAGTCCTTTCAGTGTGCTTTATCCTCACTCATACGCTTCCCGAGAAATTTTCAGAAAATTTCTAAAACTTCTTAGAAGGGTTACCAATCCTAAAAATTGCTCCATAACCAGTACGTTTAACTATGGAGTTCTTACGACGAAATTACCAAAAGAATGGTATACCATGTTGATATAAGTAGCCAGATCAATCCTTATAACACTCTGCTCAATTTGGGATATTACATTCACCCCCACTCAAAGAACACAACATCCTCATTGCGCCTCAACCACTAGCTGTCTTAATACAGTTTATCCCAAGAATCGTCCCACTAGGTAGTTGACTGGCTTATCCAAGTTCAGCTCACGATCATGGTTTCACTTTGATATCATTTGTAACACCCCAAGTCGATACAACCAAGTGGGGGATACCTTAAAGTGCTTTTGTATTGATCAACTGGACCCACAAATCAACATGAGTTCTTTTAGTACCCTTTATCCTCACTCACGTGCTTCCTGATAAATTTTTAGAAAATTTTCGAAACTTCCCAGGAGGGTCACCCATCCCAAAATTACTCCATGATCAACACAATTAACTGTGGAGTTCTTAGGAAGAAATCACCAAAAGGATGGTATACCATGTTGATATAAGTAGCCAGATCAATCCTTATAACACTCCGCTCAATTTGGGATATTACAGATCTCCATGACACCATCATTTTTTTATGTACTATCACTCCTTATGGGTATAGGTGTGGCATCTTTAGAATTTGGGCTCAAATTGGGGAGATCATGCACTTTTCTAGGAAACATCTACTCCTCTAAATCATGAGCATATTCTTCGATATCCAAAAGAGTCTCATACTTAGAGGAAATCTAAAAATTAGTTGTCTTCTACATTAAAATTTTCCAATTTTTAGGAGTGATGTTTTTCCTTGGGACCATTCACTTATTTTCGTTGTTGTTATGTTGATGTCTAAATTTGTTAGTGAACAACATCCATGGGGGAAAATGGAAATGAATCGTCATCAATGTTAACTAGCTCCCCTGTGGGTTCATTTATCACACCTTCAACATTGGACTTGCCTGTACTTTCAATATGGACCTCGATAATTGGCCTCAAGGATGGGCAAGCATGTTGAGTGTGACTAATCCAACCCCAATTAAAATAAAGCATCTTGATCCCTTCATACTTGATCATAAATAGGGTGGTCCAATCCAACCCCAATTAAAATAAAGCATCTTGATCCCTTCATACTTGATCGTAAATAGGGTGGTCCTCAGGTAAATCCTAGATAAAAGTGGTTTGTCGAAGTTGATTTCCATTGCCAGCATTACAAATTTCTCCTTAAACAATTCCATGGTCTTATTATCCACCTTAACAAAGCATCCCATGTAACACACCCATTTTTAGCACTTAAATTTTTTTTTAACAAATTAATTGCGTAAGCTATAACATTAAAAATACAAGGTGTTACCATCATACTTAGTATAAGTACGGTCTCCGACACTATTCTTATACAAAGTGCTAAGGTTAAAATGTTACTCCACTTAAATTAGTAACAACAATCATAAGAACATATACATTAAAAATTAACATTTTTTTTATAATACAAGGTAGGAAAATGATTATAAAATTTAAATGAAAAGAAATACATAAGCGTCCAAGGATATCTAGATCAAAATATATCGGATAAGGTACTAGATATTTCTAACTTCCAATTTTAAAAATACTAGCCTTCAAGCTGAACTCATAAACAATCTTGCTGAGTCACAACTACCCATTAAATAGGTAGGAAACCATGAAACAAAATCTATCGGTACAACAATACTGAGTAAACCACTATACAAAACTAAAGATACAAATGTTCATAGATCACATAAAAGATATCACAAGGAAACATGATATACAGATACTGGATCATACACGCAATAGCAGAATATAATAAAAATGCTAGATAACCATTTATTGCCAAGGTCACATGCTTAACAAATCATTTCACTTAAATTATAATACAAAACTTAATAACCAAGGCATACCAAGGGTGTTTCCTAAAGGGAGGATATCAGCCTATTCTTAACTAATTTGCATAACAATCACATTATATCTCATAAATTCAACATCCATACCAATAAATTCCCAAAAATCCATAGGCAGGGAATGAAGATAACTATGGACCACTAGTAGGGCATAGAGGCAACTATCGAACCACGTGTAGGACACGAAGGCAACTACTAACTCACTAATCCAATATCATTTTAAACCAACAATAATTAATTCCATTTTTATTTACTTGATGGGTGATCTTACCAACCTGGAGATACTATGGTATTTCATGCATACAAACGAATAAAGGCAACACAATATCCTGCTGATTATCAACCCAAGGACACTAAGGTACCATGGTAGCACTGGCATACAAAGAAAACATAATACTTACCGATAAGTACACCTAACCCATAAGTATTCACACCATCTAAGAAGTCTGAAGAGTTAAGTAGAATAAGATATAACACATATTCAAGGCACTAAGGTATACCAACAAAAGTCTAAACCCAATCTTGGTCTAAACCATATATTTTAGGTTGTTAACCCTAAAAATCCACAATTCCTAATATTGAGGTCTTTCACTTTAAATTTTATTATTTTATTAAGGTGACCACGATATCATATAATACACAAACAACTCAAAATTTCATATTAACCACTTTTCCATAATTTTTCAACTTAACCCAAATGTCAATAGTAAACCAAAGTCAAAGTCAACAAAAGGTCAACGTGATAACCTACTAAGTTCATCCTAGGTTTAATTATTTAAAATTTAGTGTATTAGGTTACAAATAACCAAAATGCCCCCAAACCCATAATCATAATGATATTATACAATTTAAATGCTAATTCCCATTTTATTTACAATTTGTCATGAAAATGCTAAAATACAATATTTTAAAACACCTTAGTATATAAAGTAAATTAAAAGACATGAGAAAAGATAATTTTCTGCTACACATATATAATCATATAAAACCCTAATATGCATATCTAACTCATCATAAATAAGATACTTTCATACTTTATATAATACATATTGGTTATACGTGTTGATATAAAATAAAAATAGTACATTTAAAAGACCTAATTACCCCTAGTACATGTAATAATAATAATCATGCAGAAATACACCTAAACAAAACCTATTATATTAGACGTGTACCTCATGCTTAATTTATTCATGATATTAAACCTATTCTTACATGCTTTTCATGCACATAATATTTTAACCACTTAACATTCTCCATATGCATAATTTTATGCTAGCATAATTAGGAAAATAAATGCAACATAACAACACATGCTTAAGATAATAATTATGACTTAAAAAATTGAAACTCTGATAGGCTATTATGCGACATTTAATATGTTAGGAAGGCATATGGGTTACTTTATTTCTAGCAAAAAGAAAAAATAGCAACTAAAAATAAATTATTAGCCTCCACTAATCCTCTTTCTTTATATAAAACAAACCAAACAAAACACATACATCAATTAATACTCAAGCAACTAGTAATATAAAATGTAGATTTATCAAACAAGGATGGCAAAACCCAAAACACACCTCTCTGCCAAGGCTATAAAATGTGAGAACTCATTCTAAGAGCCAAGCTCAATGTGAGATTCTCACGTAGAAATGGCCAACTAATTAATCAGTAAGGCCTGGGTGACACAAGTGCTCAAAACTAGAGGGAGGTTGGTTGCATGAGTTGGTGACACAACAAGGGGTAGGCAATGTTGGTTGACCATGTTAGTTTTCGTGACAAACATTTAAGTTTGGAAAAGGAGAGGTGATCATGAATAAGGCCGGCATATAGGTGGTGCATAGCAACAAGAGGAAGGTTGTTGGGTAGAAGAAATAGGGTGGTAATAGGTTTTGATGGCTCCACTAGGAGATTTGGCTATAGGTTTAGGTGGGAAATTGAAGGATTTGGATGAGAAGATTATGGGTGTTAGGAAAATGCGAGAGTGGTGGAGGGTTGGTCAGGCAATTAGTGGTTGCGAAAGAATGGAAACTAGTGAAAATAACATAGGAAGTGTTCACTAGTTAGATGAGGTGAATGGGGGAAAATGGGGTGGCTTGTAATAAAGGATGGTGTTTGGGAGGTTTTTGGCTACATTAAAGGGTGGAAGATTAGGGTGATGGTGCTATAAAATGAGGTGGTGCACAAGTCGGGGAAAAATAGGGGAGGTCAAGGGTTGGAATGCAATGAGGTGAACGATGAGTAGGGTAGAGAAACTTGGGAAGAAAGAAACGGTTAAGGTGGGAAACATATGAGGTGATGGGAGGTGAAAAAATGGAGGCGGTGAAACCAAAAACAAAGGGGATGTAAATTGTGGTTGAACGAAAAAATAAAAGGAAGATGGAGCGGTGTCTAGCTAGTTTTTGTGAATGGAAGTTGGGGACAAGGAGAAGGGAGAAAGGAGGAAGAAGATAGGGGTAGTTGGTTCGATTAGATAAGTTTTTTAAGTTGTAAAAATAAAAGTCCAGAGAAAAATAAAAGTTGAGGAGGCATGAAGAAGGTGTGTTTGGTGGAGTATGGGGGCATATGAGGTAGGAGGAGGCAGATGTGATGGAGATGGGGTTTGGTGTTGCAGAGATAAGGTGGTAGGAGTGGAGTGTTAGATTAGCATTAGTTTGGCTTTAGGTTTAGTTAGGTTAGGCTAGTTTGGTTGGGTTAGGGTTTTCAATTAGAAAATCAAACCGGAGAAAATAATCAGTTAATGGTGAGGGTTAAAGAAAAAGGGAAAAGGAGAAAATAATTATTGAAAATGATTTAGGTTACTGTTTAAGGATTTTAAAAATAATTAAGCTAATATTTATATTCAAGTTTCAAATAAAAGGCCAAACACCCAAAAACAAAGGTTTTAGGGTGTTACATCCCACAACATCTCTAATAGATTTACTAAGGTCCAAATTATCAGAATATTGAATAGGAAATTATGGAATTCTGATCCAACTAAGAATAGATGAAATGGATGTCATAAAAGCATGAAAATTTGGGATCCACCGTCTTACAGACAAATATTATCCATAGATAACCCAAATACCATTTGAGATCACATATTTATAGTCATCTTTCTTCTAAAACTTTACCATGAAGAATCTCTTCCCTAGCTCAATTAGTTCATAGTTATCTTATAGACATTAAAGATCACAAAACTTGTGGTTAAGGGTATCATAGTGAAAGGATCTACTTAGGAGCTTAATAATTATACATCAAGTGCATAGAAGACAAAGGGACCACTTTTGGCTGTTATCGGATGAATTTGTAGCCAAGCTAGGTTAGAGAGCACAGGGTCTTCAAAACACTCCTCTTCCTCCGTGTCCTTAATTTCTTTCCATTTGGTAGTATCGGAGGAAAAGTAGATAACCTCCCGCACTCAACCATTGTGGATATCATTGAATAAAAAAACTTATCTAGGGGTTAGTCCCATTACCCTCATTAGTGGATGGTGACTTAGGGAATCCTTTATGAGAAGAAGACTCCATGATACCATCGATTAGGCAAGTACTTCAAGAGTGTGTTTAAGATTATGTGGATGAGATTAAGATCAGATAATGATGGAGGATAATTGTTTGAAAGGCTAGGGTTGAAGAGAGGGTTGAAACTGAGGGGAATCACATAACGTGAGTCTAAAACTACACCACTATTTGTGAATTATAAAAAAGAAGTAAGAAGACAAGGATTAGGGTGTTGTTGCATAGAACAAGGGTTGGTGGTTCCTACATCTTAGTTCTGCAAGAAAATGAGAGTTAGGGGTAAAATAGAGGAGGTTAGAGCGAAAAGGAATGGTAGAGGTATTAGTATCTAATCGAAGAGGTAAAATCACATGTTTGGATATTGTTTTTAGTTAGTAGTAAATTTGTCATTGAGATTTTATTATCATTTCATTTAGCTTTAGATGAATATGTCATAACAACAACACCCATTGAATTTTACCAATTCATAGGGTTTAAGATATATGTTATATCAAACTCACCTCTATGCCCACAACTAGTGGAACATTGTTTTTCAAAAGCCTTGTTATGTAAATCCCTTTTGAAAGAGAAAATTTTGGGTGAGTCCAAGTTACCATATAACCTCTCATAGAAAAGTTAGATAATTAATGTAGTTTTTATATGGTCCCCACATCTTTGTAAAGGAGGATTTAGGGTGAGCTAGATTCACCTAAATATTGCTCTCATTAAAGCGTCAAAAGAAAAGCAAAATGGTATCTAGTAATATGGTGCATTTATTAAATATGGATAAAAAAATATGAAAGAAACAAAAATAATAATGATAGGGCTAGCAAAAATAAAATCGCCATGAAATTTCCAATTTTCATTATGCATTCAAAGCAACGCACATCAAAATGTACGAGTAAATAAATAAATGATTTAATATATAAAAAGGTTAATATCAATGATAATTTGACAATCACACACACATGGACACGCACACACGTGCACACGTACACTCAAAAATTAACTCTAATACTATTGTCTATGCACTAAAAAAACTAGTGTATATATGAACCCGCAAACTAGACTTCCTAACAAGTGACATGCCCTTGGTAGTTAAGTCTTAAACAAGTCAAATTATGCCTAATCACCCCTTTAAATATATTTAGTTTTAGATTGCTAGATAAATGATATTTTTTCCATATCACATATTTTTCTAAGGTGCCTTGAGTATTATAATTTCTTAAAAGAAATTAGAACCGTTATCAAACTTTTTGAGATTTCAAACATATTTAATTTTAAAGGATCTATGAATTCTCAAAAAAAAAAATTATATATGCTGGTCAAAATTATATGATATTAAGAATAATAAAAAGGATCATTTTAAGGTGAAAGCAAACAAAAAAATGTCACGAATACTTTTATAGAATTATTTGATCATAATGATTTTTACATGGATTTAGATCATTCAAATACCATAATATTTAGATTAATTTATTTCATACATCTTTTAAAAAAAAAACTATGGACGGATGGTATTACAAATAGTTACCTCAATATAATGACAAAAGGAAGAAAATGAAATGGTGCCACAAACACGGTTGCATGCAACAAAAGCATTTTGGTGTGCCCCTTATCTGTCCCTAATAAGACTTTTGTTACCAAGCTTCTGACATGATACCACCATGTCACTTTGTCTTCAAGAAAGTAAGTATTTTTTTCAACAAACTATTCTGTTTATGCTGATTTCATGTAGTCATTAGTAGATTTTGTAGTTATTGACTTACAAGCTTTCTAGATGCACACGGGTGAGTTGGAGAGGTAACAAAAAAAACTAGCTAGCTATCAATATGTAACTGATTATTTATTTGTGCGTCATTTGTATTATAATGCATCTTCTAGTTTCCTCATCAAATACATTTCATGCGTGTTGTCGGTGGGTTTGAAGATTTGTATTATGTTTTTTCTTATCCCTTATAATTTTGATCTACCTAGATAAATATTTTGCTCCATGCGAGCAGGAAGCATGACTTCGTAACATAAACAAAGTATATAATAATAATAATAATAATAATAATAATAATAATAATAATATTATTATTATTATTATTATTATTATTATTATTTCTACAAGGAAAAATATTATGTTAATAAATTTGGCTTAATAATGAAAATAATTGATAAATTTTGTATAAATTTAACTATACAATATTGTATTAATATATATTTTTATGAATTTGGCATCAAATATTGTTGATCCATGTTTTTCCTTATGGCCGAATCGCTCACAAGTGTCATCGGAAGTGTCAACACTAAGGTTTAGGGTTTGCATATTAATTTTGCTATTGAGTTTGTTTTTTCTATATTTTTTGCATTGGCTTAACATAGTATAGGAAAAATCTCGATGTTTCCGTAATATGACGACATATCAATTATAATTATCGTAAAAAAAGTTGAAAACTAGGAATAATTGAAGCCCCTTTTAAATAAATAGAAAAAAAATAGCTTTTATCGTAACCGTTTTCTTTGAAAGCTTTAGACCAAAAAAAAAAGGTCCATAAATGCTTTAAAGTATTTCTAAATAAAGCTTAGTTGCCAGTAGATGAATTTAGAGAGAAGCTCGGCCAATAATCTTACTAGCAAAAAGTTATCTTACTCATTACCTTAGACAATGTGAGATATTGATGTAAGGATTATGGCCTATGAATAATACTTCAATAGGGACACTGGGACCGTATTTGTCTAGCTACGTCTTTGGTCTCTATAGATGATCTAACCCTTAAACTTTAGATGATGACTTAAGAGCAACGACACAATGATTATTTTTTTTTTTTTGAATAATTCAAGAAGTAATTTAATTAAGTAAATAAACATATAAAAAGCAAAATACTTCCACAAAAATATCATGGTAACTAATCCCTCATTTTTTTTATGCGTTAATAATCATTGTTGGGTAAAACTAAAACAATTATCCATATAAATATTAAATATACTAATCATAGTACTCTCACAATTACATTTTTATTTTAAAAGATGTATCAATGAACATAATCAATTTATCCAAAATTTTACACTAAAGGATAGATTGATGGGATGAATATATGTGCACAAAAGTTAACTTAATTAATGCATGCTTAATGTTGATGGTTTTTTTGGGAGAGTATCAAATCAATAACATGAAAGTATTTGATTTAATCCCTACCTTTGAAATCAATACCAGTATAATTTTCTTTATACTTTAAAGTCCTAAATTTTTGTCCCACCTAGATCCAAATTTCAAGGCTTATAGTGTGGATTTAGCATTAACTTCATATTTTTTGCTACCATTTTTGTTAAACAAAATTAGTGAAGGTGAGATTAAAGCCCTCATAAATAAGTATTATACTTTTCATTTATCATCTAAATGTTCAAGTTGATAATTTATGTTAGATTAACTATTCTAATACTCAATTTTAGATTAATTGAAATACAAACCCCTGTGCCACAGTAGTGTGGTCGGGTTTTGGGATGGCTCACAATGACAATTGAGTTTCGGTTGGTGAAGAAACTTTATTTCTTGAGAGGAGGATTTGGAGCAACTAGTTTCTTGTGTGGGGATGTCCCTAACTTGAGAGGTAAAGACCAAATTGTTTGATTTTATAACTCTAATTGTTATATTAATGTTAAATCCATTACAAATATGATGTTTAAGATTACACAATGATATATGTGCAAGGGTTGTAGAAGAAACTTGGATTTAATTAACCATGTTTAGAGTGGTGGCCTTTGTTATGCTACATTAAGAGAATTTCTTTTCCAGAGAGGAAGAAGCCATATCTATTATCATTATTACTATTCAAAAGTTACAAGATCAAAGTGGTACACGGTCAATTCATACATATATCTCATTCACATACTCTAACTTATCTAGGCAATGAGCTACACAATTAGTTGCACGACAAACATGTTCCCAAGATATCTCAGCTAAAGGGTTGTGAGCTTATGGAAATAATGAATGATTTCCTTATATGACCAAGACTTCTCGGCAAAAATCTTCTTAAACAAGATCTTGCAATCCATATCTACCATAATAGCATCCCACCTTACTATGTTGTGGTTTATAGATAAAATAAAACAACCTCACTATTTGCTACCCTAGCTTCTCTTGATCTAGTGATCTTTTCCCAACCATCAACACCTTACTCGTGTGATCTCTATATGTAGACCTAATGTGTTAACCAATGAAGTTAATTATCATACGACTATTGGTTGGGCTCATAATTTATTATCTATGTTCTCTTCTTCATGGTATTCTCTTCTCTTAGAAGCTTCATCAATATCTCCACATAGCCCTTTAGATATTTTTCATGCTTTGTTACCTCATTAATAAAATTATAATTCATTGCCCACGTTACCGCCTATGCATAGATAATAATTAGGATAGAATTATCATCATTTTATCTTGGTGATCATTTTGTAATAGGTCCAAAGGTCAATGTAGTTCATTCTTAGATCAATCGGGGTAGGACACCACTCCCATATTCTTTTGCAACCTTAAAAACAACAACACATGCATATCCATCTCATATTATCTTTTAATGACAATATCTCAAACCAACAATGTCTTTCTCCTTCAATTTCTATTGTGTATACAAAATATGTGGTAGCAATCCCAATCAAAATTGTGCACCGTAAGAATAATTTTCAACTAATGCAACCATCCCCAAACTTTGTTGTTAGAGATATTAATGTGCTAACTTTTCTAATATCCTCCATATCACCCAAGAGTTTGTAGGTTTTTATAATCGTATAATCGCCACTAGCATCATAATACCAAGATCATGACATCTTTATAACTTCCATGCAACGATATTTGAAGGAAATCCTCCATATACTTCTTAATGAATCTCTAGTATAATGGCTTGGTATTCCACATCTATTTTCCTATGATCATGAAGTGGCACACCTTTATGTCCAAATCATGAATAATATGTGGTGATATGATTTGAAAAGAATTTTTGTTAAGAACTAACCTATCATGCAACACCTTCAATTTGCTACCATAACTACCTTTCTTATCCCCAACACACTTTTCCACACATAGTTTGGATGATAACCCATCTTTGTACTCATGAAACCTATCTTAGGTTGGTATTTGGTCTATCATACCACAACTAAGGAAAGGGAAAATATTAACAACACATTAATAACAGTGATTTTGAAACCGTTGTCTAACGCATGAAAATTAATGCACGGGATAGTTTAGGAAGTTTTGATAACGGTTATAGTTAAAAACCGTTATTAAAACCTCCAACCTAAAATTATACACGGTATCTTTTAATAACGATTCCTATAATAACTGTTATTAAAAGTACCCCGCAAAAAAATAGGGTTTTAATAAATGTTCCTATAATAACCATTATTAAAAGATATTTTAACAACGGTTCTTTGAATAATCATTATTAAATAAACTTTACATAATGATTCTTGTAAGAACCGTTATTAAAACCCTAATATTTTGCCTCTTATTTTGTTCTGTTCTTGTTTCGTGCTAAAAATTTCATACTTTCTCATTCTGCACCTTCCCTCTCTTACTCTCGTTCTCTTGCAAACCCTCACACCACCACACTGTGCACCATCACTCCAGCTCCTCTCAACTCTGAGCAACCACCACTTGTTCTCTTTCGCACCACCAACTCTGAGCAACCACTATTTTGCTTGCACCACCACACTGCTGCCATTCTCAGCATTGCATGTGCTACCATTCTTGTGCATCTTGCATGCACTTGGTTCTTCTTGCTCCACCATGTTCGTTGGTGGTTGCCGCTATCCTCTTGCTTACTGCAGGTTCTCTTGCTCGTCGCCGCTCCTTTTACGTATGGTTTTGCTCTTCCATGCTTAGCTTATTCTCTTCTTATATATATATAAATGCAAGCAAGTTGATGCAGATTGAATTGTTTGTTATTGAAAAATTTTAGATTATTGTTGAAAAATGTTGTTGTTCGTTGTTGAATTTGTCGGTGTTCTATATTAACATGCATGAGTGTGTTGGCCGACCTTACATATATATATATATACACCGTTGTAGTGCTTAATTACAAAGAGAAATAAAATACTTAAAAATATTAGTAATATCACTCATAAAAACTATATATACATATACACATTTTCATTAATAATTATAAGATACTAGGATGTTAGGAAATGTCATATAATTAAATGAAAATATATTTTGCATATGCACATCATTAAATGAAATTTTCAATTAGAGATGCATGTTATTAGGATTTATTAGGATTTAGTTATAGTTAGCTAGGTTTAGGATTACGATTTATAAGGTTTAAGGTTAGTTTTTATTATTATTTATTAGGGTTAGGGTTTAGCGTTTATTATACATTATTCTCAACTCTACTTTTAATAATATCATATTATTATACTTAACCTATATATATTATCTTATTAATATCTACTTGATTTTACTATGCGGAGCTTGAATGATTTTATGATAGTTTGATGTTCCACCGGTTTGTTAAATATATAACTCAAGATTATGTCCTTATTTTAAACATGTCAAGTATATTAAGAGGAAGTTTGATTCAACTTAACTCATTGACAAATCTAGTGGGCGTAAATGAAATGACATGTTTGGTAATTTATCTTTTCTTTATATTTAATGACACATTTTTATCAATTGAGAAATAAATAAAAATCAATTCAATATTATAAGTTTTATTATGAGTATCTTATATGGGTATGTTGTTAGCTTTACATAGTTGGTTAAGATATGGTAGAATATATTTATGATTTGTCTAGCTAGTTGAAGAGTTTACATATTCTATAATTTAGATCCTTTCAAGAACAACCTTGATGATACGATTTAGTGGTTCTCATTTGTAGGTAGTGAGATATCCCTCATTGTTATATTATTATAATTTATTAGGGTGTGTCTCAGCTATGCAAGCAACTCAATTATTGAACGATGATTACAATAAAACTATTGAGAAGGAAATATATGTCAGGGATGATCATCGTGAAGTAATATATGTATTAGATCCTAAAACCGATCCTAAAACAAGGGGAAAAGAAGGAAAAGAAGGCAATGAGGGTAATAATATTGTAACATATGATATATGTGCTTGTCTTTTTAAATGCATATTTCGACCTTCCTCGTTGAATATTTATTAGATCAAAAAATAATTTAGTGGTACATTATGGCTAATACATAACATTCTAACATAATTTATTTATTGATTTTTTTGTAGAGATATGGCCAACAAAAAAGTTGATAGGGATAGTAGTGATGAAGAAGGAAAGAGATGACCTATTATTATGAGAATCATCACGGACATGCGGAATAGAGGAAAACAAGTCAAATTGGGATGGAATACTTACAATCTTCCCATTGGCCCTTACACAGACATGTTTCTGACGTACATTTCACTCATCACACGTAACCGTGTTCCTATCTCTTATAATAATTGGAAGTAGGTTCCAAAGGGTCACAAGGAGCATATTTGGAAGGAATTCATAGTAATTATGATATTTTATTTAATCATTTTTGTATGTCAAATGTTATTAATTTTAATACATTAACATCGGTATACATCTATATGTCTTATTATGCGGAGAGTCTTCAATGTCCTAAAGATTAGGAAGAAATGGCTTCTTAAACATTGTGGTGAGTGTCTAAGAACATTTAGGGCATACTTAGCTAGTAGAAAAATGTACAGAAAGAGGGATGGCTCTCTACTGCAGAACCTACCCAAACGATATGGTTTCATTGATCAAGAAAGTTGGAACCAATTTATTGTGTATCGTTTATGGGAGGATTTTAAGGTATTTGTTAGACAAAAATTAAACTTTTTAATTAAGAATGTTTCGTTGATATTTAAATAACCATGTGATTATATTTTGGCTTGTAAAATAGGAAAAAGTGCCAAAAATAAAGAGATTGCTAAGCAGAATAAATATCGGCATAATATGGCTAGCAAAGGCTATGTAGGCCTCGAAGAGGAGTTGGTATGAGATTTTGATGTATCTATTTACATGTAAAAGTCTAAAGTTATAATAATATTCTTAATGTAGTATTAATTTTTTATTTACAGCTCATAGCCTAGGACTTGGATCCATGTACCTCGTCCATCAATATTGGTACATTATGGAAGAAGGGTAGAGGAACAAAAGATGGATATCTTAATGAAGATGTAGTTGTTGTTGTCAAAAAAAATGTAAGTTTGTAGATATCCCGAACCCTAAATAGTTTTATTTTAGAAAACTATTATATTATGCTTATTCATATAAGCTAAAATTAAATATATTGTATACATTACAGGACAAATTTGAAATGCCAGATTTTGTGGAGGGGGTGGACCAATATAACATTGTGTCCCAAGTTACAGGAATTATAGAATACCCCGGAAGACACAGGGGTCTTGGATTAGGTGTTACGAGAAAGAGCGTGTGTGGTCAATCTCGTGGTTCTCATAGCACTAATGAGCAAGTGGCCATCCTCACCCAAATATTAAACATGGCATTTGAGCAAATGGTAACAATGGAACAAGAGTTGTCATTTATTAAATCTTAAGGGTATAAGCCATCCGATTAAATTAACCATGATCAGCTTCACATACCCAATGTAAATAGAATTAGAGACAATTGCGAAGATGATGCATGTCTTTCTTCTCTTCCCGAGGTAAGCATTACAAACTATGAATTGTTATTAAATGTATTCAGTGTCATAAATAATTAAGAATGTGTAATATTTTATTTTAGGGTTTGCATAAATGTGACTTGTTAGCAAATGACCTTTCAACTCTTTTGGAGAAAGGAAGGGTACGCATCAATCATAGTACCCAAATGCAAACAGTCCTTGGATATAACTTGGCTCTAAATACAAGGCCAGTGAGTATTGACACTCCAATCATTGGCAGTGCACCCTTGCCTTGTTATAAAGAAGGCGATGAGGTAGCTACAGTGCTAGAAGCTCATGGAAACTTTGTGCCTTGGCCTGCAGATTAGATACGTCTCACTACTTAAGAGGTAATGACATTTGACATCATTATTAGACTGTATTTGTTACTTACATTGTTTATACCTTTTTCATATATATATATATATATATGCTCAATACATATTTCGTTTATTATTATGAATTAAGGAATCAAAAAAGAAGAATGCGCACAGGAGTAAAAAGAAGAGAGGTACTAGCAGAACGAGAAACACAAAAAAGGTTGCTGCTAAAGGAAAGATAGCTAAATCCAAAAAATCAATTGCCCCACAAAAAATTTCATCATCAGAGAAGAGTCAACCTCCACTAGCACTGGCTTTATTGTATTTCTATGCCCAAAACTACCTCAGCAACAATTGTATTTTCATTGATTGTCATCCAGAGTATGTTGGGAAGGATGAAGCCACTTATATGGTATCGGCAGTTGACATAAATAACATTTATAATCAGGAATGGATTTCAACCACGAGTGTTGTTGTCTATGTCACGTAAGTATTATTTCATATTTCATATTTTAGTACTTCTTGTTGCATTGGAATTTTTATGACCTCTTATATGAGTTATTAGTTATTAACAAATATGCATTGTTATTGTCCTTTATAGGTTGGTAGCTAGTCGTGTTGTGATGGAGGGAATGTTGTCCTCTATTGTGTTCGTGTGCCTATACTACATAGCTAACGGTACTACAATAAGATAGGGTAGACACATAAATTATTTAGCGTATTGCATTTTCTCATAAGGCTACAACAAGATGTATCGCATTCCTCACCTAGAAAATGAACATTGGGTTTTTTATGCCCTGATCTTAATAAAGTCTATGTGTTCGATTCCCTTTGAACCTATGATGTACCTTTTGACGTTGCTCGTCGTGCTAGGAAAGAATTTATCGACATGTTAGTATACTTTTCACTTCTTACTTCATTAGCTTATTTATGAATATATTCTACTTTAATTATTTTAGATATATATACTTACAATATTTTGTATCCAACTCTATTTATTAGGGCACTACGGACGGCGTATCAGAGGAGAGGTGGGAATGGTGTCCCAAACCCAAACAGTCTTAAATATGAGCCTATAATGGTAAGTAAGAAGACAACTATTTTGTATTTTATTTTAATTCGAATTAATATCTAATAGTTAGAGAGCTAACTGAATTCATTTGACAGTGTCCACAATAGTAGAACGACGATGATTGTGGATACTATGTATATAAAGCAATGTATCTAATAGTTCAAAACATATTGGTCAACATAGATCCAAGCCATGTATGTTTGTTTTTCCATATTTTTCCATTAATAAATCATGACATATATATTTGGTACTTGACCTAAGTACTAACTAAATAATCAAAACTTATAAATTTGTAGTTTTTCACCGGTAGTTATGCATGAGGATAGAAATACAATGTTGATGAAATTGATGAAGCTAGAGACCAATGGGCCAAGCACGTGCACTCATACATTCGGTATTAGGGATCTACATTCTACATGCGTTCTAGGTTTGTATTTCATCTACGTCTTTTGGTCATCTAGGTTATGATCTATGAACTTTTGACTTTCGAGTGTAGAGCTACCTAGTTGTGGTACACCAACTAATTTTGATTCCTGGGTATACCCAATGTATTAAGACATACCAATTAGGGATCGATTGAAAAAAGTAGTATCATTTGGGAGGAAGACATGCATGTATATATGAATTGATGTTGTTTTACATTGCAGATTTAGTAAATATTTGAACATACAAGTGTATATGTGGGATGGAACAAAACAGTAAGAATATAAAAAAAAATCATATAAGTTTTAATAATGGTTCTTACTTAAAAACGTTATTATAGATGTTTTAATAACAGTTTTAAGTAAGAACCGTTATTAAAACAACCGTTATTATAGTCATTTTAATAACGGTTCTTACTTAAAACCGTTATTAATACAATTTTTAATAATGGTTATCCATACAAACCGTTATTAAAAGTTAGCATTTAATCTCAATTAGGGCTTAATAAATGGGTAATAAATTATTAAAACCCTATATTAATTGTGTTTTAACAACGCTTTTAACTCAAAATTATTATTAAAAGATCCATTTTATGCTTATTTAATACATATTAGGGTTTAATAAATGCATAATTAATGATTAAAACCCTAATTAGATGATATTTTAATAACGGTTTTTGTATTAACCGTTATTAAAACTGTGTTTTTAACAACGGTCGTGACTTACAAACCGTTATTAAATACCACGTTTGCACCCATATTCGCGGTTTTTTGTATATTTTTTTATGACAGTTATAACCATTATTAAAGATTTAATAACAAGCGATTCAATAACGATTCAAAACCGTTATTAAAATCATAAAATAACCATTATTAAAACCCCTTTCTGGGGTAGTGTACTCTCAAAACTAGTGATTTAGGATTCTACTCCATTCTCTATGCTTGATTCTCCAACATTTCCAAATTAAAGAGATTGATATATTGGAGCTCCATACAACTCTCTTCCTTAGAAGTGCAAAGCTACCACCAATTAAGACAATGTATCCCTATGATATGTCTCTTTTCACTCTACCAAAATTCCATGATCATTGCTAGAATTTCATTACAATTTGTACCAGGCAACCAAAACACCTCAATTGCATGTGTTAAGATCACCTGCAAAATTGACTTAATTATCACCTATCTACCTTCAAAATCTTTAGATCATTCCCATTGTCTATTTTCTTCTACATTTAATCCTTGAGTCCTACAAACATTGTTGCCAATAATAATAGGAAGTCCTAGATACTTACTATTCCTCTCACATTTTTTACTCTTACAATAACCTTAATCTGCTCCTTTCTATCATCAAGAATATTAGAAATAAAGGTAATGTTGAACTTGTTATAAATAAAAATAGTCAACATGATTACACATACCTTTGTAAAATATTCCTCCAAGTTTTTGAGTTTTCTATTGTGGGTCGTGAGAATAGCATGTTTTCATTAGCAAACAAGAGGTGAGAAATAGTTGGAGCACATTGAGCTACTTACAACCCATTTAGTACCCTCCTTTTGTCCTGACCAAGTTTCATGTTAGATAACCCTTCTAGATATAAAATAAAAGGATAGTTGGAAATGGATCACCCAGTCTCAATCGCCATTGTGGTTGAAATTCCTATCTTAGTTTCCCATTAAGCAGAGCTGAGAATGTGATATTTAAAATGCAAATCATAATTAGGGTTATCCAAGAATCTCTAAAACCCATCTTTCTCATCACAACTTTCAATAATCCCTACTAAATTGAATAATTAGCTTTGCTCATGTTGATTTTTAGTGCCACGAACCTATATTGACCTTGATTCAGTGCTTCATAGTATAAAGCACCTCAAATGCCAATAAAACATTATCCTTAATCAACATTCTCCCAACAAAAGAGACTCTGGTTATTTCTTAAAACCTTTGGCATGATCAACTTCATATGGTTAGCTAATGCTTTCATTTTAAGCTTGTACACAACATTACATGTACTTATGGGTATAAGCTACAACATGTACTTGGGTCCATTCACCATCAATATTAATATAATATAGATATGATTCAACTCATTAAACATATCAAGCCTACGAAGAAATTTTAACAATTGATCCACTACATAAATATCAATTATATGACAATATTATTGAAATAGTAAGGTGCACATACCACCAAAATTGAGTTACTTTTTTATATGCTTATAATATAAGGCTTGTCTGATCTTTTGTTCCCCATAGACAATCTCAAATGCTCATTATTCATCTCTACTATAACTCTTAACCATAGGCTATCCAACTCATCATCTATAATCAAACTTTGGACTATAAACATGTCTTGGAATTAAGATCTAACAATCCACTCCATTTCCTCCTCCATTATGCCTCCTTATCCCACTACATTATCTAATAACTATAATTTACTGCACTTTGTTCTTGCTTTAGCCTTCCACTAGGGAAAATTATTAATTACTGTAATCTCCTACTTTAAAATCATCCTCTTTAGCTCTTTGCTACCATGATTGTTCTTCTTGCTTTAGCTTCATATCAACTCCTTTAACCAAGACTTCATCTCATTTAGTTGATCTGTCATAAGTCGTAGCTCATTTAGCTTCTTAAATCTCTCTTTTTCCTATTTGAGTTCATGATAAAAAAAATCCTAAAATTATATTTATCCCATTTCCTCATATTAATCTATTAACTTTTTTCCCTATAACATTCTTGATTCCTCTTCGTTTGGTTTTAGTCTAGCTTGTGACTATAAGCTCCTCGCACCACATCATCTCAAAATGGAACAAGCATGGATAATATCCATGTTTGTGTGTTGAATTAGTCATCTTAATAGGTACATGGTTAGAACATATACAATCTATATTCTCAACAAATTAACATGGGAACAATGTTATCCACCTTATAATTGTTACCACCCAATCTAAATATGACTTAACATTATCCTTTCAACTATGACCATTATCATTATTGTATGGATACCCATTAAATACCAAGTATAGAAGTTCATAATCCTCCAAATCCACCTTAAATTTCCTAATCAATCTCTCATCCCTAAGAGAACCACCAATCTTCTCATGGAAGTAAGGATTCTAATTGAAATATCCAAGGACCATCTACGAGAGAGAATGCTTTATTGCTAGAATTCATAGTAGTTCTCAAGATAAATATTTTGTGGTGTAATTCTTACCACTCATGAAACCTACTAAGCTTTAATACCTATCACCCTTTTCATTTACAAATGAAAAACCTATGTGGAGCGATAACATAGTAAGTGACCATACATCCCAATGCACATTAAAGCTAACTCACCCCCTCTTCTCATACTATCTACTGTAATATCATTATAATTATAAAACTTATTCTTACTATTATTAAATTCAATACAAGCTAAGAATGTCCCAGTTAAAAAGATAACGTTAGGTTTCCCACTTTGGATAAAGTCCTATAACAGGAAAAGTGTAGAATGGTTTCCGAATCCCCTACAAGTTGATGAAATCATGTTCTTCTATTCATTGCCCCACCTGGTGATGACTACCCTCAAACCTCTGCTTAGCGTCTGATTAGGCATTGTGGGCCTGAACAATCAGTGATGCCCCCAAGTTGTAGTCATATATTTCTTGCAAGTCAAGTGCATGAGTCCCCTCTAACATCTCCTGAAACCTTAAATTTAGCCCCAAAAAAAATTGATGAACCTTCATCCTATCATTGCCAACCACCTCTAAAAAAATGAACTAGGTTAAGGTAGTGCTTGTAATACTCCTCCACTATATACATACCCTAACATCGAGCCATGAACTCATCATACATTGCCATCCTAAGGAAAGTAAGGTAGAAGTAAAACCCTAATCATCTCCCCAAATGAATCTTGTTATTTGGAGTGACTCCCCTCAAATGCTAACCTATCCACCACTAGTCATCATGACCCCACAAGTGGAACATTCCAATTTTCACCTATCCTCTACATAACCACTAGCAATGAATACCTTCTAAAAGTCTCTTAACAAACACTCTAAGACATCTAGATCCTCCTAACCCTCAAAGATTGATGTAAGATGATGAATAACCCTATGAATTCAATCCTTTGGCGGTGACATTGGAAAAGGAGGTAACTACGATGAATGTGAAGCCTTCTTACATTTAATTTGTCTCTCTATTTAGGTTCCAACCATCTCCATGAAGTGCTTGAATTGCTTATTCATGACCATTAAAATCCTAGAATACTAAGACTAAATTAGAAAAGGTTCAATTACAAGCTATGAAGTTAGTATACAAGGAGGTAATAAATTACACATAAGGCCGAAAGTTAGTTCAGATAAGATATTAAAGGAACTCCCAACCCAAACCAACACTCACTCACAGATTACAACAAATTCTACTAACTTAGACAAGGTTGAAAAAATTCATTCTAAAAAAACAACATCAAGATTTAAAACCATAGTCTTTGATACCAACTCGTAACATCCACAAATTTTGAACTAGAAAATTTTATTTTAAAGATAATGTGGAAGCGTATTAAAATAAAATTAAAGAATGTTACTGCCACATCAATAATAGGAGAGGTTTGATCATAATCTAACACATATTTGATGTAAGAAAAAATGAAATGACGACAAAATAACGCATGCACTAACAAGAGCAGTGATAATAATAAGGATGAGGATAATACAGATGTGTGTGAGAGAGAGATATATTCATAAAATCCAAATATAGGAACTGAAGTCGAGAGTTTAAATAACTAAAAAGGAATGAAAGAATCCCAAAATAGTGGGTATAACAATCTAAGCCTATTATCCTAACTCTTAATTAAACAAAATGTAAATCTTGATCCCTAGGAATTGGCCAACTACCAGCCCACATCATCATCATCAACATACTCTAGCTAAGAATCATAACCCTGGATATTACCCTATTCTCACTAAAATAGAATATGGATCATCATAGTAATCACACAAATATAGCATTAGTATGGTGAATTATTGGTAAACCAAACTACTTAAAACATGGTAAGGGCTCGTGCTACACATTGATGTCACATAATATCATGCTATAAGACACACGTAGAAAGTGTAACTTCAAAGCTCAAGGTTATCATGTAAATCATCATGCTCCCACAAGAATCATGGATGAGATAATAATAAAATTCATTCAATAACTGGCATAGAATAAACCATTTTATAAATCCTCCATTGAGTGACCATATACTTTCCATTTATTAAGATATTCAATTTTACCATATCTACTTTTCACCATAAACAAAATTCATGGTAGCATAAAACACACAATAAGATACCACACCCATCACTTATAGTAAAAAAAAAATCAAGGAGGTTTTCTTTAGGGATACAACACCCACCACCCCTTGAGTGCATATGTCATGAGGGATAACATATATTGGGATGCCACACCCACCACATACAATCAGAATACATTGAGAGGAGCTTTTATACTCACCACACCTTAAATGCATCTATTGTGAGGGATACACAAAAGTTGGAATACCACATCCACTTAAGCAATGGGAATACAAAGTGTCATGAAGCTTGTATAGGGATACCGCACCCACCTTACGTAGACATCAATGACATGCCAAACTAGCAGAAGATACATCTTATACCTTATAAATATGCACATAACCCAACCGACCACAACTTGGTAGAGAAGAAATATAGGTACTGAGTGAAAATAAAGAAATCACAAGGGTGACATGCCCACTAATTCCCAGTTAGATACTCTAAGAGTTGGAGAAAAAACCTTGATGAAATCTTAATTACCATTATTAATAATTATTATGTGATATCACAAATCACAACTCACTTCCATGAATAACTAATTAGGTATTTCCAAGTGATAACACCAAACACAACTCAAGACATCCAAGCCACAAAATTTGGTGTTTAGATATAACACCAAACTCAATCAAGGAAGGCATCCAAGCCATACCACAATATTAATCATTTTGATTTCCATCAATTTTGAGTAAGAATGGTTAAGTTCATGATTTAAGGTCACAAACTAATGAAAAACTTAAAATAAAAACCCTAAAGAAGGATCAACAAATAATAACTAAGCATGTTGGAATCTGGCAAAACTAATCAATCGATCCTTTGGACTAGTTGATTGGTCTAGGCATATCAGACCCGAAGAGAAATAAATAGCATAGAAAAACCATTTAAATAGCTGGTCCAACTGACCAATTGTTCATGAGAACCAATTGATTAGTTTAGGCTAAGACCAAACCACTCTGGACACAAATACAATCAAATGGAAGGTCTATAAGACCAATTTATATTTACAAAACTAGTAGATGGATATCTTAAACCGATTAATTGTTCATGGGAGCCAATCAATGTGTTTATCAAACTGATCAATTATCCATGTAAACCAGCTGATGGGTTCAACCAACCTTTAGGCTGGTCTGGATGAAACAACACCAGACCCACATATATCACACTTATAACATATAAGAAGGCACATTCCACATTTAAGATCACATGGATACATGGTAGAAAAATCAATACACATTATACTCATGTGAAATCACCAAACTCATATTAGATATCAGAAATACTCAAAACATGTTGCAAAACTCCAAAGGTATACACATTCCACATGCTTGAATTCAAGGACTTAAAAAATAACATATATACATCACATAACATACCAATAACGTGAAAACACAATGAACAACATAAATCCTTAGTCATATTAATGATAAGGATGTCTTAACTCCAAGCTAAATCTTATATCACAAGAATATAATCATATCTTGATAGATTCTACCAATACTCTTGATTTCCTAAGAGAATTAAGAATCAAAATATTTAAAAACTCCTTTTAAACCCATAAAAATCAAAATTAGAAGAAGAATAAAAAAAATAATCTCAACCTTCTCTCAAGAACATGTTACAAAGAGGAAACAACCTAAGACCTTCAACATTTCTCTAAACCTTAAACCTACCTTTTTTTTAAAAAAAATAAGGGAGAGCTAAGGATAAGATCAAGAGAATAAAGGAGAGAAAAATAATCTACCAAAGGAGGGAATTCAAGAGGTAAACCTATATTTTCCAATATAAGGGGAAAAGGGAAGAAAATGAGGAAATGCCCAAAATTTAGCAAAATAAAATAAGGGAAAGAGAGAAAGGATATCAAGTGCTGAAAACTAAGGTTCAAATGAATCAAAATATGAATCCTAAAGGAAGTTGAGGGCCGACATATCAAAGGGGGATGAGAGAGAGAAAAAGTTGACCTTGGTTGAGTGTGGGAAGGGGAATGATGAAAATGAGGGAGGTAGAGTGCAATTAGGTTATGGTAGAGGTAGGTAAGTTAGGGGAGAAGGTGCAGGAAGACCTGTATGTTGCCATGGTTGCTAAAGGAGATAGAAAAATGAGGGGAGAGGGAGAATTGATAATAAAGTACCTTAAAAGTTCTTATTGAGAATTTTTAGCTAAATAAAATCATAATATGATCGCAATAACATAAATAAAAAAATCAAATGCGCTAAAATATGCTTATTAGAACAAATATGCTCTAAATAAAATTTTTCATAAACATTGATAAGAGAATCAAAGCCAAAACAAAAAGGGATTTGAAATCATAGCATAACCAGTTGATTAGTCTGGACAACAATTCGAATAGTTATCTCCAAAATAAAATGCAAGTTATTGATCGTATCGGTCGATCTGTTTGGAAAACAATTTAAATGGTATGCTTGAAATTCACATTTTTAGTCGACTTTCAAGCCCTTTTCAAAACCAAAATACATTTTGAAAGATTTTGTGATAGGGTATTACATAAAGATTTTATTAATGTTTGATGCAATCAAAGTTCCATAGTGACTTAATTATAAAAGTAAATCAAAGTTAAGCATATGGCATCAATTTAAAATATAGCTCAAATAACACCTTTTATGGCATGTCTTAAATGAAACATGAATGTGTCAATAACGCCCAATAATGGAGATTTTGCATTAGGTGGAGTGCTTAGAGATTGTTGTAGTAACTTTTGTTGTACCTTTTCTACTATGTGCAGTGTTATGAATATTAATGAAGTAGAGGTTTTTGCCATTTATGTTGCCTTGATTCTCTCCACATATAATGGTTATATTTTATATTATCTCATACTAGTTGAAATTGATTCAAGGAATGCAACAAAGTGGATTATTGAAATGGAGAAAGGACCGTGAATTATAAATGAGGTTTTCTTTTTCTCAACTTATTAGGATTTTTTTTGTTAGAAATTTAGGAAGTGAAAGTATTTTATAGATTAAAAGGAAGTAATAAAATTGTGGATGTTCATACTTGACAGAGATTGTAAAGATCAAAGACTTTAGTAGTGTGTGTGTGTACCCCCTATAGCTAGCTTTTCCATTGTAATGTGGTCCTAGTCTTTATGGATTGACTCATTTGGCCTTGGTTGTGTTTTTTTAGCAGTAGATATCTGTTTGCTTGATTCTTCATCCAACTAAGTGCATCTTGGAGGTTATTTTGGAGCTTTTTTTTGTACTCTCATTATGCTTCATTTTTGGAGGATGTTTTTGTTTAGTTTTAAGGCATTTATCTGATGATTACTCTTTGTATTTTCTGTGTAACATTTTGTTGGTAAGCTCTGTAATGTCGAGTTTGTATTTTCCTTCCACATTTGTATGTTTTATTTCATCTACATACAATGGTGTCTTATTTTTGTTTGTATAATTAACCTCTTGTGTGGTATCACTTATAAAAAGTAATTATCTTACATATTTACTTATTTTAAAAAGTTTTTATGCTAAAAATTTCTAAAAAAGGGATTATGTAATATAATTATTTTATGTAAGTAGCACCAAACAAGGAAAATGTTTGGTCTTGTTTTTAGTTTGAGTCTTAGGTCTTGTTCAAATGGGTATCATTTTGTTTCAATTATATCTTAGGGGATTAAGCCTTTTTTTCTATTGTTGCTCGATATTTTTGTCATGTGATTATTTGGTTGTTGTGTATGGTGATCATTTTGATGTTGTTGATGTGTCTATTAATTTTTCCTTAATGAAGGATAAATGGATATATTCAAATTCTTTACAGAGAGTGGAGAAGATAGTTTACCATAATATTTGGATGACAAGTGTTTCTCTTTTATTACTAAAACTTTAAATTATTAGAAAAAAAATGCCTTCTTCATATAGAAAATAAAACCATTTTAATAATTTATACTTTTTTTAGAAACCAATAAAAGTATTTTTTTTAATTCTACTTACATCATTTGTTGAAAGATAATAAATTATTTTGTGCATAAAAATAAATTGATGGTAAAAGTGTAAAAAAAGTTCGATTTTTTTTTTTAAGTAATGTGTTTATAAAAAAAAATAGTAATAGAACAGTTTAAATTTAAAGTGATTTGTTTATAAAAATAAATTTGTTTAAAGTAATTTTATATTTCATATATATATATGGCCTTAGTGGGTCCAACTTTTGTCTGTCTTGATCTTATTTGTGTTCCGGCTCACGTTTCTGTACTTAGTTTCCGTACTTAGAAGCGGATGGGTAACTTGGCCTTACCCTTGATACCTTACCCGAGTTATAGAGAAACATTAAGGGATATTTGTGTACGGCTAAGCCTAATCAAATGATTTATATTCGTTTCCAAACCTTTCCTACAAGGAACGTGATGGCATGATGCTTTAGCCTTACTCTGAGTCCTGGGTTGGATGTAATGGATCCACTCAAGTGTCAAGTGTGTCTATATAATTATTAGAAAGTCATTTTTTCTAGTTTTTTTCTGAACCGCTGAAAATGGTTAATAAGAAAGTAACATTCATTTATTTATAATTTTATTCTTGAAATATATATGGCCTTGTGTCAGTCATCTTATCAATGTGTAACGTCATTAATTGAGTAACAGTATATATCTAAATTTTAAATCCAAATTAAAATTTAATTTTTAAAAAAAATATACATATTAAAACATTATTTTTAATTTTTATTAATAATTAAGTGAGATAAACTAATAATAATACACTGTAAAAGAAAATTATCGCATAAAAGAATAATAAATTTATTATTAGTATTATTTCTATTATAATCACCATTATTCTTCTTATTATAATAAAAAAATATTTATATTTTTTTGTGTCTCAATTTTCTTTTATTTTGTATTATTATTAGTTTGTATTACTTAATTATTAATAAAATTAAAAATAATACACTATTATACATATTTTTAGTATAATTTAATTTTTAATTTAGATTTAGAATTTAGATGAGTAGCATTATTCTCATTAATTAATATTCAAAACGTAATATATTTTAATACTAATTGGCGTATATGATATTTAATATCTTGAAAACATAAACTCTAGTTATTTTGGGATGAACAAAAATAAAGTATAATATGTAAAAATTATGGTACCAGCGAGTATTTATATTTATCAAGGCGTGCCACAAAAGTTACATATGAATTATGGCATTGTTTTTCTTCTCCCTTGAAAGCCCCAATATCGTTTTGGAGGGTTTTATTTTCATTATTATTATTATTATTATTGACTCGTTGTTTTGGAGTGTATTCAAAAAGAACAAACAGACAAAAGGTGCTTATAATCATGAATAATTTTGAGTGAATATTCAATAATAATAATAATAATCATAAAATAGACGGTAGTTTCAACTTTCAAAGGCCAAATTTTCCCAATTTCAGCATAAGGTAGATCTAACATTAATTTTTCCTACACAGCCTTGCAAACCAAAACAGTATTCTTAATCAAATATGTCAGCATCTTCGTTGTTGTCACCTTCTCAAACATCCACAACTCAGTGTCATGTAGTAGCTTCGTGAGTGTCCCTTTATGATGTTGTACCTAGCTAGCTGACAAAAAGTTATAGTATTAACCCTTAATTTCCATTACCTTTTGAAAGATTTTCCACTAAAGCTCCATTCGGTTCCCCTAAAGTTTCAGAGGAAATAAAATAAGAGAAAAATATATATTTTTAGTTTACTTAAGAAAATAAAATAGAAATAAATAAGAAATAAAATTATTAAAAATAAGCTATTTGATTTTGTTTAAAAAAAGGTTGTAAAGAAATATTTTTATTTTTATTTTCTTACCTTAGATTTTTTTTTTAAAAATCAAATAGAATCCAAGACACTTAATTTCCTATATTCTTGTCTGTTAATTGATGAACTAACCTTTCAAAACCAAAGAGTTATACAAAAAAAAAATCGTTGTAGGAAAAAAAAAACTTATTAATTGATTGTGTGGGTTGGTGGTCTAATCGCCTCAAATATTTTCACTTTTATTATAATCCTTTTTTATAGGATTGTAAATAAATAGAGTCGGTTCGTAAGCTTTTTAGGATCTACTAATTAAGAGCTCGCCTCGACTTATCATTTAGTTAAACAAACTGAGCTTGTGCCTTATTTTGAGACTTATTTAATAAATGAGCTGAGATTGAGTATAAAAAATTTAACCGCAAACTCATTTACAGTATAAAATCTCATTTACCATAAAAAATGCCAGTCGGCTTGATTTTTTTATAAATGAGCCTAACTCGAGCTCATCCAAGCTCGGCTCGACTAATTTACAACTCTACTTTCTTAGTTCCACTTTAGAACTAGCTAGCAAGTTTTTTGGGATTAACTTATGGAAAACTAATTTGTTATTTTGTAATTTGTTTTTAATTTGGTGTTTGTATTCTTTTATTTTTATATTTTCAATTGCCTTGTATTTTTTCTTTTAAAGTTTTTTTATTAAAAATCAAAAACATAATGCCAACCAAACAAGTAAAACCGAATATATAAAATCATAAATAGTAAAAACAAAATTGAAAATGAAATTGGAAAAGAAAATAAATTGTAAAAGTTAATAATTTGTAATTGAAAAAAGAATAAAACTAAATTCATATTCAATGAACACAAAAATAAAATAATTCACTATAAAATATATTTAGCATAAACCACATGTAAATTAATCTAGTATTATATAAATTTATAGTCAACTAATCCCTTTAAATTCAAAATATTGTTGCCACATATTTCGAATATAAAATTTGATTATTAATATATTTTAATAAAAAAATAATGGTATTCCTTACTTTTTTTAATATAAATATAATTATTATATTTTATAACATAATATATTATACTTTGAAAAAATTAATAGTTAAAGTTTATTTTCAAAATACGTAGTAACATTCTATTAAATATAGAAGGAGTATAAACTAGGTGCATGCCAATATTTGTACTATTGTATAAAAAATATGTATAATGTATAAAAGATCATATAAATAACAAATAATAATTTAATAATAAACTCTCTTAATATATTAGAATAAAATCCACACACTCGTGCCTCTGCTGGAAACTTTTTCTTTTTCATAATTGAAATAAACAATAAACAATTTAATCTAAAGTTGATGATAAACTCTACGAATAATAGACCTATTTTGCTTTATGCTTCAATCTACTAAATGGTTGGTTAAGGTTTAAAATATACAGGGTTGGTCCTGAAATAGTCCAAGTGGACATAGGGAAAGAATAACAATAATAATTGGAGCCTTTTATATTAGTTATGAAAGTATTAGTAAAATGTATAACCAATGGAAATTCAACTCCAACCACTTGAAGATGCAAACAAGTTGATATATTCACCTTATTTGTCTATTTAAGTACCATTTGGGTATCTTGATACATAATCTAAACTAATTATGAAGTAATAATATAATAGAGTGTTTAGTTGATACAAATTATCTGTATACAAATGTGTCAAAAATAATAATAGTATTTGGTAACTCGTCTGAAATTATATGAATCGATGTATAATGATAATTTTAGATATATGGGTGAAGTTAGTGAGATTAGTCAATTAATGATATTTTTTTGTAATAAAAATAAATAGTATACAATTTATTTTAGTATTTAGATAAAATTATCGGAATCTATATATGAAGTAATAAAAAATTGTAAATAAGTTCTACATAATTAAATTATAATAATTTAAAAATAATAAGTTAAAATAAAAGACGTAAAGTATATATTACTAGATGATATTTTTGGCCTTAAATAAACGATGCTCTTATTCTTTGATATTTTTGCTTGATTTTTATAATTAAAGACTTATTGCTCATTTTTAGCCTCTCATTTCTGTGTGGACATAATTCAACTGTAGTTTCTACACTTATGTGGTCTTCTAGTTTTTTTTTTTTTTTTTTGCTTCCATTTTCTCCCTTTAAGCTTTTACCTTAGTAATTACTCTTTCTACTTTGTTTATTTCCCTTCCTTTGACATTTTTTACTTGTGTTATTGGTTAAAATTGCTATCCCTCTTGGTGTTTATCATATCTTTTCTTCTCTTGATCCTTTATCTAACTCTCTTTATGCTTTAATTAAGCAAGTGAGGGTTAGATTTAGGAGATAGCTGAAGTTCTTTGAATTCAAGCTTGGAGTTCTTATTCTTTCTTTCGCTTTGACCTTAGGATCTTAGTAGATCTTTTTACCTTTCCTATTTTTGTGTTTTGATTGTTAGATTCAAATACTAAGGTGGTTTATGAGCTTTATTCAAGTTTGGAAGAAAAGATGAATTGTTATGAATATTTTGGCTGCCTTGCGGAGTTTTTTTTTGTGATGTTGGAGATTATGGTTGTTTTTTGTTGAACTTTTAAGCCACCGTGATGTTCATTGACGAATTTACTTCAACTTTCATGTTTGGTATATTTTGATTTAAGCATGCTTAGAATGTTTTATTTTAGGTTGAAGATTTATGGGCTTTGGGCCTTATATTTTGGATATTTTTGGGTTTTTGGCTAGCTTTTGATGTTTGTGTTATTTGTGTTAAATTTTTTTATGTTACCATGTTAATCTTTATTTGTTAAGGATAAATTACATATAACATGTTGTGATTTGAGCTTGTTTGGTAGTTTTAATTTATGTTGAAGTTTGGCGTGTCTTAGGCTCTTTATGATGAGTTCTTTATGTTCTTGATTTTTATGGTGATCTTACAATAATTTTGTACTATGTATGGCTTCAATATATAATGTAGGTTTAATATTTTTTTTATAAAGAATAAAGGCTTTACGGTGTTTTAACGTTACTAGCCTTTTAAGATGAATAGTTTTTTAATGTGAATAATCTTGTTTCATGATTAATTTTTTTACATAAATAGGCTTATTACGATAATAGTGTTTTAACATGAATAATCATTCCACATGAAGAGTCTTTTGACATAAATATTCCCTTGGAGTAAATAGTGATTTTTATGGGAATAATGGTTTTTAAGAGATATGCTCGGTATAAATAGTAATCAAGAATGAACAATACTTTTTAGGCTTCAGTTAGGTCTTTTATGGCCTTAAATTTAATTTGTTGGTCTTTTAATATATTTTGAGGTTAAAAATTTTAAATGGTTTTATTTAGCTAAGTGTTGTATGATTTTTATTTTATTTTATATACCTTTGGTTTGGTTTTTCTTGTCTTGTATGCCTTAGGATTGTTTTGGTTTGACTCCTATGTTTTTGTTAATGATTTGATTTGACTTTTACACCTTTGGTGGTGGTTGTTTTGGGATTTATTTCTTATTAGCCTATATGGTCTTGTAGTTGACCTTTTGAGCCTAGTGATCTGTTGGAGTTAAAGTTGTTAAGTGTTTAGTCTAATGTTATCATTATTAAAAACATTAATTGATTAAGTTAAAGACTTCATGTGATTCTAAAATCTTCTAATCTCAGAAGTAGCTAGCATAGGGCTAATAGGTGTTGAATGCCCTTATTATTTGGGCAATGTATGTTTTTTATTTGGTTGCCTTCGAGGAGGGACCTAAGTTGGTTTTGGTTTTTTCCCTAATCTATTGGACTTATGTTTCTATAGGGGATATCAATACTTAAAGGATTAGGACCTGGTTAGTGGTGCGCCCTGGCATATACATTTTAGTGTGATGGTTGTGTCATACATGAAAAAACACCTCATTTTATTTGTCCATTTGTTATAGATGTTGTATGTCCATTATTTTATTTACCTCATGGCTTATGTTCTATGTATGGTGGGTGTTGTTTGCCCCTCTTCTTTGGTGGTGGTTGTCATAACTTATGCTTATGGTGGAGAACAACAATTGTTGCTTGAATTTCTTAATAATGTGTTTTATGTGATCATGTTAATGGAAGTTAATAATCATAATTATGTTTTCTCAGTACCTTAATGTCTTTACTTCTTGTAAGTACGATATAGTTTCTTATATATAACTTAGTCATGATTCATTAGTATCTTGTTTATTACTGCATGAATAGTTTGCAATGTTATCTCTTTGCTATTAATTTAAGTTGTTTATTTTGTTGGTTTGTCTTACATCTAGCAAAAGATGATTGGTAGATACTTATCTTATATTAGATATAGGGATGACATTTTCCGCGTTTTGTTTTTGTTTATGTGTTACTCTTATCAAACAATTTTTTTACTAAAGAAAATGAAAGTGCTACAACTATGCTTAACATCAAAAGGATATTTGAAATGCATGGCAAGAACGTATCAAGGAATATATAGAGTGTTACTAATCTTTTTTAGGTAAGAATCTTTGCTTGTGGATATTGTAATGAAATCTTTCCTACGTAAAAGAAGATCTAGGGAAAGCATGTTAATCCGGAGAGCAGCTATGTGATGTTGGTAGGTTAGAGACAATACTACATGTACTTTATGAGTGTAGGGTTATCCAAAAACCCTAGTAGGGGTGCCATGTTAAGCCAAAGATACATCAACAATGCTCAAGTGTGTTGAATTGGTTTGGATAGATTTTCAAAAGAGATGAGAAGTTGGTAGCATAGAGGCTAAATTATGCATGAGTGTTTTGGTAGTTTCAGAAAGATATAGATATATTTTTAAAGGAGTTTGAAATTTGAAATAGGTACTCCAGGGTTATGCTACATAATTATTGGAGGTTTGTTAGGAATCGAATGGGAGACATATAACTTGTCAATCATTAGCAAGTGGGAGAAACTACTAGGTGACAGTGACACTATCAAAACTAATGTGGATGCAAATATGATTGGTGGAGGTGCCTAATGTAACACCCCAAAACTTCATGACCTTTATTTTCTAGTGTTTAGCCTTTTATTTGAAACTTAACCCTAAAACTTTTGTTGAAATATTTATGTTTACCTTTGATCCGTAACCCAAATAAATTCTTAAATATTTTATCCAAATTATTTTACCATTCTCCTTTATTCTTAAACCCGACACTAATTTTGGAAATTTAGTATTTTAACCTAACCCTAACCTCGAATGATTGATAAATTAATATTACCCTAATTCATTAATATTAAATTTAAACCTAATTTAAATCCTAATCTTAATATTTTTCCTTTTTCTTTCCTTTTTCCCTTTTCTTCTTTTCCTTCTACTCCTATCCAAATCAGACTCTTCTCCCCTTCCTCTTCAAGTCATGCACTCTCTCTCGCATGCCTTCCTTTCTTTTTCCTTTCTGGCACCTACCCTTCCAACCTATCCCCCTACCATGCCACCTTTCCCTACCAAACATGACCCTTTGGCTCCCTCCATTTTCATCATATTTCATAACACAATGCCTCACCTCTCTATCAAACCTCACCCCTCAATCGGCTTATATACACAACTCTTTCCATCTCCATTTCATTCAATCCAACCCTAGCCTCCCCTACTTCCATTTCTTCTCCAACTCAATCAAACACCTCCCCAACCCTACTCCAACATCCCTCTCTATCGCACCATCACCACACACACAACTAGCTTATATGCGGACCCTAATCCCATTTCTTCACTCAAACTAGCCATCACTCGACCATATCCCCTCCTTCTCCTTCTTCTCCTAACCCCTATTTTGGTTCTTCGATCCCTAGTCGTGCCACTCACACATCGCCACCGCCATTCACCATCACCAACCATCCATCTCTAGCTCCACTATAGCCCAACTCAAACCCCATCACCAACAACCACCACCCTCAACCACGCCTCTTCCTTATTTCATCTTCTTCCCATTCGTCATCTTTTCCTCCCCCCAAACACCCTTGTTTTTGGTTTTATTGATGCACAGTCGTGCATCCTCCCTCACACAAATAGTGTAACCTTCTTCGAACAAGTGTGAACCATTCCTTTCATAGTCATGCTCCATTGGCACAACAACTACACCATTTGCTATCATCATCCAACTTCCACCTCTTTTGCACAAGCTCCACCCACCATTTTCCACCCCCAACACATTTGACCACCTCAACCCAGCCTCTCGTCGACTTCCATTTGTGTTGCATCTCCCCTATATGAACCACCACCTTCACAACCATCCTTTACCCTACCCACCCAAGCAAAAAGCTACCACCTTTGCATTCATTTTCTCCTTAGTGCATCTTAACCCCCTACTTTGTGCATGACTCACACTACTTGCCCATGCAACATGAGTTCTACCTATTTCCCCTTTTTTCTATTTTCTAGCCATTTGATGGTATTTTGGTTATTTTACTTTCATAAATATTTTAATATTTATTTACAATTTTATGAGTTATATATTAATATATAATTTGTTGTTTTTTTAGGTAAAAGAGGTTTATTAGTGTAGCCTGATAATTTTTTAGTAGCTTGCTTAAATTTTGTGCTTTTTTTGGAAAATAGGTAACTCATATGATTTACTAAAATATTAAATATCCCATGATAACATATCGGGGTTTCGATGTATAAATTGTGTTAAGCATATTTGTTACATTATAATTGTTGCCAATACATAATTTGGTAAAATTGAGCATATCAATTTGTGTAACATATTATGTGTATGGATGCATGTTAAAATGGGTTAATGTAAGGAATAAATTATGTGTGTATAGTATGCCAAATATTATACACTGAACATGACAAAGCATATTATTAGCATGATTATTGTTGTTGTTATTTTTTTATTGTTGTTATGTGTCTTAGAAGCAATATGGTGCAATAAGCGTATTATAATATTTACTCCAATAAGCATGTCTAATATGTATAATTTATTTCTGAGTATGAGAATATATGATTTGATGTTTTAGAAATGTATGTTAGGGTTTTACGTGCTAAATCATGTGTAAGGGAAAAATAGTTATTTGATGTGTCTAGTAATTTATTTACATGTCAAATAATTTAATTATTATATTTTAGAATTTTCACGATGAATTATTAAATAAAATGAAAATAATATTTAAAATGGAAGATAATGTGGTAATTATGGTCCCATGGATATTTTGGTTATTTTTGACCTACTGAGCCTAAAAATGGATAATTGAACTTAGGATGCCCTTCGTAGATTTTTAATGTTGACTTTATTGTTTCCTTTTCTTATGGTTGTCTTAAAAAATTAAAAATAAGTAAAATTGGTTAAGTATGGAAATTAGATATATTTGTATAGTATGTGATTTTGTGATTGTCTAAATAAAATACTAATATTTAAAGTAAAAGATCTTGAGACCAAAAATTATATCTCTTTAGGGATCACTACCCTAAGGATGTGGTTTAGCCCATGATTTTGTTTGGATTTCTACTAGTGTGCCCTAGTGCCCCAACCAGACTTTATATCTTACTTTATTTAACTATTGGGACTTTTTATAAGTTATGTATACTTATGGATTAGGTATCATCGTTGGTAGGATAATATGTATCCTATATGTGCCGGTGTGACAAGGGTACTCTAGTATCCTTAAGTTGATAGTTGGTAGGATACTATATTGACTTTGTGTGCCAGTATGATCAGAGTACCTTAGTGTCTCCGGGTTGATATAGTCTTCTCTCAAGTAAATAAGAAATGGAAATAATTAAAGTTGGTTTTATTTGTTATGGATTATGTTGCAATGATATTTAATAATACATTAATATTTAAAGTGAAAGATACGTAAGTCAGGACTGAGATATTGTGTCAAGTCTACCAGATGATAATAGTGGTCAAGCATGTTTTGTCCTAGGAGGCACATCAGACTATTCCACCAGTTTAATAATAGCGATTATAGTGTGTTATCCTAGGAAGCGTCGAGTCCATTCCACCAACTTAATAGTAGTGGACAGGTATGTTTTGTTTTGAGAGGTGCTTCAGTCTATTCTACCGAATTAAGAATGGTGGGATCCTTGAACTTAATGTGAAATTAATAATTGGAATGATCATAAATAGTAATAAGAAATAAGTATTTAAAGTGAAAGACCAAGGGAATCAAGACCGAGGTGTTGTGTCCATTCCATTGGGCTATAATAGTGACCAGGTGTGTTTTTCCCTAGGAGGTGCATCAGATCGTTCTACTAGTTTAAGAGTAGTGATTAGGATCTTGTTGACCTAGGAGGTGTTTTGTCTGTTCCACTGGACGATACTAGTGGTCAGAGACGTTTTGTCCTAAAAGGTGCTTCAATCCATTCCCCCAACTTAAGAATAGTGGGATTTCTAAACTCAACGTGAATAAATATTTGAAATGATTGTAATGATTAATTATTATTTTTGTGGTTAAGAATAGTGATATGTATGTTGAGTTATGAGATATATTGTGAATGTTATGGTTATTGGGTTGAGATTGGTTCTAATCATTACTTTAGAGATCATCCCTTAGATGCTTGGTTGGTAAATTTCATTATGCACTAAATGAACAGGTATTATGTGGCATTTGTGATATTTGTTTGTCTGATATGGTTATCGTATTTTGGTCATTGCATGTATATTTCAGTATTTTATACCATGTCTTCCAATGACACCTTTTATATGTTCCATATAATCTCTTCATGTTTAGTTTTGTATCTAAGGTGCCTAAGTATAAGAATTAGAACCTAGGATGGCCTTAGTGGACTATTTAAGTTGACATGGACAATAATACTAATAAAGATTACTTAGTATTAACATAAACAAATAAAAATGAATAAGTATGTGATTGATGTGTTTTTCGTGGTCTCCTTAATTAATACACTAATAATTAAAGTGGAAGACCTTGAGATTAGGAATAGTGACTCTTTATGGGTTGCTACCCTAAAGACGTGATTTAATATATTTATGAATTAAGTCAAAGTTAATAATTAATCAAATCATAAAATTTAATATATTTATTTTACCATTTAGATAAAGTTTGGATTAATTTATTGATCTTTTACTTCAACACATGGCTTCTTTATCTTAGTAATATCTTCATCATGCTTTCTTTTCATTAAAAATATGCAATAAAATAACCGAAGTTCAAGTATTTGAGGGTTAGAAGAGAATTATATTGAAAATAATATGGAATATATATTTTAAAATAAAATAGATGAAAATTATAGTTATTAAATAGAATCGTAGGATTATATTATTCTTGTATAAAATTATAAGATCCTACCATGATTTTATCATTTTAAGATTTTCCTTAGAATCATATATTATTTATTGAATTTTGAATTGCATTATCAAATTAGGATTAAAAAAAACTATGTCCCACTTGATATAATTGAAGTTTCTCTCCATGATAGTTTTTTATAAAAGGGTAAAACACCGCATTTTCTCTTGTAAAAAGAAAATGATCCCAACCTACTAAACAAGTTATTTGATAGTGTTGTATGTGAATTATTTCAAAAAATATAACAAGAATGTGCATGAGCATAAAACCCATATAGGAGCCAAAAAATGGTATTTTTTTATATAATACTTACAATTAAAATGAAAATTAATTAATACACATATTATCTAGTTAAATGGAATCTAGTTTAGTAGATTACCTATTTATAGCATGCACCATAACTCTAAAACAATATTTATATGGTATACTTGTGCCTAACCAAATGATAAAATAAAAATCATTTCAATGTATCATTTCTATAGTCGGGTGTCATAGCTATAACTTATTTATGGATGCAATAAGTTAGATTGAAATAAAACAAATTGAAAATTAATGATGTCTACTTTTTGTGTAGTTTTAATATATTGTCAATAAATGGTTTGGCAGTTAATATTAATTCACCTATATAATTTCAGTTCCTGAACTTATTTATGGAAAATGCACACCATTTTGCCATGACATACTTTCCCATTAATATTAGAAAATGGGCAGGAGGGAAAATAAGGAAACGAAAAGGAGAAAGAGAAAAGGAAGAAAGAAAGGAAAAAAATATAAGTTTGGGGTTAGAATTAGAATTAGATTAAAATAATTTAGATTAGGCTATCATAATAAAATTAATTATCAACCATTCAGGGTTAGGTTTAGGTTAAAAATATCAATGACCCTAGAATAAAGAATATAATTTGGTTGAGATTTCAGATTAAGGAATTTGGATAAGGTAAAAATATCAATTTCCTGAGATTAAAATTAGGTTAATATTTTAATTACTTAGGATAAAGATTAGATAAAATTGGAGGTATTACAAAAGGGGGGATTCAATGATGGGTTCTCAACAAGGTAGAAGGGAAAAGAAAGATGAGAATGGAGGAGGCAAGGAAGGGGTGCATGTATCTGTGTGTGTGTGTATGCGCGCGCGCGCGAGTGTGTATTTGTGTGTGTGTGCATGCGCGAGTGTGTGTGAATGGCTAGGAGAGGGGTAAAGGAAAACCAACTAAGGGAGGGGGAAGGGAGCTGGGTTAGGCATAGGCAGGTGAGGGGTGGTAATGGGGCAGTTGGCTAGTGTTTAGGGCGTAGGGCTTTCGTGTAGAGGCCATTTATAGGGGAGTTTGTGTGGTAAGGCTGAAGGGGTAGGATGTGCATGGCTTGGAATGGAAGGGAGGAAGGCAATGGGGGTAGGGGTAAGGGCATGTTTGGCCAAAAGGAGAAGGGGTAATGAGAGCTGGGTGATGCACAAGGCGAGAAGATAAAGAAAGATAAAATAAAAAAGGAAAAGAAGGGGAAAAAAGAAAAGGAAAATGAGAAAAAAAGGATTTTTTGGGTTTAAGATTAGGTTTAAGTTTAAAATTTAGGAAATTAAACTAACATTTTATCTATCAATTGTTAGGAGTTATGGCTAGGCTAAGAAAAATCTAATGACCCATAAATTAGAATTCAAATTATGTTAAAATAAAAATGATAATTAATTAAGATTAAAATTAAATAAAATTTTGAAATATTACCATTGCTCCTATTCCTTTAATTTCCATCCTTGCTGATGTTCTTTCCTCGCATGGAAATCCCTCTTGTTTGATGATTTCATTTCCAATTTCCTTATGAATTCTTCTGAGTTGTTCATGATTATAGGTTGAAGGTAGAATAGATCTGGAAAAAGACAAAAACATTTCAGTCAATCATGGTTGTCAACAACATAAGTAATTTCTTCTAGATCTACTTGTTCATGGTTTCTCTTGTTGACTATTTTGGTTAGCAAGAAACATTCCATTATTTTGGTTTATTCCTTGTTACGCCCTAATTTCCTCACAAGGCAAGTTGAATCATTGTTGTTTGTTATTCATCTTGTGTAAAATAGGCTAGTTACATCTTCTTTAACAGAATCATCATGTTCCTTAATAACAATTGTGCAATTTCAACTAATAATTTTGGCCATTAAATCCTTGCATGATCCAAATGAGAAAACAAAGTAGAGAAATTATTGCCAAAGGCATATTTAAAATCAAATAGAGAGGTTGTGAATACCCATTGCAAATCATTTAAGGAAGATTCCAAAATTTTAGCTTAATTTTAACGAATGAAAAATGTCTTCAAAGAAAGTATCAGGGATTATTTGAAAAATTGGAGAGGGAAAGAGAGTGTTGCTAAATAAGTATATGTTATTCTCGATGCTTGGATATAACTTAAGCCAACTTTTAATGCTCGACATTCACTGAATCATCACTTGGTAATGCCAATGTTGTATATTTTTAGTACGGTATAGTCATATTGAATTAAGTGGATTATGTTTTGCCATAATTCAATAACCTTACAATATCTGGTATGAGCATATTGCTTGGTTCAAAGTTGACTATGTTCAATTATTGTTGTTGGAGTGTATTGCATAGTTCTATCAACAACTATTGAGAGTTCAATTCCATCACTCCCATCTTTGATTTGGATGTTGTATGGTTCTTCAATTGTTGGATAACGGTTCTAGAAATAACTTCTATTAAAAGCTCCCCTAATTTGTACTTTTTTGTAACTATTTTGGCTAAAAGTATTATCAAAAGTTGACTTTTGATAATTGTTTTAAGTAAAAATCATCATTAAAACTCTAGATTTTGTAGTTGTTAGTGTTTTTTTAGGGTTTTGACAACATTTTTTAAACCATTATCAAATATATGATAAGGATAGTTTCGGTGATGGTTCATAACTGTTAGTAGACCCTTACTTGAATCATTATTTAATCTCTATTATGTATTAATAGTAGTAGTAGTAGAATACTTTGAAATCAAATCATAGAATCATATCATGGGATCATAAGATCCTATAAATAGTATAAAACTATAAATCTTGCATACCTATAAATTATAAATTACCATAGTTGGAGATAGAAGCACACTAATATCAAACTCATATATCTCATGTAGTCACCAATTAAGTTGTATTAGTAATATAAACTGCCAATTTAAGTTTGCATTTAGAAACTACAATGATTCAATAAAATAAAATAAAAATGATAATTAAAATGAGATGAAGGAAATTATTGTCAATAATTCATAGAGCCATAATTATGGATAAAGGAAACATAAAAAGAAAGTATTGTATTCTAAATATTAGTTGTTAGCGTTAAGGAAAAACAACACACACACACACACTAAGAGTGATGAAGGCGGATGATTAAGAAGACAACACTAGATAAGTAGATAGTATTTTTATTTTTTTTTTTATAATTCAAGAGAATCATGACCCAAAAGATTATTATGTTGGCTTGCAACGTTTAAGTGAATGAAAACAAAAATGAAGATGTCTATATTATGTGGATGCATTAAGTTGGTATATAAATTATGTATACACAATAAACTTAAAGCTTCATTACATCACAAAGTCAATTAGACCATAAAAGAAAATAAGGAAATATATTAATTATGAATTAAATCAAAGTTAATAATCAAACAAATCATAAAATTTAATATATTTAATTTACTATTTAGATAAAGTTTGGATTCTTTTATCGATATTTTGCTCCAACAATTTGCTTCTTTATCTTAGTAATATCTTAGAATTGTATATTGTTTATTGAATTTTGAATTGTAGTTTCAAATTGGGATTAAAAAAAAGGCTATTTCTCACTTGATTCTATTGATCTTTCACTCCTTGATATTTTATATAAAATGGTAGAAACCCGCATTTTTTCTAGTCAAAAGAAAACAACTATAACCCACTAGATGAGTTTTTGGATAGTGTTGTATGTGAAATATTTCAAATATATAATAGGATCATGCATAAGCATAAAACCAATGTAGCCGCAAAAAAAATAGTATTTTTTCTATAACACTTATGATTATAATGAAAATTAGTTAATGCATATATTATCTAGTTAAATAAAATCCAGTTTAGTGGATTGCCTATTTATAGCAGGTCCAATAACTACAAAACAATATTTATATTGTACACTTGTGCAAAACCAAATGATAAAATAAAAATAATTTCAATGTATCATTTCTATAGGGGGTTGTCATAGCTATAACTTATTTGTTGATCCAATAAGTTAGATCGAAATAATAATAAATAAATAAATAAATAAATAAATAAAGATTGAAAATTAACGATGTCTTCTTTTTGTGTAGTTTTAATATACCTTCTGAGAAATAGTTTGGACGTGCATATGAATTCACCTTTATACTTTTAGTACCTGAACATATTTGAAGAAAATGCACACCGTCTTGTCGTGCCATACTTTCCCATTACGCCTCAACGCCACCTATGCAAATAACCGACCGATATAAAGTGAAGGGCAGGCATTGCCCTCGATGTGTTTGGCCATAAAGAAATGGCGCCCCCCATTACGTGTCGCTACGTCATCATAACAAAGACGGCTCATTAGATACCGGCGCCGGGTGGGTATGACACAACGGTGCTGTACCTCGACCATTTTATTAGTTTCGCGTACGAATCTATGTCTGTAAGTCATATACGAATCTAAGATCAGAGGAATGTGTAATGGAGAAGATCATCTTAAGTTGGGAACACGATTAAGGAGTGCTGTGGGATACTACTACTAGTATATTAAACGACGAGAAGCATCGAACGAAATTGTGGTTAATATCGAGCATTCATATATATAGGCCAGCACACGGACTATAGACAAATATAAAAATAATATGCAACGCAAAGGTATTTATAAAACAATACAAACTACCAACTAAATTAAATCAAAACGTAATTTATGATTTTATTTATCTTCTAAATTAAAGTATTTTTAAAAATATTATGGCTATAATTTTATAAATTAAATTATATTTTAAAACTACTATATTAAACGACGAGAAGCATCAAACGAAATTGGGGTTTTTATCGAGCATTCATATAGGCTAATACAGACTATGGACAAATATAAAAACAATACGCAAAGGTGTTTATAAAACAATACAAACCACCAAACAAATTAAATCAAACTTTAATTTACGATTTTTATTTAGTTTACGAATTGAAAATTCATAAATTAATTTAGTATTTTTAAAAATAATTTTGTTATAATTTTATAAACTAAATTACATTTTATAAAGCATAAATATCATTTTAAATAAATATATATATATATATTCTGCATAATAATTTGTAACTTTTAAGGATTAAATTATAACCTATAATTCTATATGTTTTTCTTCTTATTATATCTTTATGCATTTATAATAACTTTTTTTCTCACTTTTTTTTCTTTCTATTGTGATATGAAATGAAACTTATTTGATATTAATATCGATATTGAACAAGAATTTATAGACTTATAGTTTGAATTTCAGATTGTTTGTTAATTTATAAAAAAAATCATAAATTTTGGGTTAAGTTGTAAAAATAAATAATTTTTTTTATTATAAAATAAGTATTAAAATACAAAAAGACATAAATTTTAAATCGTAAACCAAACCAAACCAAACTGTAAAATTATGGTTTGGTTGGTCCATCATATTTACTAACTAATTTGATTTAGTTTGAAATTTTTTTTTCAAACCATAAAATTATAGTTTAATTCGGTAGGTAGCTCAAACATGACTATATTGAATAGTGTATACACCTAATAATATGTAGACCAACACTGCTGCATCAATGGTCGACCCAATCCATGCGATCTCAGGTTTTTTGTTCAGTGCTGCCTCTCTTTTAGATCTAGGTTCCTCTTTAGTCTACAAAATAAAGCATGATATATTCACTAAAGAGACCATTGTCAAATGAGGAACAAATGTTCAAACTTGTTCCGACTCAAAGAAGAAACATCACTTGAGTTTACTTTAAAGACATAAACGTACGAGGTTTATTTAATTAATTAAGTTATATATATATATATATATATATATATATATATATATATATATATATATATATATATATATATATACATACATACATACATGTTGATATTTACCAAATAAACTAATACTAATCTCTTAAATTATTCAATATTTCCATAAAAAATTAATTTTATTTTCTTCTTTACATTCTAATTTTTATTCTTAGAAAATAAAAATCCATTTTACTAATATATTAGTTTTAAATAACAAAAACTAATTTTTAAAAATTTATTCTTATTTTTATTTCAATTATTTTCTTTGAATTGTATTTAATGAATTAAAATTTTTTAATATAATAATTATGTAATAAATAAATAAAATTAGAAATACAAAACATGAATATGGGATAGACAAATATTATATATATATATATATATATATATATTTTATCGTTGAATTTTTATATTTTTTTTGCACAATTTTTATGACATAATTTTTTTCTTCTTCTTATTATACTTCAGTTTTTGAATTTGTAAGTCTAAACTTTTAAAATTTTAACATTTAATTTTTATTTTAGTTTTATTTATAATTTTATTTAAAAAGAATAAGAGCATAAATAAAAAGAGACTATATGGGAAAATATAAAATTATTTATATATTAAGATATCAAATTAATAATCAAACAATAACGTATTGAATTAATGTATAGTTAATTAGCGTATTAGTTAAATATTAATAGATGTGATTGTGTTAATGTGTGTATATGAAGAAATATTATGTTAATAACAAACTTATATAATTAAAACCACAAGTAGTCATGCCTTTATCGTGAACTAAAAAAAGATTTCTTCCTCAATTGGAACAAATCAAGATATATGCTTCTTATTTGACAATTAACTAAACATAAGTTCATCAAATTTTCAATAAAAAAAACATCAATTTAGAAAGAACGGATGTCCAAATAAAATGGCTATCCAAATAAGACTTTTAGATACCCAAGTTGTGTCCAACAACATTATTAGGCGTGTTTGTGAATGAAATATCAAAAGTTTCGAATCGGATCACAAATAATGTGTTGGATATTTAAAAATTTTGCACATATCACAAATAATAAATATCGATTAAAAAATTCTCTGATCAAAATATAATAAACTAATCTAATTTGATTCGAGTTTTAAATTATATTAAGTTCAATTAGGAATTCTATGTTTCTAATAATATTTAAATATTCACAAAAAATATTAATTAAAAAGTATAACACTTACTGGCTATAACTAATTTTTAGAATACATATGTATGTATATAATTTATCTTATCAAATATTATTTATATTTATCGGATCAGATATCCAATTTGTTTGAATTTTCATTTACCGCATCGGCTATTTTATCTCCAAAAAAATTCCAATCAATTATTTAATTTTTTTTAATCGGATGAATTCGAATATCATATAGTTTCACAAAATGGGAGAGATAAATTGGGACATCATCGAGTCAGTACATCCTCATCGATCATTTGTTTGAATCTTCTTTTGTCTTGGCATAATCTAAGTGAGTGCAGCAATTAATAATAGAAGGTGATCATGCAGTAAGTAAGATTACTTACGGAAGCCCTCTTCTCTGGTCGTCCGTTGCTTCACACGACAATTAAAATAACCTTGCACGCAATTTCGTATGTTGAAAAATGATGACGAACGAGAGCCATTAATCTATATGATTTATCGCGATAATCCTTGTTTCTTAGCTGTGGGGTTAAGTAAGTTGTGTGTCGGCAGCATATACTACTGTATACAATAATCACTAGTCGTCTCAATCTTTCGTAACTTACTAAAACCAGCTAGTTTATATACTGTTAAGCTAGCTTTCAAAGTTTAGATACACATTAATGAGAAACCTAGCTTCTTAATTAGTGTTGGCAGTCTTCGTGCCATGTGTCGGGGTACGTACGGTACGTATTAGGAGGCGGTGGACAAAGACAAAAAGAACGTATGATTGGGCGGGCATCAAGGACCACCCTTCTCAACGCAACACATTCATGCTCGCTCCATGGTAGGCTTGTTAGTACCACAGCACAAGCAAAATACTTTAGCTAGTAAGTAGTGCTGAAACGGACCCACTCGCACAAGAGAGAGGAGAACTTTTATGGAACTCCCCCGCTAGCAATGCAAGCCCGTCGATCGACTCAGTCTGCCATATATAATAGAGAGATCTCTCTTAGAGGAGCCTTGTCGTGGCTGCTTGGGCCTTCTTTGTGTTTTTTTTTTCTTTTTTCCTTAGTTAATGCACTGCTTAAAAATTAATGTTTCTTTACTTTTTAACATTTGGTGCTCTGCTTTCCCTCTTGTCTCCGTCTCTGTCTCTCCCTGTGTCTGTGTGTGCGTGCGTCTGTCTGTCTGTCTTAAGCAAAGCCGGGAGGAGGCTCTGAGGCTGCAGTGGGTGGTTTTGCGGGCAGTTTGGAACGGATAGCCAGCTGCCGGCCGGTATTGTTACTGCTGCTCCTCCTACTGCTCGTTGTTTGTGCTTATATTTATTACTCGCTGGCTGGTCATGAAGGGAACAATAAGGTACTTAACAGGGCTAGCCGGTCCAAGCGGTTATGGATCCAAATCTACCGCCGATCAAGTCCTTGAAAATTCCTCTCATTATCTCCCTCCTCATGGCCGCCTTACCGCCATTGTCACGGGTAACCTATCTGTCCGTCTAGCCACTTTAGTTGTTAGTACCGCGCCCTCTCTCTGACTTTCTTGAATTCCATTGCTTTATTTTTTTTGCCTTTTCCCGTAATTAAAGTTGTCTGGTGCATGTCCTTGTGTTTTTGATTCGTTCCCCTGATTATCTTCCTCCTCGGCGCCCTCTTAATTTATCCCCCCTCCCCTCCCCTTCTCGGTGCCCTATTGTGAGCTATGCGATCGTCATGCATTCAAGCCGTTGTCTTTATAAAAAGGGGCCTTGCAGAAAAACTTGTAACTTCTTCAAAAAGATTCATCATTAAGAAAAAAGAAAGAAAAGGACCCAAGCGAGTCCGATCCTTCGGATGTAATGGAAAGTAATATGCGAGCTAGGTAGCCAGCCCGGCAGCCGGCCGGAGGTTTGATGGATTTGCAATCTGTGTATTATAATATATAAGGTCGATGCACACGTTTTAAAATATACATGATTTTGATACCCTCCCCCTCCCCCTACCCACAAGACTACAAACAGCCAGAATACGTAACATTCTGTACTTTACGGCTTTCTTCTTCTTCTTCTTCTTCTTCTTTTTCTATAAAAATTTAATAATATGTTTGTTTGTGTGTGTGTGTGTGTGTTGGAGGAAGATTTGATTTCCAATGGAGATCTCTTCTATTATAATATTCCATTAGAAAATTACAAAATCCCACAAAAGTCAGATCTTTTATTGATCCATTAATAATGAATTCAGATCAGACCATATGATAGATATTACGTAACTTTTTGTACAATTTTGACCTGCTAGATAGTAGTGCTGCTACTACGTACCTAGAATAAGCACGCTCCTGATGATACCAGAAATTTTTTTTTCTTTCTTTTCTGCGCCTATACTATAATATAAGTATAGAGAGAATGCCCGCTTCAGAATTAAAGTGCATACTTATGAAATTGTACTTGCATGTATATATATATATATATTGATAATTTGGGTAGTTAGAATAGAAATTCATTGAATTTATTTAAATAAAATCAGGGGCGACTTCGGGGATCGGAGCAGAAACCGCAAAGGTACTGGCGAAGAAAGGGGTTCGCGTCATCATTGCGGCGAGGGATTTAAAGAAGGCGGAGGAAGTAAGAGAAGGGATCGTAAAGGAGAAGCCGGACGCGGAGATAATACTGATGGAGATCGATCTTAGTTCTTTCGATTCGGTTCAGAGATTCTGTTCTCGGTTTCTATCCCTGGGCTTGCCTCTTAATATTCTCATGTAGTTACCCTCTTCCTTCTTTTTTTTTTTTCCTCTCACCTTTTAAGAAGATAAAAGATTAATTCACTTTTTCCTACAATTCTTCTCCTTTGTTGGTTGACGAAAAGTAGCTTGTGTTGTTGGTTGCAGAAATAATGCTGGGGTTTACTCTCAAAAGTTGGAGTTCTCTGAAGATAAGATTGAGATGACATTTGCTACGAATTACTTGGGTAATTTTTTATTTTTATTTTTATTTTCGATCCTCTGCCCTCTTGTTAAATGAAATTTTACTCGATATATATATATATATATATATATAGAGACTTCAAAAGTGGTGCTATTCTTTTCCTAAAAAAGAACTGGCTGTATGGTATTATATAATGCACCGCATTATTAGCTAGCTTCTGTCATGCGGTATTAAGGCATATATACATACTTGGTATTATGTTTATCTTCTTACATACATACATGCACAGCCACACGCACACACGTACAGAGGTACTGGGTGGGTGGGACGGATGCATGCCTGTAGCATGGAATCTGGGACTAATCATATCTATTGTATACGTTATATATGTGTATGAATGGAAAGACAGAAGGTTTGATTTGTTGGGGTTGTGTGTTGGATTAATGGGCAGGGCATTTTCTGCTGACGGAGCTGCTCCTAGAAAAGATGGTGGAAACAGCCGAGGCGACGTGCCTCCGGGGAAGAATAATCAACGTTTCATCGGTGATCCATAGCTGGGTGAAAAGAGAACAGTTCAACTTCTCTCAGCTGCTCAACCCCAAAAAGTAAACTACCAATCCCTCCCTCCCTGCCTCCCACGAGTCCCCTCCCTTTTCATTATTCCTGTGTTCGCCCCACATTGCTTCGTTCCTACTGAAACCAACCGGAGTGCGTTACTCCACGTCCCCCCCCCCCCCCCAAAGTCTTTCCTCTTTCTCCTCGCCTTTTGAGCTTTCCCTTCTTGTAGAATAGAATAGAATGCACTTAGTCTAGTAATAATACTAGCTCCGCACCGCCTTAAATTATGGGTTTAAGTTAATCCCATGTTCCCAACAAACAAATACTACCATTTATTTTGGTACCGTAAAATAGCTGACGACGGTTCAATGCAGTTACAACGGCACGCGGGCGTACTCTCTCTCAAAATTGGCCAACGTTCTGCACGCCAAGGAGATAGCGAGGCAGCTGAAGGTGAGCCCGCCGTATACCTTGTTTCGTTCGCCTGTCGTTTTGTTATACTTTGTCAGAGCGAGCAGCGCACACACCTTGTGTCAAACTCGAAACTCAGCCTCAGCCTCAGAAGAGGTTTATACGCTGCTTGTTTGAACTTTGCAGAGATTGAACGCAATTTTTTTTCTTTTCCTTCTTTCTGATATCATGTGCAGGAAAGAAATGCAAGAGTAACTATCAACGCTGTACACCCAGGGATCGTAAAGACGGGAATCATCAGAGCTCATAAAGGCTTTATCACAGGCATGCGCGCTGCTAATTCTCTCTCTACATGTACCCTATAAGAATTTCCTCTGCCCCCAAGTAATTCTTCTTTGAATGCAGCTCATGATTAACTTTACTCTCGCATAAATGTACCCTAAGATCCATGTCCTATAAGTAAAAAGGGTTCACCGTGAACGAAAAAAATTACCCCCTCCCCCTCCCCCTCCCCAACCAAAAATAAAATTGAAAAACAATAATACGCACATTATGTTCCGGATTATTGCTGGTGAGCAGGAGTAGCTCCGTTGGAAACTTCAATAATTAATCTCATGACCTTTTTTTTTTTTGGAAATTCTTTTTGCAGATTCTCTGTATTTTATCGCATCCAAATTGCTTAAATCTACATCACAGGTTCGTTTTCCTTCGGCCTCTCTCGTCCCTAATTTCCATATCCGTCCCTCTTATCTCAAAATGGTAGTAATACTCTACGCCATTCAAAGATTATGCAGTTCTTATAAACGATATTATGAGGAGATTTAGGTCTCATCTCCCCACCACCCACCATCCAGGAAAATGACCTTAATTTACACATACATAGAAAGGACGTACGTGTTAGGAATTATAGAAAAAGATGTCTGTCTCTCCTCCCCCCCCCCCCCACCTCCTCCTCTCTCTCCTCCTAGCTATATTATATTATATACGGAGTTAAAGGAGGTTGATGGCCGGTAATAATGGTCCCTCAGCTCTCTGACTGCAGGGTGCAGCAACGACATGTTACGTCGCCCTGAGCCCACAGATTGAAGGGACGAGTGGGAGGTACTATTCAGACTGCAACGAGGCCCTCTGCTCCGCGTTGGCAAATGATGAATCGCTAGCACACAAGCTCTGGAGGCAGACCCGTGCGCTTATTTGCAGACATTTCCACCACCCTCAGCCATGAATCCAATTCCAAATACATAGCCTGCAGCACTCCCGCCGGCTTGCACTCACTTTTATTTATTTATCATAGCTATTAACCTTTACCTACATGGATGCCTTGTATATATACACAACAGACAATATTGATAATAGAAATTAAGAATTAAAGATAAATGATATAGATATATTTAGTTTAGGAAGAAGGGATGCAAATATATGAATATTGCCGTTGTAATCATAGGAATAAGTGAAGGATGATAATCCTTCCCGCCACCTTATATGCCTATCTCAGGGGAATATAAATATATAATTATATATATTGAATTTTTTTTTTTTTTTTTTTTACCCTTCTCTTGAAGGGTAGCACCCTTAGCTGATAAGGGATTGAATTCCGATCATCCACCGTAAATTATACAGCAGATCGTAGAAGAGCCAATATCCCTCTTCTCAGGAGATCCCAAACCTTGTGTTTGTAACGAAAAAGGAGAACATCTTGATTACAGGTCAGAAATCAAAACCTCAACGGTGATCGTTTTTCTTAACCCGCATCTGAAAGTTTAAACGGTAATCATTTCTCTACCTGCATCTTCAAACGCCGACGCCTCGTTCCTTAATTCTATCAAATTACAAATCGAGATCAGACGCTTAGATAGGAGTGACATGAGTCAAAGGACCCTTCATTCAGATAGCAGCGAACTTGTTCTGGCCTGCATGTGTAAAGTGTAAGGCCCACGTTAAAACAGAGATTCGATAACATAACAACTAGATGCGAACTTGTCTTCGTAGTAGGTTCAAGGAGATGAGCCCAATATCATATTAACAAAATTTTCCACTTATGTTGATGCGGTGAGATGACGAGAGACGGAATTGGGATAGGGATTGACAGAAAAGAGTGATCAAAACCCCAATCCAATGACACGAATTTAAAAAAAAAAATACAAGTCAGAACAATTACCGAAGCTAAGCTGAAAGAAACATGATGCAATGCAATATGATAGGTGAGATATACGAAACATGATTAACAATACATATAGCATGTCATATCGTCAGCAACTCGGATGTCCATAATCTAGAAAGCCAATACAGATCTTATGTCCATAATCTCAGCAATGAGTTGGAAATTTAGCTATAGCAATTACTATCCATGCAAGCTCTAACAGAGGTTTCCACAATTTTTTAGGTCTCTCTTCAAAGTGATTCATGTATCTATGATCTGCCGGTGTGAAAGCCATGAGCAAGAGCCATGGATCCGGTGGATTAATGGTGGATATCTCACACACATATACTCATCATCATCATCATCATCATTCTACTTACTAAAGACACAAGATTCGCAACTTAAACATTGGCTCAAATCTGAAAGATTACAATTTCTGTGTATTCTTCCAAACCATCAACTTAGAATCAGCCACCAAGTGAATGTTTGAGCAGGTTCGTCAAAAGCAACTCTAGAAATCTCTTCCACACCAATAAAAAAAAATGATTTTTATTCACCAGCACCTTGCAGCAGGCGCTTGCACAAGAGGTAGGCCTTCCAGCAACCAGACTCCGGATAATACAAGGTACCTGAAGCTGCAACCCCTTGGAACTTCTCTCTCATGATCCTCACCGACTCCAGAGACCAACTCCTTTATGTCATTTACGTGAGGATTAAACCAGCACTGATATTCCTCATCTGAACATGTGATGGATAGAACTTGATCCTGAGCAGCATCTTGAACTGCTCACAAGAAACTAACGGTCCTGGATCAGCTGCCCTATACAGAGTCCACTCATCACCTGCACGGAACTTCAGTAAATATGCAGCAAACTCAACTCTCTGTTCCTCAGGGCACCCTGCTGAGTTGCATTGCCACAAAAGATGCATAGATTCCTCCTCACTTACATGAGTAGATCTCATTATTATGGCGGACGAATGGTAGAATAGTACTCCTTATTTGGATAGTTTTTGTTTATGTTAGCAAATGCGAATTTCACCCCTAAAGCAAAACGAACATCCTAAGGATTCCAGTAACTAGGTGAAATTCTCTCAGTTATGTAAATCCACGTGTAATAAAATCTAATCCAACTCCTCTCATCCGTGGACGTAGGTTGATTGACTGAACTACGTAAACTCAGTATTCTTATCAAAAATTTTCAATTTGAAATTATTATTATTTGACTGTAGATAGCTAATTTCGTTTTCTGATTCAAATACCTTTCCATCTAATTCCTAACAAGGGGTATTAGAGCTTGGTTTTGGGTGTTTGTTTTTGTTCCGAGTTTGATTTCCCAATAACAACCAAATTTAATATTGATAATTTCAATCCATCGGTTAATATCGTTCTTTTGAAATTGTAGATAAGAGCAATTCTTGTACAAAATATATTGTACAAGGCGTTGGATGGAAAGGCTCAGATGCTGACCATGATGCCGGATGATCACTGGGATGACATTGATTTAAAGGTGATGTCTGTGATCTAATTGTGTCTCAGCAATAAAGTTTTGCAGGAAGCTGCAAATGAGAAACTGCGGCAGGTTTATCGTTGAAATTGAAGCCATTGTATGTGACGAAGAGTGTCACCAATCGTCTACTTCTGAAAAGTGGAACTTCATAATTTTTATCTTGCAGAAGGTAATCTTCTAAAACTATATTTGGATGAATTTTCTGCAACTGTCATGAACCTCAAAAATATAGATGTGGTTGTTGATTTAGCAATTACTCTGCTTTGCTCATTGACACCGTCATATAAGCACCCCACAAATGATACGAGGGATTTGTTGTTACAACGAGACTTGATTAGTAGCCAGTTTATTTCAAAGGTGACGGTTTGGTTGTGCTGGGTAAAACTTTTCAAAGGGATCGACCTTCATAATTTTTATCTTGCAGCAGGTAATCTTCTAAAACTATATTTGGATGAATTTTCTGCAACTGTCATGAACCTCAAAAATATAGATGTGGTTGTTGATTTAGCAATTACTCTGCTTTGCTCATTGACACCGTCATATAAGCACCCCACAAATGATACGAGGGATTTGTTGTTACAACGAGACTTGATTAGTAGCCAGTTTATTTCAAAGGTGACGGTTTGGTTGTGCTGGGTAAAACTTTTCAAAGGGATCGACCTTCGATGGTAACAAGCACAACGAATGAATAAGATTCTGAACATAATCTCTGCAATGAGTTGGAGTTCAACTAAAAATTACTTTTAATGCAAGATTTTCCAGAGGACGCCACAATTTTTTAGGTCTCTTTTCCAAGCCATTCACGTCCGAGCTACCTACCAGTGTGAAAGCCAAAAGAAAGAACCATGGATCCGGAGGATTAATGGTGGATATCTCACACATATATACTCATCATCATCATCATTCTATTTATTAAAGTCACAAGACTCACAACTTAAATATTGGCTCAAAGCTGAAAGATTCCACTTTCTGTGTATTCTTCAAAACCATCAAATTAGAATCAGCCACAAATTGAATGTTTGAGCAGGTTCATAAAAAGCAACTATATCAATATCACCTTGACATAAATATGACTCACCAGCACCTTGAAGTAGGGATTTCCACAAATAATAGGCCTTCAAGCAACTAGAAATCAAGAGAATACAAGGTGTACCTGAACCTGTAGCCCCTAGAACTTCTCTCTGGTGATCATCGCAAGCTTGAATAATCCATTGGTTTTGTTCAACTCATGGACCAACTCTTTTACGTCATTTACGTGTGGATCACAATCTGGCACAGTAACAAGGACCTAAGATTGTCAACATACTGCTTTCCTGTAAGAGTTGCATCGTCGCGAAACATTCATAGAATCCACCTCACTTACACGAGTAAGTATCATTAGTATGGCGAATGGTGAAAGAGTACTCCTTACTTGGATAATGCAAGTTTTAACCCCGTAGCAAAGAGAATCTTGTAGGGGCTCGAATGACGGGGCTAATCCTTCCTACACCTCATCTCTATGAGCATAGCCTTACTCAACCCGTTGCTCAAATGTTGTCTGACCTATTACCTATTGGGGTCCCTCCTTAATTAAGGGGGTTTCCCATAATAATAATAATAATAATAATAATAATAATAATAATGGGGATGATGCATGCATAGAAGAGTTATAAAGATAATTAATACTTTGGAACTCTTGGGAATTTGAGAAGGCAAGTGCATTTTATCATGTATAAGTTACCAAGGTTCATTGGCTTAATTTAATAGGAGAGCATCCAAGAGTCATCTTATGGCCTTGGGGTTACCCCCTTCTACTACTATAAATAGGGGTCTTTAGGAAGGCTTAGATCATCAAGTAAAGCAAGCAATCCTCTACAAAAAGAGAGAGTGAGAGTCACTACAAAAGTGAGGTGCTTGAGAAAAGTTATCATATTTTCTCAAGCGAAGTTTGAGTGTTCCACCACTTAGTTGGTGAGAGAGTCCATCCTTTGTAATCCATCCTCTTTTGGGCAAAGAAGTTGAGTGAGCCTCTAGTTCATACTAAAGAAAAATTATTTGTAATCCTACTATCATCATAGTGGAAGGTTCGTGGTTTTTTCCTTCAACTTTAAGGGTTTTCACGTAAAAATGTGGTGTCTTTATTATTCTATTTCTGCTATTTTTGTTTTTCCCATTTTAATCATACAAGGAAGGAAAATGTCTTCTCCTATCAACCGGTCCTTTTTTCGCAACATTACCATACGGGAAGAAAGAATAAACATAGAAAAGAATTAATGCATCAACTACTCTCATCTAAATAAGTCTCGGTGATACAAAAAAATTACCACATGTAAAAGAAAATTGCAGAATATTTCCTTCTTCCCCCCTCCCTCGAAATGGTAATAAAGATCAGAAGAATAACCAGATCTCAGACTCTACCAAAAATAATAATAATAAAATCTCAGAACATCCAAAAACAGAGCACACCACCTGAACAAGTAATTATTTTTATTCAAAGGAAAAGGTTGCACTTAACATAACCACTATTATTCATTACCAAGTAATTGTTGTGCTCACAACTCATCCAAAAAAGGAGCACCTTGCGCCCTAAAATAACATCAATTGTGTGCCACAGACGCACACAAAGAACAATTTTAGATAAGGATTCATCTATAACTACGCACAGCGGCTCACATACAGCTAGCAATGGCTACTAATCTTATTGGTTTATTGAAACTATGAGACTAAGGCCAGTGCATCACCCATAACCCCAAAGGAACGGATTGATGGTGGGCATGGCAAAGCTGAGTTGGTTGAGGATGCTAATAGGGACACACGTGAATGTTAAGCTAGAAGGAAGAAGGTTAACGGTAATCCTGTTGGAGGTTTTATTTTGGAATTTCGCTATAAATGAGGATCTAGTTATTGGAGTTGGCTAGGAGTTGTAAGTAATTCATTTTTCTATTTTGTATTAATTGAATAGAGAGGTATTAATTGGGAGTTGTGATCATATGAAAACTATGAATGAAAATCGATCTCGGCTGGCTATTCCTCTCTTGCCTTTCCTTTGATTCTTGTTTCATTCTTCTTTTCCTTTTCTGGTTTCTATCCTCTGCTCTTTTAGGTGAAAAATTGGCATCAAAGCCTCGTTACAATCAAGCTAGCTAAGACCAAGACAAAGATAGGGGAGAATACTCAAATGGATAGTCAGATCTAAGAACTACAGGATCAAAGTGAAGCTATCCAACAACAAGTCGTATCCCTCCATCAATTGCTCGCCGATCATGATAAGGCTATGGAGGCAAAGCTGGATGAGGGATTGAAAAAATATTTTGGAGATCCTTCAATCTATTGGGAATGTGAAGACTCCTCCCATTGATGGCTATGGATCGCCAATATCAACTTCCCCTACTATAGCTCCGTAAGTGCCTCTACGGTCAGCCATTAGGCAGTCCAATAGAGGTATCTTACCCTTCCCACCATTTCTTGTTCCAACAGCTACAGAAACGTGTCTGTCAATAACCATGGAGCCCCTAGTGCACCATGGAATTGCTATGTCAAGCCCAAAGTTGGAGTTCCCACTCTTCGATGGGTCTAATCCAAGAGGATGGATTAATAAATGTCTGAAGTATTTCACCTATTTAAGGTGGAAGAGGAACAAAGAGTTCAACTTGTTGCCTTACATCAAACAGGGAGTGTTGAACATTGGTATGAGAACCAACACTCTAATCAGACTAGTTGGGAGGAATTTAGCTAATCTATTTGTGCTCATTTTGGAGACCTACATTTCAAAATAAAAATGAATCATTTCAATAAGATGAGCTAAACAATGCCAAAATTATATATGCTCAAAACATTTTAACGTGGAAGAATAGTCGGTGAGAATCTCAGGGAACATTTTAAATCAAACCAAATTTAGGAAGTTGAGAAAAGGCTTCATTAATAGAGTGAAGTTTTTTAGAAATCATTCATCATAAATCACGTTCACTCTTTTTCAACTTCAAAAGAAGTTTTATCCAATTTTGCTCTAATCAACCAAATTTTAGTAAAGAGTTTTCCTAAATTTATCATCAAGGTGTAATGAACTATAGAAGAGGATTTTAACTTTAGATGAAGAATTGAATATTTTAGAGTGTAGGAAGAGAATGCCAAGGCCAAATTATCCTATATATAAAATATCCATTCAATGTAAAATTGATCTTTAAATCCTAATTGAGTGGAGTTAATCACTAAAAGGTGCAGTCTGAGGCAAGTTTGAACAATTAAGCCTTATTAATAGAGTAAAAACATCCTTACATATAGCCAATTTCATTTTTATGAAATATCTCATTTAGGGTATATAAGCAAATAATTTCAACATTAAAATGTGGGAATTTTGCTCCAAAAGATAGACAATCCCAAAAATATGGTTTATCAGCTAAGAAATGTGGTTAATTCTAATAGAATCAAGCAAGAGATTATTCCATATAAACATATAGTAATTCGGTTATCAGGGTTTTGTCCAAAATATTGAGTGGATTGAATCTAGTAGGAATAAATAAATTAATGCCGTAGGATAGCAATTAAACAAATTGCAAAAAATTTTGTAAACTCAATTTGACTAAAAGCCCAACTAAACCAACTCAGAAATGTCACACATATGTCACGAATTGGGAATTAGGATTCACCCAAATTTCTCAAACGTTGCTATGAAAAAGTGGAATAAACCATCATATATGAGAGAAATCTAAGTACAAGCACAATTCATCATCCAATTTTGACTCAATCAAACCCAACACGTAGTCCATATTATCCAATTTTGAAGAGAAGTTCAAAGTTTACCTTATAGAGGGTCATGACATTTCTAGAAGAAAAAACCAAAAAATTGATACCAGGAGATTTGTACAACTCTAACTATTCTAACAACCAAAAAATTGGGTAATTTGGATGAGAATTGAGAGAGATATGGAGGAGAGAAGGTGAAGCAAACTGAGGACATTTAAACTAGGTCTGTCATATTTGATGTATATTACATATATATATAAACACAAATGCTTTCGGAATATAGTATCTTACTTTTATTATATTTGTTAAAGTCTTTCCAAAAAATTACTTGGATTATTTCCTTATTTAAAATAATTTAATTTTAGCTATTTATGTTTATAGTATTTATCTTTGAAGAGACTTTAGTTTGCCTTATTTAGTATGTATTATAGTATATTACTATGTAGGATCCTTATTTAGTGGATTACAATTAGTATACAAATAATAGTAAATTTTAATGTTTATTACATAAGAAAAAATAACCTATATGTGCAATAAAATATTATGATATAATTTATTATAAAACTTATAAAAAGGACTCAATTCATAGGATTTCCCTTCTCCCTTTCAAAAATTATGACTTTAATAGTATTAGAATTTCAATGCACCCCTAAATAGCATATACATATACATACATACATATATATATATATATATATATATATATATATATATAAGTTATTTTTCTTATATAACTCTAAGAATTTTTAGTTGAAACACTACTATTAGAAGAATTTATATTTATATCGTAAAATATGAATATATGTATCTTAAAATATATGTATATCTATCTTAGGATATTTGTATTTATAATATAAACTAGAGTTGTTCATATTATCCGATATTTGCATATACGATCCGATATCCGAAGCAAACTGATCCGAAAAAACAAATAATCAATCTATTTTTTTTAAATCAAATATCTGATCCAGTCAATGAAAAGTCAAACAAATTAGATATCTAATCAGAAAAATAAAAATAATATCGTATTCAAAGAAAAATATTTATACATTTTTTATGATTTATTATATATATATATATATATATATATAATTTTTACTTGATTTATTATTTGCGCCAAAATTTAATTTAGTTGAAAGTGTATTTTTCATATAATATCTTTTTAGATATTTATACAAAAAAAATATTATGTGTGTCGATAGATCCACCTACCTAATTTGTAACACCCCGAGTCAATACAACCAAGCAGGGGCTACCATGGAGTACTTTTAGATTGATCGGCTTGACACAAGTCCTTTAAGCGCATTTTATCCTCACTCACATACTTCCCAAAAAAATTTAGAAAATTTCTAAAACTTCACAGGAAGATCACCCATCTTAAAAATTGTTTCACAGCAAATACGTTTAACTATGGAGTTCTTAGGGCGGTATCACCAAAAGGATACTATATCATGTTAATATAAGTAGCTAGATCAATCCTTATAACACTTTATTCAATTTAGGGTATTACATTCACCCTCACTCAAAGAACTCAACATCCTCATTGCACCTCAACCACTAACTATCTTAATACAGTTTATCCCAAGAATCATCTCGTTAGATGGCTGACAGACTCATCCAAGTTCAGCTTATGATCGCAGTTTCGCTTTGATATCATTTGTAACACTCCGAGTCAATACGACCATGGAAGAGCTACCATAGAGCGCTTTCAAATTAATTGGTTTGCCCCACAAATCAACACAAGTCCTTTTGGCGTACTTTGTCCTCACTCATGTGCTTCCCAAGCAATTTTCAGAAATTTTCTAAAACTTTATAGGAGGATCACTCATCTTAAAAATTGCTCCATGGCCAGCAATTTTAACTGTAGAGTTCTTAGAATGGTATCACTAAAAGAATTGTATACCATATTAATATAAGTAGTCAAATTAATCTTTAAAACACTCCGCTTAATTTGGGATGGTACACAATCACCTACACTTTCCTTATTTTTCCCCTCCTTTCTCTCTCTTCATTTTCCATTTTTTCTCTACAGTGCAAACTAATTTCGAAACCCCCAAGTCCTAGCCCCAACCTCTTGCTTCGGCACTTCTTGCTCCCCTATCTTCTCTTTGTTTTTGATCTACCCACGGCATCGCCACTCTACCTCGTCCTGCCACTCGATCACACCACAATAAATCGCTGCTACCTTTGAGCTCTAGCACCAGTAGACGACAGCGGACGGCAGCAGCAAACAACAGTGGATGTCATATCACCTCGCCTCGCCACCACCGGCTATCTCATAGGCGTCAGCCACCATCGAACGCTCCCTAACCTCCGGTGAAGCTCCACTACTATTTACCTGCTCTATTTTGGCTTATTTCAGTGGGTATATTGTTCCCAAATCCTAACTTTTATTTTGATTAAATTTGTATGATTAGCTTATGATAGGTTAAATTAATTACTTAATTGGTGATGTAGCATAGTTTAAAGAATTAGATCTGATATAATCCAATTAAATTTTATTATGTAGTAGATTTAATTTTAATTTTAACATCCGGTATTTGTTGAGCATATTAGATATTTGTTAAACGGGTCAGATATTTATTCAGCAAATCTGATAATATCAAATATAATTGTGATTTGGTGTTTTTTTTATATTTAAAATTTTGTTCGAATAGTATTTGTTATATTTGATATCCGATCTAAAAATTCGGATATCTAATCTCTAGAATGTCCAAATTTTCGGAGCAAATATTAAATATCATTTTAAGATATTCAAAATATCAGATATTTAAACCATGAACAGCTCTAATATAAATTATATATAATTATATTATGAAAGAGGTGTGCTTATACTTTAAAATATAAAAATTTATATTATAAAAGATATGTATTATTATAATCTGAAATATAGTTATTATAATACTATATAACGTGTATACTATTTAAGATATGATTTTTTATATGACAAATGTGCATGCTATTTAACATGTATATTCTATTTGAAATACATCATTGTCCCGTTAATTGTGTATACTCCTGTTGCTGTTGATTAAGACTTAATTATTTTTTTTTTTTTTTACTTGGTCTCAACCTGTACATAGTCGGTGAAATTTCAAATCTCAAAGGTTTACTCCACCGCCTTACAAAGTTCGGGATATATGACGTTTGATATTCTTACTGGCCTTACAGGAGAACCCTTCGTGTGGTTTAATGCTTCCTGTGAGTCTCGATGAAATGAGGTTTCGACGGAACTTGCTCCAACTTACAAGAATTCCGCTGATTCGTCGTCCTTTATATATATATATATTGATACGGCTTTTGCTTTCTTGCTTTATTAAGGGAGGAAAATGACTCTTGGACCTCTTCATGCCAAAATTATTCTCTTTGTAGTGTATGTGCCGCTGTTTAAAGTTCTCTTTGTTTTTAAAAGGTTTTTGAGAATAGTTTTGAATTATATAATTTTTTGAAATATAATATATGGATATGATGGCAAACTTATAGTAGCTTTATTCAAATTCAAAAAAAAAATACTTTCATAATATTTTTTTATAATTTAAATATATATATATATATTAGTAATTAAAACTTATCATAAAATTCATTAAAATTTACTTTAAAAAACAGATGAAATAGTAAAGTTAATAATGTGGAGTATACGCTTGTGGAGGAGGAGACTAGGATATATTTGATCACTACAACATACAATTAGTATAATTTAAGGAACGAGTCATATTTTCTTAAGTTAATATTTTATGAACTTTGTTGGAAAGGAATTCTTATCTTAATTAATTAAAATATTAAATCTATGTCCATATGTTTAGAAATAGTAATTAAAAAAATAATAGCATTATAATTTATTCATTTTATTAAAATCGAAAAAATATCAATACAATTATGTTTATTATAATAAAAAAATAATTAATATTATAATTTATTTATTTTATTAATAAAGAAAAAATTGTACTTGGCAAAGACAAAATGAAATTACTAACGGATAATATATATATATATATGCGGAAATGCTATATACCCAAAGGTAAACCCAAAGTAAAAACCAAACATGACATGGCAAGTGGCTCCCACCCACTTTTTTAACTCTCCTAAAAGTAACTTTTCATTAATCTGGCCAAAAAATTTCGTTTCCCCTTCAAATGTACCTGTTTAAATAATTTAACATTTCTAACTAAAAAAATAATAAACCAAAATCTGGAAAGCAGAACTTACGGGATGTAAAAAAGCTTCCAAAACCAATTCTGTTTTCTCTCTCAGGCTACAAAGACAACCTCCGCTCTCCCTCGCACCACCAGATCCATCGCTGCTCTGTTAGTTGCTCTTGTCATTTCCAGTAGCCGTCGTTCGTCGTCACTGCCGTTCGCGCGTCACTGCTATTAGCCACCTCCTTTTTTCTCAATTTTTCATTTCTCCATTCAAATCCAGAGAAGAAATTTCAAACAGGAGAATGGAGAATCAAATCAGCATTCGAATTTTGTTCTTTGCCCATCGTAACGTTCCTGTTCGTCATCATAGCCTTAGATCAGCAACAATATCCTAATACACCTCCGGCAATACCATCACCGCCTCTATGGTGGCTTTGGTGGAGGAGCTGGAAGACAAACTTGATGTTGTGGTGATGGTTGTTGTTGGTATTGTTTTGATTCTCGTCCGAGTTAGGACGTCACCTCTCCAGGTATATTTTCTTCTTTGTTGAATGTCAATTGATGGCTATATTTATTGTGTTGTTGTGCGGGCATAGACAAGCCTAGTGGTGCTGTCGTGCAAATCTGATTATGGATGTAGATGGTGGGAAATAATATTAATTGGACGTGTATATGTACATATAATCTTAGGACTGATTTAGGGTTGGTTATATATACAAGCAATTTATAGACCCTTAGATTTTAGATCCATAAATGATTTAAGTTTATAATTGAATCAAAATTATTCATTAAGATAAAAAACAAGAGGATGGGCCAGCCATTATATAATCTTTTAGACCTAGATGAATGAGTTACCATGCTTGAATCGGCTTATTTTGTTGTTTTGTTATGGCATTTTTGTTTATAGTTGGAATTAGAAGAATGTGTCGGGCCTTGGAATATTGGCTAACTGTAAAGAATGTTCATTTGCTTGCTGGAAACAAATTGATTACTTGGTATGAGGCTGGGAGTAGGTTGCACAACTCAAAAAATGCTAGCAATGTCGATTGGTTGTACCTAAGTCCTTATAAAAACTTAAGGCAATCCTTTAGAATATTTGTAGAAGTGTAAGGAGTGACTTAGCTTTTGACATAACAATTGAAGAAGAATAAGTTTAGGTGGAATGTTCAAGCAGAGATTGCATAAAAAGAAAAAGTAGAACATGTACCTTCCACCCACACCAATTCAAACCCAACTCAATCAAAGCATAAACACACCTGTAAGAAACAGCAAGACAAAAAGAAACAACCATAGGTCAGGTTGGTTTAGATTTAGCAAATTATCACGTGGTTTCTAAAATTGCATTGTTTAGAGCTGATCCATACAGCCACAAAAAGGATTCTAGATGTGCTTATATCAAATGCATGTCAATCTTTTTGTTTATTTATGTAACTATATATTTTGATGTTCTAAATTGATTTCTAATAAATGACTTAATTAGATGGCCTAGTTTTATAAAATTAATGTGATTATTTGGTTTACTTGTCAGGTGAGGTTGTGAGATTTGCTATGGTCATGGACTATGGAGCCTGATGGGGAGTGGTTGACAATTGTGTCCGAGAGACAAAATGAAACAAGTCTTGTCTCTATGGAATGAAGATTCTTTTATCACTATTTATTATTGTTAATTTTCATTTTATGCAATAAGCAATGTATTTTCATTGAACTTATGATTTAATGTAAAATTATATGAGATAATTTATAGATTTTAATCAATTAAATATATTTGTTGGGCATTTGTCAATCTCCTACATTGTGATTCTTTAATCTAAAGCTATTTTTCCTACATCTTATATCTTCTTTGAACTCATTGTACAAGTCGAGTTCATTAAACTATATGTTACAAATGCTACATTGAAATTTAATCTTTTGAATAACAATTGAATCTAGTTTAAAAGGAGACATGAATCCATCTTCCTATGGTGAGATAGCTTACTCAATCTAACAAAGACAAATAGTTTTGAACCCCATTTGTACATTTTTTAATTCCATGATCACCATAAAAAGTAAAAAATAAAAAAAGAGAAGGTAGTAATTTGCAAATTCTAAGAGATTAAGAAGATTAATTTTCCCTATAAAGCTTGATAACCAATGCATTCATAGCTCCATATTTAAAGTTATGAAAATGATGTCGATTTTTACGAGCCTATTAAACAAGAGTAGACAAAGAGCAACATTCAACATCTTCATAGTGCCTAGTAGTATGAATAGTACTAAATGAAAGCACAAGTTGGTGGAACCAACACCACATACGCCGATACAAACGTCGTATTACAAAAAACAAAATTGAGATCAAAAGCACAACAAATGAATCGTTTAGCTCTCCATTCGTTATGTGATTCTGTGTATGGTGCTCCTAACTATCACGGCTAATCACCTCCAAATTTCAATTTATCATAGCTTCTTAACAGGTACCTAAAAATAAAGATTGAAAATAAATTAATAAAAACATCAAAATACAATACATAAATTATATTTAACTTTACAACCAATTCAACTTGGTCAAATAATCAAATATACACATCACATGCTACTCTTAAAGGACAAAAGTCCAGTTATTATATTCAATTTAATTATAATAGGAATAGGAGTATTAGTTTTAGCACAATATACAACCCCTAGAATACACAGTATGTCATAAAAAAAATATCAAAATATGGAATACAAACCTCCTTAAAATAGTGGGCATCACTTACCCACAAGGAAGCATCATAACCTGCATCCTTCATGCATGATTCCTCTAATCATTCGCCGGTGCATTTAAATCAATAAATATAGTACTAACTTGGGAATCCTAAAAAAAGGCAAAACACTACGTTAATGCTAAGTTAAGTTATTTATGTACTAATTTATATGCATCAATTGATTCAAAAGTAATCGCAAAAGACTAAAAAAATGAGATGGATAATAAAAAGAACTAGACTCGGAAGAAAATTCCATAAGCAATACGAATTACAAAGTGTATCGACATAAGTTGAAGAATATCCAAACCAAAAAATATAAGAGAGTTATAAAAAAAAAGGTAAAATTAATAAAGTATAAAATTTACCTATGTGGTAGGGAATGTCATGGACGAAATTGTTGCTAGACCCATATCGGATAGCTATGGAAAAGGATTTGTGGCCTATGACAAGAGTTGGACATCAAAACTCATTCACAAATAAGCAAAATTCGTGACTTTAGCTTAACAGCGAACAAAACAATATTCTTAAAGCCAACTACACAAAAAGATATAAATTTGCAACCTGTGAATTAGAGACTGAAGATTGAAGCCTTTTTTCTTCGCTTTTGCTGCTTTCTCAGCTTGTGATATCTTCCTCAACTTTTCTTCTCACCCTCGTTTAGTACCACGGCTAGGATTTCCAATGACATCTGATTGACATCCCAAGCTTTCAACAAATTGTACATTGCTAGATGTAGGTGTCACCGATGACATATTACTTGAAATCTCTTATTTACTTGACTCGATAGCCTGTAATAAGATTCCCTTGAGCCACCCACTTTTTGCTTCGGAAAAAATCACTCTATCAGAAACTTCATTGAATAATCCTTGCAATTCATCAAGACGACGCCACTCGGGTTTTTTTGCCAATTGGTATAGCTTAATCTCACCTTCGTGTGACTCCTAACCATATTTTTCCGCCATCTTTGTAGAATATATTTTTTTGGTACCTCACGTAACATCTATGTACTCCAAGCACGTAATATATGTGAACATATTATGTTGCTACTCTCAAACAACTGACAAATACAATTGGTTTCATTTGTTGTTTGGTTGAAATAAATAGTGAATTGAACAACCTTCGTAGCTGGCCTTGAGTTACCAATGTGACAACAATGATCAATGAAATATTGCTGGACTCCATCAATTATTGGTCCATCATGCAACCAACATGCAAGTGCATCTATATATTGTTTTTGGAAGAGCTTGTATTTTTTGGTTGTGTAAGCAACCTGAAATTGACGCTCAAATCCAAATGGAGACATGCTTTGGTACTGTGATTTCAAGGACTTAGCACCTGCTTCTTCTTCCTTTCTAACCTTATTACGTAATTGCTCCACATATTCCTTCAATGTCGTTTTTGAATGAATGTAGCCATCAAAGAGTGCATTCATGCTTTCACTCCTCTGAGTTGTAGACATCCCCGCCCAAAATGTATCTTTGACAAATGCCGATACCCATCGGTTGTGCTCATCAAACATTGAACACAACCACTCATTATTTTCAAGTTTATACTTTTTCACCAATTCACCCCAACTTTCTTCAAAAGTTTGTGTAGTCAAAAAATCATACACAACATTACTGATGTCACGTTGGATTTCTTCATACATTGTATGTGACTTGAACTTTTCTGGGGCTTTCTTCTTAATATTCCATAAGCACCATCAATGCCTTGTTTGAGGAAATACTATACCAATGGAATTTTGCATTGGCCTACTCTGATCAGTTATGATGGCCTTCGGTTGAACATTCGACATACAAGCAAGCCATACCTCAAATAACCAGACAAATGACTCTGTATCCTCTTGTGTTACTAAGCCACATCCAAACAATGTAGAATGACCATGATAGTTGACACCAACAAATGGTGCAAAGGGCATTGCATACATGTTGACAAGATAGGTGGTGTCAAATGTCACAGCATCACCAAATTCCTTGTATGCCTCTCGACTCCTAGCATCTGCTTGCATCTTTTTAAAATATTGTAGCATTGCTTGTACATCTCCTCCTTTGAGCTCATGTCGCCTAACTTTATCAGTGTAATTGCGGAAATCTTTTTCCATCCATGTTATATCTTGACGCCCCTCCATACTCCGCTCAAATGAGTTGATGGTTTGATTGACCTTGATTCCTACCTCACGATTCAACTCAATATTTCTTTACACATGGGGTGTAATATTCCAATAGCACTTCAAGTATTTAGTATATTCTTGCATCATAGGATGATTGTGCTCTAGATTGATTGTGATCACCTTCTACTTCTCATCAATTTGCTTTGTAATTTTTATTGATGCTTTGCAATTTGATTTAGTTGTTGGGTTACTTGCTAAAGGATCAATGAATTCTTAGGCAATCCTCCTTTATGACACTGAAAATGTACCCACCATTTTATTCCCTCCCTCTTTAGTGAATTTGCAATTACCACGCCAAAACCTTGAGATTTTGCATACGTAGCATAAAAACTACGAGCTGCCAAATCAGAATCAAAAATCATGTTTTTGCTTGGAGCCATCACCTCATTAACATTTTGGACTTCAATTTCGGCAACCAAGTCCTCTGCTATTACCAAACCCAAATCACGATGTTCTTCACTCACTTCCAATTGTATGTTATTTTCTCTGAAGTCCTAGTCCATATTATCTAAAGTAAACAAAACAATTTCGGTTAGTAACTAGAATAAAAATAAATATAAAGACCACAACTTTGACTATGAAAAATAGCAATATGCATCAATTACACAAATGTGAAGAAAATAGAAACTAATAACAATTATGAACCTAAAATCAACAACTCTCCAAAAAATTAACAAAAATAACAAATATCAATTTCTATCAATCCCATATGTTCCTTTTCTTGTTTGTACTCACTAAAAAAGTTGGTAGAAAGTGACATTTATTTATGATATACCCACAAATAAAGAGCTCAAGTAATTATCCTAAAAAAAAAAGAGCTCACTTATATGTAAAGCTAGTAGGCCATTCTTCAATTGTATTTCCCAATAAGTCATGAATCCAAATACTAAATTTTCTTTTGTTGCATTTGGAGGATCAATTTGTGTAACACCCCAAAATTCACTAATTTTTTTTCTTAAAAGCGGAAGCAATTAAATTAGAAATACTTAAAACCCGTGAATTCTGGAAATGTTACCGCCACACTTAGTACTAGACCAGTTCTCTCCGACCGTTCCAGTACCAAGTGCTAAGGCTAAGGAAAAGATTTACATTAAATTCAAATCAACAGTTCATAAAAGAACTCGAAAGATCATACCTTAAAATCAGAGTACGCATAAACGTTTATAAACGTAATAAAATAAAAATCGGAGTGCGAAATCAAAGAGGATAATTACTTCAATACAAAGAAATAACAGCAGGAAATCAAATTACATAAAGACTGAAATACGGCCACAACTCTCTCGAACTTGAACCAAACATGCTCAACACTCAGCCCAGACTGATGTCTCGCCCACCTGCACAAACCAGAAGGGCATACTACTCGTGGGAATGAGCAGCACCCATGAAAAGGGTGATCAGTACGCTACGTACTGAGTAAGGTAACCGAGTACTAAGGCCGACACATAAGCACATAATCCATGCATAAGAATAAAAGATCATAAACATGATAACATAATTCATGTGATCATCCAAGTAAAAGTATAAAGGCCCATATGTATATAATCCGACTCAATTACTTAGTTTATCTCTTATCAGGAATCATGTCACACCATGCTTTTATTCAAGTCCATACGATTACGGGAACCCCACTATTTTTGCCCGTGGATCGATCGCGAGGGAAACGTTCCCTGCCACTATTTTAGCTGGTGGATCGATCGCGAGGGTAACATACCCTGCCACTATTATAGCCGATGGATCGGTCTGGCACCTTCTCGTACGGTGTTCCACTTTAAGTGATTAGTGTCTTCCCATATCTTTCAACACATAACATTTTTTTTTGTTGAGATCGGGATTCCCCACTATTATAGCCGGTGGATCAGTCGCGAGGGTACATGCCCTACCACTATTTTAGCCGGTGGATCGGTCGCGAGGGAAAACATTCCCTGCCACTATTATAACCGGTGGATCAGTCTGGGCCCGTCTCAACATCTTCCACTTTACGTGATTAATATATTAAGTATCTTATTCAAAGGCTCTCATCATGCACATGCACGAATCATAAATCATAAATTCCATATTCATCATCATCTTTAATCACCACATACACATATGCTACCACCAAACCCTAGACATGCATGGATCGCTCCCTTTACACTTATCCTCCAATTCTACTTCACATCTCACACTAGGGTTTTATCCCGAAACCCTAATTTAGGCCTTAACATCCCCTCTTACTCCACCTCACATCACCCAAATCATTTTAACACTCCACACATCACAAATCATCGATTCCATTCTCATAATTACACCTTAATCACCAAAAACACATGCTACAACAAAAACCTTAAGCAGCCACATCAAACCCTAATCAACCACCATAAACCATAATTAACCACTCCAAACCTTATTTAACCATAACAACCATAATTAGCCATTCCAAACCTTAATTAACCACAACAAACCACAATTAATCATTCCAAACCCTAATTCAATCTCCTCCGTACCCTTAATTTGCTCCACGTGCTATTTTTCATCCCAAGTGCTCAAACACCCAAACAACACTTACCTTACTTTCCTCAAATCCCAAATCAGCGTTCCATACGTAAACTTCACTCTCATACAAACTTTACGCATCCCATGCAATTATTAACTTCCATGCAAACCCTAATACCACTATACAACCATTAACCATTATGCAAAACCCAAAATCTCATCATACAAAACCCTAAATTCAATCCACATAACCCAAAGATTCATTCATACCAAACCCTAGATTCAAACCATATAAAACCCGAAGATTCATCCATACCAAACTAAGTATCCATCCTTACCAAACCCTAAGTTCAAACCATATACAACCCAAAGATTCATTCACACAAAACCTTAAATTCAATCCATACCAACACAAAGATTCAAATCATATAAAACCCAAATATTTTTCCACATAATACAATTGATTAGATTCTCCCCTTTCATAACCACAAATTAGATTCTCCCATACAAGACCATAAGTTAGATTCTTCCACATAAAATCATAAATTAGAATCTCCCAAGCAAAACCATAAATTGGATTCTCCCAAACAAATCATAAATTATATTCTCCCAATCAAATCATAAATTAGGTTCTCCCATATAATATCATAAATTATATTGTCTCCCACAAAACCCTACATTTCCCATTTTATTCTTCCTCTCATAATTCATTAAAATACTTAGGTCAACTCATACCTCATGATCAACTTCTTCTCCATCCTTATTTTTCATCCTTTTTCCCCACACAACCACATCGACATTCTCACATGCATGTCTTACAGTATCACAACACATATCATCATACATAAATAATACACATGCCATGCAAAACATTCTTCAACTCCACGTTATATCATCCACGTTATATCACATACAGAATGATTATAATAATACATAGGATACATAGCATGCGAAGCACATAAAAGGCCTTAGCACCCCTTACCTGAAACGACACCGGTCTTGGAGCACGTTCCTACGCCTCCTTAGGGCTTTGACCAATTAATAACATACTAATAAAATAACCTTAACAAAATTCTAACTTTGCTAAAGACATAAAAATAATAGAGATATTATAAACCTTGATAATATAGGGTTAAAGATTTTACCCTAATGATAATAATGATACTAATATAATAATATCAAGGATAATAAAACTAATATCAATGAGAATATAAATAATAATAAAAAAAATAATAATAATAATAATAATAACAATAACATATAAGTTTTCAAATAACTAATGACTTACCATTTATTTAGTATTAATAATAAAATTAATAACATATATAATAATATTGAAATAATAAAGATAATGATAATATTATTATTAATGGTTATAAGAACAGTAGAAATAATAATACTCAAATAAATAAGTGCAAATGTTAATACAAAATTAGGGCCTAATATTTTCCAGAATAAATAATAAAACGATAATAACACTTATTCTAATAATTATAATATTAATAATAATAAGAAGAAGAAGAATGATAATAATCCTATAATAATTCAATTAATAACTTAAAATTCGAAACTAACAATAAAATTATTTTATTATCACTCTCCACCCTGCAAGTACAATTCAGCATAAATTTTACATCAAATAATAATAAAACATATTAAGAATATAAATATTAAGAATAATAATAATGGTATTTATATGCAAATAATTGAAATAAATTAAATCAAGGCTTATAATAATATGGAAAATGGTTGAGAGGGTCTAGGGTTCAACCTTAAGCTGGTGGGGATAGGTGGCACCGGCGGTGGTTCACGACGGCGGCGGCGGCTGCCGGAAAAATAGAAGAACAAAGAGAAAGATGGATGTTGGGAAAAAGATAGGGAGAATTGAGGTAATATAAGAGGTGTTTATTGTTGCCCAGGAGGAGAGGGACAAAATGATGATGGTGGTGCAGCCAAAGGTGGCGGCACACGGCGGTGGAAGGCGGTTTAAGGCTTCGGGGTCAAAATTCCGGCGAAACGAGCATCTAACTTTGCATGATTATTTAGGCTCGTACAAGAAGAATCGAGAGATGAAAATAGTTTAGTTAATTAGAGTAAATTTCAGGGAAGAGAATGAAATGTTTCGGTGGTGCTGAGGTTGGCTTACGGCGGCGGAAGAGGCGTCTGAAGTTGGGGTGGCGGCAGCTCGAGCCGAGGGTTTCGGGGAAGAAAAAATCTTCAAAACTCCTACAACTAGGCTATTTATAGATGTTGGAATGGATAATGGGGAGCTGGAGGTCGACATGGAAGTGTTAAATGTAAGAATTTGGGTGGCCGGTGGCAGAAAACGGCCGACGATTCCTTGGTTTCGGTCGAAGGTTCGCGGGGCTAGGGAGAGGAAACGGGCGAGAGATAACGTCGAATAATTATGCCAATTTATTCCTGGAGTTAAGAGGAAGACAATGAGACAAGAAACGACCGGTATTAATCATCGTAGCCGGAGATGCCATTAATGGCGGCCAGCGTTGCAGCGTCGTCGACGACGGGGAAAGGAGGAAGAAGAAGACGGCTGGCCGGGCGGTTCGCGAAGGAAAAAGAAAGAAAGAAAAGGAGGAAGAACCGGGCGGTTCGGGCGCGGTCGAGGGTGCGACTAAATGGAACGCTGCGTTCCCACAAAATAACGAACGGAACGCCGCGCAGAGAGGGGCGGAAGAAGGGCGACGACGCGAGGGGTAACAGATTAGATGAAACGGTGAGTTTTGGTCGAAACGGAAGCAAAACGCGACGTGGCAACGTCAGACGAAGGACGCCGTGCGGGCTGGGCCGAAGAAGGAAGAAGAGAAGAAAAGAAGAACTGGGCCGCGCCAGGTCCAGTCGGGGAAAAGAAGAGGAAAAAGAAAAAGAAGAAAAAGAAAGAAAAAGGTAAGGAAAAGGAAAAAAGAAAAAGAAAAAGGGAAAAAGGAAAGGAGAAAAATAATTAGGTTAGGGTCAATTAAATTAATCTGAATATTTAGAATATTTAAAAATAATAATATTTAAATAAAATAATATTTAAATCCCTTTTTAGGCTAAATTAGGATTTTTAAAAGATTTTCCATAAATTCCATTTTAATTAGCAAAACACCCAAATTCCTCCAATTAAATTATTTATAAAATTATTATTAAATTAAAACTATTTTCTCATTCTTATTTTAAATAAAATAATTTATTTAATTAATTCCCAAATTAAAATCTTTAATTAGCTAAAATACCCCAAATTCCTCCTAATTAAAATACTTATAAATTTAGTCTTGATCAGCCCTAATTAATTTTTCTTTTATTTTAATTAAAATAATTTATTTAATTAATTTATATAATAAAACCTCATTTAAATATAATATTTAGAATTAGAAATTTTTCGGGGCATTTCAATTTGAAAGACTAAAATCTAATCATATAAGCCTATAAAGTAAAATATGGAAGAGATACACAAGGAGTCTTAAGATTAGGTACATTATATATAAATCAACATATATGTTCAAAAAATGATCTTGTCCACCATCTACGTCTATAAGGAGACCTCCACAACTGCATCACCATGCTTGCTTATGTCCGAACAGCAACACAATAAAACAGCAATCAACTGACTTTTTTTTTAACAAAAAAAATCCCATTAGCATTCCGGATTTCATGCATAAGAAAGACTCCAATGGCACTAATTTTTAGTTAGCGAGCTGATCAATGAACCAATATTGTACCTACAATCTCATTATCAATTGAGGATTTTGAAAATACCATAAACCAACAGAATCCACCATTAACTACGGCTAGATAGCTAAGAGAAAATTAAGTGTTAACAAGGCCCTAACAAGTGACTTGTACCTTTATCAACAATCAAAGGGGATGGGAGAGTGAGAATTGAACATTACATTTCAATGGTGGGTGGGTTTCAACAAGTTCCCAAAGAGTGATTCGTGCATTTATCAACAATCAACATATATTCTTTTCATGTGAAGGATGATAGCAACTAATGAGGCTATTGCTAAGTCATCAAAGTAGATATTTTTTTACCTCATCAGAGTGGTGGTGAACATAATGGAGGCGGCAGTGAACGGAAGATGCAAACGAAGGTGATGATGACCAGTGATGGCCGGAAACAGCAGCAGTAACTAACAGAGTAGTGGCAATGCGTGGTGGTGCGACGGATAGTAGAGGAACGTCTTTGCTAAGAAAGAAAAAAAAAGGAACCTGAGTTTTGTTTGAGAAAGCTTATTCTATAAGCTTTTGTTTTACTCTTTTTTTAATTAAAATGGGTAAAGTAAAAGAAGCTTCTGCTGTAAGTTTTTCATCTTATTCATATTTTATTTATTTTTTTATTAGTTAAAATTATTAATGTATTTAAATAGTATAAACCGTGGGAACGAAAATTTTGATCAAAAATTACTTTTAAGAGAGTTAAAAAATTAGACGGAGGCCACTTATCATATCATATTTAATTTTTACTTTTGGTTTAATCTTGGATATATAGCATTTTTAAACATGAGATACCCAAATAATTGCCCTTGAAAGTGGGGACATAAAAGCGAGTTATGGTTGGCGTGAGTGGTGGGAGGAGCAATAGGTGAGTTACATGAGTGGTAGGGGGCGTTAGGCCTATAGGTAGGTTATGTTAGTGGTGATAGTATTATTGATAAACTATCTGGCATGGTGGATGTGATATGGATAATTCACTAATAGTTTTATATTTTAGTTAAAAAATAGTGCTCTAAAATATTTTATTATTATTAAATAAAAATTAATCTATTAATTATAAAATTTGATGTTATATAATATATATAATTAAAATTTAGTATTGAAGATAAAGGGAGGAAAAGAAAATTAGAGAGAGAGAGAGAAGTGTGAAATGAAAAGGATAATTCTGTCGCAGCGAATAAAAACCGTTCTTTAAATAATGTGAACTAAAAAATTAGTGTATAAGCGACTAATACCTTAGGGATTAAGTGAGAAAGAAGTGGAAAGATCTAGAAAAGCTAGCGGAAAGATCGAGAAAGAGAAGATGGAATGAAACAATTTCGAATATCCAATGCTTCTAAACCAGCCTCAACATGCGTGGGCCTCACCCTGTCTTCTTTGCAACGATAGAAATGTGTCCGAGTCAAAATACCACATACTAGTATTTTTTAAAATTTTAATTTATTTTTAATCTGAATTATTTAAAAAAATTATACAACAATAACGCTAAATTTTACTATTTATATAAAAATATTTTATAAATTAATAATAATTTTATTTGTAAAGTTATGGTAAAAAATAATAATAATAATGGTAGAAAACCATAAAATGATTAAAATTTGAGTAAAAAGATGACAAAAGAAAATATTAAGAGAGGTGGTAATATATATATGTAATTATAGTAAAGAATACACACATAATTAGTATATAAAGCAATATTGAAAAAATAGTGATAAAGAATATATTTAATAATAGTAAAATATCATGGTGAAAGATATACAAAAGATTGATGATATATATTTAAATAAATGTTGAATTTTTTTGAAAAATAGTAATAAAAATATGATTTATAATGGGACAATATGTCTAGATGCATCGTAAATTTATTTATAATTTCAGTGAACGATGTACACATGAATTAAAATCAACGTCAAAATTTTTTAAGTAAATGATGGTGAAAATATTTTTAACAATAATAAATGTACTTAAATATATAGTGAAAATTTTATATAGTTTTGGTGAAACATATCTATATGACTTACATCAATATTAAATTAGAATAATAATGGTAAAAAATATATTTAGAAATAGTAAAACTTAATTAAATTAATACATTGTATAATCCTTGAGCAACAAAAAGGTAATATAGTCCTTACAGATACATTCGAATTTTTTATTACTTAAAACCAAGTTAAAATTGGACGACGCTTGCCACAACAAACTTTCTTGTATCTTATTCATTTCGGGTCAAGGAAACAAGTATCGAAGCTCGAGCCGACTAATCCTCTTAAAATAATAGTGGTTAGTTGTTAGTTATTCTCTTGTTTATTATTTTATTTATAAACTCACTAAAATTAATACAACTTTTTAAAAACTATAGTTAAAAAGTAGTTGTTTGATCTTAAAATACTTATCTAAGCACACACTAATACCAACTTGCCTAAAAGTATTCCATTTTTGATTTTATAAATTTATAATACTTTATTTATATAATTATATAGCTTCAAAAAAAATTTACACATAAATTCAATATATCTGACAAATAGCCTTATTATTATAGGAAAACCAAGGTTATCCAACCGACATTTAACCAATGTAACGACACAAAGAAATGGCCAAAGCCACCGGAGCATCAATTGCACGGAACCTTACGCATAAATTACGGCCGACTAGACTAGTGCATGCCTGGAGTATTTATTTATTTATTTCACTCTATTTTATCTATTATTATAATCTAATGATAGTAATGTTTATAATTTCTCAATCTAACAAGCATTTATCTATTTTTTGACACGACAAAAGTATATGTAAGAATATAAATATATAATTACTCCTTCCTTGTTTAAATTTTTGTATCAAATATTTATTTTTTTAAATAAGATTTAAATATTTTTAATTAAAAATTATTTATCTCTTAAATATTTTATTTTAAAATTTGTGTATACCTTTATTTTTTATTATTTTAATTTTTAACACCTTATGCATTATAAAAATAAAATCCAAATATTTTAATATTTATAAAAAACTCAAAACTGTTCATAACAAATCCTAAATGTGTCTCTCTTTAAAAACAATATTCGTCCGCTGCAATTGTCCTTTACCAGCTACCGACTTCGAGGCTACGACCTTTCGGCCTTCGCTAGAATTCGGGTAGTATCTACTAGAACCATCCACGGCAGGGGACAAATTAGAAGAGTAGTTTAAGCCTTCTAGTCTTCTACTAACCGTAACTTTGGCTATGTCAGAAGCAAACTTCCAGTCTTCAACCATATATGCATATAATATATTGCTCGGCCCCTCCATACTTTTCTATATATACGCAATTGTCCCGGGCCTAATTCGATCACAACCAGAAAATTAACAATTTAACACCTCTCCTGTAAAAGATCATCCGATCCCTGATCCGCTGACAGCCTCCTCTGCAACCAGCAGCTCCGGCTCTCTCGAAACCATTTTTTTCATCTCGAATCAAATTAAGAAAAGTTCGTCCTTCATTATTATGGCTCCGAACTTAGCGAAAGGTGCATTGGACGTGTTAGCTCCCCTGCCGGACGGCGATGAAAAGCTTACCTCGCCGATAACTCTTGAAGCCTCAACCTTCTTTGCTAGCGGTCATCCAATTCTAAGAAACGTCCCGACAAATGTTGTTGCCACTCCCTCGCCGTTCCTTATCCCCTCACAAACACCCACCTCTACCGGCTGCTTCGTCGGGTTCGAAGCCGACGAGCCCAGATCCCGTCATGTAGTCCCAATAGGCCAACTCATGGGCATCCGTTTCACGAGCATATTCCGGTTCAAAGTCTGGTGGACTACTCACTGGACTGGCAATGACGGAAACGACGTAGAAAACGAAACCCAATTGTTAATCCTCGACAGGGACGAAAAATTGGGGCGCCCCTACGTGTTACTCCTCCCAATCATCGAGGGTCCTTTCCGGGCCTGCCTGCAGTCCGGGAAAGATAACCACGTGGCCATGTGTGTCGAAAGCGGGTCGACCCGTGTCGTCGGGTCGAGCTTCCGGAGCTGTCTGTACATGCAGGTGGGTGACGACCCGTTTGATTTGGTCCGGGATGCTATGAAGGCTGTAAGGGTCCATTTGGGCACATTTAAGTTGTTGGAGGAGAAAAGCCCGCCAGGTATGGTCGATAAATTCGGTTGGTGTACTTGGGATGCCTTTTATCTTAAGGTACATCCTAAAGGGATATGGGAAGGGGTTAAGGGTTTAGAGGAAGGTGGGTGCCCTCCTGGGTTTGTGTTAATTGATGATGGATGGCAGTCTATTCGTCAGGATAAGGATCGTCGGATCTGCGGGGATGAAGAAGAAGAAGAAGGTATGGACGCAGCGGTGGTTGGGGAACAAATGCCTTGCAGGTTAGCTAGTTTCCAAGAAAATAGTAAATTTAAAGAGTACACAAGCCGTCGTAATAATAATACTAGTACTAGAAAAAATGAGGGTAAAGGTATGGGCGCGTTTGTTAGGGATCTGAAAGAGGAATTTAAGAGTATTGAGCATGTATACGTTTGGCATGCCTTATTAGGATATTGGGGTGGTATTAGACCTAATGTTTCGGGTATGCCGGATTCTAGAGTCGTGGTTCCTAAGCTGTCACAGGGCTTGCAGATGACCATGAAAGACTTAGCGGTCGACCGGATCGTGGATAATGGAGTTGGATTAGTCTCGCCTCAAGCTGTTGATCAGATGTACGAAGGATTGCATTCCCACCTTGAATCGGTTGGCATTGATGGTGTCAAGGTTGATGTCATACATGTAAGTTATATATATATATATATCTAGATCGATCTCCTTTTCGAAAATTACGTATGTTTGTATTGATTTTGTCAAATTGAGCTAATCTTTCTATATATATATATATATATACACGCACATACCCGCATACAGTTGCTAGAGATGTTATCTGAGGATTATGGCGGTCGAGTGGAGCTAGCCAAAGCATATTATAAGGCCCTCACTGCTTCCATTAACAAACATTTCAAGGGAAATGGTGCCATCGCCAGCATGGAACATTGCAACGATTTCATGCTTCTTGGAACAGAGGCCATTTCTCTTGGACGTGTGGGTAAGTTCCGCTAGCTAGCTAGCTATAACTTCCATCTGTGTACCTGTGAATTATTATACCTACATATAATTATAATAATACTACATCAATTTTGAGGAACTTACCAATTTTGGATTTTCTCTTTTCTCCTGTAATAATATATTATAATACTTGTACGGCGATCAATAGGTGATGATTTTTGGTGTAGTGATCCGAGGGGAGACCCGAAAGGAACATTTTGGCTACAAGGATGTCATATGGTACATTGTGCTTATAACAGTTTATGGATGGGTAATTTCATCCTACCTGATTGGGATATGTTCCAGTCCACCCATCCTTGTGCCGAATTCCATGCCGCCTCTCGATCCATCTCAGGCGGACCGATTTACGTCAGTGATTGTGTCGGCCAGCACAATTTCGAGCTCCTCAAGAAACTAGTTTTGCCCGATGGCTCTATCTTAAGATGTCGGCATTATGCACTCCCTACTAGAGATTGCTTATTCGAAGACCCTCTACATGATGGCAAAACATTGCTCAAAATCTGGAACCTTAACAGAGTAAGCTTTCCCTACATACATTTCCTTGTTCTCTAAAAGCATTAATTATTACGTACTATGTCACTTATACTATGTGTGCGCGCGCGCAGTTTACTGGGGTGATTGGGGCGTTTAACTGTCAAGGAGGAGGATGGTGTCCGACGACGAGGGAAAACAAGAGTGCATCCGAATACTCGCACCCGGTTGCTGGTTCAGCGAGCCCAAGCGATGTCGAATGGAACAAAGGCAATAAGCAGGATTCAATATCGATTAAAGGAGGAGTAGACGCCGATGCCCTCTTTGCGGTGTATATGTTCAAGCAGAAGAAGCTCGAGTTGTTGAGACCGACCGAGAGCATCGACTTAACTCTCGATTGTTTCGACTTTGAACTCCTGACCGTTTCTCCGGTTCATGTCTTGGATGTTGTTACTGCCGGCGGTGGGAAGTCGCCTGTGCAGTTTGCTCCTATCGGACTTGTGAATATGTTGAACTCTGGGGGCGCGATCCAGGATATGGAGATTGATCGTGACGCGGGATTGGTTAGGGTTGAAGTCAGAGGATGCGGTGAGATGAAGGTTTTTGTATCGGAGAGGCCCAAGGGATGTAGGATTAACGGCAAGGATGCTGAATTTGTTTACGATGATGCCCGTATGGCTACGGTTTATGTGTCGTGGACCCAGGGTGAGCCTAGTGGCGTCTCGGTGATTGACTACTTGTTTTGTTGATTTGCGATAGATGTGCATTTGAAATGTAAACGACATAAACGGTATCATTTGTATACTACTCTAATCTAATGTGCTATTGTTTTATTTATTTTTTTGAGAGAAGTAGTCGTTAACTCGTTATTATTGTTTGTAATAGTAGAGCTGTTGTCACCGCTCTGTATGCTTGTTCTCCTAAGTAAATTGTAAATGTAGCCAGCAGTTTAATTTGTTTTAATTGCTGGTTGCCATTAATTGTTGGAAATTTTTGGCTAAAGAAACGAGAATTTCAAATTTCAGATAATGGAAATATATACTTATTGGGTTTTATTCTCCAGATCTATATATTTTAGATTTTAGGCCAAATTGTTCTCTGCAAGGAGTGGACAAACCTTGTACAAGAAAACAAAGGATACCACTAGGGTGAGGAGAGGGTGTTCATTATTTTTGTAGATAACTTAGCAAAGGATACCAAGGCTGCAAAAGTACGAGAGCTGTTTGAAGTAGCAGGGGAAGGTTGTGGATGTGTGCATTAGTAAGAAGTATAGAAAGCTCACAAACCTCCACTTTGTCTTCATTCGGTACACCAAGGAGGTAAAGGCTTCAAAGACAATGAAGAAAACGCAAAATATGCTACTACATGGGCTTAAGTTGTATGTGAGATTGATGAAATATGGGAAGGGGAGGACAACATATAGAAGAGGGAATAGTAGGAGGGAAAGTAGAAAATGGCAGCCATTGATGAGAGACGGGGCATTAGTCATCCTTGAATTGATAAAGTGTTGGAGTACGCCATGTAAAGTGAGGGACTTGGGTTGGTACAAATTTCTCATCACCTTCGAGTTAGAGGAATCCGAGAAGGCATGGGAGGAAGGAAGTATGTTGTTTGATCATTTCCCGATAGTTAGGAAATGAAGGGTTGATTGTGCATGTAGGATTAGACATACTATGGTGGAGATTAGGGGTGTTCCCCCCAATTTCTTGGAATAGAGATTTTTTTTGGAAACTTACCCAACCTTGGAGTAGATAGATTAGCTAGGAAGAAGATACTGAATGTGGGTTGTCCATGGAGGCGGCTAGAATCCTCCTTGACACATCGAGCATAGAGGACACCAAGGAGAAGGTAGTGCTACGCATAGGAAGGTGGTAAATGTTGGTGGTCACTTAGGATATTGACCAATATTAACTCCCTTGGCAGCATGATAGAGTGGACATGGCCTAAGTTTGGTTGAAGGAACAATCATCCAGGGAGGAAGACAATTAGACCAATCACCAAATGATCCAAGCAAAAGCGGATAACGTGGCATCACTGGTAGGTGGAGAAGCTGTGTCATTTTAGATTTTGACGAAGGTAGCAGCCACAGACTTTGCAAAGAACGAAACATGGAGAGGAAGAGTTGATCAGGGCACCTCAGTATGGAGAAGAGGAGCTCATAATTGATGTGGGCTTATCGAGGATGTTGGAACAAGGAGAAAAATTAGCGGCAGGCTTTGTAGTGGATAGGCGAACAATTATAGCAAGGATAAAGGAGTTTGAGGATGGAGGAACCAAGGAGTTGGGCACAGCCTTAGAAGCAACAACAATGGCACCTATGATGCATGATCTGGTTGGGGAGGAGAATTTTATCAATAGTAAACATAAGAATATGAGAAGAGAGGAGACGGTAGGAGGGGTACACTCAGCAGCTAGGAGTGGGAGGAGTGGGTCATTTTTTGCTAATTCACCACAGTACAGTGAGATTAGACCTCCATCAGGATTTTTCAAAGTAACTAAGGTGGGCATAGGAAATGACATTGTAGCCTAATCAGAGGTTTATCAAGAAGGAATGGATGACAATATTTTTGAGGTTGTTGATCATTTTAAGGCTATCGAGACTTGGAAATTGGGGAGAGAGTTAGGGTTAGCCTCAAAAAAAGAGGATGTTTGTGTGGAAAGATTAACAACAATTCGAAGGAGCCAAAGAATTCCTAAGACGAGGCGTATCTAAGGGAGCTCGGGATGGGAAGGGGTACTTGGTTCCTTAGTTAATAAATGAATCTTATTAGGTGGAATATCATAGGGTTAGGGGGCTTAGGTAAAGCTTTCAAGCATACAATCTCTTGGCTAGAGAGAGGCCGTGGTTATAGGATTGGTAGAGACTAAGCATAATTCCCTATGTATTGCTTGAAGCAATGGGCCAGTTGAAGGGATGGAGTCGCCAATGCAAGGTAGAAGCAGTGGCTTGATTATTGGGTGGGACTTAAATAATTTTCTAATTAGGAACAAAAAGATTAGAAATATATGGATTATGTTTGAAGGAAATCTAGTGACTTTCCCTTTTGAGTGTTTTGTGTTACCAATATATTGCTACTCCGAGCTATGAGAATGAAGGGAGCTCCTGGAGAAGATCTGGTATGCTAAACAATAGTGTTTTATTCCACTGTTAATAATGGGATACTTCAATGAGGTCAGACGACCGAACGAAAAGCAAGGGATCCAAAGAAAATGGCAGCATGAGATTATTTAATGAATGGATTGATAGGATGGGATCATTGATATAAAACTAGGAAATATGGAGTTTACTTAGCACAGAGCTAATTCAACAAGCTTACTAGACCGATTCATATTTGATCCAACCTGGATTACAACTCATCTTGGTCTAACATGCATAGGTCTCAAGAAATCTTTGTCTGACCATAACCCTATCCAAATCAGTTGCAAGGCAATAGGGGAGGGCCCCAAAACCTTTAGATCATGGGATATGTGGTTTTCCCACTCGAAGTTTTAAAGTTATATGTTATAGTGTTGGAGTCAAGTGGAGGGGGATTTATGTCAAGACAGGCTCAAGAGCATGATTAGAGAGTGGAATAAGAATGGTTTTAGGGATGTTGAAATGAAGATAACTAGACTAGAGCATGAGTTAGAGAAGGTGGAGCATTCTAGGAAGGATGTGTTGATCCCAAAAGTGAAATTATCAAAAAGAGCAATCCTTACAAAAGTAGTTATGGATGTGGCATAAGAGAAGGGAAAACTATTGGCTACAAGTCTTAAAGAGTTAGGGGGTTCAAGGAGAGGGACATAAATACCAAGTTCTTCCACACAATGGCTACTATGAGACAAAACAACGTTTTCGTCAAAAAACTTAAAAGAGGCTGACCAAATGATAATGGAACTAGAAAAGATAAAGGAAATGATTATTTCCTATTATAAAGGGCTCTACAAGGAAAAATGGCCTGCCATAAATTAGCATAATAGATGAGGGCTTCAAAAAGCTCACGAAAGAGCAAAGTGGACTGTTAAAACGCCTACCGCAGAGAGTGGAAGTTCAAAAAGTGGTGTGGGCTTATGAGCCCTTGAAGGCCTTGCAATATGATGGCATCCACATTTGTAAGATGTAGGGAGTCTGGGGTAGGAGTTCACGGATTATGTACTATAGTTCTTTAACTCTATATGCCTTTTGCATACACTGAATACCACTTTGGTCACCTTGATTTCCAAAGTAGACAAGGCAGTGGAGATCAGCCAATTTACATCTATCAACTTGATAGGATGCATTTACGAGGTTATTTCAAATATTATAGCGGATATATTGAAATAAGTAATTGATAGTTTTGTTAGTGATTCCCAATCTGCTTTCATTGCGGGTAGAAGTATCCTGGATGGAGCGTTAGTTTTCAATGAGGTTGTTCATTAGTTTAAGAAGAGTAAGGAATAGAGAGGCTTGATGATTAAGTTGAAATTTTAGAAGGCCTATGGTAGTATCATAGGGGATTTCATGAATAACATATTGGAAATAATGGATTTTTGTGTGGTGTAGAGAGGCTAGATGACGAAGTGTCTAATAACGGCCAACATCTCAATAATGGTAAATGGCTCGCCATCCCCTCCCTTAAAGATGAAAAAAGGGCTCAGGTAAGGGTATCCCTTATCCCCCTTTCTCTTTGTCTTAGCTACGAAAGCTCTCGACCAACTTATTCAAATAGGAACTTCAAAAGGGTTGATCAAGGGTGTGAAAGTGGAAAGTAATTGGCTTGAGATCACATATTAATAGTATGTAGATGGCATAATGATATTCTGTGAATCATCATGTGATAATGTTAAGAACAGGAGGAGCTTGCTAGTGTTTCTTTCTTACGTCAAGACTAAGCATCAATTTCACAATGTCACAGCTTATCAAACTAGGAGTTGATGAAGAAATACAAAAGGAGGTTGCAACTATCCTTACCTACAAGATCGGTAAGTTGCACATCACTTACCTTGGCCTTCCATTGGGGGCAAATATGAGGTATAAATTAATCTAGAGACCGATCAATGGTGGATAAGGTAAAGGATATATTGAAAAGGTGAAAAATAATGATGTTATATTATATGAGTCTCTTCAAATATTTTGAAAAGGAGTAACAAACGAAATTATTACGATCAAAACAAATATTGTACATAACAAAGTATTCCAGAATCTATGGATATAAAACAATTATTTCTCATTTATCCTTCAGGTAATTGTATATTTATTTCTTTATTTTACTCCAGATTATTTGCCGCATCATTTGATTATTTTATAACTGATATATAATAGTACCCCATGCATCGCAAAGGGGCAATACTAGTTTGTTTTATAACCCACTACCACCCGATCAACCTTTGCCTATCAAATCTAACAAACCCAGCCAGTAAACAGGCCCAACAAAAGGGGTACCAAGAAAAGAAAAAAAAAATACAATGAAACAGTAATCCTATGGAACATATATTCGTCACCTCGATACATGATATTGTTTACCGTTTAGACACTATAATCGTCCTACGTAGTACAACGGAACAGCTTGTTTCGTTCTGAAATTTTCGTGTCTATCCAACACGTATTCCTCGCTTCTTCAACACGTATCTTGGGTCGTGACTTCTGGGGCTCACTTTCGGTGGACGCAATCTATCCCGCGCAAAGTCATTTCTCAAAATATATTTTTTTCGATGGGGCGGGGGGGGGGAGACGGGTTCTCAATTCTCATTTATTAATTATAGGCCTTTAAGCTATCCTATAAAATACGAATTTATTGAATTCGGAAGAAGATATTTCCTGAACACATGTCGGAAAGTCCAAAGAGAGAAAAGTAGCAGGAATAAGAACGGCTATTTAAATTAGAAAGCAAAAGTAGTATTGTTTTCTCATCTTGATTTTTTCGATTAGTTTATTCGCATTGCTCGAAGTTTCTATACCGACATTACTATCAAATTAAAATTATTTTTATTTTAAATAAAGAATAAAAATATAATATAAGGCAAAAGATAATCGTTTCTATGATAATAATAAAATGTTAAACTCTAAAATAATAAGTAAAAAAATAAATTATTTAATTATATAAAATAAATAAAATTGTTATTTATATTATTAATAATAATGGGGGTTGATATAATAAAAAATAATTAAATAGAAATAATAATTAAATTAATAACCGAACTATTCTAATAACTAAACTAAGTAATAAGATAAATAGTTAAAATAAAAAATAAAATTTTAATTTATAACTAGATTAATATATGCATATCTTACCCTTCATCTTTCCAACATTTATATTAAATTAATATACTCTTTTTTAATTAATTGACGGATATACTTAAGTTTTATAAGCTAACTGACTAACCGTAAATATTTAACCCGCTAACTCACTCGGTTCATAATTTTTATAATTAGACTAACTCTCACATTTTTTTTCTAATACTAATTAACTTCTTTAAATTAATTTTTTCTATTTAATTAATCTATAAATAAATTAATCGCATTACGTTTTTAGAAATCTCATTACCCCTAGTCTAATCAACACCGTGCATTCTTAAGTTGACTAGTATAAATTATATTTTAATTAAATTTAGTTACTTACAAAAATCACAAAATAATTTAATTTTTACTAGTTTAAATTAATTACTAATCTGCCAGAATTAACCGAATTACTATAACCCTTAATTATAAATATAAAAATGATCATGTTTCATATAAAATACAAGAATTTCAACATTAACCATAAATATAATTTTTATATCAAAACCCAAAATTTCATAATCTATAATATTTAGATACAATAAAAATTAAAACTTTATAAAATATGGCTACTAAAAATTAATACAAATTAGAAGTATAAGTAATATATATATATATATATATATATATATATATATAAATTAAGTAGATGATTATATAAAAATAAAAAAATACGAATAATTATAAGAAATTTTCAATTAAAGTTTCTTTGTAAATGTTTATGCAACGCCTACTTTTCATATGGTTACAAATCCACTTCCATAATATAATTATTCCTCTGTTTATATTAATTCTAAACTAAAACTTAATGAATTCATAATTTATAAGTGAAGTAGATTAGGGATGAAAATAAACTCTCGAGGTTTGTTTCGTATGAAAATAACAAAGATGAAAAAAATTTTTCTCAATTTTATATATTTTATATTAAATATTTAATAATAATAATATATTTTTAATAAAATATTTATTTTGAATTAAATTTAAATTTAAAATAAATATTTTATTAAAATAAAAATATTTAATTTTAGATAAAATATATAAAATATAAAAATAATTTTTTTATCCTCATAACTAGAATTTTTTAATTTTTTTCCTCTTCTGTTCCGTGTGTCCCCTATATCGTATGTAGGGATGTATAAACGGATATGGATACGGGTATGGAAGAAAGGGAGAAATATCCGCCAAGTTTGGGTATAGATATGGGTAAGGGATTCTTAAATCCGTACCTGTACCAACATCCATTTACCCGATAAAAAAATTACATTTTTACCTTCATTTATGTAACCTTAAGTATATTTTCTAAGTATATAATTTTAACAATCCAAGTATATAATTCTAACATTAAATAATTTTTACTTTATATTTAATGGTTTTTACTCGAAATTCAATAGATATTTAAATGAATATGGATAAACAGATATCGAAATGGATATGGACGAGGGAAAAAAACACCCGCCGAATTTGGATACGAATATGATTATATTTTTTTTATCGGATTTGGATAACAGATAGAAGATACTCGATCCGTACCTAATCCGTTGTCATCCCTAATTATATATATGATGTAACTACATATAGTCATATACCCACACCACAATACAGAGGCTGATGATTTTTATTTTTATTTTCCCTTGCCGCGTGACCGACCTCCAACATTTTAGCCCTTACTCTTTATCCTTTTTTCTTCCCGTTTGGTTTCGTATCTTCCCTAAATAATTTACTACTAACTTACTTTTGTTGACTTTTTCCTTTCTTGCTATCTTGCAACTTGGGGCTAACGTGCGATGACAATCTTTGATGGATCGATGACTCCCTAAAAAGAAAAAAAATAAAATAGTAAATGATAATTTTATTTTAGAGAGTTTTTTCTTAAACTATAGCTTTAGGTCTAGACTAGCTTACGATATAATGAGATTAAGCAAATATCTCTAGAAACAATAGTCGTATATTTCATTTTTATCTTTTTATTATAAATTTAAATTGCCTAAATTTAAATTCAAACGTATAAATTAGAGACAAAATACTACAAATCGTCAAAAATATTATGAATTTATCCTTAAATCAATTTTTAAATAAGATAATTGAAGTTATGATCAATTAATCACACAATTATAAATAATATAAATAACATTAAATATTCCATATAAATGAATAAAAACTTAATTAAGAGGTTATTAAATAGATAAAAAATATATATTTATTAAATTCTCCTACACTTAAATTTTAGCCGTCCTCTACTAAATCAACACATTAACTGATATATCTTCATGTACATAACCACGTCATACATAAAAAGAAAATATACATTTCTAAAATAAAAACGACTATTGACTCAATATTCGATCCAAAACAAATAGCCATTTTAAAAGTAAACTGGTCGTTAATCATAAAGAGTTAAATAGTTAAAATAAATTTTTTTTCAAAAATATAATCAGATAAAATTCATCTTTTCATTGACAAGCATATCTAGGTCCTATCAACCCTCACCTATAATAGTCATAATGTAGATAATGTACACAATGAGATAATTATTTTTCTTTCTTTTTTTCCTTACCTTGTTTTTTTCATACTTTATTAGTTTGCTTAAGACAAGTTTCACCCAAGTATATATATAGTTTACACTCCATCTTACTCGTTATAAGAATTTAGTAAATTCTTCGTCCCTTGTTTTCCACATTGGTACCTCAAACAATTTTTTTTTTTTTTGCATGATGTCTCTATTTTTTTTCAACCTACACTAGAAATAACATGAAAAGACATCAAATAGGATAAAATTTAAATAAATTAAAATAAGTTAAAACTCACTAAATAAGCGAACATCTTAAATCTAAAATGTCATTTATCTTAATGGGTATCAAGAAATTATCTCATTTATCAAAATAATGCAAGTTAAAGAAGTAGTTATACATCCTCTAACCCATGCAAAACACAACATTTATACATAGAGTTTTTAATCATTCATTCCTAACTCCTCCCTTATTATCCCTTTATTTATTTATTTATTTATTTACAATTTTTATAAGGAAAAATAAATAAATAGAAATAAAATACTATGATGTAAAAAAAATGGCTCTACAATAATAATGGTAAATAACCTATAGAAACCTGTCAGACAAGAATCATGTCCTACACAAAACTTTATTTTTGCCTTTTTTTATAAAAATCAAAGTGAAGATCAAAAAAATAAACTAAAGCAAATAATATGCCCCCCACTTAAATCTTACATTGCCCTCAATATAAGACATAATCAGAACTAAGCATAAGGTAAGTCCATATTCATAGCACACAAGTCCTAAAAAATTAAAAGAACTAAAAACAATCAAACAAACATAATAAACTAAACTAAAGAGATAGAGTTTAAAAGAGTAAATTTGGTTATCATTGGGTTGCCTCCCAAGTAGCACCTTTGGTTGGCTCGACATCTTTCTCCCCTTCATACAACCTCCAAAACAATGTCTTCAGCTATTCCCACTTGAGTAATCTCATGGAACAACTTCAAGTTGTGGTCATTCACTTTAAAAACCTTACTTGTGTCAATAATTTTAAAGTAATAACAAAGGGACCAAGCCATCGTAATTGTAGCTTACCAGAAAATAATTTCAATCATGAACTAAATAATAATATTTTTTTGCCTTATATAAAATGATTTCCTAGTTATCATCTTATCATAAAAAGTTTTGGTCTTATCCTTATATATCCTTGCATTATGATATGCCTCTAGCCTCAATTCCTCTAATTCTTGTAAATGTAACTTTCTCTCTTTACCAGTGCTCATATAATCTAATTTACATTGCCTCATCGCCCAATCTCCATCGGTAAATGACAAGCTTTCCCAAAAACCAACTTATAAAAAGGCATCCCAGTTAGATTTTTAAATGTCATTCTATAAGATCAAAGAAAATCATCTAATCCAATAATCCCATCTTTCCTATTGGGTTCGACTATTTTCTCAAAAATTTATTTAATTTTCCTATTCGACACCTCAACTTAACCACTAGTTTTGGGGTGATATGCAGTAAATACATGATGTATGATATGATATTTTTGCACCAAATGTCCTATTACAAAAATGAGTCTCACGGTCACTAATAATTACCTTTTAGTACACCAAATATATTAAAAAATATTAGTTTTTGCAAATTTTACCATAGTTTTAGCATCATCAAATTTTGTAGCTTTGGCCTCTAACCATTTAGAGACACAATTAATAGCAAGAATGATGTAAAAACAACTAAAGGAGGATGGAAATGGGATCATAAAATAAATACTTTAAAAGTAAAAAATTTCACAAACCATAATACTAGTTTGAAGCATCTCATTTCTCCTAGATAAATTACTAGTCCTTTGGCAGCGCTCACAATTCTTTGTAAATAAATAAGCATCTTTATATAAAGTGTACTAATAAAAACCACATTCAAACACTTTATGAGCAATTCTCTTAGAATAAAAATGGCCTCCAACATTATAAATGTGGAAAAATTCAAGACAAACCAATATTTCAACTCAGTCACACATCTTCGAATAACTTAATCAGAACAAGATTTCAAAAGATATGGATCATCCAAAAGTAATACTTAGAATCGGCCTTTATTTTATCCTTTTGAGACTTTAATAATTCACTTGGAAAAGTCCTAGTCACTAAAAAATTCACAATGTATGCATATCAAGGATATTCCACAATCATTGAATATAATTGTTCATCAGAAAAGAACTAAGAAATCATAGGCCAATCTTCTCTAGGCACTATTCTACTTAGATAATCTACTACTATAATTTCAACATCTTTCTTATCTCTTATTTTCAAATCAAATTATTGTAACAAAAGCATCTATCTCAAGAGTTTAGGCTTTTATTCTCTCTTTTTCAACAAGTATCTAAGGACAACATGGTTAGAAAAGGCAATCACTTTAGTTCCAAGCAAGTAAGAACAATTTTTTTTCCAAAACAAACATAATTGCATATATTTATTTTGCAACCATAGTGCAATTACATTGTGTAGGGTCAAATAATCTAGAATAATAATAAATCACATAAGGTTCTTTCTCTTTTAGTTACCCTAATGCATCCCCTACTACTTTATCACTCACATCACACATTATTTCAAATAGAAAATTCCAATCAAGAGGGCGAATAATAGAGGCAGCAGTCAATTTCTCTTCTAGGTAATCAAAAGTCTTTTTACACTTATCATCAAATTGACATGGAACATCTTTTAAAAGAAAATTACATAAGGGAGAAGTACTTTTTTAAATTTTTGAAATTTTTTTAATCAAGCATCTATAGAAGCCAACATACCCTAAAAATGATCTAATGTCACATACACATATGGGGTAAGGTAATAAGCTAATCACTTCTATTTTTGCTTTATCGACTTCCAACCATATGGAACTTACAACATGCCCTATTGCTACACATTGTTCTACCATAAAATAACATTTCTCAAAGTTTAACACAATATTAGTTTCAATTCATCTTTTTAGCACAAGAGATAGCTTATGGAGACATATATCAAAAGAATCACCAAAGACAGTAAAGTCATCAATAAAGACCTCCATATTATATTCTATTAGATAAGACAATATGTTCATCATGCGTCTTTGAAATGTACAAGAAGTATTGGAAAATCTAAAGGGCATTCTTCTAAATGTAATTGTGTCAAAAGGCAAGTGAAAATGGGCTTTTTCTGATTCTCAAGAGCAATGGAAACTTCGGTATATACAAGGTATCCATATAAGAGGTAAAAGAAAGATTGTCATGCTAGTCTTTCCAACATCTATTCTATTAAAGGCAATGGAAAGTGATCTTTTCTAGTGATTTAATTCAATTTTCTATAGCCTATACACACTCTCCATCCATTAAAGACTCTATTCAAAATAAATTCTCCTTTAGAATTTTCTACCACAGTATTCCCAAATTTCTTTGGTACTACATGAATAGGAATAACCCATTTAGAACCTAAGATATGATAAATTATTCCTACATCTAACCACTTTAGGATCTTCTTCTTTACAACATCCATCATAGGAGGGTTCAACCTACGGTGTACTTCTTTAACAGGTTTAGCATTATATTCCAAGATAATCCTATGCATGTAAAAAGTTGGGATTGTTCCTCTAATATCAGTAATAGTCCATCCTATGGCCTCTTTGTGTTCCCTTAATACACTTGACAATTTTTCCTCCTGAATTGGAATCAGAGAACTTGAAATAATCACAAGCAAAGTCTCATATTTTCCAAGAAAATCATACTTAAGATTAGAAGGTAGGGGTTTAAGCTCTACTTTAGGTGCTGACTCAATAAAAGGTAGAAATTTTGAAGAAGTGAGGGGTAAAGACAAGATAGGAGAATGAACCTTATGCCCTATTAGTGTAGGCATAGGTTCTAAGGTTTTCACATCCAAAATCGATAATTTAGAAGACTCCAACTCATACAACAATTCATTTATACGAGTCTCGTCAAAAATTTCTTCAATAGTCAAATCAACAACATCAATGGTATCAATTGAGCACATAAAGCTAAAACCACTAGGGTATCACACAGCATAAAAAGTGTTAAGCTTAATAATTTTGCCATTAAATTCCATAGTCAAATTACCTTCATTCATATCAATATTAGTTTTAGAATGTTTAAGAAAAGGTATTCCTAAGAATAATGATATACCATCACACGAATTTTTACCCATGTCAAGAACATAAAAATCAGCATGAAAAACTAATCAATTGTACTAAGGCATCCTCAAGTACTCCTAAAGAATATGCATTTGATCTATCTCTTAATTGAATAATAAAATCAATTTTGCTCAATAGTTCTAGATTTAAAGAGTCATAGATAAATTTAGGCATGACATTAATGGAAGTACCTAAGTCTATAATACATCTTTTAAGCTCAAATTACCAATCCTGTAAGCAATAGTAAACATACCTAAGTCCTTACACTTTGGGGGGATTTTCTTTTAAATCATGGTACAAATATTCTCCCTCGTACTCACCTTCTTAGTACTCTTAAACTACCTCGTGTTGGTACAAAGCTCCTTAAAAAAATTAACATATCTAGGCACCTACTTAGTAGCATCCAAAAGAGATATATTTGATTCCCCTATCTTAAAGATTTCTAAGATTTTCTCGTCAGCAGACTCTTTCTTTGATTTAGCAAACCTTAATGAAAAAGGCAGGGGTTCTTTAAAAGTGGAGACACCCTTCAAAGTTAGATCATCTTTCTTATGGTTCGCTACACACTCCTCATCATCACTCGAGTTTTCTTTCTCATCATCATTGTTAGGTCTCACCTCCAATTCTTTCTCAATCTTACTCTCTTTACCCTTAGGTCCCTCTAATTCTTTTCCACTCCTAAGTGTTATAGCCTTAACATTTTCTATAGGATTAGGAATGAGTTGAGAAGGGTGCTTTCTCGATAACTGAGTTTCTATGTTACTTAGACGATGCAAATTTATCCTATTTGGGTCTCTAGATGTTGGAGATGTGAATCTGTTTTCTTTTGATACTATGAACCCTAAGCGTAAACCTACCCAATTTGGTTATCCAATTGTTTAACTATATCCTCAAGTGCAGGACCATAATTCTAGTTTTGAGGTAGATTCGGTATGAAAGAAGGTCTAACGTTATTTGGATTGGCATTAAAATTTAGAGGATTTTTCCTAGATCCATATCTAAGATTTGGGTGATCTATCCAACCCTCATTATATGTATTAGAAAAAGGGTTATATTTCCTAAAAGGTTGTCAGTAAAATCATTACCAACATTTACATTCCAAACCAACAAAGAAGGGCATGCATCCATAGTATAAGTCAAATCAATACAAATACCACAAGCACAATCTTGAGGAGCTCTACTTATAACAAGGTTAGATATAAAAGTAGTTAAATGAGCAACTTGTTTGAAATTCTCCTTCAGTTGATCATGAATCAATCACACTTGTTTGGCTTACATCGTTCTTAGTTCCCAATTATTGTGAATTTTCAGCCATATTAAAGATTAGTTGTTTAACTTCATCATAAGTTTTATCTACTAATACACCTTCGCTTGCTGCATCTATCATACTCCTATCATGAGATATTAGGCATTTATAAAAATATTGGATCAATAATTTGTCACTAATTTGAAGTTGAGGGTAACTAGCGCATAGTCTTCTAAATCTTTCTCAATATTAATAAAATGAATCATTTGAATTCTTACTAATTCTGCACATATCTTTTCTTATTAAGCCTATTCTACAACCAATCTTTTAGCTAAATCATGTAAAGAAAAAGAAAATGCTCTCAATTTAGCCTACTCTTATTCTATAATGTCGAGCCTTATAGTAAGCAAACTACTAAAAATTCCTTTAAATGCCTATGTAGATCTTCTTCTGCATGTCCATAAAATGTAGGAAGCATATTAAGGAAACCGAAATTAAATTTAAAAGGTCTTATCAATTCTGGAAAAATAATATATAGAGGTTGGTCTTTCAAATTTGGTTGTAAAAGTTGCTTTAGTGTAGCAATTTCTCTCAATTGATGTTCTTAAATGTCTAGCTTATTGAACAGGAATCATAAGCTCTCTTCAATAATTCTATCACTTTTTAGCCACATACAAGTCCATAACCTAAAGGAGACTAGTGTCCACAAAAGCAAAGCACTTTGCCCCAACATTTATATAGTTCCTAAAGTATGTCTATAAAATATAAAAGAGAAAAAAAAATGAAGAAATAAAATAACTAAACAAATAGAAACAAAATAGAATGAAGTTTAATAGCATACATATAATAAATTAGCCTTCTTTGGATATAAATAAATAAAAATGATTTATATCTCCGTTATTTGTGCCCACTATCGGCCAAATTTCATAGAAGAGTGTACGGTCCAATAGAGGTCCTGACTACCATTCACCCACGATTACAAGGCAGAGTATGGTTCAATGTCCTGCTCTCTCTATTTTTTTTCTTAAAAAAAATACTTTATGTACTACCTAATAAAAACTAAATAGGTCCATGAACCATGAGCTATCTAATATTTTAATCGGGTGTCCACCAACAATATTAAGCATATAGTAGGTACACAATGCATCGCCCCCTATTACATCTTTAATTAGTCAATATATTGTTAACTTATTACGCAAGACTTGGTAGTAAAATGATAAAAAAGCATCACTGACCGATTTTCACAAGTACAACAATAAAAATAACAAAAACAAAACAACAAATAATAATAATAATAATAATAATGATGATGATGATAAATAAATTTTTTTATTTATTTAACAACTTAGAGTAAAATAATGCAAGACTCTCCGACAACAATACCAAAATTTAGTAGTGTGTCTTTAGTACTATCAAATTAAACTTATTCTAGCCCAAATAATAATTTAAAATATATGATAGTATAAGAAATGACCATTCACACGAAAAGGATGTAGTTCTAAATTTTAAAATATTAAGTAAAGAAATTTAATTATTTAATTATACAAAATAAATAAATGACAAATAAAAATTAAATTAAGAAAATAAAACTGTTATTTACACCATTAACAAGGATCGGAGGGTTGATATGAGAAACAAATAAAATATTCAAATAAAACCAATAACTAAATTAATAACCGACCTACTCTAGTCACTAAGCTAATCAATAAGATAAATAATTAAAATAAAAATAATTTAATTAATATCTAAGCTAATATATACATATTCTATCCTTCTCCATCCCAACATCTATATTAAATTCATATAGCCCTTTTTTTTATAAAGTAAAGGATATTATCAAGTTTGATAGGGTAACAACAAAAAATTAACTCGCTAACTCTTCCTGTTCCTAATTTTATATAATCAGGATAACTCGCATGTTTTTCCTAATAATAATTAACTTCTTTAAATTATTTTTTAATATTCAATTAATTTAGAGATAAATTAATTGCGTAATATTTTTAGAAATCTCATTAGCCCTATCCAAATTAAAAATCTCACATTCTTAAGTTTACTATAATAAATCATATTTTAATTTAATTCAGTTACTTGTGAAGACCTAAACCAAATTAATTGTTGCTAGTTCCAATCAATTACTAACCCGCTAGAACTAATCAAATTACTATAACTCTTAATCCTAAATATAAAATTGATTAGGTTTCATATAAAAAAATAAAAATATAAACATCAATCACAAGTATGATTTATCAAAACACGGCAATTCATAATTCGTAATATTCAAATACAATAAAAATCAACACTTAATAAAATATGGCTGCTAAAAATTAATACAAATTACAAGTATAATTATAAATACATAAAAATTACATAAATAATTATATAAAAAGAAGAAATTAAAAATAAATATATAAAATTTTCAATTAAAGTACACGTGTATGGATTCTTCTAACTGATCGATTACTCTCTATAGAATCATGAATTCGCTTACTTACTATAGTTATTTTTTTATATTAATTCCAAAATAAAATTTAATGGATTTCTAATTTTTACGTGGAATGGAGTGGGAAGACAAATGAACCATAAACAAACTCTCACTGTTGGCCTTTTACGCTTGCAATGACGGTCTTCTAATTTTTTCTCTCTTATGTTCCCCTAATCTTATGTGTGATGTATCCATATATACCTACAACACAGGCTAATAATTTTTTTTCCCTTGCGGCCTGCATGACCTCCAAAATTTTAGCTCCTGCTCTTATCTTTATTCTTCCCATATGTCTTCCCATTTGGTTTCGTATATTTTACTAATAACTTGCTACTATCTTACTTTTGCAGACCTTTTCCTTCTTCTTCTTCTTTTTTTTTTTTTTTTTTTTTCTGTTTTGCACCTTGGGGCTAAGGGTGCCATGATAATATTTGTTGGGTATATTTGATTCTAATAAAGTTTTGAGAAAAAAAAATTAAATTTAAAATACTTTCTTTTATGCTATGTTTGATTCTAATAAAATATTACGAAAAAAAATTAAAATTAAAATATTTTTTTTTAAATTTTCCTCAAAGAAAATCAAATAATTACTATATAATAATTTTATTCTATTAATCTTTTTCTATCTCACTATCTTATATAAATCAAACACAAAAAATTATTTTCCTCTTTATTTTTTTCTTTTCTTTAAAACTTTCCAAGAACCAAATGGAGCATTAAACTTTCTTCAAAGAAAATCAAATAACTAACATTTAACAATTTTATTCTATTACTCTTTTCCTATCTCACTATCTTATAAAAACCAAACACAAAAAAATATTTTCCTCTTTATTTTCTTTATTTTCTTTAAAACTTTTCAAGAACCAAAGGGACATTAACATCTGCTAAAAAGTGAAAAAAAAATAATAATAAACGTTAGTTTTATTTTAGAGAGTTTTTATTTTATTTAGATGTGGCTTTAAATTCAGTTTAGTTTAAAACATAATCAGATTTAGCCAATATATCTAGAAATAAATATTGTAGATCTCATTTTTATCTTTTTATAATAATTTGAATCACCTAAATCCAAATTCAAATGTAAAAATTATAACTAAAAATACTATAAGCTGTCAAAAATGTTGTGAACGTATCCTTAAATTCATTTTTAAACAGCATAATTAAGATTATTATCAATCAAACACGCAATTATGAATAATGTAAATAAGCTTAAATATTACTTCAATAACTGATTAAAAACTTAAATTAAGAGGATATAAAATAGATAAATATATATATATTTATAGTAGGCCGAGATCCTAATAGAAAGCAAAAGTAGTATGGTTTTTCTCACCTATCCTCACACAATCAAGAATTTTATTGATTTTGTTTATTGTAATCTCAGATTCTCGGTTCTATTTAGTGTGAGTTCATCAGAGAATCGTGCATTTACTCTCGCAGTTTTGGTCTTGTGACCACATGAAATCTAGGATTATACTAATGTACTCATAAATCTATGCTTAACATTTCATTTTATTCAGAAAATAAATATACTAAAATTAACATAAATATGTAAAAAAATAATAATAATAATAATAAGGGTTAAAAGGTAGGATACGAAACCGAAAAACTTCCCCATACTATACCTGCTACCCATCTATTATTAAACTTTGTCCATATCAAATCTTACAAAACCTAGCCCAGTTAACAGGCCCAACAAAAGGGGTAACAGCTAACAAGTGACAAAATAAAAATATAATGAAACAGTAATCCTGTGTAGGGATGTAAACGAGACAAGTTTTACCTGTTATCCAACGGATTTTATCCAACGGATATGGATAAACGGATACGGATACGGATATAGAAGATGGATTAAAATACCCGTCGGGTTCGGGTACGGATACGGGTATGTGATATCCATACCCGTACCCGTATCCATATCCGTATTTGTTTACCCAATATATAACTACTTTTTTACCCTTAATTTTAAGATAAATATAGTATAAATTAATGTTAAAATTATCATTTGGCTTAACTATAAATGAGTTTATCCATCGGGTAATAGATTTATCCGTTGGATAATATCCATTAACGGATAAACGGATAATCCATCGGATAATGGATATCCAACAGATACGGATATGGATGTGTTAGCTAATACCCGTTTGGGTACGAGTACAAATTCAGGTACAAATTTTCTTATCAAATATGAATACGGGTATAGTATATCCGCCCCCAACCCGTCCCGTTTACCCTAATCCTGTGAAACATACATTCATCACTTCACTTCGATACATGTTTCGTTCTGAAAATTTCACCACCCTGTCCATCCAACACGTAATCGTCGCTTCCTCTACGTGTCAAGCCTCCAGTTTTGTAAATGCCTTAAATACCCTTTTGTTCACCTCAGTATTAAGGTTCTCCCAAACTATAGCATTAGCAGCTTACCTCCAGTCACCTTCAGTCCTACTACAAGCTCACCACAGTATTAAGCAGTATCATTCTCTACTACATACTACGCACAGAATCTCTCTCTCTTCTTCCCACCATAATGGCAGAGCTCCGCTACCGCCGTCAAGACCCCCAAGAGCACCACATCACCGCCGAGCGCCACTACCAAGCAGCAACCCACCACGGACAAGAAGCAGCCGAACATGCACAACAATCCCTCTCAAATTTCACAAACTACCTCACAGACAAAACCCCGCCAGCTCAACACATCCTAGCCATCCTAACCATGTTCCCAATCGGCGGCGTCCTCCTCCTCTTATCTGGCCTAACTTTAACGGGCACTCTAATCGGTACGGCCGTCAGCACCCCGCTCTTTCTCATCTTCAGCCCGATCATTCTTCCGGCCCTCTCCGTGGTCGGGCTGGCCGTTGCGGGATTTATTGCCTCCGGAGCGTTTGGGATAACGGCGGTGTCGTCGTTGTCGTGGATTGTGAATTATGTGAGGAGGGTGAGGGCGGAGTATTATTATAGAAGAGGAGGAGGAGGGGTTTTTGAGGAGCTGGGTGAGTTTGTGGGCGAGAAAACGAAGGGTTTGGGACAGGGGATACAGGAAGTAGGCGAGTACGTGGGACAGAAGACGAAGGATGTGGGTCAGGGGATCGAAAACACCAGTAGGGAATTGGGCCAGGAGCGGGGGAAACAGGATAAGGATGTGGGTCACGGATCGCTGGTTAAGACCAAAGAAGTGAAGACTAAGACGGCCTATGATGTTAAGGGGGCGGCTGCTTGATCTGCTGATTTAAGGATGTTTTATGTGCCATTTTAATTCTAATTAGTGGTTCAATTTCGATTAGACACCTGTGTTTGTTTGTTTGCTTGTTTTTCTTTGGTCCGTTTTCTTTTGGAGGTCAGGTGTTTGAGGTAATGGGTAGCATTGTAATGAATAAAAAACGTTGGAGTAAATAAGATAAGACGTCATCTTAAACGAATTTAACTTTGTTGTATTTTTTTCCATTTTGATCCGATTATTAACCATAAATAAGCCCAGTTGTTGTGAGTTCCGTTTATAGAATTCTTTGCAAGTAAGAAATCGGATAAGATTGCCGGCCGATGTGTGATAGTCAAATAGTTAAGGTTAAAATTCTAAGTACTGGTTTTAGTAGTAAATGGTCAGTCATATGATGGATTGTATTTGTCGGCTCCCATGAACCGAAAAAGTAACTCAGATAAAATGTACACCATGTTGGCTGTGGTGCTCGGTATGGTGCAAGTGCAACCATGAAAAATGCTCTACAAATTATTTCAGTTGCGGAGGTGTCCTGTCTAATAGGGCCAGAAGTGAAGCTACAGAAAGCTTCCTAATTCTCAATGAAGTGAAGAACGGTGACGGATTAGGTTCAGGGTTTTATGCTGCTCATTTATTAGCTAAAAAACAGATTGCATCTATCTATCTTAAGCCAAAAAAAAAAAGGGCTCGGGCAGAAATACTAAGACCCAACGGTCGATAAACATTATGCGCATCAATTATAGTAAATATCAAACTCAAAATCTGATAAGTACCCCTGATATTTGTTTCAAGGATGGCAAGGCGGTGGACATGTACATACGCTGGATAGAAAGGCCAACACAAGCGTCTATTTTGGGTTTGTAAGATTTGCAGCGTATCACAGTTACAGATGGGGAGGTATTTTCACATCCTCCGATACACACATTATGGGGAGCGCATTATGTATCATTATGCGCAACGGTCAAAAATCTAAGGTCGTTCCGACATGACCCATACTCCCTCACTTGACTTGCTCTTGTATGTCCCTCCTATATAAATAACATGACACCCATTACGTTGTGAAGCAGAAGCGCATAAAGTCTTTTACACTCCTTAAATACGTCATAAGCACGCTTTCTCACCTTATAAGCAAGCTACTATCTCTCCCGCCTGATCTCAATGCTTGAAACTTAGATCAAGAATAACATCTAATTGGATTAACATATTCAACTTTTTCAATACCACCCCAGTAAATGCCACATTTGTGTTTTCATTTTATTTATTTATTTTTCTGCCAGACTTCTAAAACCGTCATCACTACTAAGCCTCCATGCATTTATCAAATCAAATGCATAGAAAATGTATTTGAAAAGCCCAGAAATGCATTCGGTTTAAAGAAAAATGAACTCCAATTGATTATTTTTGGACTCTGTTTTCATAAATACAATAACTAAACCTTATTTGGGGAAGCAAGTATTAAGGGAAACGGATCGTGTGAAGGCCGGTAGAGAAGAATATATATTTTAGGAAAATCAAAAGTAGTATTAAACCGGTAATTCAGGTACCTCGCTTCGTCAAGGCACTTGCCTTTGCCTTAGCTTAGCGCCCAGGTACACCTTACGCCTTTCAAACACTAGTCGTCACTTATTCCCGCACTAGTTTGCAGGTGATGTTACATATGGTTTCAAACATGCAGATCTAATATTTCTTGGATGCTCTCTACGGTGCCCTAGTCACTGGGTCTGCATTTAGCAAGTTAGAAAGTTTATAAATAGTTAGATACGTCTGTTTTTTTTTGTGTTTCTGGGCTTTGTTTTGGATGATTGTTTTAAGCGCTCAGTCACTTAGGTTCGCACCCCAAATTGGTGCCTTGTTGAGGCTGTTGTCGTATGTTATGTACTTGCGTTTTTGATTGCCTTTCTAGCATAGTTGTCGGTTTGCGGGATTTCATACTGCAGGTTTGACTGTTTGAGCTTCGGCGGTTGTTGTAGCCTACCTGGGTTTAGATTGTATGATGGCATTTTGCATGCAAGTTGTCTCATCAAATAGCTTTTTAGGTTTCAAGGTTGTTGACTTGCTACCTGCTATACAAAAGGCACATTGGCAGGCGTTATTACTCTAATCATGAACAGAAGTCCTTTGGCAGTCTAGCATAGTTCCTGTTTGTACTAGTCAAATTTTTCAATAGGCCCGGCCAAGGCCCAATAAGAGTCTTACCGCCTAGAAGCCCAATCGAGGTTCCAACATTAAACCAACTGAAAATACGCAGAGTAGTTCGCTGGGCTAATAAACTTTAACGTAGGGATGGCACATACGTGAGTTATTCCTCTTTAACACTTCCTCACATGTGAGTTATTCTCTTTAATGGTAAACACCAGAATTCGTCAATATCTAAATTATAAGACAACAGTTTTTAATGAGCCAAATACCAAGCTGATTTACTTTATTTACATCCCTATATACTACTAGCTATATAAGATGCATAGATGATGAAGGCGGCCCAATGGAAGATTCTCTAGTTCCCCTCCTGCTTTTGGGCTAAATGAATTTTGTATTAGGGGGTGAACACTAAGAAAGGTACTCACACCCAGTCCACATATGTGAAGACAACTATAAGAAGCCATAGAAAGGAAGGTAGAAGTAGATGAACAAAATGAAGAGTGAAGAGAAAGAAATTTGCACCTAAAGTTATGTCAACCATGGAAGAGCAAACAGAATCGGAGGTTGAGAATTGGGAGGTTATGCCAACCATGAAAGCTAGGAAGAGTTGGGAGGTTTAGAATTTGCAAGGGCGTTTAGCAGAGAATGAAAACAATGTATACGAGCTATTAACTCTGGAAGCAGTAGAAAGCTGCACGCAAAAAAGTTTGGTGAACTGATTAGCATGATCGGGCAAGATTCTGGATGTAATAGTAATAGGTAGTGACATACTCATGCCGTCATGCGAGTTATCATCTCTGGATTAAATGGCTCTAACTGTCTGCGTTCAGGTGTCATCTTTGTTTAGTGATTTGAAATAGGTACAAGGACGCATATAACTTGCTCATTTTCAGCTGATGAGCCAGGATGTTAGCAGATTATGGTATCTTGATTCGGTGTTTGATAAGGGTAGTTTTGATCTATAGGAATGGTATAATCAGTGTTGTTTACAAATTGTCTGCTTTCTTTGTCCAGTCGTCCAGTTCAATGTTACTCTTGGTGCGGCGGTCAATGACTCGGACCATTAACCTCATCTAATAAAATTATCAATAAAAGCAAAAAAATAAATTATTACATTAATTTTAATACACAATCTCTTGACCATTTTTTCTTGTTCGTCTACCTCCCAGGCGTATGCCGAGTATCTGCAGATAGAGGTTACAACTTTCAATGTTCTTCGCCTTTTTTCTGCACCATCTATATAATTTTATGACACAACTGCAACAATTTATAATTCCCCATAATAGTTAAACTATGTGCCGGACATAGTTGCTTTCGTTTTCTTTTCTTTTTTTCTTTTTTCTTTTTCCCTTTTACTTCGTTCCAACTTCATATGAAGCAGTTTGGGAACATCACCAACCAACAGATCGTTAGGACTAACCATCTCCAGATCTTTAAAAGAGGATGATTTTAATTTATTTTCACTAGTAATCGTTAGGATGAAATCACGGCAATGTACGACATACGTAGGAGTTCTACATGTAGTTGGCAATATTGCCTGATTTTCAGTCGTAACTGATCAGTTTTCTACTTAATTTCTTAACCTCTTGGTTTGGTCCTTTTAGAGTTTGAGTACGGAAACATAGAGTATTATGTATATACGCATCATTTATTTTGCTTCAAAAATACAGAGAATGCGTACGCTGTCAATCTTAATTCAACTATCCCAAATGGCAGAATCGGCCAAAAACACCATAATCAACATGATTACCCCTCTCCAAAGAAAATAATATTTCCAATCTATCGATGGCATATGATGTTATAACTTATAACCCCGTTCCAAGCAACCCTGCCTCTGTTTTATTTTCATTCATTCAACTCAGTCATGCTATCAAAAACTATGTTTGGCAAGCAGCACGACAAAAATGCATCATTTGAAAAACATCAACCTATTTAAGTTATGAAAACCCTCTTCGGTTGTTCTAATGATTTTAGACCCTTCTATATAACTGGGAAACATGAACAACAACAAAATAAAAAATAAGAAAAAAACAACCAAAGAGATGAACAGAAAGGTACCTTCCGCAAGGTCCATTTAACAGTCCTTTATCCTTCAAAATCCTTCCACATATCAACGTAGCATCTAAGAGCCTTGGGCATTTCCATCTTCCAAGCATTCAAATCCTTCGGCAAACTACCGGTAAGAGCGAGCGAACTATCATCATTCCGATTCCCAAGGCTTAATACAGAAACCCCACAATCATTGAACACTTGATGCATAGCCTTCAATGTCTCCATCATAACCAAGCTCCCATCTCTCCTTGAATCCTCAGCCTCAACACAATTCCCACCAACATTAACCATTACCCTCCCACCTGTTCTCAAACTCTTCTTCAACTTCTCCCATAACAAAGGATCTTGAAGCTCAGGTATCAAACTACCTTTACTAAACAAATCAACCAAAATACCTGAAAACCCATTCTTCACGCTTGATTTCAGTGCATTGCCAATGTAGATGAAAAGTCTATCTGGGTGTTGTTTCTCTAACTTCGAGAGTCCAAAGTACTCCCTACCTACGTCAATCACTGAAGGATCGAGCTCCCAGCCATGGATTACGACTTCCGGGTATAATTTGAGGATTAATTTTGCGGCGGAACCAGCCCCGAAACCTAAGATACCGATTGGTCCAGGAGGGATAATGGGTGGGAGTGTGGCGAATACATCGAAGTAAGTGTCTGTGAGTGTTCTGTACAGGAAGTTGATGCTGTGGATGTTTCCAGGACCGTCTAGAAGCAGAAGCCTGGAGCCGCGGAATGGGTGGTCTGAGTCTCTAGAAACTTCGAGGACACGGATGTAGTTGTGCCGTGACTTGAATTTTACTAGGACCTTGACTTCGTCGATGGGGATGCCGTCGTCCTGGGTGCGGGTGGTCTTCTCCTTCTGGAATTGTTTTCGGCTGGATTCGGGGGTTAAAGACAGGGAAATAATAGGGCGGCATGGGAGTTTGCGGGAGAGAAGGAGGGTCCGCGAATCGGAGGAGAAGGAACCGTGAAGCACATTGGAGACGGAGGTGGGAGAGAAGTGGATAACTGGCAGGATTTCTCGGGATGTGAGGCGAGTGAACATAATTTGAGCTAATGCCTGATGGCATTCGATTCCCTAGAGAACCTGAACTGAACCAGAGAAACAGACGCTGTTATTTTTAAATAATCCGATCCGGGCCGGGCCGGGGCGCCGGGGCCTTCGACTCATTTTCATCCACAGAGAGGCAGAAAATATGAATATAATTCGCAGCGTGGCTCCTTCCTCATGGTTTTTTTCCACTATATTCCGGTTTTGAACCAAACGGTTAGTTATTGTCTTATTGATCAGAGATTCGCTCCTTACGATCACACGATCACTCGATCACAAATACTTATTTTCTACATTCTTATTATATGCGGTATAGGGATGGTAATTTTCCCCGCGGGTTCGGGGCCCCGTCGGAGATTTCCCGTTCGAGTTCGGGTTCGGAAGAGAGAATTCGGGGATCGGGTTCGAGTTCAGGAATTTTTAACGGGGATTTTTTCAGAGACGGGTTTGGGGTCCTCATCCCCGAACCCGCCCCGAAATTTTATATATATATATTTTTATATAATTATATTATATATATATATATAATTTTTTTATAGAATATAAATTAAAAAAATATAATATAAAAAATAGTTTGAAGATCGGGAATGAGATCGGGGATCGGGTATAAAGTCGGGTTTCGGGGATCGGGTCGGGTTTTAAGAACGGAAAATAAATCGGAAATGGAAAATAAATCGGGGATCGGGTCTGGTATGGGGATTTGATCCCCGTGGGGATCGGGTAAGGGAATCCCCGATAAAAAAATAACGGGGATCGGGTCAGATTCGGGGATGAGGATGGGGTCCCCGTCCCCGACCTGCCCCGTTGCCATCCCTAATGCGGTAGTTTATGTCCGTCAAATTTCACCTACAATAGAACTAGCAGCGGCATCTAAAGCAAGTATATTACCTTTTAAAATAAATATAATTTACATTATAAGATCCGAGAACATAAAAGGAGGTATTGTGCAACTTATTTTATAATAAGGTACAGTTTATATAAAAAAAGAATTTTAACTAACTTATTTTAATTTTGATTTATGAAAAAAAAAAGAAAAAACAATTATTAAATTTCTATAACTTTACTTTATAAAAAAATATTCATATTAATATATTGTTATTCAAAAATATTGGTGAAAAATTAGTATATTAGTCGTAAAATATTTATTTCAAGTAAAAAAAATAGTAATAAATCATATTATTGGTCAAAAATCGATTTTTAATATAATATAATTAAAGACCAACTTGTTAGTAAAAAATAAATACATTAGTGTTGAAATATTAGTTGTAAATAGAATAATAGTATAATATCAACTCACTAGTGAAAAACCATTAGATCGTCACATTAGGTGAAATATCAATTCATTAGTAGTAAAATATCAGTACATTAGTAGTAAAAAATCTGTTTTTAAGTAGAGTAATAGTAGAATATCAACTTATTGATGAAAAATAAATACATTAGTGGTGAAATAATAATATTAACTTATTGGTGAAAAATAAATACATTGGTGGTGAAATATTAGTTTTAATTAGAATGATGAAAGATCAACTCATTAGTGAATAATCATTACATTAGTGGTGAAAGATTAATACATTAATGATGAAATATTATTTTTAAACAAAATAATGGTAAAAAATCAATACATTAGTGATGAAATATTAATACATTAGTGATAAAAGGTCGGTCTATCAATGATGAAAGATTAGTTTTAAGTAAAATAATGGTGAGATATCAACTCGTTAGTGAAATAGTATTACATTAGTGGTGAGATATCAATACATTAGTAGTAAAAGATTAGTACATTGGTGGTGAAAGATTAATTTCAAGTAGAATAATAGTGAAAGATCAACAGACAGGTGAAAAAATAAATGCATTAGTAGTAAAAGATTAGTACTTTAGTAATAAGATATTAGTTTTAAGTATAATAATGATAAAAGATCAACTCGCTAGCGAAATATTGCTATATTAGTGGTAAAATATCAATACATTAGTAGTAAAAGATTAGTACATTCGTAATGAAATATTATTTTTAAGCAAAATAATAGTAAAAAAATCAATCGCTGGTGAAAAATCAATACTTTAGCAATGAAATGTCAATACATTAATGGTAAAATATCAACGTATTGGTGGTGAAATATTAGCGTATTGGTGGTGAAAATTTAGTTTATGTACCAATCTTTTATCACTAGTATATTAATAGTGAATGATCAGTTCACTAGTAGTAAAAAATGTGTTTAAATGATACTTAGATAGATTATAAAATATATATGGTGAAGGTTAGTGAATGATTGATATTAAAACTACGAAATAAGAGTTTCATGTTGGTGAAATATTACTTAAATACTATTGAAAACTCATTTGAAAGAAAAGAAGAATAGAGCACGGGTGATTTCTTAATCATTTTTATTTTGTTAAAATGCTAATATGGGAGCACTATGTTATATAGTAAAGGAATTGTGAAAAGATGGGATTTTGAACCCAATATTTGATATTTAAAGCATTGGTTGTAGCGTTTGTTTTTAAGATATTTATCAAAACTAATTATTTGGGATAATTATTTATTTTTAAAATAACTTAGTCTAAATTTTTTTTAAAATAAATAATTATTTTGGATAGCTATTTTTGATAACTTCAAACAAGCCATCAATCATTAGTTATAATATGCACTATTCTTTTTAAATATTTCCTCTATTTCATAATAGATGACATATAATTCATTAGCACGTATATAAAAAAGAGGTACTAAAATTTAAGATAAATGGTACACAAATTAATTAAAATATCCATATTGAAATTTGAACAATTTAATTGTTATGGGTAACATTAATGAGGGGGGAAATGGTAAATTAGAAAATATAACAATAAATGTTTGTTAGAATTTGGAATAGGATTTATATTATAAAATAAAAATAAATAAATAAACTATAGGTTATCTATTATGAAACAAAGGGAATATAGTGAAAGCTATCTTTTCGTATTAATGAAATATATATGTTCTACCCTTGATGTAAGATCATATACAATTGAGGATCTTACTTTAATTATTATTATTTCCAAGTTTTAAGATCACAAACCCTTCTTACTTGGAAGATTAATCATTTATCGAAGCTATAGCACCCCAAAATTTGGTAAATACCCTAAATTTTTAAAACCTAAAACTAAATATTTAACCCCTTATTTGAAACAATTTAATCTTAAATTATTAATTTAATTATTTTGTGGACATTTCATTTATAAAAATAGATAGAATTATTTCATAAATTAATATAAATATTTTATTACTTTATCATACTATTTTTATTTAAATAAATTCTCAAACCTATAATTTTATCAAAATTATTCTCTTAAATTAATACTTTAAAATTTTGGATAAATTAATTCAATATTTTTTCCATTAACATAATTTCTAATCTTAACTCTAAAAATATTTTTCCCCCTTTCGTTTTTCCTTTTTCCTTCATTTTCTTTCCTTTTCCTTTTCTTTCTTTCCTTTCTTCCACTCCTTTGGGCCAGCGTGGCCCTCTTCCTCTTTTTCTTCCTCCTTCTCCATCGGGCTAGCCTAGCACGTCACATTCTCCCTCTTCTTTCCTTTCCCTTCTTTCCTTTCCTTTATTCTTTTTTGGGCCAGCCCATCTCCCTCTCTTTTTTATCTTTCCTCTTCGCGTGGCCCGACCTGCCTTCCTGTCTTCTTTCTTTCTTCCCCCACCCAACCTCCTTCCTTCTTTACCTTTCTTCCTTCTTCTCCCCTGCAATTGGTGTGGTCGTAGCCGGCACGTAATTTAAACCCTCTTGTTATCAATTATAGCACTGGTAAATAAGGGTATCGTTCTAGGCCAGGGATCGAGAGGGCTCACCTCTATCTAACTAGTTTAAAAATAAAATTCCTAAATAATAACTAAAAATAAATAAACAAGAAAAATACTAATGGAGGATTATAAAAATAATAATAATAAAAGGAATAAATAAACTAATAATAAAAATAATGAAAATAATGGAAAACCCGTAGATATGAGAAATATTTTAGGGAAATAAAAATCCGCCACTAGATTAGGTCTAAATATAATATTAATTCCTAAGTCATCTTTTAATCATGAGAATGAGATCGACCAAGTTTTACACCAAACGCAGGTCCATACACCTTATATTACTTCCTTTAATTAATTAATACAATAACGCGCCAATATTAATCCTATTAAATACTACCAGTATAGCAGCAACAAGCAGCTTCTGTATTTAACTAGATTTAATGCATTAAGTGTAATTGAAAGGTTATCAATCTAAGTACCCAAACTAGCACACAACGCATGTCTAGCTGTATTTCCTTTCCTTGACCCACATGTATCGAAAAGTTTTAATACTTCGGTTAGAATCAAAAAACTATTAGGTGAATTGTTATCCACTCTGGCTGTAATTTATACATATAAATTCTAGTATATTTAGATGGCCACCTAGTAGGCAAATAATCCTACATACTGTCACTTATGAGGAAACCAGAATAAGGCATGCACCAAATAAACTATACTTGACAGAATTATATATATAAACGATAGCAATTAAAATAGAGTCAAGAAAAAATCTCAAGAAACAAAGAAAATAAAATTATAAATCAAACCCTAATCTAGGGTTTCAATTTATTCCCTAACAATAAATAATCAGCCAGTCATAATTAGAGAATTAATTACATAGAAATATATATCTAAAATATAAATTAAAATAAGAGAAAGAAATAACTTGAATTAATTTTGGATAAAAGATCAAGAATTTATTCAGATAAAAATTAATTTTATCTTAAATAAATTCTACCGGTATCAAATTTTCTCTTATTCTCTCTTGATGTTGCCTTTATTTCCGTGCAACAATTTTATTTTTCTTTTCCTTTCTCAACTGACGGCGCTAACTCTTGGTTCATCGTCCGTGCGATTTGCCTCACCTCGAAGTCTGGGCCTGCCTGCTTGTACTGCCGTTATGTCTCATAAATTCATAATCCTTAGCGTCGCCCGAGCCTGTGAAGGAAGGCTCTCGCCTCTCTCCTCTCTTTGGCCTGCGACCCTGCCGCCCTACTCTCTGCTCTCTTTGGCATGCGGCCCTGCCGCCCTACTCTCTGCTCTCTTTTTTCTTCTGACGCATGCTCCCTTTTATAAATTCAGCGCGGTCGTCCTTTCCACGTCAGCCCTGACGGCTGACTTTTCTTCTCGACACTAAATTCTCGTTTGGCCTCGTTTGTTCTTCTTTTTGTTCTAGGCCTTTGAGATTTCGGTCTTTGGCCGTTGGTCCAAAGGTCCAATTTCTTTTTTGTTTTTTAAAAAAAAAACCTGCAAAATAAATATTAATAAATAATATTTTATTCTAAATTTACTTAAATTATATCATTTTAGCTCAAATAATAATGTTTATGTAATTATTACCACTTAAGCATAAAACAATCATTATTCACCTATATTAGTTAAATAAAATACTAAAAACTAAAATTATAAGGATATAAAATGTGTCAAAATATAAACTTATCAACAATGCCTGAAACCAAACACGCCCCTTGCACCTCGAACCCCAACTTCTCCTTCTCCTTCCTCTACACCCTACAGCCACAACCTACAACCCCCTCTCTGCCCATCCATTTCCTTTTCATTTCAGGCCACACACTCCCCTGCATCCTTCTCCACGTGCCATTCCCTTTCCCTATTCTCCCTCTACTTACCACGCTTGCCATGTCGCCTGCACCGCCCATCCCTCTCTCCTCTTTTTTTTCTTCTCCTTCTCTTCTTCTGCTCCACCTCATTTCTCTCCCCCGAGCTCGCTTCTCTCCCTACTTGATTCTCCTTTCCTTTCCCTCCCTCTTTCTCCCTTATTTTTGTTACGCCACCCATCTTTATTATCTCCATCGCCCAACCAGCCACCACACCTGTAACACCCCCAAAATTCACTACTGAAAAAATTTGTTAATTAAAAGGAAACTAGCGGAATCAAATTAATAAACCGTGAATTTTGGGAGTATTACCGCCACACTTAGTACCAGACCGGTTCACTCATACCGTTCCAGTACTAAGTGCTAAGGCTAAAGGAAAATGAAATACAATTTGCAAGAATTTCAACAAACTTAAATCAGAGTAGCGTACCAAACGTTTACAAGAATGAAATCCACCCATGGTGGTTACAGTATCAACATATACATTTAAAACCAGAAATTTCAAAGAGAGAGAGAAAAACCCTAGTAGTTCCGGATGAGACCTTACTCTCTTCCCCGTTGCCCACTTGAGTAGCACCTGAAAAGACCTACAAGGGACACTGCCCATTGAATAGGCAGGGGCCCCACGAATGGAACCCTTCAGTATTACGGTACTGAGTAACCCTTTAAAGTCTTACTTAAAAGTAGGCCCACAATGCAACACATGAAACAAGCTACATACATATATAAAATTCACATAATTAACATTCACATAGCATATCATTATATCGTTACGAACAATCGGTACTTACGGTCTTAAGCCATATCATAACGCAAACTCAAAACAATTAGGCCTTAAGCCCTTGTTCCACTATAAGTGATTTGTACTTCCCCATAATTTTATTCACATACATAACTGGTTTTATAGAGCTCGGGACCCCCACTATTATTGCCGGTGGACCGAAATATATATAAAATCATCATCCAGGGCACAACGCTCCTGGACCACTATTATAACCGGTGGACCGGTACTCATAATCACATACCAGGGCAACACGCTCTTGGACCACTATTATAACCGGTGGACCGGTACTCAATATCATAATCATCTGGGCCCGGCTCATTAATATTCCACTTTCAATAATAGTATCTTTCCTTTTCTTTAATCAGCACATCAATCATATTTATTTGCCTCAAACGGGAGATCAATAACCCGGGACACAAAGGTACACCGATCGTACCGGTTCATATCAACTACTCAGTACCCTTCAACCACGAACCCAAGGACGCAAAGGTACCCTGGTCGTACTGGTGCATAAAGCTAACTCAGTACCCTACCGATAAGGACACCTAATCCATAAGTATGCATACCCCCTAACTAGGTCCGTAGAGCTAGAAAGAGTAAGATATAGGGTCTGGCTGGGGCACAAAGGCACACCAGCAAATACCAGAATAATCGTGGACTAAACCACGTCCTTAGGGTAGCGACCCCTAAGGAGTCACCATTCCCGATCTCGAGGTCTTTCACTTTAAGTAATAGTGTCTTAATTAAGGTGATCACGAAAAGCACAATAATCCGATACTTATTCACTTTCAATCGTTCTGATATCATTAATAGTTTCTTATTCAGAAGATTATCCAAGATATCACAGAGAAACTATTAAGGCCATACTAATACTCCTACTTGGCTAATCAGCATTATTTGAATCATATTATAATGTTCCACAATCTCAAAGACATGTTAGGTGCAAATTACTCATTTTCCCTTTACTTATATAATTGCTAAGTATCCATTCCTTACTCGACAATTTACCATATTACCCCTTAGGTTACATAATTACCAAATTACCCTTTTGTCCAATTTAGATTACCAAATTGTCTCCTACACTTTTTAGATCACCCTCACCCCTCATAATTACTACACTTATCATATTTCCCATTTGGTTGGTTATATTACCAAATCGCCCTTCTCCTTTGTTATAATTACGAAATTGCCCTCGAATTGGATAAATTACTAAATTACCCTCATTCATTGTCATGATTACTATTTTGCCCCTTTAGTTGGTTAAATAATTATCACTTTATCCCATAATTGGCTAAATCACCAAATTGCCCCTTTAGTTGGATAATTACTAAATTGCCCTTCTCCTTTATCATAATTACCATTTTACCCCTCTCAATTATTTTAATTGCCATTTTACCCTTTTTAACTATCATGAATCCCAAATCACCCTTCTTCATAACTACCAATATTAATTTACCCTTCTTCATAATTATAATTATTAATTTACCCTTCTCCAGTATCATACTTATCCAATTGCCCTTCTACAATCATAATTTAATTACTAAATTATCTTTTGTCATTATCATAATTACCAAGTTACCCCTTTACTACCGCATTTACCATAACATCCTTTTATTTACAAGATTACTCTTCTACCCCTTACTTTCAAATTACCATAATATCCTTTTATTCATACAAATTACCACCATACCCCTTTTACTTGCAAAATTACCATAACACCCCTTTTTCTTTTCAAATTACTATCTTACCCTTTTACATCCAAAATTATCATTTTTATCTTTCCTTACCAAATTACCATTTTGCCCTTCTTTTCCAAAATTATCATATTAACCTTTTACTCACAAAATTACCATAATACCCCTCACTCACAAAATTACCGTGTCGCCATTCACTTATAAAATTTACCATATTACCACTTACTTATGAAATTACGATTTTGCCCCTCTACCTCCAAAATTACCGCTTTACCCTTTTCTCCAAAAATTACCATAATACCCTTCTTTCTCACAACTTACAATTTAATCCTTTTACTTATGAATTTTCATTTAATCCCTTTCTTTTTAAATTACCAAATTACCCTTTTACTTATAAAATTACTGAAATACCCTTTTCACTTATAAAATTTCCACTCAACCCCTTTATTCACCATTTTTATGAATTTACCATCACTACATAAAATAATGATATTATTCTTATCATCTAAGTCCACCAACTTGTCATTAATCAACATAATACTCGTTAGCAACTACATACATTAGATCACATACTTCATAACCATAATTACTAGAATACCCTTAGGCAATAATATCATTCATGCCTAAGTAAAATAATACATCATAAACAAGCATTTAACATTTCCATCAATAATCAACCTTTTCCTTAATTATCATACCTACACATGGCACAAAGCTATCATGCATTTCCCTTTTTCTTTCAATAAATGTAAACAACCATTTATATATCATTCTTGGCTCACAAAACATACATAAAATCATAATAAAATTCCTAATGTGCTAGCATACGTTTACATGCATTTAAGGGAGGTTTAACGATTACCTTAATCCCGCAAAATATCAAATCTTACCAAGCATAATTAGCAACTCAACACCTAAAAATAATATCCATCATTATTGTGTTAGAAATAAGGAAATAAAAAGGATAAGACTTTATAAAAGAATTTTATTTAATAAAACACTTTAATTAATTATCAATATACCTCAAAAATTTTCCAAACAAATTCTAACACAAGGGGAAAGCTCACGCTGCATGAGCAGCGTGAGTGTCATGCATAAATGAGAGGGGAAAAGGCTCGAAGAGGGGTGAAGGAAGAAAAATGAGCCATTTTCGGGTTGAGGTCTTTGGGCTAGAAAAGAGGGTAGTTGGGGGAGGTTTCAAGGCAAGGGAATGGTGCAGGAGTGAAGAGGGGGTGTTGGTGGTGGCTAAGGATGGTTTCTCGGCGGCAGAAGGCGGCGGAGACGGCGGTGGCAAGGCGGCGAAGATGGCTGGCGATAAGGGGAACAATAGGGAGAAAAGAAAGAAGGGGTGGAGAAGAGAGGAAGTGTAGGGCTCAAGGGGGCGGCGTGGGGGTGCAGGGCAGTAGGGGGTGGTGGCAGGAGTCGGCGCAGGGGTTGGGTGCGGCGGTCGGAGCGGCAGACGACGCCGGCGCAAGGGAAAACCAGAAAAAAAAAATGGAAAGAAGAAGGAGAGAGGAGGGAGCTCGGGGGAAGGAAGGTGGCTCGAAAATGGGGGAGAAAAATGGACGAAGGGGAGAAGAAAAAGAAGAGGAAGGGTGAGGGGGTAGATGGTAGTGCATAGGGTGGCAGGGAGGCGGTAGGGTGGCAGGGAGAGGGTGGCGACGGGGAGGAGAGAATGGCAGACATGGATAGGGTGCAGGGGTAGATTGGCTCGAAATAGGGGAGAAGAGGACGGGGTAGAGAGAGGGAGTAGCAGGGGCAGGTGCGATGGTAGGCGACAGCAATCGTAGGTGGTCGGGCGACAACTGCAGGTGGTCGGGCTGCTGTCAACGATGGCAGAAATGGAGGTCGGGCGTGGCAGAAGAGAGAAAGGAAGAGAGGTGTTGGCGAGCAGCTGGACCGGCGCAGGAAAAGAAGCGCAACCCGGCCAGTCCAAGGAAAAAAATAAAAAGGGTGTTGGGCTGTTGGACGGCGTGCGAGGAGGAGGGGCTGGGGAAAGGAACGGGCCTGTCCCGACGCGCAAGGAGGGGGGAAACAGGCCAACAGCCTGGCGGCCTAAAACCAGGAATAAGGGAGAAAAAGAGAAATGGGGGAAAGGAGAAAGAAAATAAAAGGTAGGAAAAGGAAATTAGGGAAAATGGAAAAATTGAAAATAATTAAATTTATAAAATAATAGGATGTAATATTTTTGATAATAATTTTATTTAATAATTTAATTTAATATAATTAAATATATGGGCTTAAAAAGGATAATTATAGTAAAATACTAGTTTGAAAATTTATTTAAATAAAATAATATGATAAATAGAAAAATATTAAATTTTATTTTATTAAATACTCTCATCCAATTTTACATAATCCAAAATCTATAAAATAATTAAAATAAATAATTTTAAAAGATAGTTTTATTTCAAATAAAAGTTATTTATTAAAATATAGGTTTTCGAAATTTTTGGGGTATTACAACACCAGCCACTCCTACCCCCTACCTCCTCCCTGCACCACCCCAAGCAACCACCATGCTCAACCCTACAACTAATCCCCTCCCTTTTCTTTTCTTCTCCTCTCAACCTTCTACCTACACCACCACCCTATGCCACCCTTCTCCCCTCTTTTGCCTCTGTCAAAGCCTCCCCTCAGCCACCTAACACTACCCCAACACCCACCTACTTCACCTAGCCCAAATGCCCTCTACATCTCCCCTTCTCTTCTCCTTGATTTCCTTTCTTCCTCTTCTCCCTCCCTTCTCTACACCCTCCTTATCGTAGTCACTGCTTCCATCTCTGCCACCTTAAGCTACCACACTTCAATGGTTCAATCCCCAGCCACCACCTAAAACCTATCTCACCCTTGCACCCAACAACCAACCCCAACTCCCCTCCATCACCCATCAACCCTCTTACCCAAAGCACCTCACCTCTCTTTCATTTCTACTCCTTTCCCTCACCCTATGTGCATGGTATGCGCACGCTACTCATGCATCATGAGTATGCTGCCTAAATTTTGAGCATATTTAACTAATTTTAAGGTATAATCTAGTTTAGTAAAAAATATGTATTTAATGATATTTTTTAATAAAAATCATTCTTTTACTTATCTACTAATAATATGTTACTTGTGACATTATTTTTAGGTACAAATTCTACTAGTCAGAGCTTAAGGCTTTTTAAAATAGGATACCAATTAAGTTGATTTTTGTCGAAAATAAGGTAACCGGTATACCCCACTAAAATTTATAGATTATTGTATGTTAGCACATTAGGGTTTTAGTATGTATTTTGTGTGAATATGGCGTGTTACTAATCATCTCATGATTATTAATGCCATAATGAAAAATAGGAATAATAGCATGCTATCTTGTATGTAATGCGACATGTGTGGAAAGGATAGTTAAAAAAGGGGTTGATGTTGATAATGGATTTTATGTGCATATACATACTACACTAAGTAAATATGGACACTTATAGTAGAAATAATACTAATATGAGCCACCTTAAGGGTAATTTGGTTATTTGGACACATCATATTGTTTAAACCTAAATGAGATGCCTAATATGTTATATTTGATGTTAAGAATGGATATGGAAGTTTGGTGGAGTATAAATATAGGTGTTAGTAGGAATATCCATATTTTAAGGCCTAGGGGTAATTTGGTAATTTTAGTGTATGTTATTGATTATCTTAATAAAAATGCATGCTAAGTGTTGTGTGGTGTTGAAAATGATGATAGGAGTTGTGGCATATAAAAAAATACATGATCCATCATGAAAAATAATATTTCATGTGCTAGGGGCATTTTAGTAATTTTACATATATATAAAAAAAAGAGGTTGCTTAAATAAATATGCATGATAGGTGATAATTGATACTAGGAATAATAATAAGGGTTTTGTGGTGCTAATAATGCATGATGGTCATAAATATCAATATTTTATGTGCTAGGGACAATTTAGTAGTTTTACATGTAAAATGGATGTTGTATAAATAAATATGCATGATAGGTATAATTGGTGCAAAGAATAATAATAAGGGTTTTGTAGTGTTAATAATGTATGTTGGGTGTGAATATTAACATTTTATGGTCTAGGGATATTTTAGTAATTTTGTAAGCAAGAAGGGCATTTTGGTGATTTTAGAAGAAAGAAGGGCACTTTAGTAGTTTTACAAGTAATAAGGGCATTTTAGTAATTTACAAGTAATAAGGGCACTTTAGTAATTTTGCAAGTAAGAAGGACATTTTAGTAATTTTGCAAGTAAAAGGGGGTATTTTGGTAATTTTATATCTAAATGGGTAATTAGTTTACCAAACGCACATGAGAAGTATAAAATAATGTTAAACATGACAATAAGGGTTTATTATCTTAATATTACTTATTTGAGCATGATATTCAATAAAAATATAGTTTAAGGGTAATTTAGTAATTGTGCATGTAATATGGTGATTGGTCTATTGAACCTTCATAATAGGTAATAAGTGATGTTAAATAAGAAAATAAGGGTTTATGGCCTTAGTATTACCTCCTCCAACATGATCATGAACATTATAAGGCCTAGGGGTATTTTGGTAAATTAGAGTGTATCATAATAAGTATGCATGGTGTAAAGGTAAATTGGTAAATTAGGGTGTGTTATGATATTATTTTCATAAACACGCAAGAGGTGCCTTAATAGCTTATTATGCATGAGATTGTGTGTTGGTTGCTCTAGAAGTATATGTTAGAGTTTATGTGTAAAATGATCATTTGGTGTATAGGGTACTTTAACTTCATAATCAATAGTATGATTACATTATGTTACTCTCTTATGGCATGTTGATAAATAAAAGTGACTTATGTGTTGGAAGTGGATGGTAAAAGGTAGCCTTAGGGATATTTTGGTCATTTTTAACCTAAGGTGCCTAAGTATGAGTGTTAGAACCTAAGATGACCTTAGTGGACTACTTAAGTTAACATTGAATCCTAATATTGACTAATTCATAATAATGGAAATAAGTAAGAATGATTAAGCATGTAATTGATGTATTTTTCATAGTCACCCTAATTAAAAAACTAATAGTTAAAGTGAAAGACCTCGAGATCTTAAATGGCGGTTCTTTAGGGGTCACTACCCTAAAGACGTGGTTTAGCCCACAAGTATTCTGAATTTTTGTCGGTGTGCCTTAGTGCCCTAACCAGCCTACATCTTACTCTATTTAGCTATACGGACTTACATAAGAGGTATGCATAATTATGGATTAGGTGTCCTTGTCGATAGGGTACTATACATCTTCGTGTACCAGTGCGATCGGGGTACCTTTGCATCCGTGGGTTGATAGTCGATAGGATATCATGTTATCCTTATACGCCAATATGACCGGTGTACCTTTGTGTCTCTGAGTTCATGATCTCCCTCTTGAGTTAATAAAATGGAATTGGTGTGATAATTAAATGAAAATACACTAATTACTTATCGTGGAACGCCACGTAGGTCAATACCTTGTTGATAATATAATATATACCAATCCACTGATTATAATAGTGGTAAGGTGTGTTTTGCCCCAGATTATATCATATGTACCGGTCCACCGGTTATAATAGTGGTCAGGTGCGTTCTACCCTAAATTATATCATGTGCACTGGTTATAATAGCAAGGTCCCTAAACCTACGTCGATATAGTTCAAGAGATGATGAATATCTAAATTAATGGCTTAAGTCTTGCTAATAATTGAAGAACTATTATGACCTATTGATATGATATGGTAGCAACCTTGGTGCCTGCCTTTGAGTTGTGTGGTGGTATGCATTAGTTGAGTACGATGTTGGCTATCTAATTATACTACAAAGGCTTTTCTTGGTTGTTTCCATGGTAAATTCTGTTATTTCTAAGTGAATGAATCTTTGTGACATATGATCTTGATGCATGTGGTTCATCTGATTATTATCGTATTTTAGTCTATATATGTGTAATGTGGTGTACATGTGTTTGATGTGTGGCAATTGATGTGTTGCATATAAACCCTACCTTTTAGTTATATGTAAAGGGTTACTCAATACCATAGAAGTGAAGGGTTCCTCTCGTAAGCCTCTGTCTATTCAACGGACAATGGTATTTACAGGTTAACCAGTAGGCATTATCTAGGTTTTACTCTCGGTTTAAGAGTGTAAGACTATCCGTGAAGATTTATATCCATAAACTCTCGTAATCCCTTTTTAATAATTTTATTATGTAGCTACTATTAGAGGATTTTATCTCTTATAATTTAATCTATCTGGCTACTTTGTTTTATGTTTGTAACCTTGGATTTGTGTAAAGTATGTTTTTAACCTTAGCACTTAGTACTAGAACGGTGGAGGGAAACTGGTCTGGTACTAAGTATGGCAGTAGCAACCCCGAATTTTACCGTATTTATATCTGCTTTAAATTTTAAAAATAAAAATTTTCACTAGTGAATTTTGGAGGTGTTATACTAATACCCCAAAATTTCATAACATTTGTTTCAGCCAACCCTTAAACCTAGGTTTAATTATTTTATTAACAATCTTTGACCTGTAACCTAAATAAGTTTCTAAACATTTTTTTCAGTTATTTTACCTCTTTCATTTTTGCTAGACATATTTTAAACTTAATTATTTTTACCTGATATCCTAACCTAGCCAAATTAAACCTACTAAAATAAAATAAGCTTATTTCTACCCTAAATTTTTACCACCCTTATTCTTCTACCCTTGTGTGCCCCAAACTCCTCCCCCAAACATTCTCCTCATCTCCCTCCCTTTCTCACACTTTGCTCATAACCCGCATCCATCACTATCTGCTGAACCATACTCCACTTCTATCTACAATGAAACAACACACACACCTACAACTCCCAACCTTATCCCTATATACATGAGTAGCCCCTCCTATCCTCTATTCTCTACATATGTACACATAGCACACACACATTTTCTCCTCTTTTCCTTTCGTGTGCAGCTTCCTTCTACCCCCAACCATCTTCGTACACCATCACCCCTTTCTCTTACGTGCACACACGACCACTAGCCTCCCCTTCTTCTTTCTTTCTCTCTTTTCCTCCCTATCGCCCATCCCTTTTTCTTTTTTTTTTCTTTCTTTCTTCTGATTCCATATGGTAGGTTTTGTCGAACCCTTCCCCAACCCCTTGGCCCACTATCCTGGAGCACCCCTTAGGCAACGATAATTGTTGTCGGTATTGCTCCCTTTATTTTTTATCGAGCTAACCACCCTAGCCTATGCAACACCACACCACCAACATCCAACAGCCACCACTAGCCGATTGTTCCCCAACTCCCACCCCTCGACCAGCCTTCACCTCCGACCAGTAGCCCTACATCTCACTATATCTAGCCACAACCATCACCATTCTTCTTCTTCTTCTTCTTCTTCTTCTTCTTCTTCTTCTTCTTCTTCTTCTTCTTCTTCTTCTTCTTCTTCTTCTTCTCCTTCTTCCTCCTCCTCCTCCTCCCTACCACTACAAACCTTCTTTTCTTCTCCTTCACTGCGATAGACTTTGATGATCCCCAATGCTCCCCTATAGCAAAGCTTACTACAGCTCAACCATAGGTAGCAACAATTTATGTCATTGCTGCCCCTCGCCCTTTGACACCCTCTACCATAGTTCTCTCATCCTCCTTCCCGCATCTTCTACCGCTGCCAGTCACCACCACCTTTGGCCCTCTCTACGGTTGCCTTCCCTCCTCTCCTTCTTGCACTAGCCAAACCAATCCCCCATCACCTCCACCATTTACAGCTCCCTACACCACCTCCTATTGCAGTCGTTTCCATCCCACACCAGCCCATCAAGCCACTGCCATCACCATTGCCACCATCACCACTAGTCTCCACCACTGCCACCATCTTCCCTGCCTCACCCAGCCAACTGACTAACTCTACCTTCTCCCCTTCGTATGTACATGGCTCATGCCGCATGCACAACATGAGTTTGTGTTAGTTTTTAAGTAAGTTTGGTATTATATATATAAGGATATTTTGGTAATTATAGGAAAATAAATATTTTATTATTATAGTTATTATTTTATGTGTTAAAGTATTATTTTTAGGTACAACAGGTGTTTAGCGGGATTTCGTAATATTTAGTAGAATACCGTTGTTTTTGCATTTTTGTTGTAATTCAAGCAACTTTTATACACTCCTCAAATATTAAAAATTGCATGATAACACATTATGATTTTGATAAATTTATTAAGTATGATGCTATATAGGATAACTATTATACTCTACGAAAATGTTAGACGCCGCATGTTAGTACGTTAAGGTTTTGTGTTGAAACATGTTAATCATGATTTTTTAAATTATAATTATCTTTTATATCCTAAAAATATGCAAATTGAGCATGTTATCATATGTAAAATATTTCATGGACAAAAGTAAGGTAAAAATGATCTTCCATGATTATGTGTGACACATACATGAAAAATGATATGATGAGTATGCTTAATCTATTTATGAATATTAATCATGGATGTGAGCCCAAGGGGTAATTTGGTCAATTTATGAATATTATGATTTTTACCATGACAATCATGCTTAATTTTTATTATATGTTACTAAGCATGAGATTATGTGACTTTAGATGTATTAGATACACATGCTAGGATTTTATATACAGAATCTAGAATAAGGACAAATTGGTAATTTTGCTTATCTGGTAGTGTAACTGTCTGTGAAATTATTTTAATTATTGTGTTTTAGCCTTTTATGACAAACCTATAAATAAAACGGATTTAATAATCGAAGAGGATGTTAATGTAGTAATTCTAACCTTAGAAGCATTTTGGTCATTTTTGGCTTAATGCACCCACAAGTGAATAATTTAGTCTAGGATGGTCTTAGAATATTTTTATGACTGATTTTGGTAATAATATTTATTATGGTTGTCTCAAAATAATTGAAAATGAGTAAAAACGTTAAGTATGGAAATTGGATCTATATAATTTATATACGATTTCGTGGTTATCTTAATAAAATACTAATACTTAAAATAAAAGATCTTGATATTAGGAATGGTGGCTCTTTAGGGGTTGCTACCCTAAAGATATGGTTTAACCCACAGTTGATTCTGATATTCTATTATTGTGCCTTAGTGTATCAGCTAGACCCTACATCTTATTCTACTCTATTTTGCGGACTGATAGGAGGTATGCATACTTATAGATTAGGCGTCTTTTTTGGTAGGCTATTATGTTACCTTTATATACCAGTGCAACCATGGTACCTTTTGTGTCATTGGGTTGATAAATGATAGGATATTGTGCTATCTTAATGCGCTGGTATGACTAGAATACCTTAGTGTCTCCAAATTTTATATGATCTTCCCTCTAGTAAATAAAAATGGAAATAATTGATGGATTATTGGATTGATTCAGTAGTAACCTCTATGCCTACTTGTGTTTTGGTAGTAGCCTTTGTACCTATTTGTGGTTTAGTAGTAGCCTGGGTGCCTACCTATGTTTCGGTAACTACCTTCATGCCTACATATGTTTCGGTAGCTACCTTCATGCCTACCTATGATGCGATGAGTTGTTATTGATCTGTGATTGTAAGCTTACATGTGTTATAAAATTCATTGGATATGATAATGAGGTATGCAGCCTATGGTGATTGTCTTGTTTTTTGGATTGATGTTGTTTCTAATTATACTACAAAGAGCATAGCTTAGATGTTCCGTTATTAATTTTTAGTTAATTCCAAATGAAATAGTATGGTTTGTACGAGGTATTGATATTATATGATTATATGAATGGTTAATTGATGCATATACAGTTCGATGTTTATACCATGTATTGTTGTCATACCTTGCACGTGTTCTATGTTGGCTTTTCATTTTGGTTTAATATAAAGGGTTGCTCAGTACCATCATACTGAAGGGTTCCTTTTGTAGACCCTTGCCTTATAAATGGGCCGAGTTTTTTGCAAGTCAACTTTTGAGTTCAGTCAAAGCTAGTAGTTCGGTTGAGAGATCCCATGGCTATTTGGTATCTTTTGGTATATTATTTTCTATTATATTTGGACTCTTGTGCTCCTCTGTATTCTCTCCCTTTGAGTTTTGTAAATATCCGATGTTGCTTTTATGTAGCTCGATACTTATCTTTTGTTCCCTCTTTTCTTATTCTTGTAATAATATTATAAATATAAGAGGAATAATGATTTTTGCTTTAGCACTTGTATGAAAATGGTAGAGGAAATTGGACTTTATCTAGTGTGGCGGTAACATGATTCATTTTATTTGTATTAGCTTACATGCTTAACTCTCTAAACAGAATTTTTTGGTTTGTAAAAGTTAGGGTGTTACAGAACCCTAGCCAAACAAAACCCCCCTTTTCCTTTTCTTCAAAACACCTCAAAAAAATATCCCTAAGCCACGTTTGGTCTAGAGATTTCTTAAGTTACCTTTTCCTTTACTTTGAGCCCTTATTTCCCTCAAGCTTCGGCACTTACAACCCTAACATGCAACCATGGCACCCTGTAATACCTCAAATTTTATCCAATTTTGATTTTGAGTAATTAGTACCTTAACCCAATTCTAATATTAAAAATTAATATTTTACTTTACCTTAATCCTAATATTTAGTCAGGGTAATTTATATTTTAGCATAACATTAATCCCATATGATTAATATTTTAATCTTAACTAAATTAGCTAATAACAAATTTTAACCTAATCATAACCATGATCATATTATCCTTTTTCTTTTTCTTTTTCTCCTTCACCTTTTCTTTTCCTCTACCCAATTGTCATTCTTTTTTTTTCTTCTTCCTTCTTCCTGAGTGAATCTCTCCCGACCATACCCCCTCTATCATGTTGTCATGCCTACCTTTCCTACCCTCATCATGGGATGGTCGAGGGAGGTGTGGCAAGGGTTTTGAATGTTGGTGGTGGCGAGGGAAGCTCATGCTGCATGGGGGTGGTAGAGTGATGTTGTGATGTCTCTAGGAAAAGGGAATCGGTGAAGCGTGATGTTTCTAGACAGGGGAACAGTGAAGGTTGACACTGTAGGGAAGCAACAGGGGGAGTTGACGTAGGGAAGGAGAGGGATGTGGTGGTGGTTGGCAATGGGTCGGGCTAGGTGGTGTTAGATGGGGCTCTAATAAGAAGATGAAGGGTGAGGTGGTGGTCATTAGCTTGGATGGTTATGAGGATCATCGAGGGTGGCATGAAGAAGAGGTGAGGCATAAGCGCATGAACATGGTATGAGATAAGGGCATGGGTGTGCAAGGTAAAATTAGGGCACAACTGGAGCGTACAATAAGGGCATAGGATGTGAGAGGCTCGCATGGTTATGCATGAGTTGATGCACAATCATGCGACGTATAGAGAGAAAAAATAGGCCGGGTGGAAGAAGGAGGAGGAGGAAAAGAGATGGGCCCGTAATGTGAGAGGATGAGGAGAGGAAGAATAGAAGGAGGAGGATGATAGTGTAGGTAGTTACAGTGAATGGTGATGATGTCGTGCGTTAAGGAACATGAATGGGTCGAGGAACTAGTGTAAGGTAGAAGAATAGGAAGAGGAGGAGGAGGAGGAGGAGGAGGAGGAAGAAGAAGAAGAAGAAGAAGAAGAAGAAGAAGAAGAAGAAGAAGAAGAAGAAGAAGAAGAAGAAGAAGAAGAAGAAGAAGAAGAAGAAGAAGAAGAAGAAGAAGAAGAAGGGGGTTAAGGTTTTGGTTGGGAAAAAAATAAAAAAAAAATAGAGGAGGGCATTATATAGTTAGTCAGGGGGAATTGGTTCAAACAAAGAGATGAGGTGAGGCGTGCGGCATGAGAAAAAGAAGGAGAAATGGGGATTGTTTGGTGGAGGGAAAAATGCACAACAAAGGGAGTTTGCATAAAAAAGTGAGATAGTAGAGGGGTTACAAGAGATAGGGTGGTGGTCGGGGTATGATAGTATTATTTTATTATAGGTTTAGTTTTGTTAGGTTAAGGTATCGATTAGGAAAAATAAACCGATTTTATATAGATTTAATAAAAGAAAAGTAGTAAAAATAATTAAAGGAATTATTTAAGAATTTATATGGATTACGGGTCAAAGGTTAAAAATAAAATAATTAAGTTAAGGTTTAAATGTTAGGTTTCGAATAAAAGACTAAACACTCAAAAGAAAATGTTATAAAGTTTCAGGGTGTTACAGTTGATAGTAGAGCTATCAACAATATTGCTATCAAGTATATGTATCCTATACCAAGACTTGATGACATTCTTGACTATTTGTATGATGCATGCTTGTTTTTCAAAATTTATCTAAGGAGTGGCTACTACCAAATAGGAATGAAGGATGGTTATGAGTGGAAGACTGTATTTAAAACCAAGGGGGGTTATATGAGTGGATGTTTATGCCCTTTAGTTTGTAAAAAGCTCCTGGTACTTTTATAAGATTTATGAATGAGGTGATTAGGCCACTCATTATCAAATTTGTAGTATTTTACTTTGATGATATCCTTGTGTATAACTCTAGTGAAGAAGATCATGTAAGGCATCTCAAACTTGTATTTCTAGCACTTAGGAATCACAGGTTGTATGCTAAGCTAGAAAAGTTTGAATTCTTTGTATCTAGAGTTACATTCTTAGATTTTGTGGTGTTCAAATATGGGACATCCATGGATGAATCCATGGATGAATCTATGGTTGAAGCAATCAAAACATGGCCCACGCGGCACGCCCAGAATCTTAACACAAATAAGATATTTCCATGGACTAGAATCATTTTATAGGAGGTTCATTAGGTGATTTAGTACCCTATTGGCACCTATAATTAAGTGCATGAAGAAGAGTGAATTCAAGTGGACCCAAGCAAACTAATATGCCTTCAAAGTAATCAAAGGTAAGTTGAGTGAAGCACCCATCCTGATATTACCTAACTTCAACAAGTTGTTTGAGGTTGAGTGTGATGCGAGTGGAGTGAGCATTAGTGCTATTTTATAAGAAGGAAAGTCAATTACCTTCTTTAATGGAAGGCTTAATGGCTCTAGGGTGAATTATAACACTTATGACAAAGACTTATATGCTTTGGTGAGAGCCCTTTATCATTAGTCACATCAATTGACACCACAAAAATTTGTGCTACACACTGATCATGAATCACTGAAGTACATCAATGGCCAACACAAGCTTAACTGAAGGCATGCAAGATGGGTATAATTTTTACAATCATCTTCCTTTATATCCAAGCACAAAAGTGGCAAGATGAATGTTGTATCCGGTGCACTCTCTAAGAGATATTATATATTTTTTTCATTAGAAGCTAGGGTATTGGGGTTTGGGTATATTTGAGAGCTCTATGAGGAAGATGAAGATTTTGAATGTTACTTCAAAGATAAAGACAAGAATAGCAGACCATTCATCATTCAAGATGGGTTCCTCTTTAAGAACAACAATCTTTGCATTTCCAAGTGTTGTATTAAGGAATTGCCTGTAAGAGAAGTGCATGGAAGAGGATTAGCTAGACACTTTGGTATCAACAAGACCGTAGATGTACTTAATGAGCATTTTTATTGGCCCAAACTTGTGGGAGTGTTGTGCAATTTCCACAAGCGCACGAATTCATTATAGCAATTTAAGGTCGTATCCCACAAGGACTTCGTAATTGAGTGCACTTCTTTAATATCTTAACTATCTAAATCGATATGAACCAAAGATATATAAACAAATGATGAGAATAATTATGAAAATCTTTCTAATTGTAAATGATAAAACAATAGGAGTGAAAACTAGGATCGAACTTCGGTCTTCAAATTAGTAATCAATGATAAAAAAAAATGAATATGTCATAGTTTAATTTGTTAACTGTGAACAATTGGTCTAATTATATCCATTAGCCTCTTTCAAAGATTAAGAGCATATTTAATCTAATTTGCTGATTACTTTTGCGACTCACAAATTAAACTAAATCCATTAAGTATCACCAATTTTATAGTCCCTAAGAATTAAACATCTACTTTCGTGATTACTTAAATTCCCTTACACATGCTACTTTCCGATAATAATTTCAACCTTTTAGTTGCAGATATTATCTTAGGAGGTCAGATTTTGTCAAATTCGCTTTACAACAATTAATCCTAGCATATGCAACAGTATAGATGAATCAAACATATGACATAATACTTTAGTTCATCATATTATTCACTAAAACGGACCTAGTTCAATCCTAGCAAAGAAGATTACTCACTCATATCTTTAAGGAAAATCAACAAAATAAATAGCATGATAAGCATAACAACAATACAAAGATACGAAGAAGAAGAATTAGATTGAATTAACCGTAAATTGGAGAAGAACAAAGTTGATTTTGAGTCGATCATACACGAATATGCACTTGAATCTCCAGAAAATCAAACTAATGGAAGCAAACAAAATACATGAAGCTATTGCTCAATAATGAGAAGTAAAAATGATCTGGAATCCCTCCTTAAAAATCCCTAAGAAGTCCCTGAAGTGTGCCTTAAATAATCCCCATCACGCCAGGCATGTTATGCACGACTATCGTGGGGGTAATTGTCATTGTACGACCGTGCAGCGCTTGCATGGCCTGGCCATACAGCATCTCAGCTCTCCAACAGATAGAATTTCGAATCTTGCATGGTTGTGTGAGTCACACACTACCTGGCCATGCAAGTTTTAGAGCCTCAGCTTTTCAGCATAAAATTTCGCACGGCCGTGTGATTCATGCACTGCCTGGCCATGCGATTCATGCACTGCCTGGCCATGCGATTTCTTTATCTTTGAAAGTCACAAGGAAGTGTTGCACGGCTATGCAGCTGGGTGTGCAATCGGTCGTGCATATCTCTTTTCTTATTTCTTCAAGACTTCTTGGTGCATATCTAGCTCTCTTAGCTTCAAGACTCTTCCATAAACATGTTGGGTTGACTTACTCTCCTCCAAAGCCTTCCATGCTAGGTCCTTTGTTCTGAAAACATGTAAATCTTTCTCGGATTTGGCGTTCTTATGGAAATCCCTAAAACACAAAACTCAAGAAAGCAGTAGTGCAAATAATAGACCAGAACCATAGCAAAATATGTGAAAGAGATTAAATGAAGTCCTAAAGTAAAGGCAAAGAGGGGTAAAAATATAGAAAATATTCACTTTATTAGGGATATATACAAAGTATAATAGTTAAGTGTGTCGCTTATCAAAAGTCTAAGAGTAGCTTCCATCGAGGACTCTACATTCCCTTGTCTATCCCACATCAAACATGGGATCATGTAAGTATGGACTTTATTGTAGCATTGTCTAGGATAGAAAGGCAAAATGATGTTATAATGTAATGATGGATTGGTTCTCTAAGATGATTCATTTAGTTACATGTCATAAAATGATTGATGCATCTTATATAACTGATATATTCTTCTAAGAGATAAATAAGCGACATAATATTCCTAAGTTCATTATCTCTAACAGGGATACTAAGTTTCTTAGCTACTTCTAGAAGACCTTGTGGAGATTAGTCCTATTTAGTATCGCCTATGATCCACAAACCAATTGAATAATTGAGGTCACCAATAGAACCCCCAATATGATCCTTAAAATCTTAGTTCATAAATCCCTAAAGGATTAGGACAACAGGCTTTCACATGCCAGACTTACCTACAATTGCTCAACAACATATGCTACAAGACACTCACCTTTTGAAGTAGTGTATGGGGTAAACCCTACCACTCCTATCAATCTCTTACCTATTCCTATTAAAGGTCACACCAACTTTGAACTAAAGAGAGGGCTAAGGTAATGAGGAAACTTCATGAACCAGTGAAGTCCAAAATTGAGATGGTGAATGAGATGAACAAGAATAGGGCAAATGAGCACAAAAAATAATACATGTATGAACCAGGAGACCTAGTTTAGCTTCACCTTAGGAAGGAACAATTTCCTTCTAAGAGGAATAACAAACTCATACCTAGAAGTGATGGCACATACAAGGTCATTAAGAAGATAGATGATAGTGCTTATAGGCTAAAGCTACCTGAAGATATGGGACATATATCAAACACATTTCCTCTTCAAGAGGGACAAGATGATGTAGGAGAATCCATAATTGATTATCGTAATTTACTTATTAGTTATCCCAAATTTGAAGATTACAAAACCTTACTTACTTAGACAAATTAGTTCTCTATCAAACCCTAGCTATGCAAAACCCATTCACTTTCCTTTTCTTCAAAACATACAAAAAAAGAAGAAGCCTTAAGCAACATTGTTTTAGCATTTTCTTAAGTAAAAGTTTTCTTTACTTTGAGTCCTTATTTACTTTAAGCTTCAGCAATTGCAACCCCGACACGCAACCATGGCACACGCCCCTTGAAAGATAAAAAAAAAATCAACCACAAATCACTTTTAACTTGGGTGACAAGTCACTTTCAATACTTGGGAATAATAAATCAGATTTAGGGAAGAGTCGGGAAGGCTAGAATACATACTTTACCTTTTTTTGTTACTTACAAGGTTGGAAGAGGCCTTTGTTCTTTACTTTTTGTGTATATGGTTGTTTTAAGTTTGATAAGTGTGTTTAAGGGTTACAAAATTAGCTAATATTCCCACCAAAACCGAGATGCATAGGATGGGATTTTAGGCTTGATTTTCATCCCTTCTTAGGTTGTAGACACAAATATTAATTGTGTAAGTTGTAAAAATTAATTCAACACTTCTCTTATAAGTGTTAGGGTATCATGGAATGAAAAGGAACAACTCACCTTGCTACCATTATTCTCTCTAACCGAGAGTTTTCTTCATTCTCAAGTACAAGAGTTTGAATTTTCATTGCTTAAATCTTATAAGTTTATCCTAAGAGTTGTATATCTTAGATGGTTCTTATAAGTATTGATTCAACGAGTTACCAAAAATCAATCGTTTATCTCAATTTCTTCCCCCCCATCCTTCCTTTAACTTTGGTTGTTCTTCAACCAAATAATACCAACACCTAGATAAGTTGTATGTCATACACATCACCCCTATTCGGTAAATAGCAATTTCAAAAGCTTTTAACATTTTAGAATAAATTAGAGGTTTGATTGTAATAAATATTTAGTTCAAGTATTTGGTAAAGAGATCTCTGTATTATAGGTTAGGGATAAAATAAAAAAGGAAAAATTAAGAAAAATCTCGAGACATAATCCTTTTGGATTAACTTATTCAAATTTAGCTTTTTTGAAGTCATCTTATACCTTTAATTAAATAATAATTATTACTATAAGTAAATATTAGGAAATGCACTTATACAAACAAATAATATTATTCACTGGTCAAATCAAGTCATATAATTTGTAATCAACTAATTGCTATTATTATAACCCACTATCAGTTATATGTTAAATGCCAGACATGGTGTGGGATTTCTCATGTAAAAAACCCATACTTTATAGCGAGTTGCAAAACAAGTTATAAACTTATAATTGTAAGCATAATCTTGCTCTAATCAATTACACTACATATAGCATTGTAGAAAAATAGTCATTTGTAAAAATATATGTTAGATACAATGTGTACCAAACATACTTCTAGAAATAAGATTTGATTTGTAAAATGATAAAAAAGAAGAAGATTATAATACATATAATACTATATTATATTATATAGCTAGTGGCACAATACCATGAATGCAAAATAAAATAGAATACGCTCTATCTATATAATATGCCCAAAATATAATATAAAATACTTTAAATATAATATTACATAGTACAGATTAAAAAAATTCTCATATCATAATTGAATATTTTCAAACTAAATTTCTTAAATATTAGATCATACCTTTTATACACCTAAAGCTATTATCTCCAAATGATATTGATTTGTATTTACAAATTACAAATATCTATCTAGTTAGGTTGATTCATCTATTGACCATTTGATCCAATTCAATTTCTCGCTTATACCTTATTATATGTTTGTTTAGTAAATTAAATTAATATTTAAAATTGAAGTAATGTATGCTAATATTTTTTTAATTGTGTACAATAATATTAATTACTCCCTCTATCTCATAAAAAAAATTAAATTAGCAATTTTTACACTATTTTAGAAATAAATAAATATATACCTAATATTATAATTATACTCTTGATTGAAAAATAATACAACAATTAATGTACAAAAGAAGAAAGAGAAAAAAAAGGTTTTAAAAAAAGTATTAACAAATATAAATAGACTTTAGTTTTAAATAAAAAAAATTTACCTAAAAATAATTATTTTATATGAAATAGGGTGTAATTAATTTTAATTTATTTTATATTAGTTTATAGTAAAATGTAACTAGAAATATTTTTTAAAATAAAAATAAAAATTACATATCATGTCAATTAATAAATAATATGGATTCTCAAGCACACCGATGAAACATTTGTTTTTAGAAAATAGGGAGGTGGAAATAATGATTAAAGGATGGGTTTAATATATTTAGTAGTTGTTTAGTGGGAATGAGATTAGAATGGAGAATAGAAATGAGAAATCATAGGAGGTAGAAGTTTAAAATTTTGATTTATTACTTTATTTTTTATTTTAAATAGTTTATTACTTTATTCTCAATACTAATTCCACACACCAAAAATAATAATTTTTATTTTCAATTTATTTTCAGAACTATAATTCTTACATACAAAATAACAAAATAAAAATAAACTAATTAACTTCCAATAATTTATTCTCCTTGCCGCTCAAATCCTTGTCCTCGTCTGCGAAACAGCCTGCAAATCTATCACCAACGCTCCGTTTCACCACTCCTCGTTCGGAGCTGTTTCCTCCTTCGTTTTTCCCATGCCCTTTGCTTGTCTTCTTCAGCCCTCCCTCGTATGCCTATGCCGCTTCAACCGTCGTACTCCTACATAAGTAACGGCAGCAGAACAAAAGCTCGACACTCGACAGTCACCCAAGCACGACATCATCAGCAGACATACATCACAGAACAGTAGCGGACCTTCCTCTTCTGCCATACTTCACTCATTCTAAGCTTCAGGTCTGTTTGCCTCTTTGTATCTCTATTTTTTCCAGCAATATATATATATATATATATATAATTTTCTCCTCCTGTCGGTTGCTGAGGCAACACTCCATTTTCTCTCTAAAAACCTCCACCACTTTCTTGATTTATCTCTGGCGGGATTCACTTTTCCTACTGATGCCCTCCCTTACTTCTGAAGAAAATCAGTCCCTCTCCCTTCTTCGATATTTTTTGTTGTAAGCCTATTGTTTGAGTTTGGTTATTGTTAACGTAACTCCTGGAATTCGGCCGTTGATTTCTCAAGTTTGAGAACCCTGTATAAATTTATCGGTTTTCCAATCTGGCTGTTAACTTTTTATTCCCGCCTCAATTTAATTATCCTAAAAACCCTATTTCCTAATTCATAATAGTACTTTAAATAATTTCTTGTCCTAATCCTTCAAATTGGTCCTATATTCTATCTGTGTGCATAAGTATCCTTCACGTACGATGGTTTGGTTGTTTTTGGATTTTGTGAGAATATAATTTTAGCCCGATGAAGTTGATGATGTTCATGGTGGATTTCAATTGATTGGGTGTTTGATACGAATATTTGAAGAGATAGACTACGAGCATGATAAATAAATATGGTGATGAAATGAAGACTATAAGATTATGAAGACGAATATGATGACCTCTTAAGGGTATTGGGGAGCAAGCAATTGAGGTATTGCATGCAACATTGGTTGAAATCTTCAACCGAGAAATGCCATCCTCTTCTTCAATCGTAAATTCAGTAGCATTAGTAGGTGCTGGACTAGGAGGTGCACCTGCAGCTGGCGGAAGCTCAGGGGCTTCAAATCAAGAAAAAATAATTTCAGCTCTAAGTTTCGTTAATTATTATCTTCCTCCTTGGGCACGAATCCAACTCAAGGCTTGTTCCCCAACCAGTTTGCCTCTTCATCTTTCCATTCGACGCCAACATGTCGGTTGCAGGGGAATGTCTATCACGCCACCTACTACCGGAGGTAGTGAAGAAGAAGAGCCGGAATCAGCCGAGTTGGAAACGTTGGATGCTATTGTCGAATTGTTACAAGAAGCTGGCATACCCGAAGTTGAATCCGTCCACATAGCGTCAAAGGCGCCCAAGTATGCGAAGATGTTAAAGGACAGTGTGAGGGAATTGGATGAGCTTTCACTGTGGAGTTCATGGATGAAGGACAGAAATATGGAAGAAGATTTCATTGATGGTCACCTGTTGTCCTACAAGAAAAAAGTCGAGTATATGGCCAAAGAAAAAAATGACGGTGGAAAAATTCCTTATTTGGAGAGTATTGGACTCAGCTTCGCTTCTGCTATTCATATTGCTCGGTTTCTGTCTGCTGAAACGTTGCCCTCTATCATCCACAGGGTCTGTGAATAGCTTTATTCTGTTGCATATTTCATTCTGCCATGTTTCAACTTTTGCATATTACTGTGCTACCAATGGCAGTAACATGACATTGTTACGCTGTTAAGAGAAATGAGCGTCGTGTACTTTGATCCTGCAGGACTTAGTGATTGTAAATTCGTTAGACTTGCAAATTTTTATGTTGATACAGTTTGATTGGATTTGGACCACCATATTAGCTGAGGGGGAAGGATCTGTTCATAGTCTGAATGGTACAATAACTCTTTTACAAAGAAGTTTTTCACCCTTTCTTCATATATCTCACATATCTCACAAGCACCTTCAAATCCGGACAAAAATCCCAGTTTTAATATAATATTCTGGCTTTGCAGAATAAGCCTCTCAGATCACATCTGCTCAGTTCAATTAACTCCTTTCCTGCAGCTTAATTGGACACATCTACACCTTTACTAATTTACCTCATCTTCTCACCAAGTCATTAATGCATAATCACAGCCTTCCTGTCGCAGTTAAATTTAGTCATAGTCTATTTAATTGCATGTATTCTTACTGTTGAAGGGTCATCCTTATTTCTGCACCTGAAGTAGGTTCATGCCTTTGAGACCTCTAAATCTGAAACTTAAGACCGTCCCAGATACAGCTTTCCTCATTGAACTTCTCATATATTCCACAAATTCCATAACCGTGTTCTTATTAGAAATAAGCAGTTATTCCTGTGATTGGAGAAGAATGCTGAGGCAACTAATAGAAGTAGAACTAGTCTTCTTCCATGTTTATGAATTGTTTTCTGTATTGACTGCTGTGTTTTTTTATTCCTTATAGGATTACACTAATTGGCTGTGTCTTTGCTTATTTTCCATCTGGTTATAGGTTAACTATGTGAAGGAAATATTCTTTACTGGCAGTGATAATGTAAGGTGTGTTGGTAGAAACGCCCGCCGTATGATGCTGCACTTATCGATCCCAATCGATGAGGATGTGCAGCAGACATTGTCGTTTTTTGAGAAGGTTGGTTACTTGCCTGAGCTAATGATGTGTGTCCCCCTTCTGTTGTCCATCCAGTTATAACTTGTTTTCTTCTCCTTTGAGGGTGGTCTTGTGATTTCTCCAGTCTTGCATTTATTTTTTAATTCTATGCGCCCAAATTCAGTGCTATTCTGGTGATCTCGTTGTGAGGGAGAAGTCAGGAACCCTATTATTTCTCTCATTCACAGAGTTTCAAAATCTGCATGTTCTATAGTGGCAAGGATAGCATGACTTTGTTGAAGGGATTATAATTTTTGGTTCATGCCGTTTCTGCTCTTCGATACGACTGAGATTGCCTTCACAATTGCTATCAGAAATGAAGTTTTCATGAGATATTAAAAAATATTTTCTTGTGGCATAGATTGAAGCACGGCGTGGAGGTTTGGAGTCATTGGGCTCAGAAAGTGCTTCCTTGAGGCACCTGATTGAATCATTTCCTCGGCTTCTTTTGTTATCAGTAGCTCATATGAGAAAGGTGGTATCATCTTTAGAAGATTTTGGGATCCAAAGGAATCGCATGGGAAATGTCTTCCTATTATTCCCACCAATTATTTTCCTTGACTATCAGAGAAACTTTAAACCTGCAATGCACACTTATGAGAAGGTATTTCTGTAGTTCTGGTTAACATTGCTCTCAAAACGCTCTCTGCTTCGTCAAAGTGAGAGAGCAGAAAATTTTATCATCTCCAGCCTCTGTATCTCAGCCATGTAGATGTTACATGAATGTAGAAAGATGCAGCGTTACTTTGGTCTCTGACAATTGATTAGAATTGGTTTTTCAGGTTGATGCGATAAACCAAGATTTTGGTAGGATGTTGTTTAAGTACCCCTGGATTCTTTCTGCTAGCATTCAACAGAATTTAGGGGATCTCATGGGTTTCTTAAATGCTGAGAAGGTATTACTCTGGGCTGTTTACGGACATTCAGATTTACCATTTAACCCTTTTTTCCCCTCTAAAAATGTTTTCTATTGTGAATGCGTCTACATGATTAAATGTCCACATGTATTAACATGCCTTTAACATGAAATGAGACAAGTGATGTTGCATTATAGATAGTTGTATGAATCAAGGAAGAATCTGAAACTTCATTCCTGGTTGCAATAAGTCTTTTCTAATTGGGCAAAGTAATTGGACAGCTGATGAAAATCATATTATTTTTATTGTAGAACAAGTGGCATTGCGAAGTGTTAGTAATGAATTGAATTTGGGCAACCAGAGATGTGAAATTTGTAGCAATTGTCACTGCTTTGCATTTTTCTCTGAAATGGGCAGAATAGTTTCAAAATTGTGTAGCTTATATTGTTTTCTTATCCTTACTGTTTAAGTGAAGAGTTTAGGATGTATTAGGTACTTGACGAATGATTCCATTTACATGAGCAGAATGTTATCTCATTGGATGTCATAAAAGACACAGATAAAAGTTCACTGCAGGAGAAAAATGATTCATATTCAGGGCAAAATGATGTCAATTATGGCATGATTTTACTCCATTTTACCCTGAGAAGAGATAGATCCTGAACTTCCATGCATTGAGCATATCAAGTCTATCATGTAGCTTCTGGCAGTGGGAACTCGCTTCTGCCCCATGAATTTCAAAGATCAATCCAACTGCTCTGCAGGTTGCAGAAGCCAATCAAAGCTGCTTTGCCAGCTGAATTTTAAAACCTCTAAGTTCTCTCTTGCGTTTTGAGGCCAAGTGAATTGATTATCTCTACTTCACAACACAGATGCAGAAAAGCCCTGTTCAACATTTTCCCTCTAGTACTGATCTTATTCTTACTTCGTTCTATGTTTTTTCCTGTGCTCCAAAAATGCATTCAATAAGGTCTGGTTAGCATCAGACGACAGTTACTATATAAAATTATATGTACAAAACAGCTGGATTCTGAAACCTATCCTCTGAGTATTCCTTGACAAAATCGTGGCACATGGCCATTCTTTGCTCATTGTTACCTTGTGACTGTCTGGTGACCTTATGATAGCTTCACTGTTCAAATGTTTGCATTCCCCCTTTGCAAAAGATATTTTGTGTCAAAAATAAGTTTATATGGCTACTTTGTGTGTTGAATGTTAATTACAGGCACCAAAAGTTAGTGTTAAAAAGGCAATCCGGAGCTGGCCACTTTTACTGGGCTGCTCACCTACCAAGCTGAAGGCAATGGTGGTGCAGTTTGCCGACTTAGGTGTACAAAATGCAAAATTGGGTAAGGTTATAGCTACAAGTCCTCAGCTGCTTCTTCGGAAACCCCAGGATTTTCTCAAGGTATGCAACTGCATGAGTTGTTATGAATCGGTGATATAAGATTTAAACTTTCTGGAAGCCATGTACTCAACAAAGTTGTAGTGCTTCTGGCATTTTGCATGCTATATTAACCATTCTTACAGGTGGTCTCCTTTCTGCAAGAGTTGGGATGTGATAGTTCAGTTATCAGGAAGAACCTAGTTCGCTGTCCTGAAATGTTTACTGCAAGTGTTGAGACTACTCTTCAAAAAAAGGTTGAACTTTTAGTAAATATCAGGATATCAAAGCACCAGCTTCCTCGTGTTATCGAAAAATATCCAGAGGTTCTGATATCAGGTGTTGACACCTTGATCCCTCGGTGAGTTCCTGATTACTAACATGTTCTATCCAGCTAACATGATCATATGCCAGGGGGGTTTGTTTTGAAGTGAGGTCCAAGGATACAGAGTTTGAACCGTCCTGCCTTCCACTTGAACAAATAAGAATTAAATGAAAGGCACGCCAAGTTAACATGGTTTGGTCCCTCTGGCCTACTCCACAGTTAATCAACAACATTACAAAAATCTAAGTCAACTAACCTAATGGTTAATAATATGCAGAATGCTAATTGTTCGATCTTCTTTCCATGGTTAATTATAACAAAAATCCAAACCCCAATGTATTGGTCTCAGTATGTGTCATCTGCACGTTCGTTGGAATGATGTGTATCGGTTGTGTCCCTTTTTCGTGCATTCCCTTTCTGTTTATGTAAGAGTGGTTCTTCAAAACCCCCATTCTCTAACAAAATTGCATTCCCATTTGTTTGAGCTTCGGAGATAGATTGGTACCATAAACGTTGCTGTAGGACATGAATAAAAAAGTAAAAAATTGTGGTACAAGATATATAAGGATTGCCTATTAGAACAGGTTCTTTGCTTCGTGGGAAGGGAAAAAAAAAAACATATCGTACATCACTAACAATTTGTTTGTCGTATGGTTCCTGGGTTGGCAGGCTGAGGTACCTGAGAGGGAGCGGACTATCGGAGAGGGATGTTGCGATAATGATTGGACGGTTCCCTCCGTTGCTTGGTTACAGCATTGATGAAGTACTGAGGCCTAAGCTAGAGTTTCTTGTGAGAGAAATGCAGAAGCCGGTGAATGATGTGGTGGAGTATCCAAGGTATTTTAGCTACTCACTGGAGAAGAGGATTAAGCCAAGGTTCTTGATGCTGAAGGGCAGGAATATGAGCGCTGAGTGCACTTTGAAAGATATGTTAGCGAAGAACGATGAGGAGTTTGCATTCGATTATATGGACGGAATGCATTTTTCAGTAATGAAATCGTAAGAGAGTTCTGATTCGTAATGTATGATATTATTGTACTGTATAAAGGTTTTTGACAGGGTATAGGAAACTCAACCTACAATATGACCTCCACTATATTTAGACATTTATTTTGATTCACCTATATCCTCGAAACCTATATAAGTACTTAGTGATTATCCTATCTTAACGTCTCTTCCATCCAAAAGCATAAATATCGGCAGCTCGCATAAGCAAAAGATCCAATAGTAGGCATTGTAGTGGCCTTTTAGGAATGACGAATTGATGTTTAGTGTAAACAATAACAAGTCAAGAACAACAAAAATTACAAGCAACTTTTTAAAAATTTAATTAATGATTCGATCAAACTTTTTGATTCGGTAATTCTATTCGCCCACACACGAGCAAATAAAAACTAGCAATAACGTAGAAAGTGAGAGTGCTAATGTTTGAGTAAACAAAGTTCGGTTCCTAAGATGTCCACCTCCACTCCAGAACAGGAATAATCCAACCGATACAAAAAATAAAAGCGTACTACATGCTATTATTGCTGATCACTAAAAACTCTCAGAAAACCAGAAAGAAACAAAAAGGCTACAGCTTCCGAAAAAGATACAGAGCGCACAGAGAGAAATGTGGATTCGACGAATAGATGGATATATTTAGAGGGATACTTGTTACTCGTCTTCTCTTGGAATTCTTCAACTAGCAGCAACAGCAGCACCCGATTAAAATTAGACGGGGCTAAGGAGCTGATAGAGTTGTGGCTTTGGTTCAGCGTTCATGCCGATGATGATAACCATAGGGATGAATCCGTAATGGACCACAACTTTGGCCTTCTTCAATGTCCATGTGCTCCATTCCTTGATCGCCTTCATTGCTGCTGAATCTTCTTCCTTACCCTTCAATGCCTTCACTTTTCCCTTCCCTGATCCTTTTGACGCCATCTAATTGCTTCTTAGTTTTAATTTCCCTTTCGGTCACTCTCTCCGATCGGTCTGACCTGAAATCGAACTACCGATTGTATTCTTCGCTCAAACCCTAACCCTGAGCCCTTTCGATTCTTCTCGCGCTTGACGAGTGCCAAATATAATGACAAAAGCCGAAATGTTATGGGCTAAATCAGCCCATCAACACCTACCCTCACCAACACTCCAATCCTCTCTCCAATATTGGGCCTTCCACGCAGCTGGCGCTAAGCATGTCTGTTTGTAATATCATTTTGGCTGCCTGAAGTTTTCAATTATCTTAAATTAGCTATTATATTTTAGATAAATTCCACTTATCAAAATATTTGGTTGAATTCTAATCAGATACTATAATTTTTAGAATTTGTTTACTTATGTTTTTAAAGTAGTTTTATTTATAGAGTTTATTTTTACGTTACTACCATTCAATTAATATTTTTAGTAGTAGACCATTGTTCAATTTTTAATAATAAATATTCTCTTTTGAAATGTAATTTTTTTTTATAAAATTTTATAATGAATTGCTATAATGTTTTGTGACTTTTGTTAGTATGTTTAGTGTTTTTCTTTTAAGAAATTCTATAAAGTTTCTAAGATAATTAGTATTTTCCATTTTAACTTACTAAAATGTTTTTCATTAAAAAATTTATCATTTGAGTAGTGTAATACTACAAATATTAATAAAATTTTACTAAAATAAAAATAAGTTGCAAGATACATGGCATCTAATTAAATTGAATTCTTTAAAACAAATAATTCCTAAATAATATCATGGTGCTTTAGTGACATTTGTTCTTATTATTATTTTTAGGTATGTCATTGAAGAAAGAATTCATCATATTTCAAACTACAAGTTATTTTCTTTCATCCTAAATTAATCATCAACATGCCAAACATTTACATATAAGGCACCAACTTAGGAGATTTTTTTTTTTGGCATAATCTAATTAAGAAATGTACAATGATTAAAACTATTATTTGATTTAAGTACTATTATTATAGCTTCAAGGTATTAGCACGTATATTATGAATTTCATCAAAATTCATAAAATAATTCTCTTATATTAAAAGGTCATATTTAGGGATGATGATTGAACAAATTTTACCAATATCCAGTGGATAAATAAATGATTGAAAAATATGTCAGATTTAGGTATAGATATGGGTAAGGATTCTTAAATTTATATCTGCCTCAATATTCATACCCACGTATGTTTATCTAGTTTCTTTATTTAAATAATCTATCGATATAACTCTTTAAGGTTAAAAGTGAAAATATAGTTGAACCCTAAAAGTCTAAGCATCTAATTCTAATATTTAACACCCTCAACATGATGGGGTTTACCAGATTGATATATATACAAATATAAAGGAAGGAAAAAATATACGTCAGATTTGGATATGGATATGGGTATAAATTTCATTATCATATTTGAATAATGAGTAGAGGCTATCCAATATGGACCTGACTAGTTTTCATCCCTGGTCATATTCGACCTACATTAAACTTAGAGATTGTTCAATGCAATGTCTAAGTTCATCAATTCTCCTAATGCTAACCATGAATTGCAATTTCCATTTCTATTTGCCAATACTTAGGAACATAATTAGGGGATTCCGCCTCTCATATGATAACGACCTCCATAAAATTTAAATGTTATTAATAAAATTAAAATAATATTCTACAAATGGAAAATCAAATGTACTCCCTTGCAGAGCAATCTATCCTAGAAAATCAAATAGCGAATCCATCCATATTTACTCTATGCATGTCAACCTTCATGTTAATGAGATAACTAATGGGACAGACAAAATCATTGGATCCTTCATTTAGTAGTCTACCAAAGAGGAAAAATGCATTCGTTGTGTTCTATGGACCACAATTATATTATCTAAAAATGAGGGCATACTATAGCTTCAAGCAACCAACGAGAAGAAAAAGCACATGTAATGGGCTTTAATTAGTTTAATGCTCTTAATGGCTTTAAAATACCTTAGTGTATTGGGAAGTAGTGAAATGAATTGCTTAATTGCATATAAGGCAATTTACATCGTGCAACCCCTCCTTAAGATTGTTGTAAATAACCATTTTTTTATGCATAAAGCACTGATGTTTGGAAGGATACCTATTGTGGTGAGTCTAACATGAGAAGCCGCATCAATAATCCTCTAAATTGAGAGGAAACGTACCTTACAGTTTCTAAAGTTTGGAAGGATGGACAATGGAATATCAAGATGCTCTCATTGTGTTATCACCTATTGCAAACATAATTATGAAGGTAATCTCTACATGTAGGCTTGATTGTTTTAGAGAGGATATCCCTACATGAAGGTTCATCTAGAAAAATCATTCTTTATCGGATTAGCTACAACGATATATTTTATCATAACATGGATATCACTCCTCTTGATACACAAAAATGGATATGGAAACTTTATGTCCTCCATCTAATGCACCTCGTGACTTAACTGATCTAATACCCACATCTTCTTTCCAAAAAATTCTTATCTATAGTGGTATTTAATCTAATCCCTCATGTCCTTTTCCCCCAAATGAAATTGAACCCTTATTTTATAAGTTTAGAGATTACAACTCTCCATAATAGTTATAGAATAATATATACACCTTGCTAGGTGTTTGCTTCTTTGGATTGCTACAATTTGAGAATTAATTTAATAGTAATGACAAAGGTTCAACGCTGGAAGTTTTTTGGTCAACATTATTTCACTTTATTATCTGGACTCTTTTGTTCAAAGGTAGAAAAAATATTTCCATACCTGACAAAAGCATTGGTATCTTTAGTACCCTTAAAAGTGGGTGTTTGAATTGGTTTTCTAAAATATGACAAAAGGGAGAAGACCAAGAAGAAATAAGGATCTCCATTGTGCTTGAAACTAACCAGATTCAAAACTAATGAGTTTGTTCAGGATAACAAAAAAAAAGGACTTAGGGATCTTATTATGACCACTTTAGCTTTTGGGTATCATGATTTGCTAGAAATGTTGGTCTTGCAATTGGCTAAACTCTTAACTCTTAGGACAACCTTTGCATAACTAAATCCTTTAGCATTGGGCATTAGATCATTGAATGTGGCGCTCTTGTGTTTTTATTATAATTTTATCTAACATTATTGCTCACCTATATTTGTAAACTATCTTATATTACAAGACACTTTTAAGGAAATTTTTTAAACATGCCTTAATACATATGTACGAGCCATATACAAAATAACCAAGTTTTACGCACCCATCCCTTTTGACTTTGTTATATTTTTTTGGTGTTAGTGTAACACCCCCAAATTTTGGACCAAAAATTTGTGTTTTGAAGAAGATGAATAAGCATAACAAAGTAAAATTAGGACATGTTACTACCACACCAACCATTGGAGAGGTGTGATCATCATTTAACATATGTTTGATGCAAGGTATAATAGAATTCGTGAACAAGATAATGCATGTACTAACAAGAACAATAATAACTATAAGGATGTGAATGATGAAGGGAGATAGATTTACAAAACACAAATACAGGATTTAAAGCCAAATATTTAAATAAGCATAAAGAAGCAAAAGCATCCCAATATAGTTGGCAAAACAATCTAAGTCGGCTAGCTTAATTCTTAACTAAAACATAACATAAATCTCAATCCCCAAGCAATGGACAGCTACTATCCCACATCACCATCCATAGCATACTCTAAATGAGAATCATAGCCCTACAAATCGTCATTTACTCACGGAACCAAAATTTGTATTATCATAGTAACTGCACAAATATATTATGCGTACAGTGAAGTACTGGTAAAAAAAGGCACCTTAAACATAGTAAATGTTCATGTTGATCATTGAGATCACATAACAACATGGTATAAAACACACTTTACTTCTAAGCTCATGGTTATCATGTAATAAAACATTATCGCATAAGAATCATATAAGAGATAACAATACAGATAATTCATTAAACTCACATAGAATAAACCATATTAATAACTTTCTATTTAATGACCGCATACTTTCTAGTTATTAAGATTTTTGATTTATAACACCTTAATATTTATAACTAGAATTTTTTATTTTTAGTGGATACATAATACCAAATTAGTTGGATGTTACTACCATATTTGACATAAGTCTAGTTTACAATGACATCCTTACGTCAATCACAAAGACAAAACGATTAAAATTTAGAATATGATAAATAAAAAATGAGAGAAGCTTCATAAATATAAATATGAGTTGGAGATTAACTTTGAGTATAATGTCCAAAATATAAAAAAGGGATACTGTAGAGATAAGAGTCTAAAAAGGTATCCGGGTAAGACTATTATCTGGATAACATGACTCTATGCCCCAAAACCCTAATATATAAAGTGACTCCACCCCACACAAAGCATTATATGCTGTAAAGTCATCTACGGAGTCCTCATCAACCTACACATAGACATTCAGGTCGTCTGCTTGTGGGAAAGAGCAAAACCTATGAAAAGAATGGTCAGTACGCTACATACTAAGTAAGGTAGCAATATGGTCGAGTGAGGGAAATAGAGAATTACATAAGTTCACATCAAGGAAAAATCATATATACCTAATACATAAAAAAATGATGTAAGTTATATACTGATCCTAGATCTCTTATTATATATAATACGACTCATTCTTTTATTTGCTTTGAGTTTAGGGACCTCACTACTCTTAACCGGTGGAACGATATCAATAATATACAACCCTAATGTAAAATGCTCCTAGTCACTATTCTCTACTTGTGGAACGGTTAGTAATAATATAGAACCACAAGCAAAATGATCTCGGTTACTATTCTCGCCCAGTGGAATGGAAAGATACAACCTATCCCGACTCACATAGTTTTTCACTTTAAGTGATTCATATCTTATTAATAATTATGATTGTTCTTATGATTTATTTCAGATTGAATTCGGGGACCCCATGTAATACCCCAAACCCTATTTTAGGATTTAAAAATAAAATAAGGATTATTAGATAAGGTTTAATTCTATATGTCATTTTAATAAAATAATATTAACAATAAAATAATAATATAATGGCCATAAAAGAAGAAAATTGATGTAGGGATCTAATTAGTGGAGGCTAGAATGATTTTCTAAACTAAAAAAATTATAAATATATCATAATAATAATTTCTAATTAATAAAAAAAATTATTATTTTATTATTATTACTAATTTTTATTATTCCTAATTTTTAAAAAAAACCACCCTACCACCCCATTTTTCCTTTTCTTCATTATCTTTCTCATTTTCTTTCTTTCCTTTTTTTTCTTCCTTACCCCCTCCCTTGGCCGACTAGGCTATGCCTAACAACAACCCACTCTCCCCCTTCCCTCTCCTTTCTTTCCTTTCTCCCCCCGGACACACCCCGTTCCCCCCTCTTTTCCCCTTTTCTCCTTCTTTCCCTTTTTGCCCCTATCTTCTCCCCCCCCAATCAGAGCCACTGGACATGGCTTCTTCGTAGCTCCACCCTTCTCTCTCCCCTTCCTCTTTCCTCAATTGGACCGCAGGGCGTGCAACAGACACTAATATGCATGGTCCCCCTTAAATGCCCCGAAAATCCTAATTTCTATTATTTATTATTAAATAAGATTTTTATTTTGAAAGTTAATCAAATAATTTACTTTTATTAAAATAAAAGGGAGTTTATTAGGGCAAATCAAGAAGAAATTTATAAGTGTTTTAAATAGGAGGAATTGTGGTATTTTAAGCTAATTAAGGATTTTATTTTGGGAAATTAATTAAATTAATTAATTTATTTAAATTAAGAAGGATAAAATAGTTTCAAATTAATATAAACTTTATAAATAATTTAATTGGAGAAAATTAGAGTGTTTTATTAATTAAAATGGAATTTAAGAAAATTCTTTCAAAAATCCCTAAATCAAGCGAAAAAGAGAATTTAATTATTAGTTTAATATTTATATTTTATTAAACATCCCAAATTACCCAAATTATACTAATTAAGCCAACCGCCATTTTTCCTTCTTTTTCCTTTTTCTTTTTCTCCTTTTCCCCCTATTTTTCCTTTTCTTTTATTTCCTTTCCTTCTCTTCTTTTTTTCTATTTTTTCCCCCGACCTAGGCCAGCCCGTTGGCGCAACTCCCCCTTTCCATGTGCGGCCCAGCTCTCACGCCTCTCCTCTCCCCCTCTCCCAGCCGTTTCGGCCTTTGTTCTCCTTCTTTTTCTTTTCTCCTGGACCGCTAGTCCACTACTGCACTTCGTCTTCAACCTTCGCACACCTGCAACCGAGATTTTCACCGCAAAGCCTACAACGTCCACGCTCCCTGCACCGGCCATTCCTCCCCTCTCCTCCCAGTTGACTCCCCTACAAATTCGACCAAACCATTCCTCCCTTCCCCCGCATGTAATCTCTCTCTCCCCCGACAACGCATTGTCTGCGTGTGCAGACCTGCGCCGGCCACTCTTATCGGACAACAGCCATAACCCTACCCCCTACTCTCCCACGCATCCTTGTCGTTTTCCCTTCCCGATTAGCCTATAAATAGCCTCGAAGGCTGCCTTAATCGGGTTTGGAATTTGGAGCCCAGAAAACAAAAGCGTGCGCCACCTCTATTTCAACCGGCCATTCCTCCACCGTCGGCCGCCTCTGGCGCCCGTCCTGGCCACCAAAATTCTCCCTGCACCGCCCTCTACACAACCCGACCACCAACATTCCCTGCCTTGCCCTGCATGAGCCGCTCCGACTGTGCAAAACTGCCTCCCCAAACAGCCCCATTCGACCCCCGCGCTACCTTCGCGCCGTCGATTATCGCCTATACCGCCGTCTGCGGCCCCGCCCCTACCCCCCAAAACAACCAGCGGATCCTGCCCTACCACACTACACCTCCATTTTCCCCTACTTCCCTCTCCCCTAGCCTCCACATCCACCTCTCCCATTTCTTCCTCCTCCATCGCCGCCGCCGGCACCACTGCCCAACCAGGTTGCCCCAACTCCTTGAACCCTAAACCCTGAATAATAAAAGTGTTAATGATTTTTAATATTATTAACTATTATTATTAGTGTTATTATTATTATTAACATTATTATTATTATTACTAATATTATTATTACTATTATTACTACCACTATTATTACTATTAGGTCCTAACATTTATCTCTAAGAACTTCTAATTAATGGTATTAATTAATACTAAAACCCTGTTGTGTTATTATTATTATTGTTCTTACCCTTATTATTATTATTATTATCAACATTATTATTATTATTATCGTTATATTTACTATATTTATTACTTTAACTATTATTACCATCGTTATTATCCTTATTATCATTATCATTTAATATTATTACTTTTAGTATTATTATTATGATTAGTATTGCCACTATTATTATTATTACTACTACTACTACTACTACTACTACTACTACTACTACTACTACTACTATCGTTATCACTATCATCATCATCATTATTATTATTATTATTATTAGTAGTAGTAGTAGTAGTATTAGTATCATTATGTTTATTATTCTAACTGTTATTATCATTGTTATTATCTCTAGTATTATTATTTTTAGTATTCTTATTGCTATTTGCATTATTATTATTATCATTATTATTGTTGTTGTTGTTGTTGTTGTTATTATTATTATTATTATTATTATTATTATTATTATTATTATTATCATGATTATGGTTGTTGTTATTATTATTATCATCATCATTATTATTATTATCACTGATACTACTACGATTTCAATTATTATTATCATCATTATTATCATTATAACCATTATTATTATTATTATTATTATTAGTATTCTTATTATTATTATTAGTATTATTAATAATATTGTTATTAGTAATATTAAAACCCTTACTTTAATGCTATGGATTTTACTAAGACTTACTTTGATTAGTGGTCATTTGTTTAACTACCTTGAGAATAATAATAACCCTACCTTTTAATTATAAACTACTATTATTAATATTAGCCTTAGTATTAGGTCATGTTAGGAGTAAGATAGGAAAATTATGGTAATTCTGGTAAAGGAAGATTAACCCTTAGTATTTCCCTCTTATAGGTGAACCGGGTCAAAACTCCCAAAAGGCGTAGGAGGGTGCTCCAAGCCCGGCGCCATTTTAGGTAAGGACGTAACTAAGGCCACCTATGTGTTATGTGTTTTACTTGTCTTGGATACCTTGTACGGTTTATATGTTGTATTCTATATGTTGTCTGTTTCATTGTGTAGCGCAGTGTGGAACCGATGTATGTTCTTGTGCTCTTGTCTGGTATGTGCTAATATGGATATGCTGCAAATATGATGTGATGTGATGTGACCCTTAGGACATGCATGCTAGGTTATTTGATGAGGTGTTGTGGAATGGGGGCATGAAAGAGAAAAATGAGAAATTAAGATAACCAAGGGGAAGTAAGTTGGCTAACGTAGGTAAGGATGACCTAGGTAATCTGTGATCCGTGAATGGATGAGTAAAAGGGGGGATTAAATAAAATTGGAAGAGTGGGAGAAACTAAGGTTATATGGGAGAACTAGGGTTTGCATGGAAATCTTAGGGTTTGGCATGGTAGAGATCAAGGGGTTTGCATGGGGAGGTTCAGGTCCGCATGGGGGCGAACCTTACATATGGAAAGTTACTTTGGGACGTGGGGAAGGAAATGAAGGGTCTGGTTGGGAGTCTGGAGGCTCGAGGTGAAAAATAGTACATAGGATAATATAAGGGTACCTAGGGACCAACTAGGGTTTGGGGAGGAAACCCTAATTTGAGGAGGTGGAAAAAGAAAAAGAAAATAATAAAAATAAACGAGGAGGAGCGAGGTATGAAGGGAGAGTTGAGTCTGAAGGTCATGACACGTGGGACATTATAGTAGTGTGGGTTGTGGGAAGCAGAGAAGGAAGGGCCACATAGGCCTAGATTAGGGTTTCTGGTGAAAACCCTAGGGTAAGGTGGTGAGTATACCTTGGGATATAAGGTGGTGGGCCCTGACTCACACACTTAGAAGTTGGGTTTTCGGTGTGAGAAAATGGAAGGGAAGGATGTCGAGGCGAGTTAGGAGGTGCAGAAGTCTCAAGATATAGGACAAGCCCTCTTGGGAGGATAAGGGCGGATATAGTTAGCCATGCATGTCAAGGGTGAAAATCTTTTGAATAAGATATGTTAAGACACTAATCATTTATAGAGAAAGATGTTGAGCCAGACCCAGACCGGTCCACTGGCGAATAATAGTGGCTAGGGCCGGGGTGCCCTACATGACCGGTCCACCGGCGAATAATAGTGGCAGGGTATGTTACCCTCGTGGTCGTTCCATAGGCTATTATAGTGGGGGATTTCATGCTCAACAAACCAATCATAATAATGATAAGACATGGGAAAGATACGAATATTTACAGTGGAACACCTGTGAGTCGGGGCCAGACCGGTCCACCAACAAATAATAGTGGCAGGGTATGTTACCCTTGGGACCGGTCCACCGACTAAAATCGTGGCAGGGCATAACCCTCGTGACTGTTCCACCAGCTATAATAGTGGGGTTCCCGCACTCACATGGGTTGATAAAGATTATGATGTGAATCGATTATAATTATCAGAGATCTAATGAAAAAGTTATCTGGTTCATAACCGATATTGTTTATCTGTGTTATTGCATGCTATCTACGTAATTATGCCATGTCTGCTATGTCATGTATCTCTATGTATGTGGGCCTTAGTGCGTCTGTTACCTTACTCAGTACGTAGCGTATTGATCACCTATTTCATGGGTGCTGCTCATTCCCACGAGCAGAAGACTCGTCTGAGTTTTTGCAGGTAGGGGCGATGTCTTCGATGCCTACGATGCCTATTAGGCATCGGGCAAGGCTGAGAGTTGAGCCTGGATCTAGCTTGGGGGTCAAGAGTGACGTGGCCAGAGTTCATCCTCTGTTTTGTTTCCCTATATTATCATATTTTGTTTTATTTCGCTGTATTACGTCCTCTAACATTTGGTACTTTATAACTGTACTTTTGAATTGTAACTTTTGAATTTCGCACTCTGATCTGTATGACTTATGTTTTGCTAATGACCAGTGTTTTATTAACGAATTGTACTTGACGATCAATCTTATTTAGCCTTAGCACTTAGTATCGGGTCGGTAAGAGTGAACTAATCTGGTACTAAGTGTGGCGGTAATGCCCCCGAATTTACAGTTTTATCTGTTCGTTTCTGCTGAACTCTTTTAAATTAAACGAAAATTTTCAATAGTAAATTTGGGGGTGTTACACCCCCTCCCTCCTACAACCCCCATCTACTCTCCCCAACCCTGCGAACCTGTGCCCCCTATCGCCCTACTGCTTCGGCCTGCAACCAACCACCCTTCCCCTTGTCTTCTTTCCTCCTTTGTCTTTTTTCTCCAGCCATTTCCCTATAAATACCCCATATTCCCTTATCTCTCTTTTTTTCCCTATTGATAAACCCCCTAGCCTTACTCGCACAACCATTTAACTGCCGCTACCGCCGCCACTACACCCTGCCATCGTCGCCACACCCCTTTCCTCTTCCCTATATCACCCTCCACCCAACGAAACACTCCCCTGCCCTTGACACTCCTTCCTCTTCTCTCCCCACCTATTCAAAGTGGACAGCTCGAGATGCCTTTTTACACCTCCCACCGCCACCTGCATCGCCCTACGCCTCCACCACCGTAGTAACCACCATCCTCCCTACCTCCTTTCCTGCCCAAAAAATCCTCCCCTACCTTACCACACCACTACTTCCCTCTTCATCCCCCTTCTCCCTTCTATTTTCTCTTCTTTCCCTCTTAGTTGTCGTCGCCATGAGATCACCAACACCACCCCAACCCCGCTGACCCAAGAAACCCTACCCCCTAATAAACCCTAACTCCCCTCCTCTTTCCCAACCCAAAACCCTTCTTTTACATCACTACCACCACTGCCGCTGCCGTTGTGCGCCGCTACCCCTTGCCTGTTGTCATTTCTAGTTATGCCCTTATCCCTCCTACCTACTTAGTATATTTTATTTTAATATTTTATTATTATTGACATTATTATTATTACCACCACCACTACTACTACTACTACTATCACTAATATTTGATTAAGAAAATAAAGAAAAAGGAAAAAGGTGTAGTAAGAAGGTGAAATTACTTAGTTATGTTATTTTTATAAGTGCTGAGCAAACCCTTGTCCTTCAGGAGGCCTAGGATTCATGTTCCCAGCCCCGAGTCCTATTAGGTAAGGATATGGTTAAGGCTTTGAGTTATGTTATGAATTATGTGTTTATAGGTGTAATGGTATGTGATGTGTACCTATATGTGAATGTAAACTTAGTATGTGTGCAATGTAGCTTGGCTTGCAAGGAGCTAAAGTATGTTGAACATGATTTATATTATATGTAAAATGTGTGATATGACTTGTTATGGATGGCATGCTCTTATGTATGGTTGAGATGGTATGACATGCATGCTTAGAGGCCTTAGGTGGGTTTCAATGGTTGCAAGATATTAAAAGAAACAAAGAGCGTGGAATGAGTAAGAAGAAGTGGGGAAAATGCCTACGTGCATTATGAAATATGGATGAGAAAATAAAGGAAGAAAGTAATAAAATTAAGGGTTAGGGTAAAATCTTGCATGGGAAGTGTGAGTCTTGCTTGGGGTGTATAGTCTATGCATGGGGGAAAACCTTGCGTGGGGAAAGTTAGTTTTAGGATTGACAGTGGGGATGAAATTGTATTTTAAGTGATTAGAGTTAGTACATGGGATGGTGGAAGTATACATGGGAGCCTAATTAGGGTTTTTGGGGAAAAACCCTAAGTATAGGGGTTTGTGAGAGAGGTTAAAGAGGTTGGTTAGATTTTGGGTTGTGATTAGGAGTGTGTCATATGAAGGGTGTGAGTGAAGTTAAAAGGAGGTTGGAGTTTGTGTGTGAGGGAAAGGTGTAAAAGAAAAGAGATGTATTAGGGTTTCTTGGAGGTGACCAACTAGGGTTCATTATCACATAGGGACTTTGGAGAGTCGGGTTATGATGTTTGGAGTGGGTTAAGTGGAGTGATAGTGTTGGAATCAAAGGGAAGTGTGAGTTGTGAAGGATAAGGAGAGGCTATCGCTACATAGGTCAGATTAGGGTTTCAAGGGGAAACTATAGTGTGTGATGGTGAGTCTAGGTGGAGAAATGGAAAAGTGGGCCCTAGCCCACATGTGTGGGGTTTTTTAAATTCATGGTGAGTAGGTTGGAAGGTGAAAAGGGGTCTTAGAGTTTCGTGGAGTGTAAAGATCCTAAGTTATGGAATAGGGTTATTCAAGAAGTCTGGGGTGGAATAGTGATAGAGAGTTGAGAAAGCCCATTGGGGGCCATGTCTAGTTGGGGGATACTTTTTAAATAAGACTCAAATAAAACACTAATAACTTAAAGTAGAATATTATTGAGTTGGGCCTAATTTTAGGATGATTTCCATTTCACCAGCCATAATAGTGGTCAGGTGTGTTCTGCCCTCAAGTAGTATTTCCATTCCACTGGCTATAATAGTGGGGGTTCCGAGCTTGATAAACCAAACCTTGGATGATAATAAATCATGGAGAAGATGCTAATCACTTACAGTAGAACACCACAGGGGTCAGGGCCAGGTTTAGGATGATTTCCGATTTACCGGCTATAATAGTGGCTAAGAGCGTTTTTCCCTCGAGACTGTTCCACCGGCAATAATAGTGGTCATGTGCGTTCTGCATTGGAGTAGTTATTTTCGTTTAGTGGGGTTCCCATACTCACATAGATATAATTTGAGAGATGTGTAAAGATGGAACTAATGGCTTAAATTCTGATAATGGTGATTAATCGAATTAACTTACTGCTTGCATTACCTATCTTTTAAATGATATTCCATGTCTTAGCTATATGGTTACCTTACTTAGTACTTAGCGTATTGATCACCCCTATCATGGGAATTGCTCATTCCCATCAGTAGTGAACCTTGTTGAGTCTATGTGGGTAGGAGATGATACACTTTTTGACTTTGATGCATATGATGAATTGGTTGGGGGCAGAGTGATAATCTGATGTACCCGGAGTGAGTTAAGAAAGGGTGTTCTCTAGACCTGTTACTTTCTTATGTTTCCACTGCTTTTACCTCCGAGCGTAGCGAGATGTTTCTTTGTACTTTATTTCAATTATGTATTAACTTTAACATTTGCGTATTCTAGTTTCATTAATTAATGTTGAACGGTTACGGTTTTTAATCATCCTTGTTAATGATCTTTGTACCTTTAGCCTTTTGGTTAGTATGAAACTAGTCAGGGGTCATTCTTATACTAATCACAATAGTAGCACCCTCCATTTTTAATGCGTGATTTTCCATAACAAACAAAATTTTTCAATTGTACATTTTGGGGCTATTATACCCTATTATTCTCAATTGGTAGATCAGTATCAATAATATACACACCTAGGGAAAAACTCTCTTTGCTAATATTCTCTATTGGTGGAATGGTAATATAATACAACCCCACGGCAAAATGCTTATCGCCACTATTTTCGTTCAATGGAACAGATAGGTATAACCGGTCCTAACTCATATGATCTTTTACTTTAAGGGCATGTTTGGTATGGGGGTAATAGGGGTAGAAAAATTTCCCCTCTATTTTATACCTCTTATATTAAGTATTTAATAATAATAAATATATTTTTAATGAAATACCCATTTTACATCAAATTAAGATCTCAAATGGGTATTTATTAGAATAAAAATATTTAATTTTAAATAAGTTATATAAGATATATAAAATATGGGGATAATTTTTCCACCCCTATTACTGTAACACCCCCAAATTTCACTCCTGAAAAATTTTCATTTAAGACAAAGGTTTTAGCGGAAGCGAAAGAATTAAAACTATAAACTTGGGGGTATTACCGCCACACTTAGTATCAGACCGGTTCACTCCTACCGTTCCGATACTAAGTGCTAAGGCTAAACCAAACAATCATTAATTAAGAGTCATCAAAACATAGGTCCATAGTTAACATAGACCATTCATGAAAACCACGAGTCAACAACAGTTAAAATATCATTTAGGAATACAACTTAGAGTACGGTTTCAAAGCGAGGAGCGTGGTACAAAATATAGCAAATAAAACAGAATCCCAAGGGACCAATATCCGGATCGCCTACTCACTCAAGCCAAGCCTTCCACCCCACAATTGTAACCGATCAAACCTGCATAGGAGGTCTGCTCCCCACCATTGGTGGATCATCACAGGACCCATTCAATCAGTGTAGTATTAGTACGGGTCCAATACTGAGTAAGGGCGCTAGTGCACTAAGGCCAAGCATACAATCATACCACATAGCACACATAGCACGCAAGACCCACATTCAACATATAAATAACATACGATGACATGCATGAATAGATCGAATCACTTTCTAATGTCTTATTCTGTATTCTCATTAATGAAATAAGTCAATTCCCCGCATTCTTCAATAATCCATGTGAGCACAGGGACCCCACTATTATAGCCGGTGGACCGGAAATAAAAACACAAGGCAGAACGCCTCTGACCACTATTCTAACCGGTGGACCGGACTGGCCCCGCCTCAACATGGTGTTCCACTGTAAGTACTTAGTGTTTTTCCCTTGGTTTAACTTATTTACTTTGGGTGCATTGAGCTGAGATCCCCCACTATTATAGCTGGTGGACCGGAATAAACGCACAGGGCAAAACGCCTCTGACCACTATTATAGCCGGTGGATCGGCACGAAACGCACAGGGCAGAACGCCTCTGACCACTATTATAACCGGTGGACCGGCACGAAACGCACAGGGCAGAACGCCTCTGACCACTATTATAACCGGTGGACCGGCACGAAACGCACAGGGCAGAACGCCTCTGACCACTATTCTAACCGGTGGATCGGACTGGGCTCGGCTCAACAGTCTTTCGCTTTACGTTATTAGTGTCTTATCCGTGTCTTATCGAATCACACATCACCCTTGACATGCATAAATCATTCTCTTCATAATGTACTCGACACAACTAATAAAATCTCACATACATAACTACCCTTCAAGCGATAGGTACACATGATAACACCGAATAACTCTAAGCAGCCATAACCAACCCTAGTTGTCCACACCAACCGTGGTTAGCCACTCTTATCCCTATTTACCATAACCACCATACTTAGCCATCTCAAACCTTAATTGTCCTCAATAATCACGATTAGTTACTCCAACCCTACTTAATCACAACACCCCAGAGTTAATCACTCCAAACCCTAATCCCGTACTATCGTTAACTCCCATGCAAAACCCTAATACCGCCATACCAACATTAATACCACCATACAACCCATAACACCACCATGTAAACCCTAATACCACCATAAGTCATTAATACCACTATGCAATCATTAATACCGCCATACGAATATTAATACCGCCATACAACCCTTAACACCACCATGTAAACCCTAATACCACCATAAGTCATTAATACCACTATACAATCATTAATACCGCCATACGAATATTAATACCACCATACAAACCCTAATACCACCATGCAGACCCTAATACCACCATACAAACCCTAATACCACCATACAACATCATTACCTCCATAAAATCACAAATACCACCATACAACATTAATACCTCTATAAAATCACAAATACCACCATACAACATTAATACCTCCATAAAATCACAATACCACCATACGAATCCGAATACCACCATAAGCCATTAATACCACTATGAAATCGTTAGTACCACCATGCGAACATTTATGCCACCATACAAACCCTAATACCACCATGCAAACCCTAAAACCACCATACAAACCCTAATACCACCATACAACATTAATACCTCCATAAATCACAAATACCACCATACAACAGTAATACCTCCATAAAAACACAAATACCACCATGCAAACCCTAAAACCACCATACAAACCCTAATACCACCATACAACATTAATACCTCCATAAATCACAAATACCACCATACAATAGTAATACCTCCATAAAAACACAAATACCATCATGCAAACCCTAATACCACCATACAACCCTAATGCCACCATACAACATTAATACCTCCATAAATCACAAATACCACCATACAACAGTAATACCTCCATAAAATCACAATACCACCATACGAACTCGAATACCACCGTAAGCCATTAATACCACTATGAAATCATTAGTACCACCATAGAACGTTTATGCCACCATACAAACCCTAATATCACCATACAAACTTCAAGACTCCCATGATGGTTCTCAGCTCATATTACCATTTATCTTAACGTGCAGGTCCTAGTGGGCCATAACATATTACATCATAAACATCATACATATAAATGTCATGCTCATGGCACGGAAGCACATACAACATACCTCAATCTCCAAGCTGCGCTACACATAAGACAAGTTATACACAAATCATATAATACATGGCATAGCAAGACATACATAGCATTCAACACATCCATGTCACACATCGCACAAGGCCATTAGCTTCGTCCTTACCTAAGGCGACGCCGGGCTTGGAGCACGCTCCTCTAACTCCTTAGGGCTTTGGTCGGGGTTACCTATAAAAGGGGAAAATGCTAAGTATTAGTTTCCCTTATAATTACTATCAATCCTCATTCTAGTTTAAGGTTAGGGTTTTTATTACTAAAAAGGGTTTTATATAAAAACTAGGGTTTTTACCTTAGAATTAGTATACTAAATATTAGTAGTCAAAATGTAGTTATTTATGATACTTATTGTTACACTTATTTTATTAAGCCCATTAGTTCCATTCTTATAATACTAGTGTTCACTAGTTATAGTAAAATAGTGATAATGATAATAATAATAATAATAATAATGATGATGATGATGATAATAATAATAATAATAATAATAAGACTACTAATAGTGATAATAGTAATAGCTAATAATAGTGTCATAGTAATGAGGTTAGGGTTAATGTTAAATGGTATGGTAATAAGGTTCAAGTACTCTTCTTAGTTAACAACCACATGATATTTGCTAGCTTGAGTTAAGTAACATGGATAAGAACAAAAGTAGTATTATTATTAACAATAGTGATAAATGTGTTAAGTATAATAATAATAATAATAATAATAATAATAATAATAATAATAATAATAATAATAATAATAATAATAATAATAATAACAATAATAACAATAGTACAACCAAGTAAGGTTAAGCAATAATAATAATAACCATAGTAAGGATAATAGAAATAATAATGATAAAAATGTTAATATTAATAATTATGAAAATAAGACCAAAGTTAAGTATAATATAGGTTAGGGTTTAAAAGGGATGTTAGTATTAGTAAGAAAATAAGAACATTAATAATAAGACAATAATAATGGTAATAATGATAATAATAATAATAATAATAATAGTAATAACAATAATAAAAGTAATAATAATAATAATAATGATAATTAATAATAATAATAATAATAATAAGTATATTAGTGTTAATATTAGTAGAAAATAGTAGCAGCTATATAAAAAAGGGGGTTAGGGTTTGGATGGGTGGAGAACCACCTAGGGTTGGTGGTGGTCCGGCGACGGCGACGGCGACGGCGGCGGCGGCGGCGGTGGAGGAGGAGAAGAGGGGGAAAGATGGAGGTGGCGGTTAGATGGGAGGGAAAAAGGAGGAGTTTGAGGTGGGGAAAGAAAGAGCAGGCGGAGGGGAGTGGAGTGAGGGTGGTGGCGTGGCAAGGGGCGGCGGTGCGGGCGGCGACGGCGGTGGCCGAGGGTGGTGGAGAGAGGTGGGAGATGAGGGAGGAAGGAGGAGAGGGAGGCAGGGAAAGGTAGAGGGAGGTCTGCTGGGCATTTTGGAGGGTGGAAGGGTGGCTGGTAGCGGCGGAGGAGGCGGAGGAGGCGGCAGAAGGCGGCGCAAGGCGGCGACGGGCTGGAAGTGGTGGTTTTCGGGGTAGGAACTTTGCACGACGAAGGCGGCACATGCAGGGCAAGGCGGAGGGTGGTGGTGGCTCGGTTTTGTCGAGGGAGGTGCAAGGATGGTAACGGTGGCCAGAGGTGGCGGCGGCTGTCTCCGGTGACGGCGAAAAGCCCGTCTGTTTGAGGCGGCGGAGAGGCAGGGTTTCGGGGCAAAAAAAACGAAAAGGGCTGATCGGGGCTGCCAATGGGGGGTATTTATAGGCCATGGGGGGGGGAAACGACGAGAGGAAGGGAGGTGGCACGCGGGGCAGGTGTGCAGGTGGCCGGCCGGTGGCAGGTGGTGCAGGTTCTACCATGGCAGGCTGGGTCGAGGAAGGGGAAGAAGAAAGGGGAAAGAGAAGGGCACGCGGGAAAGGGAGAGAGGGACTCGGTCGGGGTCGAAAAGAGGAAGAAAACGATGGGAGAGGGGCAGGGAAGGACAGTCAGTGCTAGGCTGGTGGCTGCCGGCGGGATTCGAGCTGCAGCGTCGAATTGCAGGTCGGGGCGCAGGTCGGGGGAGGAAGAAGACAAGCAGGGTGGACCGGTGGTCCAGGGGAAAAGAAAAGAAGGGGAACCGGCCGGTTCGGCGGCGGTTATTTAATCCGTAAGTAAAACGCGACGTACTGGAGGTTGTGTGAGTAAAACGCGGTGTCGCGTCGAAGGTGGGCAACAGTCATAAGGTCATTTAGCGTGACGCGGCGTTTCGAAGGTACTGAGGCCAAAACGCAGCGCACGGGCGCACGGGGGTCGCGTCGCACGGCGCTGGGCCGCCGGCGGGAAGAAGGAAGGAGAGGCGAGGGCCTGGACTGCGCAGGCCGGGCGCGCGAGACGGGGGAAGAAAGGAGGTTTGGGCTGACGGCTGGCCCAAACCGGGGAAGGAAGAAGAAAAGAAAGAAAAATAAAGGAGGAAGAAAGAAAAAGAAAAGAAAGGAGAAAAAGGAAAAAAAAGGAAAAAGGAAAAATGGAGAAATGGTAAAATGGTTGGGTTGGAGGTATTTGGGTATCTATTTATTTATATAATTAATTTATATATATAATTTTAATAATAATTATTTTAATTATAATAATTAAATCCATTTTTAAATTAGTTAGGCTATTTTGGATAAATTTCCTTAACCTCCATGCTAATTAGAGAAATACCCAAATTTTCTTCCAATTAAATTCTTTATTATTTTCCTCTTAATATACCTTAATTAACTCTCTACATCTTAATAAATGAGTTTATATAATTAATTTTCCTAAAAATTCCTTATTTGGCCATAATTTCAGAAATTAGGATTTTGGGATATTACAATTACCCCCATACCAAACGACCACTAAATGGCTAATATCTCATTCATAATTAGTTCAATGTGCATGACACATAATTAAAGTAGGTAAAATACAACCACATAGTTATCCGAGCCGTTATCAAGGATTAGGTCCATAAACTCCTAAGAAACCCTAAATTCCACATTTTAGGCTAACTTCTTCCATGTAGCTCATTTATCCACCAAATTTAGTACATATTCCTCAAATATCATTATTAACAACCCACCCAAAAATAAAGGTTTAACTATTACATCTTACACATACAATAACAACCTTATCCTTAGAATTACTATTCATGAAGCACACGAACCTTAATGTTATAATTTAGGTATAACTTTTTTTGTAAGACTCATATAATCACCAACTTCAATATAAATTCCTAAAATGCCAATATTAACAATATATTCAAAATTTGTGGTCTAACTCTAACATTTTGCACATGTGATAATAGCATCACCCTTTTAGAGTTAATACTCCCCAATTAAGTCATTTTCTTATTTTGTGGAACTTTGGTATGACCGTAGCTGACACGCAATTTAAACCCTCTTGTTGATAATTATAATACTAGTAAATAAGGGTATCGTTCTATACCAGGGATTGAGATGACTCACCTCTATTTAACTAGCTCAAAATAAAAACTCTAAATCATACAAAATAAATAAATAAGAAAAACACTAATGGGGTTTTAAAATAGAAAAATAGAAAATAATAAAGTTAATAAATAAAATAATAAAAATGATATATAATCGCAAATATGATAAATATGCTAGGAAAATGGAAATCCACCCCTATATTAGGTCAAAATATAATAATAATTTCTAAGTCATTATTTAATCATAAGAAATAGATTAATCAAGTTATAAGTCAAAAGCATGTTTATAAACCTCATATTACTTTCCTAAATTAATTAATATGATAAAGCACCAATATTAATCCTATTAAATATTAACAGTATAGTAGCAACAAGTGGAACCGGCTCCTATATTTAACGAGATTTAATGCATTAAGTATAATTGGAAAGATGTTCATCTAATTACCCTAACTAGTACAATAAGCATGTTTAGCTATATTTTCAGTCTTTGACCCATACATATCTAAACGTTTTACTACTCCAGTTAGAATCACAAAACTATTACATGAATTATTATCTAACCTAGCTGCAATTTATACATATAAATTCTAGCATATTTTTATGGTCACCTAGCAAGTAAATAATCCTACATACTGTCACTATGAGGAAACTAGAATAAAGCATGCACCAAATAACTTATACTTACCATAATTATATATATAAACGATAACAATTAAAATAGAATCAAAGAATAATTTCATGAAATAAAGAAAAATAAAATCATATCTCAAACCATAATCTAGGGTTTCAGTCTATTCCCCAACAATAAATAATCAACACGTCATAATGCTCGAATTAAATATACAAGAATATATATATATAATAGAGAAAGAAATAACTGGAATTAATTATGGATGAAAGATCAAAAATTTATTCACATGAAAATTTGTTAAATTTCATCTCAAATAAATCTTTCCAGTATACTTTCTCTCTTAGTTCTCTTGGCTGACTTGGCCTTTCTTTCTGTGCTCCTCCTTTTATTTTTCTTTTTTTTTTCTCGGCTGATGACACATTAGCCCTCCTTCTCCATGCCACTCTCTCTCTTTCCCCGTGCCACTTGTCGTCGCCCTACTCCCTCTCTTTCTTTCACTGGTATTCTCATTCTACTCTCTAATGGCTGCTGCTGACGACCCTATTACCCTGACTCAAGGTTCGCTGACCCTATGACTCACGCCTATCTTTTGCATTCCTTATGTTGCTACTGCACCGCCTCCCTATCTTTCTGCTATTTTCTCTTCTTGCTATTTTTGCCCTTTTTACGTCCTTTTCCTCTGACGGCTTCAACTACTCTACGCCGTTTTTTTCTTGTTCTTTTTATTTGTGTTGTTCTCTTTTTGTTGCTTTTTGTCTCCTACAACCTTCGACTCTTGCACCGCTCCCTTACTAACTTCTCTTCTAGTGCTTGGCCTTGCTTTCCTTTAATTTGCTACAACACCGCTTTTGTTCTTTTGATTTTGCGCCTTTGGGTCTTCGGTCCTTGGGTCGTTGGTCCAAAGGCCTAACATTATTTTTTTTCTACAAAATAAAATTAGAAATAATAAATAAATAATCTTATAATTTAAATTTATTTAATTTCTATCATTTTTGCTCAAATAATAAAATTTATATAATTATTATTACTTAAACATAAAACCATAATTATTCACATATATTATTTAAATAAAAATAATAAAAACTAATATTAAAAGGGTATAAAATATATCAAAATATGAACTCATAAATACCCCCACACTTAGATTCTTGCTTGTCATCAAGAAAGTTATGACTCTAAATAAATAAAAATAAATTAACTAGCCACTTTTATAGGTCTAACAATTGTACTTAGCTTGTGCAACAAGTCCTTTAAACCCCTAGGTCACCCATAGAGGATAAATAAGGTCTCATAAGGATTTTGCAAATGATATACCCATAAAATCACACACAATAAAGAATAATAATAATAAAACCACACCTAATACTCTTAACCATTTTTGTCTCATAATCTTTTACTTTCATAACAAAAAGATTAACACTCAAAAAATATTCGACATTGGGAGATTTAAGGGATCAATTTCAATATATGGTTTGCACATAAACATGACAGGTATGGACAGATCAATAATATGGATGAAGATATATCATGCCTTAGTCACATTATGATTCATATTCACTATGGATACCCTCTATTTTTCTCTCTCTCTTAAATTCATGGCTACAAATGTATAGAGATACTCAGGTATGTGAGATAAAATGATAAAGATAAAAACCGACTCACATATATAAATAAAGAAGGCTCATATTTTTTGTGGATAAAACCTCATGAAAGATATCAAATACTTGCCAAATAGACCAAACCATATGCTTAACTCTTGTGACTAATTTCCATTAGATCAAAGGTTGCTCATCTCAAGAATTAAATAGGACTTACTTATTGGTTGTATTGGGTTTAAGGTATACAAGGGTATGGATTATTCTAGGATTGTAGTGCTAAAAAGGTCGAGAGACAGTGGAACTGTAATAATCAGATGAAATATAAGCATTAACTCCACATCAATAATACACATCTCCACCTTGACACCAAACTAGAATAATAAGATAAAAATATAACTTTCTCAACATCATCTCCATATCTCCCTCTATTCCTTATGTTGTATCATTTTCTTTCTTTTTTTCTTTTTATTTATTTTTTCCCATTTTTCTCAATTTTTTTTTTAATTTTTTTAAAGAATAATGATGACAATACAACGAATATATAAATTCTATCTTTACCACCAAACATAACCAATCCCTTTCTTAACATAAATACATATATTTCTTTCATACACACTCACGTATAAAACTACTCTATATCTACAATGATTTTATTCCCTTCCACTAGCTTTAAGTAAGGTTAAGGATAAGGCCCGAAGGTTATTTAATGTGAGTAATGAAGAAAAATATATGTTCAATGGGCTTCTAAGGGTGTGTATCATGTATATACAAATTAAGATTGAGCTATTTGGTAATATGGTGGAAATCCTACGTTACCTTTATCATTTTCTCAGTCATATCATGCTTTGACTATAAGCTTCAACTAGCACAAAAGTAAGTTCTAGTAATCTCTAGAATCCATTATAAAGCTATGACAAGTCATTTGATCAAAACAATTAAATATATATGAGGTTTGCAACAAAAAATTGAAGCCAAGACAAGTAGATAAGTTCATGTGAATTCACTCAAAAAGAAGAAGGTATATATGGTTCAAAAGCTCACTGAGGAATGTGATGAATCTCAACATGTCATGTCGTTAGTTATAAAATCATACATGTTCTTTCTACATTCACATATAGACACGTAGATATGTGTTCCCTATATCAAAATTAATATAGAAAAGTCTCCACTTGCTTTATCTCAATTTTATGATCCTCTTTTCATTAGATTTCAAGGATATGCTCCTCATTAACTAGTTAAGGGCTCCTAAGACTCTAAAACCACTAAAAAAAACATGCAAATTTTTTTTCAATTTTTTCAATTTATATAAATACATAAAACACTCACACCCCCACACTTAAATCACACATTGTCCTCAATGTGTAAACAACTAATGGAACATGTAATTTTAAGTATGGAGAGACAAAGTTAAATAAATTAAAATAAATAAAGGGTAGAAAACTCCCCTAACATATTGATTTGCCTCCCAAGTAGCGCTTGCTTTTCTATCTTTAGCCTGATATAATATCGGTTTTACTCGTTCAAGGTGGGTACGTCCACTTGAGAGCTGCTTCACCAAATCTCTCCTCATGTTGATCATCTATATCCTGCAAGGTAGAAAAAGACAAAATATTAGTTTTAATAAAATATTTGACCCAACAAGAATGCAACTTACCTATCATGAGATTTAAGATTGTGTATAAAGAGAGAATGTTTTGCCCGACATCAATGTATGGTGGTATCTCTATCAAAGGAGGAACATATTTTCCCATTTCAAAGTCTTTTAACACATCTTTCCAACATAACCTCTCCTTTGGAGCGTTGCGCTTCTTATTAGATGTATCCAAAATGATTTGATCACTCTCTTTAATATTGGACCCACATAACCTGCTAAAAGAGGGAAAACAAAGAGTATGGTTATTATAATTAAAATCAAAGAGGTGAAAATGCTTACCTATGTTTCATGGTCATCTCCAAGCAAAATCAGGGAACAAATGTTCAAAGATTGTCTATGGTATATGAAAGTGATAGTTTTGCCATCCATATACTTTTCTTTGTTCACTTGATTCTAATTTTGATGAGATTCTTCTTATACTTTTACAAGATCTTCTTCCACCTGATCATGCTTTTTAATATGCTTTATGGGAACCTCCTCAACTAGCTCATCCTCACATGTGGACATGACATCATCATACTTATAACTCCCACTTGAATTTGAAACTGAAGTACTAGAGAGCTCTTTTTGTGCTTGTAATCAATCGAACATGTTGAATGCATAACTCATTTGCTCCTCTAACATTGACATTCTTTCATTTTGTTTAATATGAATTTGCATAAGTTGGTTTTGCCCATTTGTCAATGCTTCAAAAAGCTTGTTCATTTTTTTTTGAACTTGAAGGTTCTAAAACTATAGAAGATTCTTGTTGAGGATATTGATAGTATTTTGAAGCTTCATATTCGAGTTTGTAAGGGTCTTGATATGGTACTTGATAACAATCATTCATCTCCCATCCAAATTTGGGGTGATGCCTCATTTCCAAATGGTATGCGCTCGTGTAGGGGTCATGTCCTTGGAAACCATTGAAAGGTTGAGTACTGGATTGTGTCCGTCCTCCTCCTCTCATAACTTGTGAATGGTAAGCATATATATTTCCTTGTGTGTGACACATTCCTCTTGTATTAATAACTCCAGTAACTGTGGCAACCTGTGAGACAAGAGTAGTGAGTTGGTTAAGTCTATCATCAAGGGTACTTGAACTTACCTCGTTTACTCTAGTAATAAGGTTCATATGAAGTTGTCCATAGCCCGAGTATCCTCTCATAGAAACTTGTGGACACAAACACTTTAAAAGAAAATATTAAAGGTGAAACAAAACACACCAAAATTCCTAAAAAAAACTAAAAGAAAAAAGAAAACACTAAAAAAAACACACCGACAACTAAAAATCCTATTAATTTAGAGACTTGAGTGTCCACAGGCACTCTAACCTCTAAGTAAATGGATGACATGACACACAACACACTAAAAATACTAGCAAAACAAAGGTGAAGTTACAAATCCTTGACAACGACACAAAAATTGGTGTGGCCTTAGCCGACATGCAATTTAATGATAATTATAGCATTGGTAGATAAGGGTATCGTTCCATACCGAGGATTAAGATGACTCATCTCTATTTAACTAGCTTAAAAAAACTCTATATCACACAAAATAAATACATAAATAATAATAAAAAACTAAAGGGGTTTTAAAAATAGAAAAATAGAAAATAATAAAATAATAAGAATGATGGATAACCGTAAATATGATAGGTATGCTAGGAAAATCAAAATCCACTACTAGATTAGGTTAAAATATAATAATAATTTCTAAGTCAATATTTAATCATGAGAAAGAGATTAATCAAGTTGTAAACCAAAAGTAGGTATATATACCTTATATTATTTCCCTAAATTAATTAATATGACAAAACACCAATAGTAATCCTATTAAATACTAGCAATATAGTAGCAACAAGAAGCTCCTATATTTAACTAGATTTAATGTATCAAGTATAATCGGAAGGATGCCAATCTAAGTACCCTAACTAGTACAATAAGTATGTCTAGCTGTATTTTCCTTCTTTGACCCACACGTATCTAAATGTTTTACTACTCCAGTTAGGATCACAAAACTATTAGGTGAATTGTTATCTAACCTAGTTGTAATTTACACATATAAATTATAGCATATTTATATGGCCACCTAATAGGTAAATAATTATACATGCTATCAATATGATAAAACTAGAACAAGGCATGCGTCATATAACTTATACTTGACAGAATTATATATATAAACAATAGCAATTAAAATATAATCAAAGAATAATCTTATGAAACAAAGAAAAATAAAGTCATATCTCAAACCATAATATAAGGTTTCAGTCTATTCTACGGCAATAAATAGTCAGCCCATCATAATGCTCGAATTAAATATACAAAAATATATATCAAAAATATAAATAAAAAATAGAGAAATAAATAACCAGAATTAATTATGGATGAAAGGTCAATAATTTATTCATATAAAAACTTGTTAAATTTCATATGAAATCAATATTTTTGGTATATGTTTCTCTCTTATTTCTCTCAGCCAACTTATCCTTTCTTTCCATGCTCCTCTTTTTTTTCCTTTTTTTTTCTCGGTTGATGACACACCTCAGCCCTCCTTCTCTGTGCCGCTCTCTATTATCCCGTGCCACCTGTCGTCACCCTACTCCCTCTCTTTCTTTTGCTGGTATTCTTCTATTTCTCTTTAACAGTTGTTGCTGACTACCCTACTGCCTTGACTCGAGGTTTGCTGACCCTATGAATCACGCCTATCTTTTGCGTTCCTTATGTTGTTGTAGTGTCACGTCCCTATCTTTATGTTGTTTTCTCTTCTTGCTTTTTGTACCCTTTTTACGTCCTTCTCCTTTTACAGCTTCGACTGCTCTGCACCGTTTTTTCTTCTTTTTCGTTGTGTTGTTCTCTCTTTTCATTGCTTTTTGTCTCGTGCGGCCTTAGACTCTTACACCGCTCCCTTGCCGACTTATCCCCTTGTGCTTGACCTTGTGTAATACCCCAAAATTCACTATTTTTTTCAAAAGCATTTAAAATAAAACCTGTGAATTCTGGGGATGTTACCGCCACACTTAGTACTAGACCAGTTCACTCCTACCGTTCCAATACTAAGTGCTAAGGCTAAAAGAATTACTATCAACTTAAATTAATACTTAAAGTGAATATTCATAGCATAGAAATCAGAGTATGCATAAAAGTTTACATATATCCAATGTTCATAAGCAAAGTTCCTTGAAAGGAAATAATGTCTACAAATATTAAAGTCGATTCTAAAGAATTCAATATAAGGAAATAATGATAGAAAGGAATAATATTATCATTGGAAGAGAAACTGGCCATGCCACTCCGATCATCAAACCAGCCCGAGATCAACACTCAGCCCCACCTAATACCTCATGGACATCAAATGCATGAAAATAGGCATCACCCACCTGCATAAAGTCAGGAGGGTCTCCTACTCGTGGGAATGAACATCACCTATAAAAGGGTGATTAGTATGCTACGTACTGAGTAAGGTAACCGTGCACTAAGGCTAGCACATGTAAGCACATAATTCAACCGGATAATAATAAAAACAACACACCAACACTTCGGAGCAATAATAATCAAAAGGTCATTTATAGTCTGGATTAATTGCTTAAGTAATCTCTTATGGATACTCATTCCACACCATGATCTTTATCAAGTCCATGCGAGTACGGGAACCCCTACTATTATAGCCGGTGGAACAGAGACACACAGGGCACAATGCATATGACCACTATTATTATCCGGTGGATCGATCACATATAGGGCGGGATGCCCTAACCACTATTTCTTACCGGTGGATCGGTTAGCCCCAACTTGCATGGTGTTCCACTGTAAGTACTTAATATCTTTTATGTGTCTTCGTAAACTTTAGGGTTTGGTTTATTGAGTTCGGAATCCGCCACTATTATAGCCGGTGGATCGGTCACACATAGGGTAACATACCCTAACCATTATTATAGTTGGTGGATCGGATACGCATAAGACGAAGCACCCTAACCACTATTTCTTACCGGTGGATCAGTGGGACCCAACTCAATAATCTTCCACTTTACATGATTAATGTATTAAATGTCTTATTCAGAAATTTCACCCTAGACATGCATGACTAACTCCCTCTACGCTTATCCTCTAAAGGCCCCGTCCCACATCGTGAGACTCAAACACCACCTAACTTGACCCTACATCCTTTCCTCCTTACTCTAATTCAAATTAAAATTCCAACTTTGATGTATGTGGGTCAAGGCCCACTACTATACACCTCTAAGTCCACTCATTACCTTACTCTAGGGTTTTCCCCATAAACCCTAGTTTAGGCCTAAGTGGCCCATTCTACTCCATTTCACACAACCCAATTCATTTTTAATACTCCACACCTCAAAACCCATAGACTCCACCCTCATCATCACACTTTAATCACTAAGTACACGTGTGACTACAAAACCCAAAGTGGTCACGCCAAACCCTAGCTGACTACTTCAAACCCTAGCTTGGTCTCCTATGTACCCTTATACTGTCCCACCTACTATTTTTTATTCAAAGCATTCCAACAACCAACCAACACTTCCATTACATTCCTCACACCTCAAATCAACTTTCCACACGTAAAATTTACCTCCCATGCAACCCTTCGAACTTTTTTTTATGCAAAATGCTCCCACGTGAAACCCTAAATTCCCCATGCAAACCCTAGATTCTTCCTTATGTATTTAGATTCTCCCATGCAAGCCCTAGATTCCTCCATGCAAAATCCTAGATTCCTCCATGCAAACCCTAAATTCCTCCACTCATGGTCATACAACACTTAGGTCAACTCCACCTTATTTCACTCTATATCAACATATTACATAACCTAACATGCGTATATTACAAGGCTACAACATATGACATCAGAAACACAACTTATACATATTATACACATGCCATAAAATATCACATGATCATACCTCAACTCCAAGTCATACTGCACATATATTAGTTATAACAATACACATAAAATACATCATATTTCATGGCACATGGCATACAAGGCATGTAAAACACATTACATACAAACGGCCTTAGCTACACCCTTACCTAAAACGACAACGGTCTTGGAGCACGCTCCTACGCCTCCTTAGGGTTTTAACTAGTCTCACCTATATGAGGGAAAAGCTAAAGATTAAATTCCCTCATACCAAAAATACTATTATTTACTAATTTATTCTAAGACTAGATTTTTGACAAAATAATAACATATTAATAAAAATGACATTAACTAATTACTAATTTTGCTAAAGATATAATAAATAATAGTAATATTGTAAAAGTTGATAATATAAGGCTTTAAGACTTTACCCTAATAATAATACTAATGATATTAATAATAATAATAATAATAATGTTAATAATAATAATAATAATAATAATAATAATAATAATAAAACTAATAATAATAACGATAATACTACTACTACTACTACTACTACTACTACTACTACTACTACTAATAATAATAATATGATTCGAAATAAATGGTGGAATAAGGGCTTCAACCCTTCACCAAAATAATACTAATAATAATATTAGTAACATTAATAATAAAAATAAGTAATAATAATAATAATGAAATAATAATAGTAATTACAAAATAATAATAATAATAATAATGATGATGATGATGATGATGATAATACTAATAATAACATAAACCAAAAGTAAAGTAAAGTAAAGTAGGGTTTTCGACCCTACTTTGAAATAATAATAATAACTAGTTACATTTCCCCGTACAATGCACGAGCGGTGTATTAATTATTTATATATTATTATATAAAAGGTAAATAGTTTAATAATTTAATTAATATGTAGGAGATGAATAGTTGGTTGTATATGTTCAAGTAATCAATTAATAAAATACTTAATTAATACTTGATTAATATGTATTGTTTGATATATGTGCACAGATGAATAGTTATATGCATTTGTATGAATAGTTGTGTTGTATTAATGACAGAAGATGAATAGTTATATGAATTTGACTGATGTTGATCTAACCTTAAAAAAAAGAAAAAAAATAATACTTCATTAAAATTAGTTATATGTATTTGCTAGTTGCATTGTATTAATGGAGCAGATGCATATGTATTGGTTGACTGTTTTATACACTTTATTTGGTGTATTACTTATTTATCAATTATTTATATATTAATATATAGGATATGAATAGTTTGACAATTCAATTAATACACAAGAAATTAATAGTTGACTACATATGTTCAGGTAATTAATTAAAAAAATATTTGATTAATACTTTATTAAAATTAGTTGTTCGACATATGTACAATAAATGAATAGTTATATGCATTTGCTGTACATAGGAGATAAATAGTCGTATTGTATTAATGGATATATGCATGTGAAGCAAATGAATATGCACTTTAGTGTATTTATTATTTATATATTAATATGCAAGAGATAAATAGTCCAACGGTTCAATTAATACGCATAAAATGTATAGTTTTCTGCATATGTTTGGATAATTAATTAAGAAAATATTTGATTAGAAAATATATAGTTAATACTTCATTAAAATTAATTGTTTGACATATGTGCAGCAAATGAATAGTTATATACATTTAATGCACATATGAGATGAATAGTCGCATTATATTAATAAATAGTTATATAAATTATTCCATCTTATTAATTAGCAAAATATATGGCATCAGTAATTTATGATTAGTAATAATGAATATAGTTTAGGGGGAAAAAGTTGTCTGTATATTGTCTGCTAGACAACTCTGTTTTTATATATATATAGATAATAATAATAATAATAATAATATTCGAAATAAAAATATAATAGGGCTTCTGCCCTCAATATAAATAATAATAATAATAATAACATTAGTAATAGTAGTAGTAGTAATAATAATAATAATAATAATAATAATAATAATAATAATAATAATAATAATAATAATAATAATATATTCAAAATAATTGAAATAAAATAAATGAGGCTTGTATAAATAGTGAAAAAAGAGTTGAGAGGGTTTAGGGTTCCACCTTAGGTTAGTGGTGACAGGCGGCACCAGCGGTGGTGCATGGCGGTGGCGGCGGCGGCCGAAAAAGGAGAAGAAAAGGTGAAAAGTTGAAGGCTGGGAATAGGAGAGGAGGGATGAGAGTGGGAGTAGGGGTGTTTGTGAATGCCTATAGGGAGAGGAGTAGAATGAAGGTGGTGGCGCACGGTGGTGGTAGTGGTAGCCGAAAGTGGAAGAAGAAGAGAAAGAGTGGAGGAGAGGGAGGAAGAGGAAAAGAAGAGTAGGAGGAGATAGAGGAGGGTTTGTAGATGTTTATAGGAGGTATAAAGGGCAATGGTGGCGGCGGAATTGGTGGTTAATGGCGGTGCAAAGGGTGGTGGATGAGGAAGAAAGGCTGGACGAAGGGACTACTTTGCACAGCGGGGATGGCTCGTGTAAGGAAAATCAAGGGAGAAGGGCGGTGTAGTTAGTTAGAGGGCGGTGTAGGGAGTACTTAGGTGGACAGAGTGGGCAACGAAGTTGGATAACGACAGCGGAAGAAGCATCTGAAGTGGAGGTGGTGCACGAGAGTGAATTTTAGGATTTTGGGAAAAAGTCTTGAGTTCAAGCTGGTTAGGGGTATTTATAGAGCTAAAGGGAGAAGACAAGGTCAGAGGGGATGACGAGAGAATAGGGCAGATGGGTTAGGGATCACCGGTGGTGACTGCAGGCTGGCGCACAACTGTGTCATGCCCTACGGTTGACTAGGAGAAAAGGGGAAGTTCGTGCCAGAAGAGAGGGGAGTGGGTTGGGTCAAGCTGACTAGCGAGTCAAGGGGAGATGAGAGGAGAAGAAACGACTGATCAAAATGGGTGTAACTAGCGGCAAAACTCTCGGGAAGGTAGGCAGAGTTGCAGGTTGACGGAGGGAAAGGAGGAAGGAAGATGAAGAAGGAGGAGGCGGCGTGGACTGGGCGGTTGGGGAAGGAAGAAGAAAAGAAAAGAAGAGGAAGAGAACGGGACCGGTGAGGGGGTAAATATTTTTAAACGAAACGCTGTGTTCTGGGGGAAAAAGAAAGAAGGAACGACGCATCATTCTAGGCCGGTGAAGGAAGAAATAAAAGGAAGGTTTGGGTCATGGGAAGCTATGCCCATTTCAGGGGAAAGAAGAGGAAAAGAAAGAAAAAGGAAAGAAAAAGAAAGAAAGAAAAGGAAGAAGGGAAAAACGGGAAAAAGAAAAATAGGTGGGTTGGGGCATTTAAATTAATTTGGATATTAAAAACAATAATATTTAAATAAAATAATATATAATTTTCTTTTTAGGCTAATTTAGGATTTTTGAAAGTTTTTTCCCAAATTCCATTTTAATTAGCAAAACACCATAATCTTTCCTCATTAAAATATTTATAAATTTATTTTTAATTTGGCCTAATTAATTCCCTTTTATTTTAATAAAAATAATTTATTTAATTAATTTTTCTAATAAATCTTTACTTAACTAAAATTTTTAAAAATTAGGTTTTGGGGCATTTCACCTTGCTTTCCTTTTATTTGCTATGACGTTGCTTTTTTTCTTTTATTTTTGCGCCTTTGGGCCTTCGATCCTTGGGTCGTTGGTCCAAAGGCCTAACATTATGTTTTTTTCTTTTTTTCCCCTACAAAATAAAATTATAAATAATAAATAAATAATCTTATAATCTAAATTTATTTAATTCCCATCATTTTAGCTCAAATAATAAAATTTATACAATTATTATGACTGAAGCATAAAATTATAATTATTCACATATATTACTTAAATAAAAATACTAAAAACTAAGTTTAAAATGGTATAAATTATGTCAAAATATGAACTCATCAAGCTTATGTCATTCATAATTAATTCAAAGGTTTCATATGGCATCCTTAGAATATTTTAAATCATCTAACACATTAAAATACCCAAATTTCCATATTAAACCCATATTGACCAAATTACCCTTAAGGGTAAAAAAATGTCCTTATTTCACGAAAATCTTATATGTTCGGTATCCTTAATTCCAAATCCTCCATTTATTACCGTACATCTTAAATACTCATTTCTCTCTTATCATACTTATTCAACCCACAATACAATACCATATATCTGATCAATTCTATTAGAAATTATTATAAGGATAGTGCATGCTTCTTGACTGACTTACTTTTCAACATATTATATCATATTATCATATCATAATATTGATCAGCATGAAATTACTAACATAACACAACAATATATGAAATCACATTAAACATTTAGCACAAAATCCTAACTACGATTAGTATCCTTATAAAAAAGGCATCGATCTCTAAGCACATATCATATCCCGTCTGTAACATCCCGAGTCGACACGACCACGTGGAGGCTACCCTAGAGTGATTTTGGATTGATTGGCTAGCCTCACAGATCAACACAATTCCTTTAATCATGCTTTTTTCCTACTCACACGCTTTTTGAGAAATTTTTGAAATTTTTGTAAAACTTCCAAAGAGGGTCACCCATCCTAAAAATTGCTAAATGACCAGCACACTTAATTATGGAGTTCTTAGGATGGAATCATCGAACACATGGTAAACCATGTTAATATAAGTAGCCGGATCAATCCTTATAACACTTTACTCAATTTGGGGTATTACATTCACCCCCACTCAAAGAATGCAACGTCCTTATTGTGCATCAACCACTGTCTCAATATAATTTATCCCAAGAATTATCCCACTAGGAGACTAATTGGCTCATCCAAGTTTAAATCACGGTCACGAATTTACTTTGATACCATTTGTAACACCCCGAGTCGACAAACCACATCAGGGCTACCCTAGAGTACTTTTGGATTGATTGGCTAGCCCCACAGATTAACACAAGTCCTTTCAGCATGCTTTTTCTCCACTCACGGGCTTTTGGAGAAATTTTCAGAAAATTGTTAAAACTTCCCATGAGGATCACCCATCTTAAAAATTGCTTTACAACTAGCACACTTAACTATGGAGTTCTTAGGACATAATAACTAAAAGGATGGTATACCATATTGATATAAGTAGCCTGATTAATTCTTACAACACTCTGCTTAATTTGGGGTATTACACCTTCTCCTCCAGAACTTTCAGTAAATCACCTAAGAAATAATTAAAAAACACCATTAGAACTTAATGATACAATTAAGTAAGGGTTAAGGTAAGAAAGAATGAAACAATGGAGGAAAAACTGAACCAAACCAAGTTGAGTGCTTCGGTGGAGATATGCACAACAAATGGAGGGGATAGGTGGGATGTGCTAAGGAGATAGGGGGCATTGGTAGTTTGTGTCATTACTAAGGGGTGTGCAAGGGTAGGGGTGGCCAAAAAGGGGTGGTAGGCTGCAGTGGAAGTGGCTTAAGGGGATAGATGATTGTAGTAGAAGTGGCTGAAGGGTGGGGTTTTGGCCGATTGGAGGGGGTATGCTACGGTGTTTTTTGCCAAATGTAAGGGGTAGGGAATAGAAGCTTTGGCTGGCAGTTGGGGCGTGGTTTTAGTGGGAGTTTCTGGTGCAAAGGAGGGAGGCATGATAAGGATATTCTATAGTGGTTTTGGGGGTGTGTCTTTGACAACGAGAAAGAGAGAGAGGAAGGAGGGAAATCTGTGTTTGGTGGTGTATGTTTTGACAAAAAATTGGAGGGAGGGAGGAAGTTCTTGGGGCATTAAATGTGAAGTGTGTGGTGAGTGTATGTGCACGCGTGTGTGTGTGTTGCAAGCAGAAAGGGAGATAAGAGGTGGGGTGATCGGGCAACATTGTCAAGGCAAGCCCTCATGCATAGGTGGTGGAGATGGGAGACGATGATAGTAGGATGTAGGTGATGGTGGCATGACAGATGTCAGAGGCATTATTTGGGGACAATGTTTCATGTAGGAAGAAGCAGAGAAAGGAAAATAAAGTCAGTCGGCCGGAGAAAAGAAAAAAAGAAAGAAAAGAGAGGGGGAAAGGAAAAGGAAAAGAGGGAAGGAAAAATAAGTGTGGGTTTAGAATTATATTTAAGTTAAAATAATTTAGGTTAGCGTGTTAAGAGACTTTAATTGACATCTATTCGGGGTTAGGTTTAGGTTAAAGTATTAATAATCCAAAATAGATACTGGAGTTACGTTAATGTTTAGGATTGGAGAATTAGGGTAAGGTAAAAATATTAATTTTTTGAGATTAAAACTAGGTTAAGAAATTAATTACTAGGGATTAGGATTAGCTATAGATTCGAGGAATTACACTATCAATCACACCTACTTCATCATGAACAAAAGGCATGGCAACATAACACACACAATGAGATAACACACCTACTACATTTGGTCAGAATACATCGAGGGCTTTCTTAGGGGATACTACACCTTGGCAAGGGCTAACACAAAACTTGGGATAATACACTTGCCTAAGATATGGACATACGAAGTGCTAAAAGGCTTGTTGTAAAAACTAATTTTTAGAACTTGAAAATTTCATTTTTTAGAGTTAATTGTGAAAGATAAAACAATAAAATTAAGGGTGTTACCGCCACACTTGGTACAAGTCTGGTTTCCTCTACCATTCTCATACCAAGTGTTATGGCTAGAATCATTACTCTATTTACAATTAATAACATGATTACAAGAAGTGGAAGAGAGAAAAAAACAAATATATATTGTGTTAAATAAATGCAACATAAATGATTACAAAACTCAAAAGAGAGAAAGAAAAAGAAGACACAAGTGTCCAAATACAATCGAAACCGAAATACCCCAAAAGAAACCAAATAGCTCTATACTCTTAATTTGATCTACCAGCTTTTGACCGAACTCAGAGGCTGACCAAACTCGGAAGTAGGGGGCCATAAAATGAACCCTTTTATATAATAGTACTGAGTAATCTTTTATATTAAAGTAAAATAAAAAATCAGAATAAAACACATATAAGGCATACAACAAAGCATAGTATAAGACATTTAAATATACATTGGAGGATTGAAATATGATGATTATTCATAAACCATATATCACTAAGGCTATATACTATTCATGCTCGTTCATCTTGGAGCAAACTAAAACTTACTAATTAAACATCCAAGAAATATTATTTGAAGTATAATTAGAAATAACATAAACCCAAAACCAAAACAATAACAATATATCACATATCTCATTATCAATACCAATAAATTTCATAACACAGGTAGGATAATAGGCACAAACCAACACTAATCCATAGCATAACAAGTAGGCATAAATGTTGCTAACAAGAAACAGGTAGGCACAAAGGCTGTTATCGAAACATAGGTAGGTATAAAGGTTGCTATCAAACCACAGGTAGGCATAAAGATACTATAGAACCATAGGTACATATGAATGTTACTACGAAACAACGGATAGGCACAAAGGCTACTATGGAACCACAGATAGGCACGAAGGCTACTATTGACCAAATTTGATAATCCAATAATCTACTAATCAAATAATCCATCAATCATTTTCTATTTTTATTTACTCGAGGGGAGACCAATCAACCTGAAGATACTAAGGTATTTTAGTCATACCGGTGAACCAAGGCAACACATTATCCTACTGATTATCAACCTAATGATGCAAAGATACCTTGGTCACACTGGTACACAAAGGTAATGTAGTACCATACCGATATGGATACCTAATCCATAAGTATGCATACTCTCTATCAATCCGTAGAACCTAATAGTGTAAGATATAGGGTTTGGCTGGGAACTAAGGCACACCAGCAAAAAATTATAATCAACCGTGGGTTAAACCACGTCTTTAGGGTAGCAAACCTTAAAGATCCACCATTCCCTATCTCAAGGTCTTTCGCTTCAAGTATTAATATTTTATTGAGGAGACCACGAAATTGTATACAATCATATAGATCTAATTTCTATGATTACCCATTTTAATCATTTCCAATTGTTCTGAGACATCCATAAACAAGTTCATTACCAGAGTCAATCATAATAATATACTAAGGCCATCCTATACTTAATTATTTACTCTTGGGCACATTAGGTTGAAAATGACCAAAATACCTATGAGATCAAAATTACCACATTAACATCCTCTTTGATTAGTACTTCCATTTTATTTATTAAATTATCATGAAAAGGTTAAAATATAATAATTAAATTAATTTTTCATGTTGTTAAACTATCAGGTAGGCTAAATGACTAATTTGCTCTTATTCAATACTTTGTATATAAAGTCCTAACATGTGTATCTATTACATCCATGACCACATAATCTCATGCTCAATAATATATAATACACATTGTATATGCTTGCTAGGATAAATATCATATCACACATAAAATAACCAAATTGCCCCTAGGGCATATATTCATATTTATTATTCCATAAGTTTATCTAAGCGTGCTCATCCTATCCTTTTTCATGTATACGTCATACCTAATCATAAAAGATCATTTCTACCATATTTATGTACCCAAATTATTTCATGTATGATAACATGCTATTTACCAATTTCTATAATAACATTAATAAGCACATAATTTTAGGATAATAAATGATAGTTAATATATTTCATGCATAAAAACCCTAATGTACTATCATGTAGCATCTGCCATTTTATGAGAGTATAAAAATTACCTAAATTCCTACAAAAATGTAAATTAGCGATATCTTACTAAATACTAAAATGTCCCGCTAATCAAACTTTTGTTTCTAAAAATAATACAAAAATTATCAAATTAATATTTAACAAATAAAATAATAATTATAATAATAAAATATTTATTTTCTAAAATTACTAAAATACCCTTATATTTAAAAATATGTAACATAAATGTTAAGAAAAATTTCTCACGCTACATGCAGAGCGTGAGCCATGCACGAAGAAGGGACTATTGAGGGGTTGTTTGGTTTTGCTAAGGAGGAAGGGGGAGGTAGGGGTGGTGGAAATGGCTGTGGTGCGTGGTGCTGGTTCAGACAATGGAAGCTGGTGGTGGTGGCTCAATTGGAGGTTGGTAGTGTTGCTGTGAGGTAGTGATGGTGTAGGAGGAAAGTAATGATGGGGAGGTCAAATGGAGGGTGATAGAGGTGGTGTTGGTGAGACGTAGTGAGGCACAGTGGTGTAGGCCAGTGGTTATTAAATGGGTGACAAGGAGGAGTGGTGAGGCGTAGTGTAGGAGATGGTACTACAGAGGGAGTGGCCAAAGGTGGCAGCATCGGTGGAGAGGAACCAGCAGAAACTATCATTACCTAGGGGAATGTTGTGGCAGAAGTAGTTGCATGAAGAAGATAAGGAATGATGAAAGTTGCTGCAGGGAGGAAGACTTAAAAATAGGGTGCGTCTGGGGAGAAGGAAGAAGAAGAGGAGGAGGTTGATGATAGTGAAGGATGGGATGGTGGTGGCGTGGAGAGGAGAAAAGAGGAGGTTGGTGATGCATGGGCAAAGATGGCGGTGGTGGTTTTTGCGAAATGAAACGAAGTTGAGAAGGGCATGTGATAAATGAGAAGAAGAGAAAGAAGAAGAAGAGGATAAAAATGGGAGTTCGGTGGTTGGCTAAAATGGATAAGGGCAGGGGATGGTGTTCGGTGTTGATTCAAAGGAAATTGAACCAAACGGAGCTGAGAGAGAGGGAGCTGGGAGGTGCGATGTTAGTTGTTGTGATGGTGAAGCTAAATGAGGCATAAAGAGGGAGGAGGTTATGTTTGGCTGATGAGGAGAGTAAGATGCACAATAGGGTTAGATAGTGAAGGATGGTTTCACTGGGAGTGAAACCAAACAAGGTAGAGAGCAGGTGAAGCTACGAGGTTGTGTTTGGTTGGTTGAGGAGATGTGAGGTCAAGGAGGTGAACGGGGTTGGGGAAAATGATCGAGACAAAAGGGAGTAGGAAAAGGGGTTGTGTACATGTGTAGGTACACGCACACCCGTGCATATGGATTTTTTGGTGAGGGAGGTGAGTTTGACCTGTGAGGTGATGGCGATGGAGCATGGGTCAGTAGAAAAGAATAGGGTGATAGGGATGCGCAAGAGGGATGGTTCAACAGGTGAGGAATATGGGTGTTGTATGAGGTAAGGAGAAGATCCGGAGAGTGGTTGGGGCATAAAAACAGGGGCACACAAAAGGTTAATTAAGGGGGTAAAAATGGTAGGGTCGGGTAGAAATATTTTATTTTAGTTTTAGGTTTGGTTACCAAATAAATAATATATCGGGTAAAAATAATTAAGTTTAGGATAATCATAACAAAAGGGAAAGAGGTAAAATAATTTAGAAAAATATTTAAGAATTTATTTGAGTTATAGGTGAAAGGTTATTAATAAAATAATTAGGCTAAGTTTTAAGGGTTAGTTTTGAATAAAAATACGAAATACTTGAAAACAAAGGTTATGAAATTTTAGGGTGTTACACTTGTGTAAGGATACCACACTCACATTAGTTTGACATTGATGAGATGCCAACCTGCCACAATATTAATCCTGCACTCTATAAATAAGTGCATGCCCTTACTGACTGTAACCCTCTAGAGAAGGAAAATAGGCACCAAGTGAGAAGATACAAACCTCAAGGATGATCCACCCATGAACTCTTGATTAGCTACCCCAAGAGTTGAAAAAAAAGAAGCTTGAATGAAATCTTAATTTTCATTATTAGTAATTATTAGGTGATATCACAAATCACAATTCTATTCTATTAATAACCAACAGGGTATTTTTGAGTGGTGACACCAAACATAACTCAAGACATCCTAGCACTAAATTGGGTGTTTAGAGATAATACCAAAATCAAACCAAGCAAGGCATCTAAGCCACACCATAATATATATTATGTTATTTTTTTCCTAGATCCAATTGTGCATGGTTAAGATTATAATTTAATATCAAAAACTAATGGAAACATTAAAATAGAAACCTCAAGGAAATATAAACAAATAATAAATAAGCATGACCAAATCAGGCATAACTAGTTGATTGGTTTGGGCATACTAAACCCAAAGAAAAACAAACAACATAGCGAAACTAGTTGGCTGGTTGGTCTAATCGATAGATTGTTCATGAGAACTGGTGGATGGGGTTTTTGTTGAGCTAATGGATAGGTTTAGGTCGAGACCAAGACCACTTGGGGCACAAAATATCCAGTCGATGGGCTCATCAAACCACTCGACTATCACGGGAACCAGTCGATGGGTGTATTAAATTAATCAACTATTCGCACAAACCATTCAATGTGTTTATCAAATAGATCGATTGTCCATGCAAACCAGTTGATGGGTGTAGCCAACCATTTGATTGATCTAGTACCTGACACATTTTTATGCTTGAAAAAAATCATATGCTTTCTAAAATAACCTTATCAGCTCCAATGTTGTTGAACATATAAAAAGGCATATTTCACACTTAATATCACATGAATACATGGTATAAAAATTAGTATACATCGTACCCATGTGAAATTCACCAAAATCATGTTAAACATCAAGATAGTAAAAAACATGCTCCAAACTCCAAAGGTATAACATTCCACATGATCGAATTTAAGGACTTGCAAATAACACATGTACATTGCATAACTGACCAAAATCATGAAACCACACGTAACAACATAAATCCTTGGCCATGTTAAAGATAGGAATGCCTTACTTCTAAGAAAAATATTATAGCACAAGAATATACTCCTATATTGATGACCATTGTCAAGACTCTTGATTGCCTAATATAATCAAGAATCAAAATGGTTAAACATTTTTCTAAAACCCAATAAAATAAAAAAGAAGAAGGAGGAGGAGGAGGAGGAGGAGAAGAAGAAGAAGAAGAAGTCAACTTTCTCCCAATAACAAGTTATAAAGAGGAGAAAAGGTAGGACCTTCAACCTTTCCCTACACCTTAATCATTCCTTATTTAAAAGGGGAAAAAGGAAAAGCTAAGGGTAAGATTAAGAGAAGTTATTAGAGATATCAATTAATCAAGAGAAGGGAGATCAAGAGATGATACCTTTGTTTTCTAGTAGAAAAGAAAAGCCTAAGAGAGAGAAGAATAAAGTGCAACACTTAGAGAATTCAACCAAATAAAAAGAGAGAAAAAGGGGATCAAGTGTTGAGGATAGTGAATACTAGATCAAGAGGGAGGTTTCTAACCCCCCATGTTAAAAATCAGAAAGAGTAGAGAGAGAGAGAGAGTTGACTTTGGTTGAATGTGGGAAGGGGAATGATGAAAATGAGGGAAATGAGTGAATTCAGCTTGGAGAAGAGGTGATGCAGGTTAAGGGAGGTGTAGGGAGGCCTGCATGCAACCATGATTGCTAGAGAAGAGAGAAAAGTGACAAAAAGGGTGAGTAGGGGAAGAAGTACATAAAAGTATTTTGGGAGATTTTTAGCCAAATAAAATCATAGGATAATCTAAATAATGTAAAAAATAATCTCAAAGTACCAAAATATGCTTATTAGCACAAATATACTATAATTAGAAAATTTCATAAATATTGGAAGGATAATTGAAACCAAAATAGAAAAGGATCCACAATCACAACATAACTAATCAATCGATTAGGTAACCAATACACTAGTCATCTCAGTAATAAAAATGTAAGTCCCTAGTTATACCGGTAGATTGACACATCTGAAATTCACATATCTAACCAAACTTTAAGCCATTTTTGAAACCAATACCATTTTATTTTATATTAATATAATTTTGAAATATATTTTGAAGGATTTTAGGAAGAGGTATTATAGTTAGTATCAGAGAGCTTTATGAACTCAATTATTAGTAATGGTGCAAGGGTTATTTGTAGCTAAGATGATTTCTAGTTGTATAGTAGTTTCTTTCTATTAGAAAAAGTGACTCTTCGTGTACTATTGGAATTTGAATATCGGATTTACTAAAATAATAATAATTAATTTGTTTAGTGTTTTACAAGCCTTTTTTTTCAAAAATAAGAAGAAGCTAAATCTTAACTTATAACTCTAAGCTAATTTTCCATTCTTTTAATTCTTAACCAGAGTGTGTGTGTCTATATATATATATACACGATTTCCATAGTGAATGACTAGTATTACCAAATAGTTCTAGGAAAATTAGCTAGGTTTAAACAATTATATAGATTCAACTAATTCTATGATATATATATATATAAACATCAACATCTCTATTATTTTCTATTAATAAGTTAACATTTTTTTAACTTTATATTGAGGACCACATGCTTTTCATTTTTCATCAAAAAATAAATTTTTTATTTTATTTTATGTAAGGAATTTCCAATACCTCCTTCATAAAAAAAAATATTTTAAATATTTGAACTCTATAAAATACCTCAACATATATAATTGATTGTATCATCTTATTGACACATAATAGAGTAATACCAGAAATTTCAAAAATTGAATTTTTTTAATGATTTATAGAAAATCCTAAATTTTTTAAAACTTTAAATTTATGAAATAGATGAAATTATACCAAAGGAAGTCCTTTTTTTTAAATATTAGATTTAATAAAATGTTTCTAATTTCTCTGAAAATTCTAATTTTTAGACTCTTATTTTTTGTAAGTATGGTTCTTCTACATGAATTGTAGCTTTAAATTATTCTATATTTTATATGGAAGTTTTTTATTATTTTTTGTTCCAATTTTTACCGCATTACAATATTTAGATTATTTGTGATTTCTCATTTTTTAGAGGTTTTTAGAATGTCAAAATATGTGAATATTTATTTATTAATTTATATATTTTAATAATTGAAAATGTAATATAATAAATTAATTAACTGATATAGTCCATTATATATCTTTAATTAGATTTCATAAGTTCGACGAATTTAAACCTCTAGAGTCTCTTTGGATTGAGGTTAGGTGAGATTGATTTTTATGCAGCCTCATTTGATAATTTTTCTAAACTTAACCTAAGCTAGGTTAGATTAAATATTAACCTTGTTTAACATTAGTTCACCTCGAAATTATGAACCTTGTGGTTAAAGGTGGTTAAAGTCAATATTTTAATATTTTTTGGCTATTCACATCTATTTACACCAATCCAAACATGTTAATATATTATCCACTTAGGCTAACCTAATAAATACCTAACTAATAATCTAAAACATTTTTCTAGTTTTATATAACCTAGGTTTACCTACTTAATGTAACGTAACCTAGATTCACTTCGATCCAAATACATTATTAATTGTCAATGAGAAACTAAAAAAATGTTCATTCCCTATGAAAAACATATCTTAACATTCACTCATCCATATGTGATTAACTTTTAAAATAACCAGAGTTTATTTATATTCATAACAATAAACATGAAAGAAAAAAAGTTATAAAAGATTTATGATACACACAATACAACATAGTATGCTCCAAAATATTATATAATATGTGCCAAAATACACCACAATATGTTGTTAAAATACAACACAATATAACAAAATTATAGTATAGTGTGCTCAAGTATGACCATTACTTTTAATATATTCCAAATACGACATAATACAATTGAATATTGGATTGGATGTTTGCTTCCTAACCTGGTTTCATCATAGAAATTATTCTCTTTTTCACTACCTATTACCTATTAACATCATTTATAAAAAATATAATTTTGCGAAATCCAATCCCCTATCAAAATTTCATTTCATTTTTTTAAGACACCTTTGAAGTATTTAATTATAGTATTATATTTGCTTAAAAAAATTCAAAATTTTAAATATTTTAGGCACCATTCATTCTAAAATATACTTTAAATTCCTCAAAACTAAGAAAGACAAAAAAAAACTTCGATTGCATGAAGGTACTCCTAACTCTTGGGGAATCTTTCAATAAGGGGAACTAGTTCAAAGAAATATAGGGAGTAAATATTTGGAAAACCACTAATTACTATTTAGAGAAACAATGTACCATAAATTGCCTAAGTTATCCTTTCTAATATAGTTACCAACTTCTTTTATTACATTGTTAGCCAACATTCACTTCACTACCACGAGCGCACAATAATGACACTCCCCGACACTCTCCCGAAGATTGAGCATACACTAATCAGCTACCTTTTGGGATGGGCTTATGCCAGTATCATTCTCCTTGTGGGTTGAGTGCATATCAATATTGTTCCCTTAAGCTGTTCTTTATAATTTTCTAAGCAACTTCAATTTTATAATATAATTTCATGTAATTAAGACATCAAAAAAATTAATAAACATAGAGATGAATTAGATGCTAGTTAACTATAAATCTTAGTTTTATGAAATTAAGATAATGAATAAAATTAACAAATGCAGAAATGAATTAGATGTAAGTTAAAACAACAAACCTTAATTTTATGCAATTAAGATGACAAACAAAATTACCAAATATAGAAATGACATAGATGAAAGTCGAAACAACATATACATTGTTTTGGATGGAAGAGAAATGATAGTAGAGTGAAAAACAGAACGGAAAATTTAGTTCAGCTTAACGTACAAAGTTATACATTTTTTTATAATTTTTTATAACTAAGTATAGTGGACGAAGTAAATAAATAAAATGTAATATTAGTAGTTTAATTTTATTATTTTTATGCGGTAAATGTTTATTTTCTAAACAGTCGGTGTGGGAATATATAGTACTATTTTTGTAAAATTATTTTAAGAATATAAGACTCAAAATAATAATTAGATAATACTAAAATAAAATAAAATAAAAATATCTTAACAACTTAAAAGCTTAATCCAAGCATACGATATATCTTGACAAAAATACTATAATCCTGTAAATAGCCAACAATATTTTCTTAAATCTTATTATATTGTAATTATGATTATAATAATTGTAAACCCTCCTAAGGCGAAGGGGCGAAACCAAAGAAATGAAGAAAAGAAAAAGTTATAAAAATAAAATAAAATGAAGCGATAGCTTTCGGAATCCACCTTTCGATTATGTTCAAATTACCTATGCATTTCCTAGATCCACCTCTTCTTTTTTCTTTTATTCTCTCACACCCTCGTCCCGGATTGCAAATATTTCAACTGTGCCGGATCTCGAAATTTTTGTCAATTATCAGACTCAGAGCTTGAGATCATCAGAGTACTGGTTTTGAATTCAGTTGATTGTAATCGAAAGTTTTCAGAGCTTCAGAAAGGACCCAATCATGAATCCCTTCTCATCTGGAACGCGTTTGAGGTAATCAGTTGAAGGATTGTAATCTTATTTTCAGTTTGATTGCACGTTTGTTAGAGATGGAATTGTGTTTGCTGCTTATTATCATTCTTATGTGCAGAAGGGTCAGTGATTTAGAAAAACATACTAGGTAGATTGATACGTCTCCGTGATTGTGAGTTTTATTCAGTGGCATTGTGATTTTGGAGCTGTGCAGCGATAAATGATCTGCTTTATTGTTGTTTGCAGGGACATGATTCGGGCAATACGTGCTTGTAAAACAGCTGCAGAAGAACGTGCTGTTGTTAGAAAAGAGTGTGCTGCAATTCGTGCTGCGATTAGTGATAATGATCCAGATTATAGGCATCGTAACTTGGCTAAACTTATGTTCATTCATATGCTTGGTTATCCAACACATTTTGGTCAGATGGAATGCTTGAAGTTGATTGCAGCTCCTGGATTTCCAGAAAAGAGAATTGGTTATCTTGGCCTCATGTTGCTTCTTGATGAGAGACAAGAAGTTTTAATGCTGGTTACGAATTCCTTAAAACAGTATCCTAAGTTGCTGTGTACATCACTGATATTTTCATCATTGTTAGGCTGGATTTGATTTTTGAGGATTTTTATTATTTAGTTATAAAGTAGCTGCTCCCTTGACATGTTTTTATAGAGATCTCAATCATACGAACCAGTATATCGTAGGACTTGCTCTCTGTGCTCTAGGAAATATCTGCTCGGCGGAAATGGCACGGGACCTTGCACCAGAAGTGGAACGGCTGCTTCAATTTCGTGATCCAAATATCCGTAAGAAAGTAAGATTTGTATTTTTCTCATGAGGATTCTGATCCAAAGCTTTATGCTCCATTTGGTTCATGGAAAGTTTTAAAGAAAAGAAAGAAAATAAAGAGGAAAATAAATTTTTATGTTTGATTTACATAAGATAATGAAATAGAAAAAGGTTAAGGAATAAAATATTTAAAGATTAACTGTTTGATTTTCTTTGAGGGAAGTTTGAAGGAAAATATTTTTATTTTAATTTTCTTTTCCTTAAACTTTCTTAGAACTAGATAGAGCCTTAATGAATTATTCCAGAACAAAGTCTGCTTGCTGCAGGCAAACAAGGTTCTAGCTATAGCAAGCTTTTCTTTTATAATTTTCTTTTTCATCTTGTGAAAAAAATCACTTATTATTGGTGGTAATGTGTGAGCAATCCCCATTTTCTGTTTTGTTGTACTCTCTGTGCTTCTCCTACTCATTTGCTTGGAAAGAGTTCTCCATGATGTTTTGCTATATGATCTTCTTCTTTGTGGTATTCTCGAGCTTCTTGATACCTACTAATAAGTTTCGTCTGAATGATTCAATTAGCGGAGTTACGTATTACATTGCCTTGTTTGATATTCTCCAGATTTATGTTTTGGCTGACTTCGATTTTTTTTTTAAATTTTTTTTTTCTGTTTCTATTCCGGAAGGTCCACAATAATTGTGCAGATACTTCCTCCATCTATTTTATTTCTTTGTTTTTCTTCCCGTGACCTGCAGATTCCCCACAGTCTACTTCTCTTGTGCCTTATTCTTTCATCGAAGTACCTCTTTTTTATCTTTACCATGTAGCTGCCTTTGAATATAGCTCCTTAACACCGTAGATGATCATTTGAGATACACACTTGTCCATTGACCGTCCAGTGCCATGTGCATCATTTGACAAGGGCTGCTAGCTTTAAATTGATTTTCCTCATGTAAATCACTTGATATTCTGTCAGCTATATCTTAAATAACATGTTATGTGTCAAATAGGCAGCACTATGCTCTATAAGGATTATCAAGAAGGTCCCCGACCTGGCAGAGAATTTTGTGAATGCTGCGGCTGGTCTACTCAGGGAAAAACACCATGGAGTTTTACTGACTGGAGTTCAGCTATGTACAGAACTATGTTATGCTAGTGAGGATGCCCTTGAATATTTCAGAAAGGTAAATTCCCTAGATGTTTGTTTAGATTGCACCCAAAAGTGCATTATGTCACAGTGTGACTTGTTGAAAAATTTTACGTGACTTGACACAAAATGAAAGTTTGATGAATTTGACTTGGCCATGTTGACCACACTGGGCTCATGTGATTGGTGATTTGCTGAATTTGATTACTCTAAAATGGAAGAATAAAAATGGAATGAGACTGTAAGGGGTATCAAAAAATCAGGATGAGAGTAAACATTCTGCTGATATTATTTATTTCTTTTGCTCTGTGGTGCTGCATGTCTGACTTCCAGAACTCCTAAGTCTGATATAGTAATATTTGAATCAATTTGAAGTGAAATTTTAAACATTACTGTTCCCATTGTCAAGATTTATAATATGCGTGGGGTAAAATTTTTAGTGACTGGTATTATTTTAATTTGTATGGCTTGGAGAGAGGGCAATAAACTGGAATTTAGAATCTGGCATCATATGCAGCACAGCAGAAGCATGAATCCAATTTTAACCTTTATTAACTTGTAGTTTTTACCACTGGTTGTTTGTGGATCATCACTCTATCAGAAATGACGCCCAGTAAAGGATCTGATGGGGAAGTACTTTGCTACTTTCAAGGCATTATATCTAGTAGGAGTAGAGGAGAGACGGAAAAGTTAAGAAGTTAATTTTCCTTTGGCGACTGTAATAGAACTATTGTTATTACGAATCCACCTATAGAGTTTGTGTTTTCTTGGTTTCAGATGGAGGTTGGAGATTTTGATTAGTGGACTTCACAATGCTATTTTATTCCGGTCATCTTTGTGACAAAGCATTCTTTTCTCTTCTTTCTCGAGGAATCTCCTGAAGATTGATCTGATATTGGCTGTTGTACAATGTATGTTGGATCCCAATGATTTTACTGAACCAAGTTTTGTGTGACTAAGATGCCAAGAAAGATTGGACAAAAATTGGACCCTGAAGTCAGGAGGGTTGGCTGTAGTTCTATTGGAGGTAATCTGATCGGATAACCATTTTCACCATGTATACAAGGAGACTCCAATGTCCACTGAACATGATAAGTGCTGCAAGGACCCGGTTGAGTCATTGTCCTCATTATTACAACTCTTGTCAATTAATGCTCTTGTACTTTAGGACACCCCGTGTTTTGTACGAGATACGATGTAAATTTGCATGCAAATGACAGTAGGAAGAATTCTTCATCCAACCCAAAATGCTATGGTTGCCCATTCTCATAGATTCCTCGGTACTCCCTTTACCGGTGCCTAAACCCCATGCCCCCACCCCCTCATGTATTACCCTTGGCTCTTTTGAGCAAGCTTTGCAGCCTTTAGTTATGTTTTCTGTTAGTATATATTTGGCAAGTTTCAAAGCCTCAGTTTAGCTAGGGAGAAGTTCTAGACTTCATGCATTGAGGTCTTGAGGATACAAGTCCATGTAAATTCTCCTCAACCAGGCAAAAAACCTATTATATAGATTGCTAGAAGTTGCCATCAAAATTGCAAGGTTAAGAAATTCAAGGGGAAATGAAGAAGAAAATATGAAAATTGAATGTCTCTAAATCAATGGCAGTGTGTCCAACCATGTGTATGGAAGTCTTCCAGCCAACATATTGAGGATATTCAGCATTAATTTGTTGAAAGTTGGCTGGATCAACATTGTCCATGAAAATGTTAATTCTTTATGCTCTCACTCTCTCACTGGGTATCAGGAATGTATGTTAGGAAAATGACTGATAACTTGAAAATGTGGTGGTTTGATTTGGCTATTTTAAGAGAGTTTCTGAATTCATAATTTACCTTAGGAAGTTGACTAGTAGTGTAGCTGTTTGCCATGGTTGTCAAGTTTTAAGGATTAGTCATGAATTTGTAAAAGTGGTGTTTTTATTTATTTATTTATTTATTTATATTCACAGAAATGTACCGAGGGTCTGGTCAGAGTTCTGAAGGATCTTGTAAACAGTCCATATACGCCAGAGTTTGATGTTGCTGGAATCTCAGATCCTTTCCTTCATATCAGATTGTTGAAACTTTTGCGTGTATTGGGGCAAGGAGATGCTGAGGCTAGTGACTGCATGAATGACATTCTTGCGCAGGTTTGGGGCCAGTTTTTTGTTTTCTCTTTTTGTTTTTTGTAAGAAATAAATGACAATGTCAGAGCTGTTCTTTAGAGTTTTCAACAGACTTGGTTTCCTTCATTTTGTCAATGTACTTGCTTGTTGGATAATCGTCTTTGTGGCATTCTCTAACTTTTTTTTTTGCCTTCTTAGGTTGCATTCTTGTATAGATCTTGGGTATTCCAGGAAGAAACTGTGAATTTATCTGCTTGTTTGTCAATAGTTACTCTTTAATTTGTATACCTGATTGATAGTAGACGCTGCTTGCAATGTTCTGTCTTTTATTAATATCTTAATGCACAATCTTTGTGTATTTACTCTTAATGTCCTGAAACATTGTTTCTGTATTTTGCATGTTGTTATACTTTCATCTTTTTATCATCTTCTAGTTATCTAAGAGGAAGCAATTAAATCTGTCTTTGAGTGATTATAAATTCTAGTATTAACTTAGTTCTGCTCAGATTTCAATTTATCAACCGCATTATTTTGTTTCCTGTAAAGATTATGCACTTAAAGTATCCTCTATTAGTGCTATTCTACTTGCTATGCTTTACGTTGAGCAGTCCTTGTGTTATGTTTGTTAGATTTTGGCACTGAGTTTGCTTCTGCAGCACCAAGTTTGAGCCATTGGAGAGGCATTTCCCAAGTTTTATCAATTCCTTGTCAAAGACTCAAAGATCATTACTGAAGAATGATTAATATGCAGGGATAGACTTTGTTACTGTGCTACAAGAATCCTCTCTTGTGGCTATATTACCTTGATCTGATGTTACATTTTCTGTTAGGTGGCAACAAAAACCGAGTCGAACAAAAATGCAGGAAATGCTATTCTTTATGAGTGTGTTGGAACTATCATGAGCATTGAAGATAATAGTGGTTTACGTGTTCTTGCTATAAATATTTTGGGAAGATTCTTGTCAAACAGGGATAATAATATCAGGTAATATGCTTAGTTTAATATTCAATGATGCGAAACTTTCCCCATTCCTTTTCTTCACTGGTATTATATGTTTATTTCTCTATTTTGTGATAATGACCTAGCTTGCTAACTGTTTTGACAAGTAGAATGATAATATATTTCAAAATTTTAGTCTGATACCTACAGTATCTACAGGATTTATTTAGTTATAAGTGGTTTCTGGATCTTAAAGAAACCTTTTTGATGTCTGCTAATTAGCTAACTAAATAGTCTAAATTGATTTGTTAGGAGTTGGAAATAGAAGCTCCTTTTTTTTCTGAATCCCCAATCTAGTTTCGTTATCCAGGAAGTTCTCTTGGCTTGCATTTTGGTTTTTGCACAATCTTTTGTAAGAGGGGTAGGTGGTTGGGGATGCCACTTCATTTGGTCTGTGATACTTGCAATAAAAAAAATGAGCATGGGAATCTGAGTTCAGGGTATGCAGCTAGCAGCCTAGTACATAACTACTGTTGAAGGTAATAAGTGCATGGTTTTTTTGTTGCAGTTGTAGAATAAAGGTGAAAACCTGAAACTACATTCCACAAAGTGAAACTCAACTATGAAAGCACAGCAATTTAAAGTTTGGAATGCAATGACCTAAGTAGCATTGTATCTTTGTTAGCTAGTTGTTTCTACCTTGATATGTTTCCCCCAACTCCGAGTTGTCAAACATGTTGAGAAGATTTAGGAAAAAAAATCTTCATCGTATTCTAAACTTAATTTATTTAAGCAATCAATCCCAAATAATTTTTCCATTGGGAGTGTTTAAATTTTGTTCTGGTTTTGTAATGTTCAGGCTTTCTATTTGGTTGGCAAGAATCTCTGCATGTTACACTTTGTGGTTGAAGAAAGCTCTGTTAGTCTGTTTACCTGCTGTTACAGTTATTGACCAGATCTTCCTCTATTCCTATGTGGTCAATTTGCATATTGTTGCAGATATGTGGCTTTAAATATGTTGATGAGGGCCATCACATTCGATGCTCAAGCGGTGCAGAGGCATCGAACTACAATCTTGGAATGTGTTAAGGTAAATAGCTGAAGCATATGACTTCTGGAAGTTGTTATTTTGTGTTTGATTTTGTTTTTGGGAGACAAAGGGGGTGGGGGAGGTGGAGAGGGTTGGATGATGAGATTGAAGGACCTTCTTGAACGAAACCAGTATTTGAAGCAGCTGCTTAGACAAAAGGCCTGAAGGTTCATAAGATAACCATTATTTGGATTAGTTTGGTCAAACTCTGGCACCTACTCTACATGACCTGTCGTTATCATTTGAGAAATTACTTATGAGTGGAAATAGTAATTGAGATTTGGTGTAGCTGATTCAGATGGATAACTGCTTACCTCATCTGTTGTTGCCTTATTATCTATCCTATAATTTACTTTTCATTTATTTCACTTTGGTGTTGCCTAGGCTGACCTGGTTTCTCTTTCTCCACTATTCTTTCCTTTGTGACTTGTAGCCTAGCTTCTCATGTCTAGGCATCTTCACTTCTCCCATTGACTCTCAATTCCACATCTCATGGCTGGCCTAGTTTTTCTCTGTCTGCAGATTCAAAACTAAAAGATTCCAAATATAGATCCTACACCAAAGATTTCTTCCTAGTTACTCCTCTCTTTCTTCGATATAATTTCTGCAAACCTAAGGAGCTGCATGTAATTGCACATCATGTCATAATTTAGCGTCTCAAATATATGAATACAAAACTCTATGCTGAAGACTTGAGAAATTGTTGAAGGAAAATTGAAGTTGTGGGATCTGCAAAAGCTGTGTAAAATTTATAAACAGTTGAAGAAGCTTAACTTACTGGTTCTGTTAAGTCTCCAACCATAACCATTCACAAGGGGTTATCCACAACTCTAACATTGTTTTTGTCCTTTCTTTCCATAACCATCCGGCAAAAAGTGCTCGGTTTTTGGGATTATACTTTAGGCTAATGTTTAAACCATTTGACTCAAAATTAAAAATAATACCCAAGTGTAACAAGGCAGAAACTGATGTAGATTTGCATCAAATTCCCAAGGTGTAAAGAGTATTGATGTTGATGGCCATTTTGCTTAAGGGGTCAAAAATTGAACTGGTGATGGTGTGATGCCTGATATGCGAATTGTATCATGTTAGCATGTGCACGTTGGGAGCAGGAATCTTTTGTTGACTGTATCCTGCTAATTACATGGCCATCAACTAGAGGGATGTAGTTAATATATTACTTTGGAAGTGCTGTGAATGTTTCTTCATGAGGAATCAGATGCTACTGTAACCTCTGAGACTTGAATTTTGTGTTTTTACCCCTGACAGTGTACTCTTCAAATCTAGTGATTCATTTTTCTTATCGTATGTACTTTTCAGGATTCAGATGCTTCAATTCGGAAAAGAGCCCTTGAACTTGTTTATCTTCTTGTCAATGAAGGCAATGTAAAGCCTTTGACAAAAGAATTAATTGAGTATATGGAAGTAAGTGACGATGACTTCAAGGGAGATCTTACTGCCAAAATCTGTTCTATTGTTGAGAAGTAAGTTTAATGCTCGCCTAGTTTTAATTTATTTTTTGCTAAATTCAGCCTTCTTATTCTTTGACTATTTGTTCGATGGTTAAGCATCAATTAGCGATTTAATCAGTACGATAAAAACCAATGCTTAAGGCGTCAAAGAGTCGATCTATGTTGACTGCATGCTTCATTAGAAGTAGAAACTCCCATGTGGTGCTAAGCTTTTTTCTTGGAATTAGTTTTCTTGATGTAAAATATCCTACGTTCTGCGCATATTTATTCCTTTTAAGGGATGTTCATATAATTTATGCATTTGTTATTTGTCATTGCATACTAAATTGACAAGAGTCCATATTTTCAAAAGCACAAGCACATTTGGTGAGATATCCCTTGCATATAAAAGATAATTTTTGTTTATAGCTCAGGTTAAAATTTTGTTAATTGTTTGATCTTCAGTGAATATTAACAAATGCGGGAAAACATGTTTGCAGTATAAGGCACTAGGTGAAGGTTGAAGAGTAACTTTTCTGTTTCAGGGATCAAAGTCCTTTTCTTAATCGCTAGTTTTTTATTAAGTTGATGTAGGGTTGGGAAAATGAGAGAAGAATCATGAGAAGGAAATGATACTAAATTCAATATCTATTCAGTAATTTATTCGCTAGTTATTAATTTATCCAAGTCTGGCATACAGCCCTATGTATGGGCTAATGTAAAACATAGATCTCAAAATGGTAAGACCTAATCAGGCAATAAAACTGCATTCAGTATTTGGGTGTTGTGAACAATATTTTACATGTCGCAATGTGTTTTTTTTCCCGACGATAAATATCAACATATACATGAATGAAATTTTGATAAATATCGATGCACATTGGCTATTTTCTTATGTAGTTTCATTTTCACATCACGTATTAGAAATTTTGTGTATTGGCAAGCTCAAAATCTGATATATATTGGGAATATATTGGTGTATCAGCCAATATTTTTTTTCATAGAGTTAATCTTGAAAAGCTATCCACAAATGAATCAATTTCTTATGTTTAAACTGATATTTGTTCTCGAAAATTCATTTCTATCTTTAATATTACATCATTCTTCTGCACCGAAAGACAATTTAACCCTGGACATGAGGACAAAGGAAACTATCAAGCATGACAAGGGCCATGTCACAATGACTGTTCTTATGATTCCAAGTTGCATTGCATGCGGAGAATTCTTCCATGATACCTAGAAATGACAAAAACAACCTTGCGAATGCAGAAAACTCAGCGTCATGGATGGATGCAATATCATCTCAGGTGGAACTAGGGTAACTCAAGCTCCTTTGAAGTTTGAACCTGCAAACATGCCTTTGGAAGTTGACAGATAACCCACACTGAAAATGGGACTAATGCCCGGGTCCCTTTTTTTCTCCTCAAAGTCTCATACGAGCCCATGACATGTGCTCCATGACAAATACACCTTCATTAAATTTGTTGTCCCTAAGATGCAAATCAACAAGTTTGTATTTTGTATTGTTAAACAATCTTATTTCTGATCTCTTCATGCAAATTTTGAAGATATCAAGCAACAAAAGGAGTTGCACGGGGGAAAGGGCCCCAAAGTCAATAGGATCACGTAACACGTAACAACAAACAATCTCAAACATATTCTTTCATGTGAATCTATTAAAGGCATTATTGTCATGGGTAGCATTAAGGCTCCGTTTGGATTGGGGTGAATCGAGGTAGGGGTAAACATTAAAAATTAACCTAGGTGAAGGGAATGGAGGTGAATCGGGGTGAATATTTTAAAATTCTGTTTGGATGATATTAACCTAACCGGGGTGAATGTTTTAAAATTTTCATTTAAATTGAGGTAAATGAAGATTATAATAATAAAATAAATGATATTTATACCCTTGTATTAAATAAATAAGTCATATTGAGGGGTATTTTAGTCCTATCAAGTCAAAAATTTACTTTTTCTTTCACCTTCACCTCCGTTACCCCCGAAATCGGAGGTTAATAAAAACGAGGTTAATCGAGGTGAATGGAGGTGAAACATTAACCTCGATTCACCTAGGTAAAATTATTAACGTGATACCCAAACGGGGTGAATCAATTCATCTACCTCTATTAACCTCCTTCCACCCCAAAACAAACGGAACATAAATGCGCGAGGTTCTTTTCTACAAGACAACAGTAAATGTCACCTAAATATTTGATCACTACCTCAGTTTGTGGATGATGAACAATAAATCTCAAATTGATTTTACCCATGTAATAAATTATTGGCCGATATACTGATATATTGGATTTTTGGCATGCCAAAAATGCAAAATGTCTGATCATATGCATATGGCAGATATGATACCTTTTAGATGATAATTCCCAATATTTATTGATATTTTTATCCATATTTGTTGGTATTTAACGGATATTTGTTGCGGAAAACAATAATAAATCACGCTGCGACAACTGGAACATATAGACTATTGTTTGTGATACCGGAATGCTACGATTGCAACACCAATTGCTACCTTGATTGTGGTTTTATTGTCTTGTCTTATTGAGGGACTAAAATTGTCCCTAAAATCAATGAATCTAGAATTTCTTTTGGGCACTATAGAACAAGGGAGACCACAGCCTGGCTATTTCATGACAAATTAATATAGTGACATGGGTATATAATAAGATGGGCCATCTTAGAAGTATCATCTACCATGACAAGGATCAAATCATGTTCTCTATGAGTCTTCTGGATACCTAGAATTTAATCCATGCTAAGATTTTCTATGACTCACGAGGGACAAGCAAAGAAGTAGCTAGACCTATGCTCTACTTTTTGTTTTTTCTAATTGACAAGTATGACCTTGGGATAAAACTTGCTTGGCATCGTATTGTCGAGCAGGTTAACTGATTTGATTGCTCATCGAAGTTATGGTGCCATATTTATGTCCTATGCTAATCTCAACAAGAAATTTCACTTACAAATGGCTCACTCAAAGATTGTAAGATGTGATAATTCATAAGCCTCATAATGGTGTTAGAGACATCAGATAACCCAAGAGGCCACATAAACCACTAAAAAAATCCTCATTATGTCTTAAAAGCATTTTTTCACTCATCATTCGGTATAATGTGAATCATGTGGTACCCACTGCATAATCAATAGTAATAGTTAGAAATAGTTATATGTAGGAATGAAAAGACTTCACTTGACAATTATCTTATGATGACTTGACTATCAACACATGTCATCTAAGATCCAATTTTATTTGGAGTGAGGAAAGTGGGCGGGCTCATGCCGTGTCAGATAAAATCTTACGAAGAAGTTCCTTGACTTGCATATTTAGTCCCGCATGCTCACTAGAGTTCATTCTATAGTGGGAGTGATTAGGTAACTACAACCAGGAGCAATGTCAATGGCATGTTGAATATCCCTCACATTGTTAATTCCTCAAGCAACTCATCAGTCATCAAAGTCTTCTAACAGATTACCAAAACCTCAGACATAAGAGGAATGAAACCTTGCGAGTGATTTACTTATGCATGAAGAATAACACAAACCTAAGGCACGATAAACATCGGTATCAAAATGATGATGCCTAGTCCTCAAAAACTAAATATTGAAAGATAGCACGAAAGTATAAAAAAAAAAGTAAATATCTTTCTATATATAAGCCTACGCTAATACTTTATCCAAAAAAAGTTTCTGTCTTCTAAGACTACCTCAGAAGTCCTGGTCACTCATATATATAACTGGGGTTCTTCTTAATAGCATGAATGCCGCATATATGTATTTGTCAAGCTAAGGCATATACTTTTCTTTGTAGGTTTTCTCCAGAGAAGATTTGGTATATTGATCAAATGATAAAGGTTCTGACTGAGGTATGCACTTTGTCACGACTGTTTGTTTGACTTTCACTTGTTCTGCAACTGTCTTTGCTAGGATGAGTATGTCTTATTGTTGGTCTCTGTGTTTCCTTTTGAGATTTCATTTGCCTTGTTGTAAAATGCTGAACACTATGCGTTTACTACCTTAGTTTTGTTTGCATTGGAATGGTCCTCAATCGTGTATTCTGATTCCTGCATTCTGGAATAGGCTGGAAATTTTGTTAAGGATGATGTATGGTATGCGCTGATTGTTGTGATAAGCAATGCTCCTGATCTCCATGGATATGCTGTTCGGTCCTTGTATAAAGCTCTTCAAGCATCGATGGAGCAGGTATAATTGCTTACTGTTGCATGAAAATGAGAGTAATTTTTAAGATGCATTTCTCTGAAGTTAATCAGGGTACATAACATACAGATGCATCTTCTCGATTATTTTACTCTATTAGGGAACTCTTGTGAAAGTAGCAGTTTGGTGCATTGGAGAATATGCTGATATGTTGGTCAAAAATGTCGGAATGCTCAACATTGAGGACCCGATAACTGTGAGTCCATCCTTATCTGTTCTGGCTCAACTTTTTCAATTTGGACAGCTTGTGGACTGCCAGCTAAATCGAAACTATGTTTTACTTTATCAATGTTTTCCACATTGTCTTTTATTACTTGTTCCATATATCTTCGTACTGCGAATAACTGAAGCATATGGCTTATGTTGTCTTTGACTTTTGTTGTGATTGCTTGAAAAGATAGTGTACATTTTGGAAACATATATTTGTATCAGAGACCCTGAAAAGGAACAGATTTGTTGTACCAAAGAGGCTGTATCCTAGTAGTTAATACTAGAGGTTTGGATAGCAAAGGTCTTAGGTTTCAAGTTCAAACACCCTCATGTAGTATGCTATGTCAAAAAACAGTCTGCAACTAGCCCTAGGCTAGTAGAGGTGAAGATGTCTTGACTTCACCATAGGGGTTGTTACTTTACTTTCTTTGAGGTTTGGGTGCCTTAGGTCTTAGGGTCAAACATCTTCATGCAGCATTATGTGGGTATTTAATAAAACAGTGCAACTAGCCCTAAGTTAGTAGGGGTAAAGATATTTGGACTTCCCCAGACCTTTTTCAATGACGAGATTCATGGGGATTGTTACTTTACTTTCCTTAACTTCTTTTAGATAATGTTAATGACTAAGTTAGTCTTCTTGATTGTCAGTCCGGAAATAATTATCATGGTCAATATGTGCTTTATACCATCCTGATTTCCTTCCATTGTAAATCAGGTAACGGAATCTGATGCAGTGGATGCAGTTGAGATTGCCATCAAGCGACATTACTCTGATATGAATATTCGGGCTATGTGTTTGATTTGTCTACTGAAGCTTTCCTCTCGATTTCCATCCTGTTTGCTGTAAGTATGATGTTTCATCCTCTTGCTGCAGGCTGCTTCTTCACATGTCCATGAAATCTGGATTAGGTGTTCACCTCTTATCTGTTGTCCTGCTGCCTTTTACTATTATTGTTACTCTCTTTTTTAGTGGATTGCATGTCAAGTTGTAGTCTGCTGATCAGCATTGCAAGGTTCTGTTCAATTTGATTAAGTGTGCATTCTGAACAGCATCTTAGGACATATCAATTGCACTCTCTTGCAGTGCCAGTTTGACCAGGCAGTTGAAATTTCTATTTTCTCTGGAATTGTGATTCCTAATATTCTCTGGAATTGTGTCATCTTCCTCTGTTCTGGTCTTTAGTTCCTCTTCTCTTGATCATGCTGCTCTTCATATGTTGGTTTAACCACTGTAACAGACTATGTATATTTTCACTTTTGTTTCTCACACAAATTTTATCAGTTTTTCATTCTATAATCTGGGAAAAGTAAAAAACTACTCTATTTTATAGAGAAAGTGTGAATATTAAACCCACTTTAGTGGGTGTTATTGGAGTGGAAAACTCTACCTCTCTTATATAGTCTATTTGGAATGGATGAAACTATTTTTGAAAAAACACCCAATTTTAGGTCTTTGTTCAGACTATAATGGATATTCTCTTGAAAAAGATTTTTGTTGAATACACTATATAACTGACGTAAAATGTGAAGGTATCTTTCTCCCTTTCATTATGCCCATACCAAACAAGCACTAAAATAAAAAATCCTGACAACCTCTTTGAAACATAAGGAGGTTTAAGATGCTGAGTTTTCTTGGATATTATTATTTCCAAGTTTCTGGAGATGAATATTTTCCTTTCAGCTTTGATCAATTCTAGTTTGAGACAGTTGTATGACGCTATGGTCAAGTATCTGAAAGGTGATGCAAAGCAAACAGAGAAGAAAAAGGGGAAAAAAAGTGAAGTGTATGCTTTTGACCTTTTACTTCCTGTTTCTGTGATGAAGTTGCTCTTTCTTGGCTGATTCTTGGTGCCATCCATACATTTCTAATCTCTTTGGACACTGGGTAACTACTTTCTGTGGAATTTCTTGATATTTGGCTTGTCATATATGCAAATCATCATACATGTTTCTGTCACATTAAATTTGATCACTTGTGCTGTTTTTGGAAGCCTTCTCATTTATAATGCTTGCTTCTAGCAATATCCATATACTAACCCTCTCAAGCACAAAGTGTTCTCAGAATGAGTGCTCTTGAATCCTGTTTCCAGGATAACAAAGGATATAATTGCTCAATACAAAGGCAGTCTTGTCCTTGAGTTGCAGCAGAGGGCCATAGAGTTCAATTCAATAATCGGAAAACACCAGAATATTCAGTACGTACTGACTGTATCTTCTTTGTATCTCATTTTTGTCCGCCTTTTTTGACTGCTGTTCATGATGGCATGAAAGAACTTAATAACTCTGACTTCTGTTGAATTTATGTTCAGATCTGCCCTGCTTGAGAGGATGCCTGTTCTGGATGAAGCAACCTATAGTGGAAGGAAGGCTGGATCCTTGCCAGCAACTGTATCAAGTTCTAATGGTCCTTCATTGGATCTTCCAAATGGAGTCGCCAAACCTGCTGCTGCTCCTCTTGTTGATTTACTTGACCTGAGTATGGATGATGCTCCTACACCTAGCGCATCTGGTGGTGATTTTCTTAATGATCTGCTTGGGGTTGATGTATCACCAGCTCCAGCTCAGTCAGGTTTGATTTTCTATATTTGCATGCAAATATGTTAGTCTCTCGACCTCTGTGTATATCATCACTGTAACTATTGCACATTTCAGGGAAAAGATATTTTAAGCCTGCAATTAAGCAAATTTGAATAGAGTTTAGTTTTACGTTTGACAAGATTGGTGTGGGTTGTAAAAAATGCAAGTCACATTAATGAGATTTGATTCTTTCCAGATTTCTAGCTGACTTCAGAAGTTTCAGCTGGGCAAAGAATTCCCTCTGCCCCTACTGTATGCATGAGATCTTGTAGCACTTACCAGCGAGCCCCTTTCTTACGACTCATACCTCCCTAAATATGGTGACATTCAAGTTTCAGACGGGGTGGGGGGAGCAAATTTACCGTGCTACTTTCTTTATCATAGTAATAATATTTTCCATCTGAATTATATTTTTCTTGAATTTCCTGGAAGAATGACAAGTTGATTTCAGTCTCTCTCTTCTTAAATAAGAAAGGAAAGTGGGAGAGAGAGAGGGAGAGAAGATAGATTCTTGTTGGTTACAGATCTACTGTGCTATTTTCTGTATTATATTATGGTACTTATATATATATATATATATATATTGTGTGTGTGTGAATCAATTGAGCGCAAATTGATATTCTTCAAAATTCTAAATGTATATGCTTATATACTGCACATTTTTATTGTGCTACTTGCTGCTTTCAACTTTAGGTGTTACTCAGAATCAAAAGACAGGTACAGATCTGTTGCTAGATCTTTTGTCTATTGGGACTGTCTCAACTGCTCCGGACATTTTATCTTCTGGCCAAGAAAACAAGCCATCAAGTGCAACATTGGGGACAGTGACATCACTTTCGTCTGGTTCTTCTCAAGTGTCTTCTCAAAATGGAGCTGCTCCTAAGATTGATCTACTGGATGGCCTTACTACTAGTTCTCCTTCACCTGGTATTTTTTTTTAATTTTTTAATTCTTTATTTTTTTGTTCATAAATCTGTGCCCAGATACTGATTTGCTTTCTGATATGCAGAAACTAATGGTCCACAATATCCATCCATAGTTGCCTACAAGAGCAGCTCCTTACAGATAACATTTAACTTCTCAAAATCTTCTGATAGTCCACAATCAACATCAATCAAGGCTACTTTTCTTAACTTATCACCCAACATCTTCTCCGATTTCATATTTCAGGCTGCAGTTCCCAAGGTACAACTGAACAGATAGTGATAGTTTCCCGCTTTTGCTTTTGAAATATATTATTTTCAAGTTCTGAATATATTATGCATCAATTTGTGTAATTATCTCCTCCTGGTTCGTTTTTTCTCAACCAAAGTTTCTGTTTTCATACAACCATTACTTTAGAGAGAACATTGTCATCATAGCTTTCACAGGTAAAAGAGAGTAAATATAATACCTGAGACTGTACAAATACACTGGGCATACCCAGGGGCAAAAAGGATAGGCTACCGCAACCTGGTAGCTCTATCAAGGCAAAAAACAACTTAGTACAACCAGGGCATGCTAAGCAAACCTAGACATAGAGGTTTACATTTACATATCCTTGAACATAGTACTGTAAACATAACTTTTAATTTGTACTACCAACCCTCTAGTATCAAGATCCCTAAAGTCAAACGCAGCTGCATCGCGAGCTCTCCATATAAGATAAGTCGAGGCAGCTAGCGTCAGGGCTCGAGTTTTAGTCATCAACTTGTTGCACTTCCTCCTTCTTCTCACAGCCCGCATAGCACTAGAAAGAGAAGTTGACCCTCTGGAAATACCAAGCCAGGATCGTATATCATTCCAAACACCCGCAATACTAGGGCAATCAAAGAATAAGTGTTCGTGACTTTCAATGCCCGTATGACATAAATAACAAGAAGAGCAATCCTGAAGGAATGATAGGCGATCCCGTGTATTCAGCCTTTTAAGGAGAGTAAGCCAAAAGATGAACGAGTATCTTCGGGTTTTACAATATTTCCAAACGATATCATGATTGATCCACTTGTGTGCTTTAGGTCTGAAAAATTCATAAGCAAGCTGAGTGGAGAAGTTATTTCCCATCTTCCACGACCTAAGACATTCCCGAGCCTTATCATGACTCCTCTCTTGGTTAACAATAATATTATAAATACCATGGATTTTCTTCATAAAGTGAGAATTTATTTCCTAGCTAACGTTAGCATAGCTTTCACGTTATTGGGGATGGTGGTCCACTTTTAGACTACGTAGATTAGAATCAGAAGGGTTCTTACTTTCATATGCTTTGTTCATTCCCCTCTTCCACAATAGTCTCTGTTAGAAAGAACATTTGGCAGCCAAATTATTGTCCACTTAATCATTCATTCCACTTCACGTGCCATATTAAACATCTTTAGAAATACCCTTAACTTATCACATTTTATAATAAAGTATTCATTAAAAAACATAATAAGATTAAAGCATATCCAAATGTTAATATATATCAATTTATTCATCTTCATTTTGACACTTAATATGCCAAATAGAGCATCACCTTGAGCAGTGGCGGAGCCAGACTTTTAATCCCATGGTGTCCCGTAGTGTCATGTACGAACACATAAAATTAATACATATTTTTTTCAATTTTTAATTTTTTTTTTCATATTAGCTATAAATTTTCCTGCAAATGACATCAAATACAAATGTATTTGCAATTATCATAAGAATATATTCACTTACCGATTTCTCATTAAATTTTATACCTTGATCTTAAAAAAATTATAGATAATTGGGGTAATTTATTTCATACAATTTAGTGACTAAAATAATTAGCTTGATTTTGTGTCTTTCAATTAAAACTCAAACGACTTATCAAACAATAAAAATATTATAAAAATGATAAAGGAAATATCCATATTTAATAATAACAATATCAAATATTTAGAATCACTAATCAATTTATTTACTAGAATCACTTATCAAAAAATTTAATGAATTAACTAAGAAATTTACTAAAACTTAATTAATAATATAATTTTATAACGAACTAATTCAAAAACTAACTAATAAATTAAACAATTCAATCTATAAATCTAAAAAAATTGATTTCTACAAACTAATTTTGATTTCTACCTAATTAATATACCAATTTTTGTTTTCTACATTAATAATATTAATTAGAATTTCTATAAACTAAAAAATATAATCAATTAATATAATAAATATAAACAAATTAATTGCATTCTAATTTCACAAATTTATAAATTTATGATAAATAATTTAACAAACTAAAAATTAACTTAAATCTTACCTAATCAACTTGTGGGTTGGCCGGTTGGGACATGTTGTGGCTCCATTCCTGGCTCGATTGAAGATTGAAGAATGAATGAAGGCAGGCAGGCAACAACCAGCAGTTGCAGACTTGCAGGCTGCAGTAGTTGTAGACTTGTAGGCTTGCAGCTTCTTCTCTTGGGTGCCTCCGGTGGCGCGCGGCAGGCGGCAGCGGCCTAGCAGCGACCAGCGGGCAACAGGCAACAGCACTGCAGGCTGCAACACCAGGCCACCAATGCACTGTGCAGTCGCACCATAGTAGGCTGAAAGAAGAAGAATGGGCGGTGTTCGGCGGCAGAAATTGCGAGCTCCGAACCTCCGGCGGACGGCTGAGTTGCTGAGAGTTATGTGTTGTGTGCAGGGAGTGTGCTGGCATCGTGCGTCGAGGAGGGTCGAAACCGCAGGCAGGCAGCCAGGCCAGCAGGAGTCGAAGAGGAGGGTAAGGGTTGGGGGGGGGGGAATTCATTAAAACGACGTCGTTTTGATGATGTAAAAAAATTCAAAACCAGTCATCTACGGGACTTGATCCTGCGACCATTGACGTCGATACACGGGACACCCAATGTGTCCAACCATTCATCCATTTTGATTATTTGTCATAGTGTCCTGCATAATTAATATATATCGAATAACTAAAAATCAAGCATATTTTTACCTTCCGAGCCAGGGCTCCGTGGTGTCCCGGGACACCATGCGGAAGCCCTGGCTCCGCCACTGACCTTGAGTATTATATACCCTTCATATGTTGTCAAAGTTTGCTGGCTTTGTCAGCTTTCATATTTTCAGCAGATGTACCTCCCAAAATCTCTTATATTATCTTCATATCTTCCTTGCAAGGACTGAGCTAGTGATGATGGTGAGTTAGTGGGTTTTTTCCTTGTTGAAATATTATTTATCAAAGTGAGGTTTTTATTTTTCTGAGTTTGATATCATCCATGATAGTAGGATTGTTTATGTTGTTCGATAATCCAACATCAAAATTGATTTGATCTGAAAAATGAAACAACCGATCACATTTTTTTTTAATTTTTAAATTAAATAACCGATCTGGTCAATAAAAAATTAAATAAATTAGATATTGATTTGAAAAATATAAATAATATCCGATTCAATAAATTATATACATATGTGCGTGTATATAATTTAAAAGAGTGTTTATTGTAAGTAAATTTTAAACTTTTTAATTATTATTTTTATTAAATATTATCCAAAAATTGAAATTACTAATTAATATAATGTAATTTAAGACTTGAATCAAATCAGTAGACTAGATTGGTTCAAATTGGATTGGTTTATTATTTTTGATTGAATAATCTTTTATCTAATATTTTTTTCATTTGTGGTCTGCTTGACGGTTAATTATAACCGATAGATTATTTGTTATCTGATCCAAAACTTTAGATATGCAAAGCTTTTTATTGACTATCTAATCTTTGAATACCCCTACATGAAAGGGTATATGACACCATATGGATGTACTTTGTCTTCTAGTTTTCTACTCATGGACAATCAAAACAACCTGTTTAGACGTCATCATTGGTTTTAGTGATCTTATGTGGTGTTGTGAGTAATTTTTTCCTCCCATGATCTTTGAACAATGCCTTTGTAACAATAGAGAATTAAACCGTTGTGACTCTCTTTTCTAATTATTTCTTAACTTCTGTACATCAGGCTCATAGGTAACAAAACTTTCTAAATTACAGAGAGAAAAGATACTAACTGATTCCTAGGCTCATAGGTAACAAAACTTTCTAAATTACAGAGAGAAAAGATACTAACTGATTCCTAATAATCTAGAGCTAATATATTTCCTAATAATGAGGACCAAGTCCCATGGTACAACCCTTATCTTCCTATAATATCTCTAAACAAATATTATAATTATAAACTGCTTCGGCAGTTAATGTTTCAACACTCCCCCTCAAGCTGGCATGAATATATCACTCATGGCAAGCTTGTTGACTGACTTATCATATTGTGCCTTAGGAAGTCATTTGGTGAGTATGTATGCTATTTGACTAATAGTGGGTATGTAAGGTATGCATATCTTCTCCTTGATGAAATCTATGTGTTTTGTTCTGTCATATAGTATTAGATTGTGAGCTATTGAAATAGCTGATTTGTTATCACAATAGACTTTAACAGGTACAGGTGTATGAACCTTTAGTTCATTAAGAAGTCTTTTAACCTATAACACCTCGCAAAAACCATGGGCAACGGCATGAAATTTTGCTTCTGCACTTCTTCGTGCCTTAACACTCCGCTTTTTGCTTCTCCAAGTAACCAAATTTCCTCATACAAAAGTGCGGTGACTCGAGGTAGACTTTCTATCATTTATATCATCTGCCTAATTTGCATTTGTGTAGGCTTCAATTTGGACATGACCACCGCTTTTGAACAAGAGTCCTTTTTCTGAAGTTCCTTTCAGATATCTTAAGATTCTAAACACAGTTTTAAAATGAATAGGTCCAGGCGAATGCATAAGCTGACTTATGACACTCATCGCAAAGGCTATATTAGGTGTTGTGTATGAAAGATAAATTAATTTTCCAACTAGTCTCTGATAGCGTCCTTGATCCACTACCTCATTTGCTGCCGGTGCTTTTAGTTTAACATTTGGATCTATCTAGTTTAATATTTGGATCTGTTGAAGTTTTTGCAACTTTAGATCCTATCATCCCAGTCTCTTTGAGTAAATTAAGAATGTGTTTGCATTGGTTGATGAAGATTCCCTCATTTAATCTTGCAAATTCCATCCCAAGAAAATATTTAAGCTTCTTGAGGTCTTGATTTCAAATTCGGCCTGTAGCTTATTTTTCAACATGTGGATCTCAGATAGGTCATCCCCAATCATGATAATATCATCTACATATACTATCAAGATAGCTATTTTTCCTTCAATGGAATGCTTAAAAAACAAAGAGATCAAGTTGACTTTATGAGAAGTCGTGTCTCCTTACTACAGTTCCAAACCTCTCAAAAAACAAATTTGGCCTCTTGGTGATTGCTTTAGCCCATATAGTGATTTTCTTACTCTATAAACTGTCTCTTCTGAGACTTTCTTCAAATCTAGGTGGTGGGTCCATGTAAACCTCATCTCTGAAGGCATTTTTTATATCAAATTGATGAAATGGCCACTTATAATTGACTGTGAGGGAAAAAAGTATTCCGATAGAGCAAAATTCCCTTGGTAGTCTATACCATGAGTTTGAGTAAATCCTTTTGCTACAAGTGTTGCTTTGTATCTCTCCACACTTCCATCAGCTTTGCATTTCATTGTGAATGCCCATTTACATCTAACTGTCTTCTTGTTCTGGGATAAATTGGTAATACTCTACGTGTTATTTTTCCTAAGAGCATTCTTTTCTATTGAGCTATCCTCCAATTCGGATCATCTAACGCTTCCTGTACATTTCTTGGCACAAATAGATTAGTGATTCTAGACACAAAAACTCTATGAGTATGGGATAATGTTTTATACGACAAGTAGTTTGCAATGGAGTGTTCTGTGGAGGCTTGGATACCTTTTCTTAATGTAATTGGAAGGTTAAGATCAGGAGTGGTCAGATTAGTTATATCAGCAGATAGAGGAGAACTATGAGTATCCTCTGAGTTATAGGACCTTCACTTGGTAAATTGGATTGAACTTTTGCTGGATTAATGACTGGGACATCAACTCATTTGTGAAACTCCTTCCTGGTATAAACCTGAAGCTCAGCGTTATGATCCATTTGCAAAACTTCTCCCCGTCTCTGATACAATATCTGGTATTCTCAGATTGAGGGTACTATCAATAAGTTCCACTCTTTCGGCTAATGTTTCAACCGAAGGTTCTGGAAGAGGAGGTAAAATAGGTAAAGTTTTTCAAAAATTGTCTTCCTTGTCGGTGTTCTTTCCTTGAAGAGAATTTTTATGAAAAAAAGATTGGTCCTCAACAAAGTGGACATCTGTACTCTCAAAAAATTTCTCTATAACGTGATTAAAGCATTTGTAACCTTTTTAATTAGACATATAACTAAGAAAAACACATTTTTCAGCTTTTGGATCCAACTTTGATCTAAAAACATTTGGTATATAAACATATCAAACACAACCAAAATCCTTAAAGGGAGATCCGTAGTTATTCGAGATTTTGGAAAGCAGCCTTTTAGAACCTGCAACGGTGTTTCATAATTCAATACTTGAGACGCCATTTTGTTTATTAGATAACAGACAGTGAGGAGTGCATTTCCATAAAGATATTAAGGAACATTCATAGTGAACGTAACAACTCTAGCTACTTTAAGAAGGTGCCTGTTTTTTCTTTCTGCAATTCCATTTTGTTGACGTGTGTAGTGATAATTTGATTGATGAATAATTCCTGTTTAGGTTAAGAAAGCTCCTAAATATTTATTAAAGTACGTAGTCCCATTATTTGATTGTAAAATACCAATCTTAGTTTGAAATTGATTTTAATCATAAAGAAAAAGTCATTGAATCTCTATTCAACCTCAGATTTTCTTTCCAATAAGTAGACCCAACAAGCGTGTGACCATCCATGAAAGGGACAAACCATTTTTTTCTAGAGAGTATTAACCTTAGATGGGCCCCAAACATTACTATGAAGCAGATAAAATCGTTTAGAACTAGAATAGGGTTTTATAGGAAAAGAAGCACGATGATCTCTAGTCAAGTGACAAGCCTCACAATGGATATTTGAATAATTAATTCCTTTGAACAACTTAGGTAACAATTGCTTGAGATAGGAAAAACTAGGATGTCCTAACTTTATATGCCATAACATAATTTGATCATAGACAGAGCTTGAACTTGTAATACTTAAACCTTGAGTTTCTTTTATAAGCGGAAGTAGTTTCATCAAAGTAGTAGAGTTGATTTATTTCTCTAGTAGTTTCAATTGTCTTCCCTAAGCTATGGTCCTAAAAAACACAGATGGAAGGAAGAAAAAGGATGGTGCAGTTAGTGTTTTTAGGTAGTTTGCTAATAGAGAGAAGATTGTAGGCATACAATGAAATATCAGTACCGCAATTGTGTATCGGCCACAATTTCGCAGTTTTTGGGTTAGCCGCTACGCAAAATTCTGAAAATGCCGCTGTTTCAGAAAATCACATATTTATCGCCGTAATATCGGTGAAATTTCAGATATCGGCCGATATTTTACCGATATTGGCCAATATTTACCGATATCTGTTGTATAAAAGAATTAAAAAATCACGTCGCGATAACCGCGACATATAAAATATCATTTGTGACACCCAGATACTTAGACACCGTGACCGCAACCGCAATAGCGACTGTAACCGTAGTTTTATTGCTTCATTACAGGTAAGTTTTAGAACATGTTGAACATAATGTAAAGTAACTATTTTTGAAATTTTAATGTTTCTTTTTCCAGCAGTTTTCATAAGCTATTCTAACTTTTTCAATACCAGAACACGGATAGTAGGAACTAAAGGAATGAGGGCAACTTGTCATATGATCGGATGCCCTCGCATCTATGATCAAGGGATTAGATTTTCCTATAGTTGAAAGTGCTAGAGAATCACTAGTTTTTGCCACAGATCCGACAGGAATATTAGGTGAAGAATAGGATGTTAGCAGGTTAAGAAGTTGATCTAATTGCTCTTTACTTAAAGTAGATGACTTAGCTTCATTGGCTTTGGGCGTATGTGGTTGATCAGGTTTATTCATCCTAGATGGTCTGTCATGTAATTTGTAACAAGTTTTTCTAGTGCGGCGAGGTTTCTCACAGTGATCACAACTTAGGTTACTTTTGTCAATTCGTTGATTTTGTGTGAATTTCTGACCGACTTGAGCCTTAGGGATAGCTAAGGCTGATTCTTTTATAGATTCGATTGTTCTAGTAACCTTCTTTCCTAGCATCACTTGTCTTCGACTCTCTTCTTTACGAACTTTTGCAAATACCTCACTTATTGGAGGTAGAAGATTTTTTCCAATAATTTGGCCTCAGACCTTATCAAATTCAACGTTTAAGCCTGCAAGTAGGGTTGTTTGGTATTCGGCTGGTCTTGTTAAAAGTTTGGTTCGGCTCGTTCGCTTAGTTAAATGAGCCGAGCTCGAGCCTCACTTTTGGGATCGTTTATTAAACAAGCTGAGTCTGAGCTCGAAAAAGTGAGGCTCGGTTCATTTTATGTCTTTGGCTCATTAGCTCGGTTCGGCTTAGCTTATTCGTTTAATTAAATGAGTTGAACTCAAGCTGAGAGGTATTCGGTTCGGCTCGGCTTGACTCATTTACAACCCTGCCTGCAAGTAACCTAAAGACTCGATTCTCATCCACCATCTTATTGTAATGCTTGCAGTCATCGGTGACTTCTTCTCATAATCATTGAACACATTCAGGTCTTGCCAAATTCTTTTAAGAGAGTTGAAGTATTTAATTACAGAATCCTTACCTTAGAAAATATCTCCAAGTTGGAAAGATAATTCATAAATTGAGATTGATTCCCTAAGTCAGAGTACATTTGTGAGACATTGTCCCCTAATTTTTTTCCTGTAGAATAACAGAGATAATTAGTACCTATCTCTTCAGCCATAGAATTAACCAACTACGTCATTACCATGGAGTTTTCAGCATGCCAGCTAGCATAGGATAGATCCTTCAAGTCAGGCTATTTAGTATCTCCATTGATATAGCCAATCTTTCCTCTCCCTCTAAGATACTTACAAATAGATTGAGACCATTAGAGAAAGCTGTCACCATTCAGTTTGATTGTCGTGATCTAATAGGGTAATTTTTTGGTATATTCCGAGTTGTAAGGTAAGGTTCTGTCTTGGAGGATTGAGATGTAACTTCCAACATTTCTTGGGATGAAGGCAGAGGTGAACCAGGCTCTGATACCTTAACAGTAGAGAGTTAAACTATCGTGATTATCTTTTCTTATTATTTCTCAACTTTTGTGCATCAGGATATACATATATCTAGCCTCATAGGTAACCGAGACTTCCTAAATTACAGTGAGAAAAGAAACTAACTGATCCCTAATAATTGGAGCTAATATATCCTCCTTATAATGAGGACTAAGTCCCACGGTACAACCCTTATCTTCCTATAATATCTTAAGTCAAATATTATAATTATAAATTGCGTTGGTAGTCAATCTCTCAACACTTGATATTTCCTCTTTTATTCTAGACGATACTCTTTATTCTATGACTGCATGAATGAAGTATTGCCATTTGTCTCCCAGTTTTTTAGAAGAATTCCCGATAACCCTTTAAAGCCTATAATTCAATCGACAACCAACTATTTCTTGCGTGAGAATCTTTGTTAGTTTAAGGGGTTGTATAGCATGCATTGTCAAGTTGGCTTGGGAGGCCTACTTCCTTTAGATAATCAATTCTAGACTCAAGTTGGTCAGTCTTTAGTGATGCATAGGGATAAAGAAGCAATGATGGTGGGAATCACAGAAATGGGGACAGGAGAAACGACAATATCTATATGTAAGTTACTAAGTGAGTCATAAATAAAAATCTAAAGTTTACATAACCAAAATAACGTAGTCATAAATAGATGTTTAAAGTTTACATAATTAAGACACAAATCTCAATCTTATATGAAATTACTAACAACCATGATCTCAATAACTAGATTTAATGTTCATCAACTTTACATTCCTTCATTATTAGCATCCCTATCAAGACTTGTTTTGTTAAAAATAACTGCCTCTAACTCGGGTTTATCAAGAGAAAAGGAAGCAATATCAAAAAATCTAAGATCTTCAAATGAACCAAAGTTAGATGCCCCACATCATTGATTCTTGTTTGTATTTCTGAAGTGAGGTGGTGATTGTTATGAATAAACACCAAATCTTCTGCATGCGTAGGAATCAATATATTCCTCTTCATAGAATGAATAAAACCATACGTACTCCAATTGCGTTTATTATATGAAAAACACGATACTTGACCAAATAGTTTGAGGGCAATTTCTTGAAGTAATGGTATACTTGAGCCATGAGCCTCTTACTAAGCCTTGTGATCAAGAGCATTTTTATCATAAAGAGTATCAAATTCTCCAAATGGATCATGCTTAAGTTCAAAGTTAGCAAACTCCAATCTAACTTTCGAATGATCTTCTTGGATAGTAAAAAGTCTTTTAAAGCACTTGTTTCTTTCAATACAAACCTCTTGATCTCTAAAAGGAGCAACTCTAGTTGACTTAGCATCTAACCAAACATTACTATAATGGGAGAAAATCAGCAATTGTCAAATTGAGCAAACAAGAGATCATTTTAAAAAGGTTGGAGAGTTAGAGAGTAAAGGTTACCTTGGGTTCAATGAGTATGCCAAGTAAGGAAGAGGTGTACTACTTTTGGTCCAACGAGTTATGAGTATGCTATATATTATGTGAAAGAAAGAATACACTTCTCCAACCTCCTTACATTCATGTTTATAAGTGGCATTTCTTACTTCATTAATTATTATATCCTACATTTCATAAACAAGATAAATAGTTGGTTTATCTTTAGACTCCCTAATCATATGATACCTAGGTTGAACTCAAGAATGTAATCAACTTGATCCCACCATAAATCATTAAGAAGTTTTCCTTCTCAAACCTTGTTTTACAACATTATCAACTTTATTAGACAACCATTCTTCACCGATCTCTTGAAGACTCTATTTTATAAGCTTCATTTTCTTTAAGGTAACAACAACTTGAGCAACGAGTTTCAGCAATTGCAAGCAACTTTCTAAGCAGAAAATCTATTGAAAATAACTAATCTCATGGAATGCATTATTATTAAATTCTTGATTTGCACAACATTCCCATAAGTCTTAGTTATCTAAGGGTACTCCTCATATGTAACAACAATGTTCTCTACATTTTTTACAGCATAAATATCTTTCAATGCAAGATTAAGAATATAAACGACCCAAGGAGTCAAATAAATGTGAGAATCAATTCACTCAATGATCTCACTATCCGCTTTGCAATTCAAAGCATTATCAACGATGATGTGTGCTATATTCTGATAACCCACCTCCTCAATGACGTTTTTCAACAACCCAGAAATAAAGTGTCTGTCTTTGATCTCACCTGAGGCATCAATGACCATTAAAAACATAGGGCCTGTATTACAAACTGCAATAAAATTTATCAATGGTCTTTTTTTTGCGTCTCTCGAGCCACCAGACATAATAATAACACCCTTTTTCCTCCATGTCTTTTTGATTGGTTCTAATAACCCCTATGTTTGTTTTGTTTTGTTTTTTTTCCCCCCTGATAAGTAAGAATTTTATTACTTTCGAAATAGAGCATTTGCAACCACACACATCCATCAAACCATACAATCTACTAAACTAACCCACTTTTGGAATTGAGCCTTAAAATGTAGGTTTACCAATCTTCTAACTATGGGTATGACAACTGCCCTAACAAGACTAGGGTCATCTGTATTATGATTCTTAAAGATTTTCAGGTTTCTCTCATATCAAACCTCTGTAATATAGGACACAAAAAGAGCTCCTAGTATTTGCTTCTTTTGACCATTTTGCCTTGATCTGGTCAACGAAGTTTGGATCTCCAGCTGCCAACCTGGATGCTATCCCTTCTTCCAGCAGATCGTCTAATTTGCCTCCGGATTACTACTGTGAAAGGGCAGAGGATGAATGAGTGATCCTTTGTTTTGGTTTGTTGCTGGCATAACACACATCGATCATTCATACCAATGCCTATCTCTAGTAGCTTAGCTTTAGTCATCAACCTCTCTTAAGGCCAGCCACAAAGAAACCCGTATCTTGGCAACTTGAGGGAGTGCCACACAAGCTTGGACCACCTTTGTTTATCCTGCCTAGGTCTCACAGCTTCATAAGCTGTTTTGATACTGTAATCAAGGTAACCATTTAGTAGTTTATATTGATTGAAGCTCTGTAAATCAGTTCTTACATCAAGGATTTTTTGAAAAAGCATGAAGTGTATGCAGTGTGATTGTATTCCCACATGTTAGTGTGCTTGAGGTACACCGCATGAATCCATCTCACCCATAATGAATCCTTCTTGATAGCAATATTCCATAGAAGTTTTCTCAAGGCACACTGATTCCAAACATTCAAGTTAAGTGAACCTAGACCACCCTCCTCCTCTGGGAAACAAATCTGCTCTCAGGAAACCAGAGCTCTTTGTCTAACATGCACCTTTCCTGAAAGTTTCAGCAGAGACCTACAAACTGATGGAGTACCTTTATAGGCAAAAGAATAACTTGGCTAAAATACAATTGTATACTGAACAATGACGACTTGATAAGCTGCAACCTTTCAGCATAAGATAAGTAAACTGTGATCCAGTGCCTTAGTCTAGCAGTTGCCTTTTCCAACATAGGTTGGAGAAGGGCAGAAGAAACTCGGGCTGAGGTTAAAGGCAAAACAAGTTAGGTGACAGGAAAGGCACCCTTCTAGAAAGCCAGTAACTAAACTATTGCCCTTCTGACAAAAGGCACACACCACCAAAATAGTATATTTGTTTTTTCTTCTTGAAGTAAAATTGTTCTCAAATGATTATAATCCGGTACACTATAATTAGATTAATTTTGGCTAGCAACAAATGTAAAAGATTCAATAAAAAAAGAATTTCTTGCCAAATTAAATGGAACATTATCTATATGAAACATTCTAGCAATCAATACTTCCAATTGAGAGCACGCTTGATTATTGAAGGCTTTCATTATATGATTATTCTCATTAACTCATTTCTTCTTCAAAAAAGACACATCCATTATCAAACTAGAACCGCTTGAAAGAGGTAAAGGTACATACCAGCAGCATAACCCCACAGTCATAAACAAAACTAGCAGCACAAGGACTACAAACAGAACCTCACTCACGACCAACACCAGAACGGAACCATGATTCACAACTCAATATCCAAACAAAACACAACAGTATGAATTTATAGAATAGATAAAGGGAGAAAGTTATTCAGATTCTTACCAGTAATTGAAGCCTGAAGGTCCTGAACTCGCTCTCCACCCTGGATGGTTTGAGCACCGACAGTGAGCAGAATAGCTTGACATTGAGCAGGGAGCATCAGCAGCGACAAAGGCTCAAGCAATTGGTGATGGTTGGTGGCGATGGTTCAGCCCAACGACAGGTGAAGGAAGGTAGTTGGCGTCAGAAAAAAATTGAAGGCTCGAAGCTCGAGCAGCAAATCAGTTACCCACAACCAAAGATGGTGGTTTGTGGAGAACCATGATCCAGCAAGCAGCAAGAATCATCGGCAAGAATTGGTGGAGGAGCGGTGCTTCTGCTGAGTCGAGAAGGATCGATGTGTCGAAGTTGAAGAAGAAAGGAGAAGAGAGCTGTGCCGTTCGTCCTTCTGTATTTAGGTCATTTTTGTATAAGCAACGTAAAACAACGTTGTTTTTGGAGCCCTCCCTCTTTTAACTCACTGTTTCCTTCTTGGTTCAGCATGCTGCCCCCGCATGCATCCTTTGGATGCAAGACGGCCCAAAAATGCTGTCCCGGTGCATGAGGGTCAGTCTTTGAATGTCCTCGGAATATACACCACTATATTGGTATATCCTTTCTTCAACTCTTTGTCAAGTAGATTTTTCTGTCTCCATTGGAAATAAATTAAATTCGGTATTCCTGTCGGCTGTTTCAAATGTTAGCTGTTATTATGCTCTAAAATGACTAAACAAACTAGATAATCATATTTCCAGTATTCCCTTCCCTAATATCACGGCCACCTTGGAACCTGATATGCCAGAATATTGATGGTTGCTGATGATTTCGTATACCTTATTGTTGTCTTATCTAGTGCAGGATGCTTGAAGAAGTTGATTAATCTTTATGACCGTCTTTTATCCTGTCAGAGTTTCTGCTTTTCGTACGTGGTAGATTGTGTATTACAAAAATATATGCCCATCACTAAGCTCCTCTCCCACAACTAGAGTTGTTAACGAGCCGAGCCGAGTCGGCTTAGGTTTGGGCTCGACTCGTTTACTAAACGAGCCTAAAAATGAAACTTGAGCTTAGCTTGTTTATAAACGAGCCGAGCTCATGAGCTTTTACACTGTAAACGAGTTCGAGCCCAAATTTATTATGCTCAAGCTTGGCTTGTTTAATAATCGAGCCGAACTCGAGCCTAGTTTTTAAACTCATTTAATAAGAGAGCCGAACTGAGCTGTTAATGAGCTGAGCTCAAAAAGTTCGTGAATTGGCTTGGTTTGTGAATAGCCCTACCCACAACCTTCAAAAAGAATGAAGGAAAAAAAAAAGGAAAAACAAAACATAGTCGATCTCTTATAGTATATGATTTTGTATCATGAAACATAGCTATTCTGAATGGATTTTAATGGTTGAATAAAAAGTCGGAGGTTCTGTGAAATGCGAAAAGCTGTTGCTAAATTATGTGCTGATTCGCAGACTGATGATGTATGTACTCTGAATACCCATTGCTATTAAAAAATGGTGGGAGTTTGCCCTGTGAATATGAAATGGGACAGGTGTTAGCAGAGCCGGCACCGTTAATGGACTAGATTCCTTCCATGCTGACCCATAACTATTTCAGCAGCTATTCTTCAAACATGCCGCACTTATGGGCTAGCACTGTGATACCTTTTCATTCATTTAATTCTTTTCGTTGCAGTTTCTTCAATTGCAATTGGATCCAGCTAGTGGCGATTCTCTTCCAGCAAGTGGTAATGGTTCTATCACACAGAATTTGCGAGTCAATAACAGCCAGCATGGAAAGGTAAGATCTTTCGACACATGTTCACAATATGATTTCCCACCGCCCCCTCCAAAACACACACAAACAAGAATAACGAATTTACTATAATAAAGTGGAGAAGAGGAATATTTGTCTGCTGCTGCTTCAACTTGTACCCTCTAACTTACCAAAGCTTGAAAAATTTAAAATGGAAGATTTGTTGCGTTTGGGGAGATGGACTGTGATAATCCGAATTCCTGTCATCCACAGAAACCGCTGGTCATGCGTATAAGAATAGGATACAAGGTGGACGGCAATGAAGTTTTGGAGGAGGGACAAATCAACAATTTCCCTCGAAATTTGTGAGGCTCAGTGACCAAGAGTGTAAGAAAGTAGAAGATACACGAGCTTATGATACTCATCGGATACTGCCGTTGTCTTGTAGCCTGTGGTATGATTGCAATTTTTCGGGTTTTTGTACCCTTCATACGTATGTCATATGACTTTGGAGCAGTTTGCATCATGGGCAAAGAGGGCTCTGAGATAAGATCTGTCAAATGTGTTGTGGTTTTTTGTCTCTTCCTTTTTCAACCGCTTCTTTTTTCCTTTTGTGTTCAATGTACATTATTTTTAAATTACTGTATTGAATTGGGGAAAGAATTTTGGCAAATGGCATATATAGGAGAAGTTAAATTTGTACACTACATTGAGAAACTTTAGGCAGCTCTATTGTCTGTCTTTTTTGTACATCTCAGCATTTGTTCTTGGCATAGTTAAATGCAATTTCTCATTGTTGCGTAATGGTGAGTTTATTTATTTGTTTATTTCAGTTCAAGGGATTCTGTATTTGTTTAAACTAGCGAGTGAACATGTGATGCATGCCATCTTACGCAAAGTCACTAGTCATGATGTCAAATCATTTTACGTCAGAAATTTACCAACTCAAAGCCGATATGATACTGTATCTTATTTTCTCTATAAAATAGATGTAAAAAATGCTCCTTCTTGTGCGTGGCTCTTCTTTGATTTACCTCTCTACTTAAAAGTGAGATAAAATGACAATTGTACATTCATATATTTTTATGCTTGGTTGTGGAAAAAAAATTGATTATTGAATTTGCACTGAAATGTTGATTTTAAAATTATTTAATAATTTGAACTCGAAAATTTGAACTAGTTAAATATTTCTTTTTATCTTTTAATGTTATAAAAACTACTCTTTTCTCCTTTTATGAGGCTAAGTCACATAGTAAAATATTTATGGAAAAAAAAAACAAAGAGAAAATGAGTGAAGTTACTTTTTACCGTTAAATGACAAGCTAAAAATACCAAACAATTTTTGGGTGGAGGGAAGTTAAGAAGAAAAAAAAAGAGAAAAAAAAAATGAAGAGAAGAATTGCTCAAAATTTAGGATTTTTAGGTTCTTACTAATATGTTACCGAAAAAGCCGTCTGTGATAAGTTAGCTTATGCATGGAAAATTATATGGGCGAAGTCATAATGGGGTTGATGTCCTCTGTACGAAAGGTTCTGGTTTGAACTCCTTTTTCTTAATATTTGTACACATTTATATTGTAAGTTGTACTCGACCTTGTGATTTTCCTATAAATTAAAAAGCTTATGGAAAATTGGTAGTTAAGTCAGCTAATAAAGAAATTATTTATAGAAATATGGATGTTGAAGTACGACTCATGATGAACTGATTTTTGTAATAATTTGTCTTAGCATAGGTCTAATAAAATATTGACTTACCCCATATACCTCTTTCATAATTTTAACTTCTAAGATTTGTGAAGAGATATCAATGATTCCATATATACTGCTTATAAATATAATATATATTACTTGCTGATATCATAGTATTTTTAAAGTCTTTAAACCCTTGTCACTAATTAATTCAACAATTTAAGAAATAACAAACTAACACACAATCTTCACATAAAAAGAACGTACCTCACGCATGACCTACTTTCATTTGGCCTGTACGCTTGGAATAGAGAATCTATAGCCAAAAGGAGGAATGCGAAACACATTATGAAGTTAGTTACACCACCATCGACGACACCATATGTATAATGACCTCATCTGGTGATTGAAAAATGATCTAATGAATTAAAATTGGTAGAAACTTTAATGATTAGGAAATCTGTAGAGATTTAGATCAGGGTTAGTAGTTTGGTTATGGCACTACAACAATCATTCGTAATGCCTAAATTTGTGAATGTGAGTAACCTAGAACAAGAGAAGGTAACTCAAGGCAATGTACTCAACAAATCCACAATTGAGATTCGACCTAATATTCATCTGGAGCCAACAACTAGGGGAGAATAAGCATAGTTGGAAATAATTATTAATGGGGTATTGGTGACTAGAATAAGGCCTTAATCTCAAGTATGTTTAATAAGTTGTTGTGGAAGTTAAACTTTAAGGTTAAGCTCAACAGGAAAGCCAAAAGGGGGAGGAACATTAGCCTACTTCTCTTATTGGTTTGGTTGTAGGACCTCATCCTATATATCAACAAATGGATGTTAAAAATTAAGACAATATAAGCAAGAATATTATAAGTGAAAAAAATTATCAATTTAGTTATACCGTGAACTCATTTGCTACCCTAAAGCAAAATTTTGGTTGGATCGGGGTGCAATCCTTACGCCGCCTCGCCTTCCAAGGTTAATGCAACTTGACACTGTTCTTGTGCACTTAATATCGAAAAACCTGTAGAAATTGTAGAAACGATTGCCTAGAAATCTCATGTAAGAAATGATTTTTTTTTTCAATTTGAAACGTTTAGATTTGAATAGGAACAAAAAACCTTTATTGACTAATTTAAAAAATGAATAAATGCATAGAAACCAAATAGACTAGTAAGGAGGAAAAAGATAAGCCTAGTCCCAATCAAAAACCACACCACACACTAGTTTAGCCTAGCCCGGACTAGATAGGGGAGGGGGTAGCGTGTGTGCATGTGATATAAGAATAGTCAAGTCCATCTCATTACCATACAAAATAGCCTAATATCGCAACTCAAACAACCCAAAGGTGAGTGGATATAAAAACCAAATAAAATTTCTTCTACCTAGAGATGTAGGATAGTGAAAAAGCAACTGTAGCACAACAAACAACTGTTGTTGTGCAGTTGCTTCCAACAATCCCTCAACAATGAAAAAATAGAAAGATGGCACAACAGAAATAAATTGGGAAAACAAAGGAATAACACTTAATCATCAATATCACGAGTATTGACTTGATTCATAGTCAAGTGAAGCAACAATCACATATAGGGAATGGGCACATTTTAAACTACCTAGACTTTTATTGAGTCCTCTGTAACACGTCTTACCTTAAATTCTGCAAATTCCACGCTAATAACACAAGTGCTTTTAATGTCCACGCATGCACATTGGGTACTCATAAGTTCTCTAGAAAAATAACCTCATTATTTTAAATAAGGCAACCCACCTTCACACTCACTTAGGTAAATTCATCAAATGTGCCTCACAAGCACCACCAAAACTAGCTATGGATTCATTAAGAACATTAATATGCTCAACCTTATATGTATCAAGTGATGAGTTCATCAAATCTATCTCACTACAATCACCCAAGAATAAGGCTATGAACTCATTAAGAGCATAACCTTAACCTGTCACAATGCACTATCATATGCCATAGGGATGGAAATTTAGTGTAAGAGGGCAATCATATGGATTAATTTGACCACAAGTAGTATTCACCATATTTTCCTCAACTTAGAGTCTTAAGTCCCATTCCCCTTGAAGATTCAAGGATGACTTTCTTTGTTAGACCTTTTGTGAGAGGGTATCCTAGGTTCCTATTGGATCTAACAAACTCCAAAGAGATCACATTGTTCCTTAATAATTGTCTCATAGAACCATGTCTAACACAGAGTTCTCTTTTTACCATTAGATACAGTGTTCTTAGCAACACGAATGGTTACCTATGAATCACAATGTAAGGAAACTGGTACACTTGGTTTTCCCCACAAAGGCATGTAGACCAACACGTGCCTCAACCACTCTACCTCTTGACTAGTTAATTCAAGGGTAATAAACTCTGACTTCATTTTGGAGCGAGCTATACACGTAGTCACTGGTGAAACTGATCTCATCATTATCAAAGGCCCAGTTAGCATTTGTAAATCCCTCTTACACAACAAGAAATTTACAAAATTGCAAACCCTAATTCTTAGTACCTTTAAGGTATCTAAGTAAATGACGAAGGGCAGTCTAGTAATCACTACTCGGGTAGTGAGTATACATATTTTTTCTACTCACGGCTTATGCTATGTCAGCTCTAGTGTAGTTTATGAGGAACATCACACTACCACTAATTTTAGCATATTCAGTTTGAGAAACATTAGAACCTAAGTTCTTTTTCAAATATATACTAGGATAATAGAAAGTTTTCACAGACATTTCATCATAACAACAAAAAAATATAAATATTTTATCAATATAATGTGGCTAAATCAAGGAAAATCCATTTTTAAATGTTCTCATTTTAATACTAAGAATTACATCAGCTTCTCCTAAATATTTCATTTCAATATGAAAAGATAAAAATAATTTGGTCTCATTGACCACAATCATACTTGTGCTAAGAAACAACATGTCATCTACATACAGGCAGATAATTACACATTCATCTCTAATCATTTTGGAGTAAACACATGAATCATGTGCATTCACAACATAACCATCACTCACTAAGATTTGGTTAAACTTTTCATACCATTGCTTTGGAGATTATTTAAGGCCATACAATGACTTTCTTAATCTACATACTTTGTTCTCTTGACTCTGAACCACACAGCCCTTAGGCTGCTCCATATAAATTTCCTCCTTTAAGCCACCATTTAGAAAAGTTATTTTCTCATCCATTTGATGGATCACAAGTCTATAGATAGCAGCTAAGGTAACTACAGAGCGAATAGTGGTAATTTTAGTTATAGGAGAATAAGTATCAACAAAGTCAATGTCTTTTTTTTTGCTTGTAGTGTACACCTACTAATCTAGCTAACTTATCAATGGTCCCATCAATTCTAATTTTTTTAAGAAGACCCATTTACATCTAATTCATTTACAACCCTTAGGTAAATCAGCCAAATACCATGTATGATTTTTCTTAATGGATACTAACTCATTGTTAATTGCTTCTTTCCATAAACTAGAATCTATAGAAGTTAAAACTTCATTATAAGATTTAAGATCGTCCTCAATCAGATAAATAGACACAAATTCCACATTTATCATCTCAATGTCATCATTTTCACTCCGGAAAGTAAAAATAAAATCAGGTCCAAAACTAGTTTTTATCCTTCGTTGTTTACTTCTTCTAGGCTCATTCACATTGTCATTTTCAACACTAGATGAGGAAGATAGGGCAAGGGCATAAAAGAAGCATTAAAAGAACTAGCAATATTACATACATTATTTTTCATGGGAAACACATTCTCAAAAAGCTTTACATTCCTAGATTCATAGATAGAGTTATCATTCAAACACAAGAATCTATATGTAGTACTACTCTGAGCGTACCCAGTAAATGCACAATCAAAAGTCTTTGTTTCCATAGTAGTTCTCCTAAAGTCTACTAAGCTAACCTTAGCAATACACCCACACGCTTTAACATTTTTTAGGTAAGGTTCAAAACCTTTCCACAAATCATAGGGAGTCTTACCTAGTTTCTTATGGGAAGCATGATTCAAAACATAGCAAGTAGATAAAACTACCTCTCCCCACATATGATCATACATACAAGAACTCAACATCATATCATTTATCATTTCTTTCATTGTTGTATTCTTTCCTATAGCTACGCCATTTTACTGAGGAGTATAAGGGGCACTATTTTCATGTATAATACCATTCCTATCACATAAATCCTTTAGGAAGTTAGTTCCATATTCACCACTTTGATCAAACCTAAGTCTCTTAATCTTATATTCCAATTAGTTTTCTACTTCTTCCTTATATTTAAAGAAAATACCTTTGGTCTCATCCTTAGAACTAAGGAGGAAAACTTTTTATATCTCAAAAAATAATCATTAAATGTATATCTCAAAATAGTCTGAATTATTTTATTTCATAATCATATGCTCCTTTATTTCCATGAAATTTAAAATTTTCATCTTTTCCATTTTTCAAAAAAAAAAATTTTAAAACTTTGTCTATAGTCCTATTTCAAATTATGTAAAGAAATATTAAAATTTATTAGAATAAAGAAGTGAAAAAATCAGTTCAGACTATTTTGTTTGACCAGGTATCATATGGTCTATCGATACAAAAGTTTATGGTTATAAAATCTGTATATCGATTGAAAACATTGGTCAACCTAGATAAATAAACTCTACCCTATATACTCCAACACGACACCATTTAATCCATGAGAGAAAATAATTTCAAGGAGAATGACCTGATCAAACCATTTGAACTAGAATTACATTGGGTCATACTGATTAATTTTTTAAAATTAAAATAATTTTTGATCCAACTGTGGTAGAGCTGGTTGGACTATGTACCAACCACTACATTGGGTTAATTTCTTGTTAGGTATTTAAAACAATGGAATAAAGTGATATTTTAATTGTAGGGAAAAATGATACTTGTAAAACATAAACACCATCTTCCTACAAATCAATGCTTATGGTTAAAAAATTCATTATTGTTGCAGACCATATGAATTTTAACATTACCCTAAACAAGTATAAGATCATATGTACTTGAAAAACATGTATCTTTAAATGGTAACTATACACAAATGTACAATAATTTTTTTTCTTCATATATTTATTCTTTTTGGGATTATTTTATTATATATTGTCAATATAGTTATAATTATTTCACCAATTGTCCAATGTGAATTATGCAAGTCGGTCATTGTCTTTGAACATTCCCACTCAATGTTCATTTTCAATTGAACTACATCAAATAGCATGTATAAATCATGGAAAGTTCATTCGACACACAATAATAGAGATGGATCATAAGATTGATGAATGTAATGAGCATATATCTAACTTTTAAATATTATTTATGGTTGAAACTTGAATAATTATGATATGTATTGTAATGATCATTCAATAAAAAAAAATCTTTCAAAGTATTTGAATAAATCTTATTTAAAAATGTGATAAAGTATCATGTATATATAATAGCGCAATATAAATATTATAACAAAATTAACCAATATAATTACAATTATCCTTTATCATAAATATAAATACATCCGTGCATTAAAGAACTCCATAGTTGAATTAGCTTTTTTTTATAGCTTTAATCAATTAAAAATTACTTTATAGTAGTTCTTAATTTTATATTACATATAATTATAGCAATCCTTTATCATAAATATAAACACATCCAAGCATTATAGAAATCCATATTTAAAGTAGCTTCTCTTTTTTATTTTTATACAATTAAAAATTACTTTATAGTAGTTAATTTTATATTACATCAAATCAACCAATTTAATTACAATTATCATTTATCATAAATATAAAGACATCCATATATTATAGAAATCCATATTTAATGTTCCTTTTTTTTTATAGTTTTAATCAATTAACAATAAATTTATATTAGTTGTGAATTTTATATTATATAATAAAAGGTTAAAAATAAAAAATTTAAAATAATAAACTTAAAATTTAAAAATTTAAAAAATTTGAAGACTTAACCACAAGCCTATGAGACATTAAAATATACATAACTCATTTAAATACCATGAAAATTATAATTTAGTATTTTTATTGGATTTTAAAAATATGTTGGTAAATATAGATATGATAAAGAATAATATTTTAGGTATTAAAATATATTAAATGAAAAATAAAATTTTTAAAAAATAATCGTGTGGTCAAATTCACAAACTAGTTACTATGATATTACTCCCTAGTTTAACTAAGGAAATTTATAGTAAATTAATTAAAAATTTTATATAGTCCATAATTTATAAAATGAATTTATAAATAATATATACAATACATTTAAAATTTTAATTAACTTGGCTTGTGAAATATAGTAATTAATTAATTAGAAATATAGGTATAATTGATATGGAGTATACAAAAATATGAAGGTAGAGAATAAGTTAATTAAGAAAAACATAAATTATGAAAAGTTAGATAAATACTTTTAAGACAAATATTAATGGCCATGAAGATTTTTTTGTCACTATTATATAGTTAAGATTGTAATTTAGACAAAAGATGCATTTTGAAAAAGATAATTATTAGTAATGGACATTTACCATTTAAATTAACTTAAAAGTTGAGCTCTCTGTGTGTAGATTTATATATAAGCGATAAATCTTACCATGAAATTTGAGGTAAATAAATTTAGAATGAAATACATTATAACAATAAAAGGAAGAAAAAAAAGTTAAAAAGTTAATAAATATTTAAATTTTAGAAAAGGAAAGAAGTAATAATATTTGAGTTACCATTATAGTATGTTTATATTGGGTAGTTTGGGATGAATAAATTCATCTAACTAGATTCAACCCTTTGAAAACTTATTCACTTATATTCTTCTAGGTTAATAGAGTTTGAACACCCATCCCAATTCATCCTATATTTATTACCCTTCAAATCAAAGGATAACTGGAGTGAAATGTAAAAATTAAATAAAACTTTGACATAGCTTGAAAAATTTATCTCTTTTATATATGACATTAAACTAGGTTAGATTTACATCAATTTTTTTTTGGAAATATTTACCTTCATTAACATACACTTCCCTCACATAGGTAAAATTTTAATATTTACCCTAACCCGATTCATCCTAATCCAATCAAAATCCATCATTTAATTACAATAGGTCAATAAAGGAAGTGAAATAGGATAAAAGGAGAACTAGATGTAACATAAATTCACAAATTTATTAAATATATATATTATAGTTTTTTAAATTAAGTTGTGATAAAATTGATAAATAATTTAAGGAAAATATAACTTTTATGAAAATCTAAAATTCTATCATTATTATATAGTTAAGATATATATATATATATATATATATATATATATATATATATATAAGATTCATGTTTTTTAGTGGGGAGATGGATAGGGGGAATTAAAAATGGGGGAAATAGATAAGGATTCCATAAAGCCTCATGATCAGGTTGGCCTTCCCAAAGGATCATGCATTATTCAGAATTGGTTTTAGTGGAGTAAAGGAAATAGGGGATGAACTTCTCTATCTACCTAGAAATAAGTTTGATCTACTCAATATGATCCTATAGATTGGGTAAGTAGGGTCCTCTCACCTATGCTCACTAAACTCTAGCTCACCTTATTCTTGCCCTTAGGTGATTTCCCTTAGATGACTTCTCTTTTACTTTTGTTTTAGAGAATAAAAAGGGGAGAAGTTTTCTCATCCATCATTTGCTATGTAGGGGTATTAAAGCTTTAGGTATCTTTTCACACTTTTTTTTTGAAATGAGGTACGTAAAATAGTAGAATGATATATAATATCTTTGATTTATTATTTCATTTACTTTTTTTTTCCATTTCTACTGTCAAATAATTATTTACAAATCGTACAAATTTATTTTCATGACATAAAATAATAAATATTAATTTTGTTATTTTATTAAAATAAATATTAATTACTATTTATTAATTATTTCATACATTTAATTTTAAATATTTTAAAATTATCTATTATTATACTAAAAAATTATATGTGTACCTAATTTCATGAAGTAGATTTCAATATACTAAAAACCATCGTTCATTATATTATTCTATGACGGAGATGAATTATAAAAAATACTTAACATATATACAAGTTAACTAAGAGTATATACATTGGAGGCTGGATACAAAAAAAGAAGAAGAAAGAATCAAAATAATCAATAAACAATAATTATTGAGATTCCAAGTTCTACACATAGAATCTATTCTATATAAAAAAAACCTCAAACAAAATAGCAAGGGAGGAGAAAAAACCTCATGGGAAAGGGGGAAATGGGGTAGTTACTAGTTGATAGTAGTTTTTACTTGGTGTCAGTTGGTGACTAGTGAGAATTTCTTATCAAAATTATATTTAAATTAGTATACTTTCAATTTGGTTTATTAAAAAAATAAAATAATTATAAAAATAATTTTTTATTTTTTATCTTTTAATAGACACTCATTTTGATATAATTTTAAAGTAAAAAAAATATTATGTAAATTATTATTCCCTTTGTATAATAAAGAAAATTATTTTTAGCAACTTACACAAAAATAATAAAAGTAACCTTAAAATTTTACTTACACCCTTTATTAAAAAATAACAAATAATTTAATTGTAGATAATAAAAGAAAAAAGTGAGGGTAAAAGTGAAAATTAGATATTAATTTTTTTTAAATAACTTTCTTTTTGATATAAATGTTTACACATATAATGATTTCTTTTTTGATATGGATGGAGTATCTTTTTAAAGTAAAATATGTGGGGTGTACATTGAATGCTTATAGAACTATTAATGCGGATGCAAAACTAGGTTGAATATCTAATTAGTTTCATTATATTTTTTTTCAACCAAGAAGTTTTTATATAACGTGAAAGATCTAATGTAACTGCTTTTAGTAAATAAAATCTATATCATTTGTAATTAATGACTGAGTTTAAATTAAATAACAAAAGCAATGATATGAACTAATTAAGATGTGCTAAAAATTCATTAACTAGGTCTAGTCAAACCATAAAAACTCAAGCTCTGCATGTTTAAGTCTTTTTATAGGCTTGAGCTCAATTGAGCCATCATAGTATATCATCTAAGAAAGATAAACAAAATGATAAAATATGAATAGAATAACACATATTCTTTTGTACGTTTAGTAAATAGATGAAAAAGTTCAAATGCCAACTAATTGGTCATTAGTTCATCATATATATGATAAATGATTTTTTTTCTTCATATTTTTATCCTGCTTTCCCTTCATTTATGAAGTCTTGTTTGGCATCTTTTTGTATTATTGTTTTTTTGATATCGATTTTATGGAAATTTTGCACAAACGCAATGATCGAAGGAAATGATGCATGGAACCAATAAAATGATCAAATATGGAAGGCAATGAATGAATATAATCAACCTCACATGTCTTTGGAGAAGTGAAGAGGGTCAAAGAGCAGAAAAGAGGAGCAAATGAAGCAAGAGGAGGAAGAAATGGCGTTGCACGACTACAACACAAGTAGCTGCACAACCATGCAACTCTAAACCAACATTATCTTGAGGGAACGAAAGTTCCACGGTCAGCTAGTGCAACCTTGCATAGTTGTGCAACTATCGAACAAACACACCTCAACAAATTTCCTTACACACCCTCAACACAACCGTGCATGTGCATATTACCGAGAGAAGCAAAGCTACTTGGCTAGCCAGTGTAGCCTTACATGACCGTGCAACTAACAATTACCGCACTTTGCATGATCTTCTCCCACATCTCCTTCCACTCTTTTCTACGTCGAACAGAAGGAAGTATAAAAGGAGAACGTTAAAGATAGATTAAGGGGTCGAAGTCTTAATTTCTTATATTATGTTTAAGCAAAAACAACTCCTTGTAATTTACTTTGAATTTTTATGCAATTTTTTCTCTTCAATCAAGATTAGTCAAGTGTGTATCTCAACTTTGCAAATCCTTATTTTTACCTTCAATTTATGGTTTGATATTTTCATTCTCTTTTCTGTTATTTATTATATTTGCAATATTCATACCAATTACACTTATTTTCTGCATTTCTTTCAATTCATGAGTGAGTAATTATTTTTTCTAGGATTGAACTACATTCTATTTGGTATGAATATAATGAGTTAAATTATGTTGTATGTATGATTCATACAGGTTGTTTTGTATGTTAGAAATTATTGATATAAGTTGGGTTTGATAAAATCTAATTTATATATATAGACACTAACTATAGCTGAAAGGTTTAAATCAATGTTGGAAAATTAACATACGACCGAGATTTCAATTGATCACAAGAGCAGACATTTAATTTTAGGGACTATTTAATCGGTGGTATTTAATGGATTTAATCTAATTTATTAGTCACAAAAGTAATCAATGAATTATATTAGGTATGCTCTTATACTTTACAAGAGGCTAGTAAATCACAATTAACTGATTGTTCACAGTAATTTTGAACTATACTACAATATATTATTAATTTATTTTTAAATATCGAAAACAAGACCGAAGTTTAATCCTAGTCTTTATATATATAGTTTTAGAATCTTTAATTTATTAGTCATTTTATTATTTATTCTATTTTCTCACTTTATAACAATCTAGATAGTTAAAATAATAAACATCTATAATTAATTGCAAAGTCCCAATGGATATGACCTTGACATACTACAATGAAGCTCTGCACTTGCGGATTAGAAACCATCAAGTTTTTGACATCGTTGTAGGGGAATTTGACAAATTAATATTGATTCTTTTTTTATTAACCTAAACTAGAATTTTCTTTACTTAATCTTCTTTGCTTTAGCATCTTTTTTCCCTCCTTGATAGTTTGTTGTTTTCCATCTTCAAGTGCCTTATATGCAACTATCTCTCTGTTTAGGACCTCCAATTGTGTTAAATCCTGAAATCAATAGAACTTTGAATGAATTAAGAACTTGGGTATGTGAGACGAAAGCAAGCACAAGCTCCAAAGTCATGAGTGAAACAAATGGAGGAGACGAGTAGAATCACTCTCTTAGGGAGTTCGCATCTCCTAATGCTTATGGAATGCAATCCAGTATTAGGAAGAAAAATGTTGACGCTAATAATTTTGAGTTGAAGCCTGCACTCCTTAATATTGTGTAACAAAATCAATTCAGTGGTAGCCCAATGGAAGATCCAACTTTACACATTTCAATCTTCTTGAGGTATTGTGATACATTGAAGGTGAATGGAGTTTCAGATTATACTATCAAGCTAAGGTTTTTCCCTTTCTCATTACAAGACAAGGTAAAGGCTTGGTTGCAATCACTTCCTTCCGGTTCCATCACTACTTGGTATCAACTCTCAGAAACATTCCCTGCCAAGTATTTCCCTCCAAGCAAGACGAATCAATTGAGGAACAAAATAATAATCTTTATGTAGAAAGAAGGGGAATCATTATATGACTCTTGGGAGAGGTACAAAGACCTCTTGCAGATGTGCTCACATAATGGATTGGAAAACTGGTTGATTGTCCATACCTTCTACAATGGTCTTCTCTACAACACAAGGATAACTATTAATGTTGTAGTTGGTGGCACACTAATGAAAAAAAGTGTTTGAGAGGCATGAAAACTCATTGAAGATATGGTGCATAATCATATCCAATGGTCGGGTGAGCGATCTTTACCCAAAAGAGCGGGAGGTATGATGTTGATGCACTAGATCATCTTGCATCTAAGGTAGATGCTTTGTTCAAACGATTTGAAAAATTAAATGTTAATACCTTATCATCTCATACTAACCAAGAATCATGTGAAATATGTGGAATCATTGGTCATACTACCATAGAGTGTCAAGTTGGAACATCGGTTTTCCCTAAATTGAGTGTTAATGAGTATGCTAATTATGTGAACAATTTTATCAAAAGGGGGATCCTTTTTCCAACACTTATAACCTTGAGTGGAGGAATCATTAGAATTTTTATTATAAAAATCCTCCCCATAATCTTGTGCCTCAATTTAATTATTTCCCTCCAGGTTTTCAGGATCAAAGGCCTCCCTATTAATGCATATGAGATCCAACTTGGGTCATACTAGGAAGTGGTGTCTAATTAAGATTAGATCAACCAAACATTAAGAGTATAATGATGAGAGATTTGAGAAGTGGAAAATGATTCTTAGTAACTCCTTGAATCAATACTTACAAGAACCACTTAAGGTTTAAACTCTTAGGATAAGTCTTGGAAGATTTTTGCTAATCTTCAAACTCTTGCACTGGAGTGAAGATAAATGACTCTCAGTTTTTTGAGAGAAAATGTGTGGCCAAAATCAAGTTGGTTTCTCTTTCATTATTTCCTTGGCACTTATAGATGTAGTTCATAATTAAAGGTTACAACTTAGCCAACTAATACAAGTGATTTGAACTAAAACAAATAAAAGAAACTACTTAATACACCACCTTATGTCACTCAGCCATGGGGTATTTAACATGTTGATTTCGAATGGCAGTGACCTTCCATCATGTGTCCAACTCATGTAGCTTCCACTTAATTCATAAGGAAAGAGACAAGGATCATTTTACTCTTGTAATGGAAAAAAATAAGTAAAGAATTTCTTTTAGACTTCCTTGTTCTTCCTAAAAATCTGCATTGTTCTTCCTAAGTGCTGAAAAGGACTTGTCATATAGCTTGAGAGGGACTTGTGGTTTGTTTTGTGTACTTATTTTAGGTCTAGATTGGGCTGAATTTTTGGGGTAATTTTAGGGAAAAAATAATAAAAGAAAATGAGCTAAAAAGGGTGGGAAAAACGTGGCTAAAGAAAGTGAGGGTTTATTAGGTGGAGGTAGTAAAAAGTTGACAAGGTTTGCATAGCTTGCATGGATTATATTCTTAGGAGTGATTAATTTGTCCAAATGAGGAGAGTTTTTTGACTCTAAAACTTGAGAAAATTATGGGAAAGAGTGTGATCATTATATGAGAATGCTCCCGCATCACCTTCCCTCTTGCCTAGAAGTTTAATTTGGAAACACTGATGGAAAATTTTGTGATGAATTAGATAAAATATATCGAAGAGTTTAAGAAGCAAACAGATGAGTTTATACATCATAATCGAACCATGAGTGATGCTATTAAAAATATAGCGTCTAAGGTTGATTCATTAGCTATGCATAACAAGATGTTAGAAAACAAAATCATGCAAATAACCCAAAAAGCTAGCTCATCTTCAAGACCCTCTGGGACGTTTCTAGGGCAACCCAAAATAAATCTTAAAAATCAATTTAATGCCATCAAATTGAGGAGTGGGAAGGAGATAGAAGGACCTAAGATGGAGGGGAGTGATGAGAGTCTAGACAATGATGTGGAGAACCTCATAATTGATGAGGACACAACTAATAACCAAAAAAGAAAAGGTTGAGAAATATGTTCCACCTGCACCTTATAAGCCTCCCATACCCTTCCCTCAAAGGTTAGCTAGGGCCAAACTTGAAAAGAAATTTTAGATTTTTTTTGGAAATATTAAAAAAATTGCATATTAACATTCCTTTTGTTAAAGCAATTTCTCAGATGCCCTCATATGTATATTTTTTTAAGGAGATTTCATCTAACAAGAGAAAATTAGAGGAATATGAAATGGTTTTTCTTACAGAGGAGTGTAGTGATATTATTCAAAATAAGTTACCTCCTAAGTTAAAATATCCCAGTTCATTTTCTATTCCTTATATTATTGGCAATATCTCCATTAATTGTGCCTTATGTGATTTGTGTGCGAGTGTGAGTCTAATGCCATTTTCAGTGTGTGATAAGTTGCAAATGGGATATTTAAAGCCCACCACCATCTCCCTAAATTTGGCCGATCGATCGGTGAGATGTCCGATATGTATTTTGGAGGATGTACCCATCCAGGTCGGTAAGTTTTTATATCGGTTGATTTTGTTATCTTGGAAATTGAGGAAGATTCTCAAATTCCTATCATTCTAGGTAGGACCTTCCTAGATACTGCTGGAGCTATCATTGATGTTAAAAGTGAAATGATTTCTTTGAATGTTGGGAGTGAGAAGGTAGAGTTTGATTTATCTAATGCTATAACATTCTCTCTAATCGATGATGCTTGTTACATGATTGATTCGATTGACAAGGTGGTGAATGAGGATCTTGTTTAACACTTCTCAAGTGACCATCTTAATGAATATTTGATGAGAAGTGGATTGCCTAGCGATGAAAATCTTTAAATCGTTGGTTTTGCCAAGATGTTGGAGGAAAGTCCCATTTTTCCTCAAGCAAAGCAAAAGACAGAAATTCTTGAAGTGTAATCAAGCATCCCTGCCTTAAAAAAGGAGGTAATACTTAAGGTGGAGTTAAAACCCCTCCCTTATTCGCTAAGATCTAAGTTTCTTGACTCTAATTTTAAATAACCTATCATTTGAATGATAGCCTAAGTAAGGTGGACATTAAAACTTCTTAGAATTCTTAGGCTGCATAGAGAAGCCATTGATTATACCTTAGATGATCTTAAAGGCATACATTCTTCCATATGCATGCATCGTATTCCATTGAACAACAAAGGAGATTGAACCCTAATATGAAAGAAGTGGTAAGAAAAAAGGTCCTTAAGCTACTTGATGCGAGAGTCATCTACCCTCTTTCAGATAGTGAGTGGGTAAGTCCGGTGTGAATAGTACCTAAAAAGGGAGGAATGACGGTCCTCAAGAATGAGAGAAATGAATTAATCCCAACAAGAACTATCACGGGTTATCGAATGTGCATAGACTATAGAAAATTAAATAAGGCCACTTGTAAGGATCATTTCCCCTACAATTTATCGATCAATTGTTAGTAAGGTTGGCTCATCATTCTTATTTTTATTACTTAGATGGGCATTCATGATTTTTCCAAATCCCCATTCACCTAAACGATCAGGAGAGGACTACATTTATATGTCCCTATGGCACCTTTGCATATCAAATGATTCCATTTGGCTTATGTAATTCTTTTTTCACCTTTGAACGATGCATGTCTATCTTTTCTAACTTTAATGAAGACATAATGGAAGTTTTAATGGATGGTTTTTTGGTTTATGGTACTACTTTTGACAATTTTTTGAGAAATCTTTATAGGATTTTAGAGATATGCAAGGAAGTGAATCTTGTTGTAAATTGGGAAAAGTGCCATTTTATGGTACAAAAAGAAATTGTGCTTGGTCACCTAGTCTCTAGTCGGGGCACTGTAGTAGATAAGACGAAGATCAACATTATTGAAAAGATCCACCCTGACTTCTGTTAGAGGCATACAAAGCTTCTTGAGACACATTAGTTTCTATTGGCGATTCATTAAGGATTTTTTCAAAAATTGCTAAACTTTTAACTCAATTGATTATCAAAGATATTCCTTTTGATTTTAACCAATTGTGGTTAGACACTTTCAAGAAGTTAAAACAAGCATTGACAATCGCCCCTAGTGATGTAACCTCTTGATTGTAACATTCCGTTCGAGGTAATGAGTGATGTAAGTGAATATGTAGTGGGAGAGGTCCTTTAGTAGAGAAAAGATGGAAAGGTATATGCAACTTACCATGCAATTTGAACCCTTGATGATGCCCAAGTTAACTACACTACAATAGAAAAAAAGCTTTTGGCCATGGTGTTTGCATTGGATAAATTTTGATCATACTTAGGAGGATCGAAGATTACCGTTTTCAAGGACCATGTGGCCCTTAAGTACTTGTTAACTAAGAAGGACACAAAATCACGTTTGATAAGATGGATCCTTCTACTCTAAGAGTTTGACCTCAAAATTTGGGATAAGAAGGGAATAGAGAATGTAGTGGCTGATCATCTCTCCAAATTATGGTAGGACATGGATGGAGGTGAAGAGGATGTATTCCCTTTGATAATTCATTTCAAGATGATAACCTTTTGGCCATAGCTTGTCTACCCCAGAGTTTGCAGATTCTGTCAATTATAAAGCATATGGTGTACTACCACCAGACTTGTCCTATCAATAAAAGAAAAAGTTCCTCTTAGATGTCAAGCATTATTATTGGGATGATCCTTATATTTACAAGAAATGTGTAGATGAGATCTACAGAAGATGTTTGCCAAAAGAGAAATTTGGAAGTGTTATCATTCATTATCATTCTTCACCATATGGGGTTCATGCTAGCATTCTAAAACAACTTCAAAGGTTCTCCAAGCCGGTTTCTATTGGCCCAACCTTTTCAAGGATGTTTGAAAATATTTTACTTCATGTGATCAATGCCAAAGGACTAGTAACATATCGAGAAGAAACAAAATGCCTCTTAATAATACCTTTGAGGTTGAGTTATTTGATGTTTAGGGAATTGACTTCATGGGACCCTTTCCATCCTCTTACAACACAAGTTTATTCTATTCGCCGTGGATTATGTCTCCAAATGGGTGAAGGCAGTGGCATCTCCCACCAATGATGTAAAGGTTGTAGTTTAACTATACCAAAATGTTATATTTTCAAGATTTGGTGTTCCTAGGACAATTATTTGTGATGGTAGTTCCTATTTCACCAATCAACTTCTCATCGTGCTTGTGAAGAAATACGGTGTTACTCATAAAATGTCCACACTGTACTATCCCCAAAAGAGTGGACAAGTACATATCACTAATCATGAGATAAAGGGGATTCTTGAGAAAATAGTGGCTCACACACAAAAATATTGGTCAATGAGGCTGAATGATGCTTTTTGGGCCTACCGAACTGCTCACAAGACACTAATTGGAATGACATCTTTCTAGTTGGTATATGGAAAATCCAATTATTTTCCCATTGAAGTTGAGAACAAGGTATTTTGGGCGATAAAAGCATTCAATCATGATTTCAAAGCCGCCGTAGAAAGGAGGAAGCTCTAACTTAACAAGCTTGATGAGCTGGGATTAGATGTCTATGATAATGCACGAATATACAAGGAGATAACCAAGAAGTGGCATGATAGGAATATTATTAGAAGGGAATTTTAGGGAGGAGATTTGGTGCTCCTATTCAACTTATGCCTCAAGCTTTTTCCAAGAAAGCTTCATTTTAGGTGGTCGGGGCCATTTTATGTTTGAAAGGATATCCATTTGGGGTTGATATTTGGAGAAAATCCATGGCTATTTTCAAGGTCAATGGTAAACAATTAAAGCCTTACATTACTGGTTCTCCAGTATAAAAAATGAGCACACTTGATCTTCCAAATTCACCTTCAAATTGAGGAAAACGTGATCTAGCTAAAGACCCTAAATGAGCACTCTATAGGAGGCAATCCATATTTTTATGTGTTTTTTCATTCTTTTTTGTGTTCTCTCTTTACTTTTTTCTTTTATTTTTTTTACATTTTTTGGCAGGGCCTATTATGATACGAGTTAAGGAGGAGCAAATTAGGGATGGAAAATCAAATTCGTGGCACAATAGGCCAAAAATAAGCAAAAATGAGGGTTGCACGCCCTTGGGAAAAGAATCTTGAGAACCAGAGCATCTCATTGCCAAGGCACGGTCCATCGCATGGCTGTGTGACATTCTTTTGAAATCTACAATAGCCAAATTCATGCACGTCTGGGCCATGCTAAACTAGCACACCCATGCTTCTCCACCCTAACAATTTGCGAGAGTAGATTTCACATACGACTGTGTGATTCACCCGATTTATATTCCGCACTCCCAATTCTTGCAATGTGCATGACCACTATTACCTCTATTACCCCCTCTTTGACATTTCTAACTCTATCTACGACCTCAACCGTCCACCTGTACTGCTCTCCACTAAGCCACCAACTGCACCACCACACTACCAAGCTGTCCACTGCACAATTCAACCGTGCACAACCGCACCATTGCACAATAACAACTGTGCATGTGCACGACCACAACACCCAACCACACAATTCCATCTGTGCACCCTCGACCGCACCACCACAACACTCCCACAACTTCATGACCCATGCACAATCACCATTTCACGACCACAAGTCCATTGCACAATTCAATCGTGAACAACCGCACCACTGCACAATACCACCTGTGCACACACATGACCACACCACCACAACACAATCTAAGCACCATCATAACACAATTTGAGCACCACCACTTCACAACCTACAAATCCATGGTGCAAAGAAAGATTTGGGGATAATTACGGTTTGATTCCCACTTTCCCTCTAATTACTTGGATTAATTATATTTTGTGTATCTTGATAGAAGATTTGGAACTTATATTACTTGCTTTTATTCATAATTCTTGAAATTTGGTATATTAGTTTTATATCTATAGGTTTTGTTTGGACATTGCATAGAAGAAGTGCACTAAAGCAACTATAGTGGGAACCGAAAGAGAATCATCATGACAACTGCAACGATAATCCCGAGGAAGAGGTAGAGCATGAAATATCCAACCATCCAATCCCTATGGCATCGTATTTGCCTATTATGTTCAGTAATAGTACTTTGATGCCATAACTTCTCAAAATATAACATCCACTTGATATATTGATTGGACATGTCTTGAAAATTTAGGGATTAAATATAATGTTGAATATTTGATTACTAGAGGCTGTCTTTCTCGCTTCCTTACACATGTTGATCATACGAGCAAGGGACTCACCTTTGAGTTCCTTAACTCATTCAATTTTGAACGGATTGGGGAATATGTGGCCTTTCGACTATTTAATGAGTCTCATACTATGTTATTGACACAATTCTCTGAATTGCTCCACTTTCCTATCGTAGGGCTGAGACTTTGCCAGAGGATCACCAATTCTAGGATCCTTAGGCATTTTGGGCTTAGATATCTTTATCAAAATGGGGATGTGCTCCTCGACCTTACAGTGGACATTAGGCTAAGGCCTCTTTGATCTATAACCCAACACTAAAGTACATCTAATGACTGTTGTCCGGGACACTTTTTGGATGGAGAGAAAACTAAGGGAATGTACGTAAGCTAGAGCTATGGGCTCTCCATTGTATGCTCTAGGATGCTACCCGCCATGGAGCGTATTGTCTAGAGAATCATCTAATTAATGTTAGTAATAACATAACTGGTGATATCGTTATCAGAGGAATTATAATGTACATCACCCGACGGATTGGATAGAACATTGAGCATATCTCAGTTGACCTCCCAAAGATGTATCTAGGGTTAACGAGTTGCGTAAATATGAAACTCATTGTGCAAGACGGGCTGTAGTATCAACTTTACTACAACCAAGAGGCTTGTTATCCATTACCTAATAGAACTTTCACCATTCTAATTAGTAATGGAGAGTCCAACTGGCTACCTTCACTAGCCACACCTTGCCTTACTCAACATGTTCTCCCCTTAGAAAGAGCAGCCTGACACCATCGTTGGAACACCTGCTTCACCATTGCTTCCTCTTCCACCAACCTCGTACTTTGGCATAGATGCAGGTGTAATCCCCCAAAATTTTAAAAGTCTATAATTTACTAAATCACTTTTTTTTGGGATAACTTAGCTTTTAAACTTACTTAATTTAATTATTTTGAAGATTTTACCTTTTTAATTTATTTAGTTTAACTATTTTGTGGATTTTGTGTATATAAAATTAGATGTGAATATTTAATAAATTAAACTAAATAAATTGTTATTTTATCATACCTATTCTATTTAAATAAAGTTTCAAACCAATATTTTATAAAACTTACCTTTTAAACCAATATATTAAAATATATTAAGTTAAATTATTAAAATTTGTTTATCTACCCCAAAAATCCTAATTTAAGAATTATGGCAGAATAATGATTTATTAGGGAAATTAAGAAAATAAATTATTTTATTAAATAAAGAGGAAATTAATTGAGGAAAATAAAGATAAATCAATAAATAAATTTTTTAGATAATTTTGGACATTTTACTAATTAAAATGGAAGTTAAGGAAAATTCATCCAAAATAGCCTAATTAATCTAAAAATAAATTTAACTATTATACTTAAAATAATTATTATTAAAATTAAATATCTAATTTAAATATAAAAAAAATACCAAAATACCCAATCCACATATTTTCCCTTTTTTTCGCTTTCTTTTCTTTCTTTTCTTTCTTTTTCTTTCTCTTTTTCCTTTTTCTTTTCTCCTCCCCCGACCTGGGCCAGCCCTTTGCGTGGCCCAACTCCCCTGTGCAGCCTAGGCCCGCGCCGTTTCCCCCTTTCTTTTTTCTTTCCTTCCCCGGCCGGTCCGGTCCTCTTTTTCTTTTCTTCTTTTTCTCCCTGAGCCGCCCGGTCCCGAGCCCTCCTTCATCCCCGAGGCGTGGCGGTGATCGAGGAGTTGCAACCCAGTACTCCGACGGGCGCTATCGCTGCCACCGTCCTCTCCCTCACTCTCCCGTTGCTTTCTTTCACACTTTCAACTCCAACTGACCCTTTTCCCCTATCCTGAGAACCTGCCCCTTTCCTTTTCCTTCTTCCCTCGAGCTTGCCGACCCTGCTATGGCAGTGCCGCCTCAACTGCCACCACCGATGGCATGCCTGGCACCTGCCACCGCTTGTCTCCTTCCCCTTGTCATTAACCATCCCAATTGGTCTATATATACCCCATTACCTACCTCAATTTTAATTTTGATCTCGAAACCCAGAAAGCCACCATTCTCGCCGCCGCCTCATCAGACGAGCCCTTCGCCGCCTCCGCCTATCGTTGCCAGCCAAAAACCACCTAGAACCGATCCTTGCACCACCCTATACCTAACTAGACCCTCCTTTCCCCTCGATTTGCCCTGCACGAGCCACCCCGGCCGTGTAAAACCGCCAACCCAATCAACATATTTTCACCTCTCGCCGCCCCTTGCGCCGCCACCCTCACCGCAACCAGCACCTCCTCCACCCTCCAAAACACCCAGGGAACCTTCCCCTACCTTCCCATACTGTCATCTCCCCTTGCCTCCCTCTCCTTTTACCTCCCCCATCTTCCACCACCTTCCACCACCTTCGGCCGCCGCACCAACCACCGTGCGCCGCCACTCCCAGCTGCACCACTACCTTCACTCCACCCCTCTTCACCTGCTGCACCTTCCTCCACCTCAAACACCCCTCCACTTTCTCTATCTCTTAGCCCATATACCCATTTTTCCCCTCTCTTCCTCCTCCACCGCCGCCGCCACGTGCTGCCGCCGATTCCACCACTAACCTTAGGTGGTGCTCTAACCTCCTCAACCCCTAAACCTTTTTAGCACAAGTGATTAATAATTTTTACTAATATTAAGGGTATTATTATTATTATTATTGTTATTATCATTATTATTATTATTATTATTATTATGGTTGGTATTATTATTATTATTATTATTATTATTATCTTTATCTTTATCATTAGTTAATCTAACTTTAGAAACCCTTTTTATATAAGTGTCAACAATTTTTAGTAATATTAATAGTATTGCCTTTATTATTATTATTATTATTATTATGTATCACTCTTATTACCTAAACTAATTTCAGGAATATTTATAAATATGGTATTATTATATAGTATCTTTATCATTATTAACAACATTACCATTACTACTACTATTATTATCTCTATTATTAATATTGTTATTTTCTTACTAGTACTAACTTGACCATTACCTCTTTTATTATTAGTGTAAATATTGGGACTCTTATATTACTATTATTCTTTTTGATTGTTAGCCTCTATTATTATGCTTAACATTATTATTATTATTATTATTATTATTATTATTATTATTATTATTATTATTATTATTATTATTATTATTATTATTATTATTATTATACTTAACATCTTTATCATTATTGTTATTATTACTACTACTTTTATCATTATTAATGTTATTTAGCCCGAAGTTGGTGTATTATCATTTTGTTGTGAAATAAGGAAAACACTTAAACCTTAGTACCTTACCATTTAATATTATTCCTAATGCCTTTATCACTATCATTATTACTATGGTATCATTATTAGTTATTACTATTATTATTACTAATACTATTATTATTATTATTATTATTATTATTATTATTATTATTATTATTATTATTATTATTATTTTATTACTATTATTGTGACAAAAACATTTGAACCCTTATATTATTATTATTCAGAATACAACTTTTATCATTATTATCTTTTGAAATATTCATACTTTGTTGGTATTGTAATTATTATATTATTATTTTAACCCTAATACTATTATTAGACTTAGCCTTAAAAAAATGCTAGGGTTTCTATCACTATAAGCATTAGCATTATTATTATTATTATTGTCATTATTTTGCTATAACTAGTATTAGTACTATTATCATAAGAATAAAGCTATTAGGGTTAATACTATAAGTATGGTATTAAATATTTAAAATAAGCATATTTTGGCTAGTAATATCTAGTGGGCTAACTTGAAGATAAAAACCCTAGTTTTCACGTATAACACTCCCCTTAATAATAACAATCCTAATCTTAGACTAAAATAAGGAGTGATGGTACTTTTGAGGGAAACTAATACTTAGTATTTTTCCTTTTATAGGCGAATCTAATAAAAACCCTAAGGAGTTGTAGGAGTGTGCTCCAAGCCCGGCGTTGCTTTAGGTAAGGACGTAACTAAGGCCTTTTGTGTGTCTATATGTATTATGTGCTTCGCATGCTACTTACCCTATGTTTATCATTATTAATTATGTCATGTGTGGCATGACATGGAGTTGAAGTATGTGTGATGTGTTTACATGGCATGTGTATTATGTATATGTGATGATATGTGTTGTGATCCTATAAGACGTGCATGTGAGGGGGTTGATGTGTTTTGTGTGGGAGAAAGGATTAAAAAGGAGGATGGGGAAAGAGATTGACTAAGGGAGGTGAGTTGACCTAATTATTTTAATGATTCATGAGTAGAAGAATAAAATGGAGAATTCTAGGGTTCGTGTGGGAGAATCTGATTTATGATTTTTATGGTTTTGTGTGGGAGAATTTAATTTATGGTTTTGTATGAGAGAATCTAATTTATGGGTTGGATGGTTTTGTATGGGAGAATGTAATATACGATGTTACATGGGATAATCTAATTTATGGTTTATATGGGAGATTCTAATTTATGATTTTATGTGGAAGAATCTATCTCATGATCTTGTATGGAAGAATCTAATTTGTTTTTATGAATGGGGGAATCTAATCAATTGTATTATATGGAAAAATCTTTGGGTTTTATATGGTTTGAATCTAGGGTTTAGTATGGATGGATCTTTGGTTTTGTGTGGACTGAATTTAGGGTTTTGTATGACTAAGTCTAGGGTTTGCATGGTGGTATTAGGGTTTATATGGTGGTATTAATGGTTGCATGGTGCTATTAATGGTTGTATGGTGGTATTATGGTTTGCATGGTGGTATTATGGTTTGTGTGGTGGTATTAATGATTGCATGTGGCATTAGGGTTTTGCATGGGAGTTAATGATTGTATGGGAATTAAGGTTTATGTGAAAAGTTTGAGAGGTTGCATGGGATGTGTAAAGTTTTCATGGGAGCGAAATTTACGTATGAAAGGTTGATTTGGGATGTAAGGAAGGTAATGCAAGTATTATTTGGGTGTTTGAACTGTTTTGGACGGAAAATAGTACGTGGAGTATTATAAGGGTATGGAGGAGCCAGAATTAGGGTTTGGAGTGATTAACTCTGGGTCGTTGTGATTAAATAGGGTTGGAGTAGCTAATTGTGATTTGTTGTGGTTAATTAAGGTTTGGAATGGCTAATTATGGTTGCTATAGTAAAATGGGTTTGGAGTGGTTAACCACGGTTTGGTGTGGACAATTAGGGTTGGTTATGGCTGCTTAGAGTTTTTTGTGTGTTATCATGTGTATTTATTGATTAAAGTGTAATTATGATTGTGGAATTTTATTATTTGTGAGGTGTGAAGTATAAAGAGAATGATTCATGCATGTCAAGGGTGAAAATATTTTGAATAAGATATGTTAAGACACTAATCACTTACAGAGAAAGATGTTGAGCCGGACCCAGACCGGTCCACCGGCAAAAAATAGTGGCAGGGTATGTTACCCTCGTGACGGGTCCACTGGCTATAATAGTGGTAGGGCATGTGCCCTCGTGACCGTTCCATCGGCTATAATAATGGGGGATTCCATGATCAACAAACCAATCATAATAATGATAAGACATGAGAAAGATACAAATATTTATAGTGGAACACCTTGTGAGTCGGGGCCAGACCGGTCCACCGGCAAATAATAGTGGCAGGGTATGTTACCCTCTTGACCGGTCCACCGGCTATACTAGTGGGGTTCCCGCACTCACATGGACTGATAAAGACTATGATGTGAATCGATTATAATTATCAGAGATCTGATGAGAAAGTTATCTGGTTCATAACCGGTATTGTTTATCTGTGTTATTGCATGCTAGCTACGTAATTATGCTATGTCTGCTATGTCATGTATCTCTGTGTATGTGGGCCTTAGTGCGTCTGTTACCTTACTCAATACATAGCATACTGATCACCCGTTTCATGGGTGCTGCTCATTCCCACGAGCAGAAGACCCGTTTGAGCTTGCGTAGGTAGGGGATGATGTATTCGATGCCTACGACTCTTATGAGGCATCAGATGGGACTGAGCGATGAGCCTAAACCTGACTTGGGGATCGAGAGCGACTCGGCCGGACTCTGTTTCCTTTATTTGACCCTGTATTATCATATTTAATTGTGTTATCGTACTATTCTTTATGTTTTGAAAAAACTCTAGTCAAGTACTCTTTGATTTGTAACCCTAAATCGCACTCTGATTTCTATATGACTTGTGTTTTATTAATGATTCAGGTTTACTGTTAACTTTATTTAGCCTTAGCACTTAGTAATTGAACGGTAGGAGTGAACCGATCTGGTACTAAGTGTGGCGGTAAGGCCCCCGAGTTTACGGTTTTATCCTTTTGCTTCAGCTAAACCCTTTTAATTAAATGAAATTTTTCAGTAGTAAATTTAGGGGTGTTACAAAAGGTCCTTATTTTTACACATCTTATGATGCCTAATTTCAGTGTATCGATGCACACTTTGATACATTATAAGCCCAAATCATAAGTCTCAATAATTCTGTTGCTTCCATAGACTAAATGAACACCATGATATAAAAAATGTATCATGACACTTTGCGCGTGGTTTCCAACCCCCACAGCTCCTATAGTGAGTGCACTTCTTTTCCTTTCCCCCCCTTTTCCCACACATTGAGGACAATGTCTTGTTTAAGCATGGGGGACTCTTCTTAGCTTGTCACTTGCCATTTTCATTGCTTTTCTTTCTTTTCTTATTTTCTTGGTGTGTTTTTCTGTTTTTTTTTTGTTTGAATGTTTGGTGTTCCTTTTTTTATGAAAAAAAAGAGAAAAATAATTTGGGAAATGATAATTTAATGATGAAAATTTGATAGAAATTTTTACATAGCTTGATCATACACTAGTGAGACTTATAGATTGCGAGCAAGGATGATGAAAAAGGTTTTGAAATTTTTTAAGCGTGAAGTCTCTAATTGATAGACTTTCAAACCACTTATTAATTTAGCACTCTAGAGGTTCATCTTCGTTGATTTATCCATCTAGATCGTGGCATAGGAACTAGAGTTAGTAGCAAAAGAACCAATGAGATCTTGAGCCTTATAGACTGTCCATCATTTTTATGGTCTGAATGATTCTTCATTGTGTGTATTCTTCCCTGATGTGTGAAACTAGAACTTGCATGAATTCTCTTCAAGGTCACAAGTGACTTTTGCATACAATAAGATGATTAAGGCACATGTTTTCTTTTCATAGATACATTAGCCAAATGACCTACCAAATAGCATTTGATCCCTTTAATTAACCTCTTTGAGCCTAAAACCTAATTCTTCAATCAAAAACCTACATTGGTGGCCATATTTCCAAGTTATTACCTAACCCTTATCGAAAAACTAAGGAGCAGTAACTTTTTAATGAATTTAAATGTAGGAATGCCAAGGATAAGTATGGGAGCGTAACCAAGAAGAGTTAGTAGATTTTCGTGTTAAGAAAATGACCAGAAATGTATACTCATTCTTTTTATTATCTTCCTCTCTCTTTAACTTTTCATTTTCAAAAAAGAAGTGAGAATGAAGAAATATGAATAAGAGAAAGAGAGAGAGGGAAAAGAAGAAGAAGAAGAGACTAAAAGTGTTGCCATTGAGATGTGGGCAATTTAATCTTTTGATTTAGGTAGGAAGGGATGAATTGATGGTGAAGGTATTGGTTGGTATACTTTGGGATATGATGACATATTGTTAATCCAAATTCTGAGAAATATTTTTTTTGCCATCGCTTCATTTGTTTTTGGGCCTTTAACTACAATCCTAGACTTATCCTACCTTTTACCCCAGCTCCATTACACCTTTAATAATACCTTATGAATTTTTTGTTTCACAAAATATTTGAGTGGCGAAGAATGAGAGTACATGCAAGCCTATGGTCAATCACAATTAGTAGAGAGAATTTTGAGAGAAACTTATACACGTGAGCATAGAGTACTTATACTTACCTAAAGTGAGGAATTCTACTTCTTTATTACTCCTTATCTTGTAAGGATGAGTATCTATACGATCCTAAACCTTATTAATACTAATATTGATTTGGGAGTCAGGATTGAGGAGTATTCACAACATTATGTTCATTTTCTTACTATTAACCCTCACAATATAAGTCGATCTAGCATTATTTGTTTTGCTTGTTTAGTAATTTCTATCATCTGAGGCTTTATCCCATTCCATTATATCTTTCTTTTCCTTTTTGTTGTTTGGAGTTTTGCTTGAGGACAAGTAAAGAGTAAGCATGAGGAAGTCGATAAACATAATTTTTTCCCATATTGTTATCCTACTTTCCCTCCATTTATTAATTCTTGTTTGGCATCTTGGTTGTGTTACTATTTTCTTGATAAAGGTTTTCAGGAAATTTTGTACAAATGTAAAGATCCAAGGAAATGATGCATGAAACTAAGAAAATAATCAAATATGGAAGGCATTGAATGAAGATAATCAACCTCACATGTCTTTGGAGAAGTGAAGAGGGTTAAAGAGCTAAAAAGAGGAGCAAAGGAAGTAAGAGGAGGAAGAAATGAGTGTTGCATGATTGTAGCACAACCAGTAGCAGAACCATACAACTCTAAAGTAGCATTATGTTGAGGGAAAAAAAGTTGCACAACTAGCCTAAGAACTCCACAGTTAAGCGTACTAGACATGGTGAAATTTTTAGGATAAGTGACCCTCCTAGGAAGCTTTGAAAATTTTCTAAAAATTTCTCATTAAGTGCATGAGTGAGAATAAAGTGCGCTAAAAGGATTCGTGTTGATTTTTGGGGCCAGCTAGTCAACCCAAAGGCACTCTAGGGTAGTGCTCATATGGTTGTGTCTACTCGGGGTGAAAAATATGGATGAGCCAGTCAGCCATCTAGCGGGACGATTCTTGGGATAAAACTATATTGAGATAGTTAGCAGTTGTGGAACAATGAGGACGTTGTATTCTTTGAGTGGGGGTGAATGTAATACTCTAAATTGAGTGGATTATTATAAAGATTGATCTTGCTACTTATATAAATATTATATACCATCCTTTTGGTGATTCTGTCCTAAAAAATCCACAATTAAGCGTGCTGATCATGGAATAATTTTTAGGATGGGTGACCGTCTTGAGAAGTTTTGAATTTACAAAAAATTTCTCAGGAAATGCATGAGTGAGGAAAAAAAATGTGGAAAGGAATTCTATTAATCAATCCAAAAGAACTCCAGGGTAGTCCCTGTATGGTCATATTGACTAGGGGTATTACATATTAGGTTGGAACTTTGTTGTGCCTCTAGCCATGAATTCCCTCATCATATTCCTCCATTTTGTTGAATTTCTTACATTTGATGGTTTATACTTTATTTTCCCACCATTTACCTCTATTTTTCATAGCCTTTCACCTCTAATTTTGGCCTCAACTTTTAGCTAGCGATTAGCTAGGGAGCTTTCAAGGTTGATTTTTCTCCAAATTTAACCACTTACATGACTTGGTGTTTCCTTGTTTCATATTTTTTCTTCTTGGTTTTTGTTCCTTGCACCTTATACTTCATATAAGAACCCATTTCTCCCTTTAATTTTTGCCTCTTCCTTCTTTCCCCCTCCTTTTCCCTTGTTGGAATTGCAATTTTGCTTCACCAAACCTCTAAAATTTGTGACTATTATTATGTGTTGTTGTTGCTTCTGTGTGTGGATTCTCCATCAGTTTATTCTCTTCATTTCCTTTCCATTTAATCCTCCATCACATTCATTCTTTACTAAGACTTCTTCCTCATCTTTTCATTGGTGTTAGATGCTTGTTTTACCCCTAAAACTTGTGTTTTGTTGCTACAATTGCTACCAGTTTTTGTCATTTCTTACCCAATTATCTTGTTTAATTTTCCTTCTTTAATTTCATAAATCATTTTAGTTTAGATCTTCAATAAATTTTTTTACTTGTTTTGGTATTAAAATTTTGTGAAAGTGGAGTTATAATATTAAATTCCTTACGTAAGGAGTTGGTCAAGTTGGAGTATCTTGCTTGAAGATTTAATTTACTAGGTAATACCATGAATGCATGAATATATTACGTTAAAAATAAACACGAAATTATGAGTATGAGTTAAGCCTGAATTAATGTTTTATGATTTTATGTGAGTATGAGTATGTGTTGTTTCATGTTAGGTAGAAAATAATTAGGCATCTCTTGTGTAATTGTGGCTCTCTCATTTCATGTAGGTTATGTTGTTTTTAATTTTCACTAAGCATGTGCCATGTGTATATTATGATATGCTAGCAGACATTTTTGATTATTATAATATTTGGTGGGGGAAATGACTAAGTTAGCCTAGTGTGTATTTTTTAGCCTCTATTATTTTAGGCTTTACTTTATCTTAAGCATATAGTTATATATATTTTAGGGTATAGGATCTTTAATGTAAATTTGGGAGTCGTTGGAGTTGTAAGGAATTAATTATGAATTTTAGAAGTCAAGGTGATTTAGGATAATAAGGGTATTTTTGGCATTTAAATATAAATTTTGGAATTTGAGATTTAAAATGAGTATTATGATACGAAAATAAGGTATGTATATTAAATTAAATTAATTGGCATGATTATGATAATTATAAGTTAGAGTTTTGTGATAAAATGGCTTAAAATGAGCATAGAACACCTTAGGGATAAAGTTATTCTTTTATATACATAATATTGAGGCTAACCTCTATTTTTCGATTAATCATGTTTAATATGAATTGTTTAGGAATTTTCTTGAATTTAGTAAATTAATGAGTTTAAATTGGTGGTTAAATGAGATAAATAATTATTTAGAATTAATAAGGACAATTTGGTCTTCTCATTGTTAATACAATCTTCTTTTACCATGTTTGGATTCATGATAATCATAAGGGATTCCTCAGGTGAAACCCTTTTTTAATTTATTTCTATTATCTTTAAGTGTTATTTTAGAGTTTACATGAATTTCTTATTTGTGATTTTATGTTGAATTTCCTTATCTGACCTTAGTGTAATCTTACTTGTACATAATGAATTCACATAATTAATAAATGGATAGTAATGATAAAAGTGTTAAACATTTTGTGAATGCTTGGTGTTAAGTGTTTAGATGATATCATTGAGAATAACATATTAATATTAAAGGGACATATCACATGATTTAGGATTGAACTTTGTTAATATTATTTTAGTTTTTGTAATACCCCACTTTTAGGATCTATGTATTTGATGGTGATCAGAGCATTTTTTATATTGTTTTGGAGGTGTGTTTATGATTGGTATGGTTTTTGTTTGAGCTTGGTTTGGATTTTGGAAGATAATTGGTTATATCACAAAGCTAAGTGATTGGTTGGAGGTATCGATCGACTGGTGTGTTCCTTAAATTTGAGCTTTGAAACCCAATGAACTGATCAACTAGTTTGGGGGTACCAGTCAACTGGTTCAACATAACAGGTTGTTCTTTTGACTCTTTTTTTATTGTGAATTTTTTCTCATAGCTTTTTCAGCATCATGATTGTGTTTTGAGCAAATTTTTTACGAGTTTTACTAAGTCTTTGATCATACCTAACACGTTTTATCGATTCTCAACGAATTCACGATGAAGCAATTCATGAGGAGTCACTTTCATGACTTTAGTTCATTTGTCTTCTTCTTCTTCTTTATTTTCTCTATCTTCTGTGATATTTTTGAGTAGATTATTTGCTCTTGCAACCTTTGTAGATAAGTGAACATTGATTCCCTACCCTTTGTTATTATTCCTTTCTTGTGTTCAAAATTTTTGAGGCACATTACCTTGAACACTAAAGTTTCACCAATTGAGCTCAAAGGTAAAAATGCTAGCTTTGAACCTTCAAAATTTACACTTTGAAGCTTGGATTTGAGCTAGGGTTTGGGGTATCAATTTATACACCCCTCTATCCTTCTTATTTTAGTAGAAATCCTCAGTAATTTGAACCCAAAGGCTTCATTTTTTCCCTTTTTCTCTATCCTCCAAAATGCTCTATTTTCTTTCATACTTGCTTTACCACATTTCCTCTCCTTAAATTTCATTTTCAATATTCCTTTCCTCTTTCAATCCTTTCTCTAGCTCCTTCTTGTATTGATCTTATGAAAGATGAGGTTAAATTTAGGAAATGAGTGAGGGTTTAGCTTCCATCTCTTGTGTTCTCTGTTTTCCCATTGGGAAGGTGGGTTTTCTCTAATTTTCCTCTCCTAGGTCTCTAATTTTTCTATATCCTCTTTGCATGAATTTCAAATTTTTTACTAAGTTTTAATCTAGCTTTCTTGAAAGGTGTTCCAATGTTGGAAAGTGGTTTGGGTTTTTCAAAGACTTTTTGCTTTCTTTGGTGTGTTGCTTAGCTCTTTTGAGGTAAACTATTGTCTTCCTTATTTTTTAATAGGAAATGGTATAGGTAAGTATAGTGCATGTTCTGTAAGTATTTGATATCATAAGTATTAGAGATGACAATGTGCTTGCATTAGTTAATATGGAATAAATGAAAGAATTGTTAGTGATCTTAGCTTAAAGTCTTATATGCAAAAACCTCATAAATATGATTTTAGATTCGCAATTAACTTTGATATTCAGGGTGTATTAAGGTACAATGGTATGTGTGATATGATAGATATATTGTTGCATGATGACTTAGCAAGAAGAGAATGTGATGCATGATTTTCTAATTCTGATTAAGTTTATAAAGTGCAAGCATAATTTTATTGATATTCCCAGCATGATTTTGGTATCTCTCTTACCAATTCATGAATATTAATTGTTAAGAACCTTGAATAGCTTGAGATTTATTTTTAGATTGATAGAATAAGTATTATGGAATTTAATTGTGTAATGTGTTTTGTTGGGGTAGTTTTTTCCCTATTTGATTGACCGGTCTCTAGGACCTATCTATAGGTCCCTAGGACCAATCGGCTAGTCTGGTAGAGCCATTGACTAGTTTGGTAGAGCAATTGACTAGTTGCTTGTGACTTTAGTGGTCTTGGTCTTAGATTAAACATATTGGCTAGTTTGACCAAATCCATTGATTGGTTTCTAGAACAATTAGCTGGTTAGGTTAATTGATCGGCTAGTTCTCAAAATAGTCGGCTGGTGAGGTTAATTTACCCATTGGTTTACCATCACTGGGAATGTTGGCATTACCCTAACTGATTTACTAGTACATGAAATCGGTTGACCGGTCAGCAAGACCCATCAAATTGTTTTAGAAAAACATTAACTGGCCTCAACTAGTTTTGCTTTTTTGACCTATTTCTTCTTGAATGTGATGTTTTAGGTTTTCTCATGCTATAAATTTGCCCAGATTAATGAATTTTAAGTAATAGATTAAAGTTAGTAAAGAGAAATTTTATCCTAGTTGACTACTGTTGACCTTAATTTCACATTTGGGTCTTTCTCTTGACCATAACATGATTAGATGATTAGATGGACAAAAATGGACTCTTCTTATGATTAACATTTATGTAATGAATCAAAATGATCAATAATAGGCCTCTAATGACTTATGTCATAGCCTTAAAAATGTGAAACCTTGTAAGTTAAATAACTTAGGAAGAATAGAAGAAAATAACATGGACATATTTCAATTAGCTATCAAAATGAATGGATAAATAATAATGAGTTTAGGGTTGGACTCTAGTTGAAATCCAAGTGGACCTTTATCTTTAGCGTTAAGGATCAAATTGGAACATCCTTTAATGAATGGTAAGACTGTGGTTAAGAAATGAACTATGGCTTTGAACTTAGCCCTAGGCTTGACCTAGGTTTGAATTGTGGACAAAAGGGAATAAATGAAAATCAAATGTTGGCTTAGAAATTTATATATGTTGTTAACATTATATAATTCCATCTCTTGGCATAATTGATCAAGTAATGGAATGATCACTTGATAATATGAGAACCTTATATGGGTGCACTGAATTGAAATGGCTTGTTATTTGGTGTAATTTTATTTGTGGTCCTTTATGTGATATGACATCCCTGATCCAATAAGATATTAATCACTTATAGTGGAACAAGCATCATGATAGATATGGATTATTCGATCCTTGATTAGCTACCAGGGGGTTAGTCTTCCATTGGGTGCCTTTGGGAGGGATCCTAGTTAATCCCAGTGCCTTTTATACTCCAAATCTTGATGATATACTAAGGGATATCAATAGTAAAGGGTATGGTCACCACAAGATGTTTATTTAGCATGATCCAATACTTATTTTCACTAGGTTACTTTTGCATGAGCCAAAACTAATGTCCATGGGGTTATATTAGCATGAGCTAGGACTTATGTCCACCAAGTTACTTCGGTATGAGTTGGGACTTTATGTCCATTTATTGGTTTGGTATTGAGAGACTATGGGGAATAATCCCACCTATTGCTCATTAACTTGGGGTAAATAATTCTATGATCACCTATTGCTCAATAATTTTGTAAAGGAGTTCTATATTCACCTAACACAAAATAATAATTGGAATGAAACCTAAATAAGTATTAATTAGCATTATCTTATTATTTGTTTGGTCTTAATATGATTAGTTTGTGGATATAATACTTTCTTTTCCTTATAAGTACTTAAAGAGTTCACGCCTTACTTAAGTATGAATATGTTTTGTAACTCACATATACCTTCCTTAAATTCTATGCCAATCATATTTTTCTCTTGAATGCCCTGTTGTGGTACATATCTATGTCTTTGGCATGTTTCCATGAATGATCACATAATCTATTGCTATTGTAATTATGATCCACCTGTTATAAAATCCATGATTAGAAAATCATATATGTAATTCTAATTCTACATTACCCTCCAAGATATAATCTAAACGCTATTGTGTGGATAGTTTGAGTACTCCATGTTCCTTAAGAAGGCATTATGTATGTTATAATCTGTATACCTTTGTATGATGGTATGATTATGAGTAAGCATATTTCCGTGGATCTAAATTGCATGTAGATTTTAGTAGGTCGTACCATGAGTATATTGTGTGGGTCTTGCTAGTACTATGACTTGCATGAGAGTGGTAGATTGGTTTGCTCAGTATATATACATACCGATGGGATTGTTGTTGCATTCCTTGCTTAATCCTATGAGCAGGAGGTTTGTTGCAAGTTTCTTGAGGACGAATAGTGAGTAGTCCATCCTTTTCTTAGCATACTTGGGTTGATGATTGTAGGCATTCCCGAGGATTATCTCTTGTGTCCTTGAGTAACCAAAGAGATTCTCATTTGAAAATGATTTATTCTAGTTATCTTTTTCTCCTAATATATTTTTGTACAAATTTTGGGCCTACGTAGCCCTGGGTTATAAACCTTAATTTTCCTATATCCAAATGTTTTCTTACATACTCTAGTTTTTTCTTGTGTTTGATTGGTTGGATACTTAGCCTTGTGTCTGATGTGAGGTAGGTGGTGAGGCATCTATCTTATGTTAGATGGCGGTAAAATTCCGTTTTGTACAGGTAAGACTTGTATTTTTGCTTCTACAATGTTTTAAAATGAAATTTTTTTGTAGTAAAAAATGGGGGTGTTACAGTTTTGGTTATGATGGAACTATGGTAACCCTAATATACTTTATACATACCTATTTCACTAGCCTATAGAGATAGGCTTGCTTAATGATTAGTTATTTAGTTAGTGATCCCAAGTACATTTTTCCCAGAAAGGTGCTATATACCAGCCTCTATTTCAACAGATACTAATAGTGGTGTTATGTTCTGGAAGGTGATTTATGCCACTTTTTTGTTTTAAGTATTTATCATGATTAATTTTGGAATATTAAGCTAACTAAGTAAAGCTAATAATATGGCTCGTAATATAAGTTCAATATTATGTTACGAATGTGGTTATATCTTGTGTTACCATATGCTTTACTTTAAGCATATCATTATCTATGAATATCAAGCTGTGTTCTTAGAATAATCATGTTATTCAATATCACATGTTACTATTGCTTTTGTCATCACTGTTATCATTGTTGTCATTGTCGTCGTTGTCCTCCTCCTCTTCTTCTTCCTCCTCCTCCTCCTCCTCCTCATCATCATATGCATATCCTTATATGATCTTCTTATTATATATATGTTAAGATTATCATACTATGCCTTTTGAATTAATCGTATTACTCTGTTTGCAAGTACTTACATGTTCATTTCATAGACACTTTATTATTCCCATAAGTAGATGCCACCTTATTTTCTAGGTGTTGTTGATATCAATTATTTAACATAATGCATGCAGTAGAGAGATCTTTGGGGTTATGTGCATAGTGTTATAATTACCTAGACAATTATCCTAAAGTCTTATTTCTCATATTATATATGGATAATTATCCTATTTCTACTCTATCTCTCATATATTTCTTATAATTTTGTAATCCGATATCAAAAGTTCTACACTCCTAATATCTATTTGTGAGTTACTCTTTTTTTAGCTTTGAACTGGGCATGGATTAGGCATAAGGCATATCTTTTTATGTTATATGTAGCGGTAATACCCATTATTTTCTTATTATTCTTCACCGAAATGATCTTTTTAGCAGTGATAACCTCCTAAGTCAATCAATGTATTAATCCTTGCTTTGATGATAAACAACATGTTTAAGGATTTAATTTTTTTTAAAGTGTGTATAAACTACAAAAATCATATGGATGTCAAACCTTGCCTATTCAAACCTTCTTTCGAGTGCAAAGTGAAAAGCAGCAATCAAGATTCTAGGTGCACTAAATTAATTATTCTCTTAATTCAAGATTTAAAAGAGTAATCAAATTTCAAAGCATCAGAAAAGATTATTTCAAGATGCCAAAAGACTTAAGATTTCAAGGTTTAATCTTTAAGTCTTAGTTTTTTTTTCTTGTAATTTTATTTGTTCATGAAAACTTTTTAACTTTATCTCTTGAAATGTTTTAAAATCTTCCTTAGAACTTATTTGATGAAAATTCTTTGATCGATTTTAAATTCTAGCCTTTTTTCATAGTGTTTTAATAAATATTTGGTTCCAATCGAAACTAATCGATTGGTTTTAGAATCAACTGATTCACTTGTATTTTTATGATTAGGACTATAACCTTTCAAAAACCTTAGAAATTGATAAATTGGTTCTTGTAGGACTTCTATCTTGATAAAAGTTATTTAGGCTCTATTTGAACACACCAAATGGTTTTTGTAAACTAATCAATTGGTTTGCCTAACTAGAACATAGTTTAGACTTATACGAAAAACCAATTTTACATCTATACGAATACATCAATTGGTTTCCTCAAACTGGTTAAATGGTTTGATTAACCATACTATGCATTGAATTAAAGTGTAAAATGATTTTCACTAGGGACTAAATTGTTTGATTGGTTTGAGTAAACACATTGATTGGTCACCATGACCCATCAAATGGTTTGCTAAACCATTCAAATGGTCTTATACGTTCGAAGGACCAAAAATTCATAACATTAAACTAATCAACTAGTTATAACAATTAATCAACTAGTTAGGGTAATAGATTAATTGTTACCTAAAACTAATCAATTGTTTAGCATACAATGTTGAAATTACATCCTATTTCTTACATAACTGCTACATGCTTTTTTACCCCAACTACCACATTGTTGGCTCTAGCATATATATTAATTATTAGGAAGAATAAGGACAACAAATTTTGAGCACTCACTAATTTCACATTTAATTATGTACTCGCTCTCTTACTATTAATTCTTAACTCACATTTAAAAAAAAATATTTTGTTGAGAAAATCTGACAAGTGTTTCCTTGCTCATTTGACTTAGCTAGAGCTAATCTATAATTGAAAATTTAATTGTTTGATAGCTAGATATTAATATCATTTGTGAGGATTCTTGTAATCACAACACCCTTATTTAAAATTCAATATTAAGGGGTTGTGAGAGGGCATACCATTATTAAATGATTATGAGGATAGAATATAGAGGAGATAAATAGGTGAAGTTGTAGATTACCTATTAAAGAGGCCATTGGAATTGTATACCCATAAACCTAGAAGAATGAACATCAATAAACTCATCATAACATTTCAAAAATCCAAAAGGAAGATCCTTTTGGTAGTGGAGGTGGAAAAATCATTTTTGATTGTCTTGAAACACTATAAACCTTATGTCAAATTTCATTTTCCAATTATTTTCCATTCTACCCTATTCACCTACTCTAGAATTTTTTCAAGTAGTAATTTTTTGGGGTGTTACACTTAACACCTCATTCATTAATATCATAAAAACTAGGTGCATTGCATATCCCAAACAACATCACCAACCATCCATAAATACCATACTTAGTATTGAAAGTTGTCTTCTACTTATCCCATTTTCTAATTCTCATTTGATGGTAACCACTACTCAAATAAATTTTAGAGAAGATCCTTGCTTTGTAAATCTCCCTTACCATATCGTCCAATCTCAGGATAGAAAAATATGCACTTTATTGTGATATTTTTGATCACCCTTTAAACAATACACATCCTCCATATTCCTTCCTTCTTAGGTACCAACAATGTTGAGGCACAACACGAACTCATGCTCCCCCTTATGTAGCCATTTTTCAGCAACTCTTGGATCCTCCTCTAAAGTTCCCTTGCCTCTCTGGGATTACATTGATAAGACATTTTGTTTGGAAGAGAAAATCCCAACATAAGGTCAATATCATGATCTATATCTCTCAATGGTGGTAATTCAGGCAATACCTCTTCGGGAAACATACTACTAAATTCCTTCAATAACACATTTAAGTTCATATTAGGCTTGGATAACGCCCCTATTTGTGTTTCCTATTTTACCACCATAATATAGAAAATTCCTTCATCTTTGATGGCCTCCACCATGGCTTGCTCTTGGAAGAGAAAATTCTCAAACTTGGGATTTTCTCATATCTTCTTGGGTTTAGTTTTGAGTTCAAACATGGGCCTCAATTTGAAATTATTTTTTTCCCTTGCAAAACATTTACTCATTGAGCACTCAATCATGGTAAACTTGTCTATTATATTTTCATGGCCTCCCGAGTAAGATATGACATGCATCAATTGGTAGTATGTCAAATAATACATCATCAACATATTTACCAATTTTAAAATTTAGAAGCGCTTTTTTAGAGACTCTCTGTAACACCCCCAAATTTACTACTGAAAAATTTCGTTTAAATCGAAAGGTTTATCAGAAGCGGGAGATTTAAAACTGTAAACTTGGGGGTATTACCGCCACACTTAGTACCGGACTGGTTCACTCATACCGTCCCGATACTAAGTGCTAAGGCTAAATCAAACCATCGTTAATAAGAACCATCCAAAAACATAAGTTCATAGCCATCATAAATCATTCAAGAAACAAGAGTCAACCACAGACAGTGTGTTGTTTAAGATTACAACTTAAGAGTTCCACTCCAAAATACGAACATAATACAAATACGGCAAACTCAAGATAGACATAAACTAGGATAGTAAAAGAGTCCGGCGAACTCGCTCTCGGCCCCAACCAGGATAGGCTCAACACTCGGCCCCATCCGATACGTAGGTATCGTAGGCATCGAAAATATGATCTCCTACCTGCACAAGGTCAGAAGGGTCCTCTGCTCGTGGGAATGAGCAACACCCATAAAACGGGTGATCAGTACGCTACGTACTGAGTAAGGTAACAGACGAGCTAAGGCCAACACAACGTGCAACATAATATACAAGGCACAACACATAGGAGACATGAAATAACACAGATGGTGCAAGTTTGCAAAGGCCTACTCAAACCTCTTCTTTCATAATCCTTGTTAATTTGTCATTCGCATTATAAACTTTATTAACCCATGAGCATGCGGAAACCCCACTATTATAGCCGGTGGATCGGTCACTTATAGGGCAGAATGCACCTAACCACTATTATAAGCCGGTGGATCGGTCTCCAGGGCACAACGCTCCTGGCCACTATTATGCCGGTGGATCGGTCTGGCCCCGAATCTCATGGTGTTTCACTGTAAGTATATAGTAGCTTCTCCATAATTCATTTACAACACACTGTTTGTTTTGTTGAGCTCGGGATCCCCCACTATTATAGCCGGTGGATCGGTCACGTATAGGGCAGAACGCACCTAACCACTATTATATGCCGGTGGATCGGTCTCTAGGGCACCCCGGCGCCTGGCCACTATTATGCCGGTGGATCAATCTGGGCCCGGCTCAACAATCTTACTCTTTAAGTAATTAGTATCTTATTCGTGTCTTATCGAAAAGCTTTCCACCCTTGACATGCATATCAACTACCCTCTACTTCTTTCCTCCCCAAGGGCCCGTCCCATATTTTGAGACTGTTCTCCCCTTCTCACGCCGATGTTCATCCCCTCTTACTCTTATACATAAGGAAACGTAGTAAGGGCTCGCTCTCCCGAGGACGTGGGCTAACCCTAACACAACGATATCGGTCCCGCATGTCCTCACCCCTCTAGGGCTCCTCCTTGGAAAACCCTAATTTGGGCTTACATGGCCCAACTCTTTCTTACTCATCCTAACTTTACTTATTCCTTGTCTCGCATCCCGTCTCTACTAAGAAATTCCCAAAATATATCCCTTTATTCCCCAACTCCGCATGTGATCGCCAAACCCTAGTTGGCCCCACCAAACCCTAGCACTTTACTTTCTCTCCAAGCAACCTCTCTTCTTTGCCCCAGAACCCCTTCTCTCATTTAGAAGCCCATACTCATCCTTCATGCAAGTGGACTCTCATTCTCAACCCCTACTCCATCCCTCCTTGATCATTTTTTACCCTTATATTCTTCAATTACTCATTTCCTCTCAAAACCCTAATTGGAACCCTTAGACACTCTTACACTGACTCACGTAAAATTTTGCACCCAAGTCTCCAATGGATCCATAACTCTGGCATTATTTTATTCACTCCTAATTCAACTTTCCTCACATAAGATTCGTTCCCATGCATAATTTAAACACTCCATGCAGAATCTCCAACGCCTACTTACACACAAACCCTAATAAGGTCTCTTATGCACCAACTTACGTACTATTTTTCATATTAAGTCTCCAATCATCCCAAGACTCTCCCAAGCTCTTACTTACAACCCAAATCAACTTCGCATACGTAGGAATCATGCCCATGCAAGGTCTAGTTCCCCCATGCAAACTTCCCAACGTCCACTTTCCTGTTGTTCTTTTAATATCATTTCATGCTACCCAAAACCCTAGCACGCATGTCCTAGAGGGCCATAACAAGTCACATCATCAACATCAACAACAAACATGGAACATGGCATGCATGTATAACATAAGACACACACCACATACCTCATGATCCACGCTGCGCTACACAAAACAGGTTATTCATAGCACATGCATAATACACATCAACATGACATGCTCATCATTCATCAACACAGTACAACACACATAACGTAAGGCCATAGCTTCGTCCTTACCTAAGTAGGCACCGGGCTTGGAGCACGCTCCTCTAGCTCCTTAGGGCTCGGATCGGGGTCACCTATGAAGGGGAAAAAGCTAAGTATTAGTTTCCCTTATAATTACTATCAATCCTCATTCTAGTTTAAGGTTAGGGTTTTTATTAAAAAAAAAGGGTTTTATACAAAACTAGGGTTTTTACCTTAGAATTAGTATACTAAATATTAGTAGTCAAAATATGTTTATTTTTATTACCTATTGTTACACTTATTTTATTGGACCCATTAGCCCTATTCTTATAACCTTAGTGTTTGCTAGACATAGTTAAGTAATGGTAATAATGGTAATGGTAAACTACTAATAGTGATACTTATGTTGGTGTTAGTATTAAAATACTACTAAAATGGTTGTAATATCAACGAGCTAACACTCCTAGAGGTAGTCATGATTAAAGTCACATTTTGAATAAATAATAATAATAAAAGTAATAATAATAGTAGTATTAAAAATGCTAAAAAAAATGAAGAAAAGGGTATTAGCCCTAAGTTAAGTATAATAAGGTTTAGGGTTAGAAGGGGTGATAGTATGATAGCCTTAAGGATAATACAGAAATGGTATTAGTAAATAAGTTAATAATAATAATAATCATATCAGAAGTACTAAAAATAATAATACTAATTATAAGGGTAATAATAATAATACTAATAATAATAATAATAATAAGTGTGATAATACTAATATTAGGTATAAGCCACTATAGGTGGCATAAGAGGAGGGTTTTAGGGTTCAGGTGAGTGGAAGACCACCTGAGAACGGTGGTGGTCCGGCGGCGGCGCGAGGCGGCGGCGGCGGCGGCGATGGAGGAGGAGAAGAGAGAAAAGATGGGGAAGGTGGCTAGATGGGAGGAGGAAAAAGGAAGGTTAAGTGTGGGAGAGGAGACAGCAGGGAGAGGGGGGTGGAATGAGGGTGGTGGCGTGAGTAGGGCGGTGGCGCGCGGCGGCGATGGAGGGAGAAGGTGGTGGAAAGTGGTGGAGCCCGGTGGAGAAGGAAGCATGGGGTAAGGAGGGTCTGGGCAGGTAGGGGAGGACCTGCAGGTTGCTTTGGGAGGTGGAAGGAGGGTGGATTGCGGCGGTGGCTGGAATGAAGGTTTTCCAGCAGTGAACTTTGCACGGCTAGGGCAGCACGTGCAAGGCAAGGCAGAGGGCGGTGGTGGCTTGGTTTTTTCGAGGGAGATGCAAGGGTGTTTTTGGTGGCCAGAGGTGGCGGCGGCGATCATCGGCGGCGGCGGAAGCTGCGTCTGATTTTCAGGCGACAGAGAGGCAGAGTTTCGGGGTAATTTTTGCAGCACAGGTTATGGCTGTCGAAGGGGGGTATTTATAGGCAATTGGGGGAGAAAACGACGAAGGAGGAGGGGACACGCCAGGTCACGGCAGTACGCCGTCCGACGGCGATCTGCAGGCCTACGGATTCTCTGTCAGCAGGTCCTGGCTCGGTTTGGACGAAAAAGGAAAGGAGGCAGGGCCTGGGCGGTGCAGGACGGTGTGCTGGGACAAATCGGGAAAGAAAGAGGACGGGAATGGCAGAGGGAGGACGGTTGGACGGCAGGGCTGTCAGCGGCGACAGGCTGCGAGTTGCAGGCCTGCGCGAGGAAGAAGACGACGGGCGGGGTAGGTTGGACCGGCGGTCCAGGGAAGAAAAGGAAGGGGGATAAACCGGCCGGTCGGCAACGGTTATAACCTTCATAAACTCGACGCGTCGTTTCATCATTTAGAAGGTCGAGACGCAGCGTCGTGTCGTTGGCTGGCAACGGCTATAAGGTTCATTTATCGCGACGCGGCGCTTCGGCGGATTGACGGGCAAAACGCCGCGTTGCGCGTAAGCGTCGGCCAACGAACGACGCTGGGCCGCGGGGGAGGGAGAAAGGAAAGGAAGAGAAGGGCTGGGCCGCGGGGGAGAGGCCCAACCGACGGGGAAAAGGAAGAAAAAAAAGAAAAAGGAAGAAAAGGAAGGAGAAAAATGTTTTATTTAGGATTTTGGATTTTGCATAAATTATTTAGAATATTTTTGGGGCTGTCTAGAATATTAACTATCTATAAAATATTAAATAAATTTCCTTTTTACTTAGTGAGGCTATTTTAGACAAATTTCCTTAACCTCCATACAAATTAGGAAAATACCCAAATTTTCATTCCAATTAAATTCTTTATTATTCCCCCTTAATTTTCCTTAATTTATCCCCTATATTTTAAGTAATTAAATTTATATGTCTAATTTCCTACTAATTCCCTATTTGGCCAAAATTTCAAATTTTAGGATTTTGGGGTATTTCACTCTCACCTAATTTTTTTTGAGATATTATAGAGAATAGGGTCTTAGGTTATTTATGGTCTTCAAGCTAAGCATTTTCACCACCTCTTCACTTGCTAAATTAGTGCACGAGCCACTATCAATAGTGACCTTACACAACTTGTCTCCCACCTTGCAGACCTTGCACTTAGCCTTAAAGATTTTAACTCTTTGAGGTAAGGATGACCATAGATGCACTTAGAGAACTCTTTGAATAATGCAACACTCTTAGCCCTTCTCAGCATAATCACTATCTACACCATCACTCTCTTCATTCTCTAGTTTAATCTCATCATCATTACATGACTCCACACTCATAATCTCTCTCAAAGTCATGTCCCTTTGGTTAGGACACGACTTTGCAAAGTCCCTATAGCCTCTAAACTTGAAATTTTGATTTATATAATTTTCCCCCATCTTCTCCTTACCCTTATCCATTCAATCTCACAACCCCTCCTTTCTAAATTCTAATTATCACCATTGTAGGGTTTGAAAAGTGTTGAAGATGAGGGTATAGATGTCATATAGGTCTTCTTTAATTGCTTATAAAATTTCAAAGCCAATTTCACCAACTACTCCAAAGTATCATAGATGCACCCTTCATTTTTTTCTCTCATATTCAAATTGAGACCCCCAAAGAACCTTACACAAGTTTGTTTTGTTCTTCTATTGAATGCAAAAAACCAACATAACTTATTGAATTCTCTAACATATTTCTCTATATTCATAAACTCTTCCTTAAGAGTGGTTAACTTGATGAAGTTTCCTTGTTGAAAATCCCATGGCATAAACTTCCTTCTAAGGTTCTTCTTCAACTTTTCCAATAACTTTATCTTAGGATTTCCTTTTCTCTCCCTTACCCTCTTAATATTTTCAAACCATAATCTAACAAATTTATTGATTTTCAAAGTTTCCAACTTGACTCTTCTTCCTTAATCTAGCTCTTTAAACTCAAAAATTGCCTTAATGATTTGTTGTTATTCTAGATAGATCTTAGGATCCATTTTGTGTTCAAACATAGGAATATAAAATCTAAGACCTTTCTCTACATCATAATAGGGTCATCTTGAAGTTGAATCATTCATCAAATTATGACATACATTTTCATCATCATCATCATCATCATCATTAATTTAGTTTAAATTATGACATGGAATTTTACTTCCTCTCCAATGTGTCCTTCTTCTTATGTATCCTCCTCCTTGGTTGCATGTATCCACATTATTAGAGATTTATTATTCAATTCTAGAAAATTGTTCTTGTTGTATTTCATCTTATTTAGGAATTGTGAGAGATAAGTAGCCAAATTTTAGTTGCCAAAGTTTCATACTTATCTTCCCTTTCCACATTTGGATTTATTTTGGACATGAATAATGTTATAAACAAAAAATTATGGGCTCTATTCAATTTAGAATGAAAAATACTAGAGCTTGAAGTGTTCTTGATGGAGTCTTGGAAGAATCCCAATGAATTCTCAGTAGAAATACTGAAATATTTGAAGAAAAAATGTAAGCTTTCAATGATTTATCTATATTGTGCAACTAAGGTTGAAAAACCTTACTTTTGATGCCACTTTTGATGTGTGTTGGAAGCATATGGTGCAAAAAAATTATAATTGAAATCAATTGTGCGCGAATCAAACAAGAAGGAATATAAATTAGGGCTGAAATTTAGTGATTAGGGTTTAGTTTGGTGAGTTATGGTTTAGTGATTTGGCTTAGGGTTTGGGGTTTTATTTATAGAGGATTAATGGTAGGACTAATCATTAAACGAGGTATTTATGGCATATAGGATCAAATTTAATGATGTATTAATTTTGGGGGAAAATGTGGTTATGGAAGAGGGTTAAGGTTTACATTTTAAGAAGATGAAATTGGGGTTGAATATATGAGTGGGTATGGACAACCGTGGAATCAATGGTATGGGGGTATGGTTATGTTTAATTGAAAATAAAATGTCTTTATCAAACAATATAAAAAATGAAAGGAGAAAATTTGAAAATGAATCACACCAAAATCATAATAAAGAATGAACTCACTTAAAGAACCAAATGAATATTCAAACTTGTACCTTGTAGTGCATGTTCATAATCAACATTATATGACTCACATTTTTATGCATGGTTTCCACCTCCTTAAATTTGAATTCTTAATAGAAGATAATCTAACAAATATAAAAGATAAATGCACACCAAATTTTTGATTAAAAAACACTAATATCAATAACAAAAGGATAAAACTTTAAACTACCAATATTAAGTTTCTAATAATATCCATTTAACTAAATCTAATAATATCTAAGGTTTTAACTGACCATGGCCGATTCTCCCTCTTTATAGATGTCCACATAATGTGATTCATATGTGATTTAATTTCTCTTTTGATCCATGTTTAAGCTAGTAAACTCATTATTGGGTTTAATTATGCTAGTTTGGCAAAAAATATTCAATCAAGGATAAAACGATAGGCTCTAATATGAAATAAGCCAATCCATGACTAGTTGAATTTGTAGGATATGCCCTTGCAATCACAATGAATAGTTTTTATCGAATACAAATAGTTGTTTAAGTTGAGTTATATTAGATACTAGTCAGTCGGTCAATACAAGGTTGAAATTTATTAGGTTCAGTTTACAGTTGGACACATGTCAACATATATTTGAGTCAACAGTATATTAGGTATTATTTTAAATTAGCATCAAGTTTGGGTAATAGAGTATAGGTTAAGTCATTTCCATATTAACATTGATTATTTATTATAATAAATCTGGTTAAATTAGGTATAGTTTTAGATTAATAAGATTGAGTTTTTTAGATCTCTTAAGCATTTGTTTGGTCTAATTTCTATTTCAAAGCACAATAAATAATAAATGCAACATCTAATTGTGATTTAAAGTATGAAAATTCTTAGATAAGTACAATTATAAATGTGGGGTTATGATTTTCTTTGAGATATGTTCATAAAAATAAAAATGATCTGTTCGTTTTTAAAAGGAAGTCTGCATGGATTTTAAAAATAAATTTTAGCTATTAATTTTTTATTATATATATATATATAAATTATAAAAATTAATTATATTAATAGATCAGTTTTTGATTCAAAAATAATAATTATATTTTTCATATTATAATTTTTAGTAGAGAATCTGTAAAGGGGAATTATTAAAAAGAGATAAAATTTATGATTCTCTATCATATTCACATTATTAAATCACACCCTCTCGTTACAAACCTAATTTTCTTTAAACAGACCCCTATACCCTTCCCTTTTTTTTTCAAATTTTCAAAACTACACTCCACCATTTCTCCTCACACCTATCATCTCCCTCGTCCCCCTCTTCTCTTCTTTGGCTGTTTCTCCTCCTTGCCCCAAAAGAACATCTAAATCATTCATTCATTTATCATGTAAGTAATTTTTTTTTATATTTTTTTTCATTTTAAAATATCTAAATCCATTATTTGAGCTATGTGTGTTTGATTTTATAAAAGAATCAATTGATTGTAATTGAAATATATTTAGGTTGTTGAAAGAATGTGATTGATTATGGTATAATTGAAATTTGTGAATGAAATGGGGTGGGGGAACGAGTGAGGAGAGGTAAGGGGAAGGCAACCAATGGGCAAGCCACCTGTTGAGCCGGTGAAGCTTCAGGGAAGGCCCTCGTAGGTGCTCCCCCACCCCTATGCAACAATGGCTCGAAGGCCTCCCACATATATACATTAACATCTTGCAGGCCTCCCCACCCGTATACAACAACGACCTGTAGGGCCTCTTCCTCACCTAAAGCACAAACCCTTAACCCTAAACCCTAACCCTAAATACATAGTAAACCCCAAACCTTTAACCCTAAACCCTAACCTCAGACCCTAACCCAAAAACATAGCCCTAAAACCTAAACCATAAACCCCAAACCCTTAACCCTAACCCCAAAACCACATAAATCATAAACCCTAAACAATTAACCCTTAATCCTAAAAATCAAATCTAACCCCTAACCCCTAACCTCTACACCTTTTAACCCCAAACCTTAACCCTCACACCCTAAACCCAAAACCCTTAACCATAAATCGTAAATGTGACCCTTATAACTTGATTTAATTAATTATAACATTCAATTATGATTTAGACTAATATGTATTAATGATGTTTTTATTATAAATGGTAGATAGTAGGTAATAAGGGAAAGGGAAAAGAGATTAGATAGGACACTCCCATTGGTAGGGTATCTAAAAAATGAACATGAGTGCTTGAGCACGGGCTGAGTTAGAACGTTGGACCAAGACAATGCCACATAGTTTAGACATCGACTATATGCCATATGAGTATGACTACAATGTCCATAGTCATGGAGGTGATGTTATCATGAGTACTTCAAATAAGGCAGTGGGATCTTCTTCATCATTAGCAATGGATGATGATTGGTCATTTATTGTACCTATAGGTGGTGGTCCAGAGACTCATGATCTTTTTACTAGCATCCAAGACTATGTGGCGTACGTCATATGAAGTTGTGATCAGGTAATTTTTACTATTTTAATTATTAATCAATATTTTTTTAAATAAATTGATGTAATATTTTATTTTTTAAACTTTTTTTAGGAACCATGTGCGCCGCTAAGGGTGCAATCAAGGGTAAAGGCGCTTGTAATATTAACTTAGCTCACTCCTGAGGACGACAATGTTCATAGTCTCGTCGACCACACAGGGTTGAGAGTTCTTTGTGAGATTTATTTTAGATGTCATAACTACCTGTTCATATCTTCTTTTGTTGAAAGGTGGCATTTGGGGACTAATAATTTCCATCTTCCATTCGGTGAGATGAATATTACCCTACATGATGTATTTTTCATTATGTACTTAATTGTCATGGGTATATGTGTACGGGTAAGCTGTTCATATATGACAACAATGTTGTGAGTTTACTTGTGGATATGTGGTGTGTCTCCGAGATGGTGGTCAAGGGGACATATTTGAAGGATAACTCGGTCATAATGGATATCATTATCAATAAGCTTATGAGTGGGCAGGTTTATGACGATGAGTCTTATGCTCAACTCTATTTGTGGTACTTGGTTTCTTGCACATTTTTCATAGATAAGTCTGGCAATTGTGCCTTATTATCAGTGTTGAGATTAGTTATCGATTTGAATAATTTATGATATCGATCGATTGGAGCTTCTACTTTAGCATATATATATATAGGCAGCTTGGAGTAACATCTAGAGTAGGGTACAAGCAAATAAGGGGTTGCATGACATTGTTGGAGGTAATAATTTACGTTTACTTGTTAATTATAAAAGCTTTTCCCTTTTTATGTGTATGATTTATATATTCTCTTTTATTGTTGTGAATATGCACAGGCGTGGATCAACGAGTATTTTCCTTTATCTGTCGGTCTTATTCACATACATTTCTCAACTCAAAAGATGTTGCAACGATAATATGGGAGACTTCCCATCAGAATTGTCCTCCTGAGTTAACAAATGACCTTATTTGGTATAAGAAGCGTCTCAATACAATAGGGGCGGAGTAGGTGGTTGACTACCTTTCCCGTAGGTGTTCAATTATTGCTAATTCTTGTTAATATTATTTTTCGTGTATTTGTATGTTGACTTTTTTCCCTTCAATACTGATTTGATATCGATGAAAGAGGTTATAATGTACGAGGGCGACATAGTCTATGTCAATATTGTGGATCTGTACATACTAGACTGCATTGCCCAGTAGTTTGGCTACACCCAACTCATCCCGATGCCTCTTATTAGACCAACTATTGGTTTCTACTGCAGTGTAAGGGTCCATAAGTATAAGGTGGATTACTCTAGTTGTCGATCAATGTGGAACAGCTGGCCAAATTATACGTTGGACTTCAGTCATCGAGCCAAGCGATGTGTGTATCTGCATGATGCTTTTGAGTCATACTTTATGTGGTTTCGATCTCAATTCCACCCAAGAGTCCATCACATAGGAGATGAGAGACAATCTAATCTAGAGTACATCGCTATAGAGGTGGAGATCCATAATGCGATGATAGATGCATACCGCTACTGGTTCAAATAAGAAAGGAGGGGACTTATCGATAAAGCCACCCTATCTGATAAATTAAAGGAGATCTACTTAAAGTTTGGCGGACTTGCAATTACATCTAGTGAGGAGGATGTCGACCAACCTATTAATGGTATTGATGATGATTAATAGGAAAATTTGTATTATTTTTAGTTGTTTTTCTTTATTTAGAAGCTTTTTACAAAAAAAATGTGTTTGAATGTTAACCAAATGTTTGATGCAATGGAAATCCAAAGTCAATAAAATATGCGTCTAAATGTTACTACGACATAACAAAAACATACCACCGTCAACACAACACACATTTGTCCACAAAGTTCTCCACCTTAGTCTTGTCTCATACCCGTCACATTTTGGTACAGCTGAATACAATCGAGATATAACACATCCCATCCAGCAACACTTGGATCAGCGTTAAGGTACCACCTATTAGATATAGGTGGGAACATTGCATCTTCCATTAAGGTTACCTACATAAATATACAAAGAAACATAACATTTATATGAGTAACATAGTATAATGAATACTTTATGTAAATGAGAAATATCACATACCGATATGTAGTGTAAAAACTCATTGCAATTTAAGATGCTAATAATGCGATCAGGCTGTCGGGCATTAGGTGAAGCTCTGTGCGGTAAACATGTAACCAATTCCAACCGACTCAAGAAAATGAATACCACATTGTACATTGTCGCAAATAGAAATCCGAAGTCAGGCTGCTGCCACCATTTATCCACTCGAGCTAGCCCATAAAATGGATAAGGCAATCTCTATTTTGGATAATTTAATCTACAAAGGCATGCTCATACAATCCCGAATGTGTTAGCAATTCCCTGAACATCGCCCCTAACATCGGGCCAATCTTCCACGTTCCCGAAGATTTGTAGTGTAACATCTCTAAATCCACAATTTCCATGCCCCCATAACATTACACCACGATTCAACCCATAGAACCATCACTACCTCAATATCCAATGGCCATTGAAAATCATGTAAGGATTGACGTGTCCTCTTGGTACTATGCCTCCCACCACTACTACTATTACATCCTTGGCCTATTCGCGATCGATCGGGAGAATCCCATCCTCTACCACGTCCTCGACTCAATCGATCTCATCCCCTAGGTGAATTAGAATAAGTAATCGTTACATGCTCCCACTCTGACAATTCTCTCCTTGTACTATTACTAGGATAACCCCTACTTTATTGAACATCTGGCTTGACCATACTTGTTGTAGTGGGTTCAAATATCTCATCCATGATATTAGAATACTACTATAGATGGCTAGGAGAATTGTAATGGTCCAACATCATTTGTACCTGAGATATAATGTTAGAATTGGAATGTTAGAATCATAGATATAATACTTTATTGAATTGGAATGGTTGTGTTAGATTTGTACCTTTGATATAATATTAGAAGCAAAGGGTTGTACGGTTGGAGGAACAATTGAATTGAAATATTTTTTCAGTTGGTGTGAAAAAAGTAAAAGTCTTCCATAATTGATGTACTATTATTTTTGGGATGGGTTGGTGATCTCGTTTGTACCAAAATATCTCATGTGCACTTGGTAGATCGTGTGTCAATTTGAAGTAACATCCACATCCTAAAGGATTAGAACAAACCAAATTAGATCTCTTGTTCTCCTCCTCAATCAGATCCAATACTTTACGACATACAACAAATGTGATCTTCTTGAACAACATGTTATGTGTAGAGTAATGAGTAATAATGACCCAAGACTGCTCCAAATCTTTCTTCAACTCATCGACTTGGAGTTGAATCAATGTGACAATCTTCGACCATCACGTGCCAAAACTCATATGATACGATACTATATATTTCTTTAGCCTAGAACGCTCACTTTCCACCTATAATTAATATTTTAAAATATTAATTACAGGTATTGGTTATTTAATTGCAAGTTAAATGAAAAAAAACATCCACACTAATAGAATTATACCTGTTGGTCGTATAATTAGCTAATTGAAGCTCTTGGTTAACCCACACTAAAACAAACCTCTCCTTATAAAGATTCAACCACGTTTCATAGACATATTGTATCGGATGAGGAAATCTGCCCCATTTAGCATGCATCAATAAAAGCTCATTCTTATATGTCTGTAATGTGGTTGTCTTTACAATCTTCCTCTATTAGATCATGAATTGTTCTCCGGATACCGTAGTTCCTAATATTTTTTGTAGTAGATGAGAGAATATTCTTACTAATATGTCATCTGCATAAGAAGGGGGCTGCATTAGGAAAGACCTTAAGCACAATTTTCTTTCACACCTAGCTCTTTTTCAGTGATGACAACATTTGGTTTACGGGGCTCCACTATCCTCTTCACCTTATCAAGCACCTATTCATCATTATCTTCATTTTCCCTTGCCATGAACGCTAAAGCAATGGTAAAATTCATATCACAAGACACAAAACTAACAACTTCCAAGAAAGGAATATTGTACGTATAGTTTTTGTATGTGCAATCTAAGTAAATAACATATGGGAATGCATGCAATATAGCAACGGAATTAGGATGTGCAAATATAATATCTTTGACCATATTAGAGTTTGAATACCTACGATACCAATATCGATAGTCGTTGGTTTTCATCAAATGCAGTAGCTGCTGCATAATTGTACACTCGACCAATTTCTGCACTCTAAACTTGTGTTTGGCATTGTAGATTGTCCCAAGTGTTGCACCAATATCACCATTATCCCATTGTAATTTGTTGATAATTTCCATCTGTTTGACATTTATCGCGGTTAGTTCTTCTACCAGCCTTCTTTCTTCTAGCGATAACTGTTGCCTAAACGAATGTCCTTGCCTAAACTTTTCCAAACTATGGTTGTGGATGCCAAATTCAACCTCCAATTTCCAACCACCATAATAAATTTTCCTCCCACATATTCTAAGTTTACAATCATATTTTTTTGAACCGAAAGATCGAGCACTTTCTGGATTCACTGAAAGTTGTATTCTATATTTACCACCTCTATCATAGAGAAACCAAACCTTACCCGGTTTTTATTGTTCCATAGTAAAAATTATATTATGTGGCCTTTCAATGTCATTAACATGCTTAATTAGGGATTCACGATCACTGAAAATATAATCCGTAGAGAATAATACCATCCAATCAATATCAATTGGGTCTTGGGTATGAAGTTAACAAAAATAAATATTAAATTATTAAATATAATAAAAAAAATTAAATAAACGAATGCAAAATTATAGAAGTAAATTAAAAGTTGGAGGGCGATGCCGAATGGATAGTTCATTGCTAGACCTAGGTTCCAAGTGGCTCTCCCATTATTGAGCTTGGACTTCGGGTGGATAGCCCTTTCCTCCCTATTTACTTCAGGTGGTTCACTTATAGTTTTTAAATTTAAAAAAGAAAAATTATCATAATTTTGTCAAGTTTGCCTTTCCTCAAGTAGTATTTTGAATCTTCCTTGAATGAAGGATGTTAAATACACACTTACATTATTAAGATTTTAAACTAAGTTAGATGATCATTAAATAAGTAAAATTAATTGAGAGAAGAGGGAGAATAGGACGAATGACCGATAGTGTAAAATAAAAAATAATATGGTCCGATAAAAATGAATAACTTTTAAAGCTGTGAAGTTAGTAATGTCGATATACATTTTACATTCCACTTATTAAGTTGTATACGTAGTGGTAGGGCTGTGCAAAATCGGATATCCGTATCCGGTCGGATTTTTTTTTCGGAATATCCGATCCTATCGGATATTTAGTAACCTATATCCGTATCCATATCTATTAATAGTGGATATCCGAATAGTCGGATATCCAAAAAATCGGATACGGATATCTGATATATCCGGTACATCCGATTATCCGAAAAATATTTATTTTTCAACAAAAAAGACTTGTTTATGACCGGATATCCGAAAATCTGATAATTTAAATTCGGATATCCGATATTCGATATCCAAACATCCGACCTGCTAAAATTAAATTAAATTAAATTATAAAAATCCAAAGTCCATAACAAATACAATAAATCAACAATAATCCAAATATATGCATTGAAATATCCAAATGTGGATATTTTAACCTGTTAGAATTAAATTAAAATAAATTCTAAAAATCCAAAGTCCATAACAAATACAACAAATCAACAATAATCCAAATATACGCATTGAAATATCCAAATGTGGATATTTCAACCTGCTAGAATTAAATTAAAATAAATTCTAAAAATCCAAAGTCCATAACAAATACAACAAATCAACAATAATCCAAATATCCGCATTGAAATATCCAAATGTGGATATTTCAACCTGCTAGAATCAAATTACAATAAATTCTAAAAATCTAAAGTCCATAACAAATACAACAAATCAATAATAATCTAAAGTCCAAAGTTCATAACATAAATACAACAATAATCTAAAGTCCATAAATCCATAATTTTCGGGTTAAATAATTATATATATAATTTATTTAATCAAAAAATATTTATATATTTTATTTAAAAAATATTTTTCTTATATATTGGATATTTTAATCTGATTGAATAATCCAAAAAATATATCGGATCGGATATCCGCTCCGAAATTTTTTTAATTTTGATAGAATCGAATATCCGCTTCGCTTTTTAAAATTCGGATCGAATATCCTAAAACTCTGATCGAATTTTTTAAATATTGGATCGAATTTTCGAATTACGAATTTTTTGTACAGTAGCGGTTGGCCTCGTGCAGTATTACACAAAGGAACTTTTGTTGATTTATTTTTATTTTTATTTATAGAGGAAAGTCTGATTAGACCGTTATTTTTGTTATCCTACAGACTTGATGACTGACATTGCTATTATTCTGAGGGCAATGAATTATGCGTGTATCTGTCATAATCATTACACTGTATTCCAATCACGTACCATCAACTTAGCTAGCTTTAACCAAAATAAGGCTAATAAGCTCGGGACATGAAACTTTATTTAAGAGGTTTTTTATCTTATAATCAAATGATTAGATGCTGCTCGGGCATTTCTTTCTCGAGGCACTCTAATTGCAACTTTTGACCTTAAAAATAGAGCAAAAGCTTTGGTGATTAAAAGGACGGACGCCTACAAAATTAAGGACATAAATGGAACGAATTTTATTTAAAGATCGAAAGAGTTTATCCGACAAATATTTTAATAGATATAAATAAAGAATATATATATAAATATAAAATATTTATATCCGTATCTATACTTATATTTATACCTATTTATCTGATATATAATTATTTATTCATTATTAATTTTATAATAAATATAATAAAATTAAGGTTAAAACTATCATTATACTTAATTCTAAATGGATTTGTTCGTTGGATAATATCCGTTAATGGGTAAACAGATAATTTGCCTGGTAATGGATATCTAATGGATATGGATATGAATGTGTTAGTAAATATTCGTTCGAGTACGGGTATATATTTTTTTATCGAATATGGATATAGATATGAGTATACCTGTCCTAAACTCGCCCCATTTACATCCATACTCAAAATAGAACAAAACTTGGGAATATTTAGTAAAAACAAATTTTTACGATGAAAGTTAAGAATCATCTTATGTTCGTGAGATGTTTATAGTAGTTTCCACCACTTAATTCAATTAGTTTTCACCATCTACTGGGATAATGTCAAACTTGAAATATAAATATATAATATTTATAAAAATGACATCATATTTTTTTTCCGAGACTCAAATACTATACCTTCTTGAAAGACTTATTGTAGTTTCTACCACCTACTGCAGATAATTTTCTGACCAGAAATATAAACACCTAATATTTACAAAAATACCACAGTTTTTTAATATTTAAATATTATAATTTTTTAAAAGATTTATAATAGTTAATTTTGTCTAGTGAGAGTAGTTTTCATATAGATTCCAAAGACGAAACATAAATAAATAATATTTAAAAAAATTCCATCGTCTATTTTTTAACACCCAAATAATATAATTTTATTAAAGACTTGTAGTAGTTGTATAGATACTTTTTTTAACTAAAAGTATTAATTCTTAGTTTTCGCATCAAGTGTGTTTGTTTTTATCGAATATTTTTCATATATATAAATATATATACACCTTTATAATCTTGTTACTCGAAAACACTTGTTGATGGTGGATTAGCTGGAATTGAAGAAAAAGAAAAAAAAGAGAGTATAATTATAGGACAAAGATATCCCACTTAATCAGTACAAGATGACTAAAGAGTTGAAAGCAATGATCGTGAAGGAAACATTATAAAGTTTTGATTTGACTATTTATCAAACAAAGAAGCAAAGGACGGACTGTTAAGCACGGAAAGTATAATCTAATGATTGTTTTTTTACATCCTTTCGTGAGTTTTAGCCGCTGTTATTATTATTATTATTATTTAACTTTTTAATCTTCGTATAAATTTCTGAAAGTCATGGTTGAAAGGTGTCCGGTAGATTCCGGAACATTCTCTCAATTATTATCTCATCAACTTAATTTGTATTTGTTATTACAAATTTTTTATAAATTAAAAAAAAATATTCCAGTTTTTTAATATAATATATCTATAATTTTTTAGATTAAACTTTGACTGTTTATAGATTTTAGTATATATTGATAAAAATAATGTAAAGAATAAATATCATAATTTACACTTTAATTGAGAATAAAAAAAATAAATAATAAAAGAAGAGTAATTTTAGCCATGATGGTCTTTTTAGCAAAAAGTTCTAAGTTAGATTTTTTGAAAATATAATTTTTTTTAAAGAATACTTTTTTCCCCTAAATAGTACCAAATAAGGGGTTAGTAAATTTATTAATAAATTGTCAATTCTATTCTCATGTATCAGATATAGATTTTCATTTATTTATTGCTAAGTTATTTCTATTACACATCTCTTATGCACATAAACGACATTTCGATGCCGTCCTCCGTTCCAAAAATATTTTTTTTGTTGAAAATTTTTCGGTATTAAAATTTATATTAAAATTATTTAATTAATTTGTTTTATTAAAAAATATTATTGATTAAAATTAACTAATATATATAATAATTTTAGAAATTTTTTAATTTTTTCTCTTAATTTTAGTAGATTTAATTTATTTTTAAAAATATATATGTATATATAAAATAAAAATTTTAACGTTTTCTACCGTTTTTGTTTTCTAAATTTTTCGGTGATAGTTTTTTTTTTAAAAAAAATTGTGAAAATAGATTCTTTTGTTTATCCGAAAAAAAATTCTAATTATCCATTAATTTAACGGGATTCCCTTCCTTTTTTTGTCAAATTTAAGGGGGAAGGAAGGTTCCATTGAATTCTTACGCTTTCATATCTATTCCTCAACTCATCCAATTACTAGAGGGATGAACCCAATCTAAAAAATGAACCATACAAAAAAATCTAGTAAACCGACTATAATACTATCAGTTACAATACCTATTGGCTATTACTCAAAGAAGAAGCCTTCCGGTAATATCGCCCATTTACCCTGCTTCCCACCACTTTAAGTCAAATCATATTTTTTATGTTTCTTTCCGCTTCCGTCTCCGTCTCGGTTTCCGTCTAATACTATTACACACACACCAAACGAAAACAGAAATACATAAATAAATTCCTAATTATTTATTCCCCGTACCACGTCCGGCTCTTATTTATTTCCCAACCCTCCGTGCCCATTTAACATACGGTATAATAAGCTAAAGGAAGGAATATATTGTTACGTCATATGATGCGGCGGACGTCCTTTTGATTTATACCCGGTCGCATGAGTCCGCGACAGGGCAGTAATAATTGAGCGGACATAGGCTGCCTGTGCGAATTGGTGGGAACGACGACACGTGAAAATTAAGCATGCCGAAAATGTTTGCGACCGGAAAGCCATACTTCCAAAAACAGCATGGTGCATTGTATTTTACAACTCCTCGTCGACAGCTACTATCTATAATCAAAAACAGCGACAACGCTCGGAAATAAAGAAGCGATCAAATTATTTACTGGTGCTATATGTTTGTTAAAATAATCATGCACTGTATAATAATTTGCAGAAAACTTGACAGCTAATTCAGGCAATGATGCCGAGGATTCTCTGCGAGAAATAAAATTATACCAGCCGCACCTTTATGGATCTTCATCTTTTAGTGAACGTCTAAAAACTAAAATATTTTTTTTTGGTAAAAATAAATGTATATATATAATTTTTATGACGTTTCATGCCGTACTTATTTCCTAAATTTTTAAAAGATATCGTTTCTCCGTTTCGTTCCGTTCCAGTTTCCCGTCCGTCCCGTCCCCGTCCCCATACACCACTGGTACTGGGTGCATCTCTCGCATTCGAGTGATGTGATACTACAGAGCTGAGTACTCCGTTTGTTATTTGTTAACACGTCCGAACCATACTACGCGGTCAGGCCCCTCTCCGGGTGCTCCAAATTATATTACTGGATCATTCAGTACTTTATTCGATTGTGACACCTGTCCTTTTTCTTTTTTTGTTTATTAATTCAGAAGCACCTCGTCTGTTTTATTTATTTGTTCCTTTCGGCACCCGAAACCCTCCTTGATGCCAAAAAATTATTCCATAATTTAAGAGGGAGCATTTGTATTTGTCTTTCTGAATATGAGTTTTTATCCAACATGCCTTATTATTAAAATTTGATCACTACAACAAGGTTATTACTCACAATTAAAATTATTTTTCAGAGACTTGATATTAATGCAGTATCGATATCTTATGATAATAATGACATTATTTAAAATTATTGATTTATGTTTATGTATATTGATGCGTGTATGATATCTTTTTTTTAACCTATTTGTTTCCTCTTGTACGTTTTGTATATATATCATTATAATATTTTAAATGTTCTTAATTATACGGGTCTAAACCTTATGCTCAATTTGGACAACCTGCTCCTCATACAACTGAAAGTTCAACTAATAATAAATACAACTTTGATAAGTGAGATTGTCCAAATTTCACAAGGGTTATAACCATTAAGTGCAATTCTTCAAAAGTTTTTTGGAGTAAAGTGTTAGATGATCACACTAATACTAAGAAGATCCTTGTCGGAAAATCTATGGATGAAATAAGTACGCTTTTGAAGATCTTGATTTCAATGAGGTTAAAAGACAAATGGAACATCAGAGAGTACATCATTCATATATATCATATTGCTTCAAAACTGAAGGCGCTAAAGCTTCGGTTTCCATATGACTTGCTCACGCATTTTTTTTATTACTAATTTGGCTTCTTACACAATTCAGTTAGCTTAAAGTCAATAATTGACAATAACAAAAATTAGCTCTTATCAAGTTTATTTCATATTGAGTGTAAGAAGAATAAATATTGAAGTAAGTTCGGGCATAAAGTGCCAATTTGGTTACCACCACAATGGACATGGGTTAGAAAGGAAAATAAGGACATAAAGCTGCTTATAAGGGTACAGGGCAATTGAAACTGTATATGGGAAGTGATAGTTGTTTCCTTTGCACATGGTTTGGACATATAAAGAAGAATTGTACAAAATACTGCACTTAGCGTATAAAAAATTTACAATCCTTGATTTCATTAATTATGAGGTAAATTCCACATTAGTACCTAGAAATACTTGGTACTTAGACCTAAGTGTTAGTACTCATATAAGTGTCTTTATGTAAGGTTTCTTGAGCTACCAAAATCTAAATAATAGTGAAAGATACATTAATGCGGGTAATGGATCATCGATAGAAGTTCAATCAATAAGAATTTTAAGTTATTATTGAGAATCATATATTATTTGAATATGAAAGACACTTTGGTTGTACTATGCTTTATATGGAATTTCGTTTCCCATACTGAACGTATGTGAATATCATAATTCAAATGGACATAATCAATATTGTATTTCATTAAATTCATATATTATTGATGTTGGTTCATTATGATTATTCAATAACCTATAGATGCTTGATACTATTACTTAATATAATGAAATCTTGCATGTGAAATTAGGGTCATTTGTAATACACCATGTCAAAATCCTATTATAAATGGTGTAGCTAAGAGATACAATGTGACCCATATTGATATGGTGAGTATGATTAATCATTATACATTACCGAAAAGATAGTAGCTTGTATTATTTATAAACTACAGACTAAAGTAATTAACAAAATACCTTGTGAGCTTTCAACAGACTTTCAAATTTAGGGATTTTCTAATTAGGCAAGGCCTTATAGGATATATAGAAGGAAATTGGGTTTTAAAGGTGTGAGTGGCTACTTTATTGGTTATTTTGAATGATTTAGGGGCTTTACAGTCTTATAATCCCACACTTAAGTGAAGTTTAAGGTGAAAACTAAAACATATTTTATAGATGTTGAGCTTTGGGGGAAGAGATGTTGTTAGGGACATTGTCTTTGAGGAGGAATCACTTTTGATTTCCACTATAGCCTATAATGATGTACATGTTTCTATAAGTGTCATCAATCAAGAAGAAAATTAGGAACCTTAATAAGATAATGTTGAGAAATATGTAGTGTAGAAGAATAAGCTCAACAACTTCAATAACTAAAGATATCCACTAGATAAAGGAGAAATGCTACTTTGTATTATTATTTCTTGAAGAACATGATAAAATAATGGAATATTGGGAAGATGATCCAATCACCATCCATTAGGACATATTTAGTTCTAATTCTCAAAAGTGGATCTATTTCATGAATGAGGAGTATACGTCTATATAATATACTAAAGCATGAGATCTTATCTCATTACCAAAAGGTTCAAGTACTATTGGTTAATGTCGAACATAATTCAAATGCTAATGTGAAAAGATATAAAGGTTATCTTATAGTAGATGACTTTACTCATAACGAAGATAATGTCTTGAAGAGAATTTCTTTTCAATTTTAAAAAAGACTCTTTCAGTATGATCATAAATCTTGCATATATTGACTATGGACTACATTAGATGGATTTAAAGACAATTTTTCTTGATGGTAACATTGATAAAATTGTACATATGGTGTAAACTGAAAAAATCCATCAATGAGCTAAAGCTAGTTTCCTGTTATTGGTATCATTAATTAAATTAGGTAATTATATCATTTGGTTTTTAGATAAATGTTGTTGGTAATTATGTGATGCATACATTTCTAAACAAATTAGGTCTTGCTAAGAGTTGATGATGGAACTTGGGTTGAGCTCCATCAAAAGAGAAAATAGAAGAAAGGATGAGATGGAAGAGAGGATTTGATCTTCAAGTAACCCTTGAGATCAAATACTTACAATCACTACTTAATGTATTAACTCTTAAGATAATGAATGTAAGGTTTTGGAGATAACTACAAACTATATATGCACTATGTTTGTTAGGTATAAGGCATTCAAAAATGGCCTATAGAATACCAAGGGGTTGCCCCTTTTACATTTAACTCTACACTCATATAAGGAGTGTAAGAGGTTGAGAAAATTACAACCAACCCTTAGGTAACCATAAGGGTATAACTTAACTAAACACTACTTTAATGTATGATAACTATGGTAGGAATAAACCCACTCAAACAAGCAGCATAGGAGTTGATTTTTTGATCCTCCAACAACCCATTCCCTATGCATTAGCTGATACATTAGATTTACAAGCTAATAATAGGACTAAGGAAACATAAATTACAAGAAAGGAAATGCTAGTACATTAATTTTGCTTATGCTTAACTAAATGAAGAAAGTAACCCTTCCCCATGCCTTCCCCTTAGCCGGCTGCCATAGTTGTTCACTAGGTCATCAAGTCCCTTTAATTCATGCTAATTAAGGTCTTAGAAATCACAAATATTAACCCCAAAATCTACCACACAAAATAAGGGCCTACATGCTTGAATTTAAAAAAAAATAGGTGCTCCATGTGGCTGCTTGTAGGTTGGTTTGGCCGAGTGCATGTGTAGATTTTTTAAGCCATATTTTTTAGCCATAATGAATCTAAGAAAAGGTGGTGAGTTGATGGCTTTTATTTGTTGTTGCATAGCTTGCATGGATCCTCATAATTTAGCTCATATATTAGTTTAAGTAAGGAGAGTTTTAGATTCTACTAACTTAGAAAAATTTATGAATAGATTATTGTTATCATATGAGGGTGATGCTCCTGCATCATTATGTGTATCTCAATTTTTGTGGGAGTAAGTGTATGTTTATTATATCACATGTTTCTGACATATTGATTGATATTGATGATATAAACACATTTTGTATTAGAAATTTGCATACAATGAGACAATCTTGATATCTTTTGGAATTATCATGAAAGAGATATATCAGCAAAGTTATTAAATATTTGATAAGCAGACTTGTAAACCATGTGACACCTATATCGCTAAGGGAAACATATTTAATCTCAATAAGTATCCTAAAAGTGACCTTGAAGTTAAATATATAAAAAATATTTCATGCACATTAGTTAAAGAGTCCTAATAGCTAATGTGCATGGAATCTTATGTGTGCTCAACTTTGTGCATGTTCATACATAACACCAATTAGTGGAATGTTAAGTAGGTATTTGAGCAACCTTGGTATTGATCATTAGGTACAGCCAAATGGGTTATCATATATTTATAGAAAACATAAGACATAAGGTTTCATGCTTGCATATAGAAAATTAGATCAGTTAGAGATCATATAGTACTATGATTTGATTTGGCTAGATGTCATCACAATATCATATCTGCTTTAGGATACCTTTATCTATTGACATGATAGTAGCAGAGTTTGCAACATGTTGGCATATAGTCATGGAATATGACTATAGAACTTTGTCACATGGTTGCACATGCTAAATGATATTGGAATAACACTTAGGTTTTTATGTGACAATAAATTGGTAGTGTATTATTCTAATAAAAATAGGAACCGTAATACCCTAAATTTTATCTAGTCTTAAGCTCGAATAATTAGTATCTTAACATAATTCTAATATAGGGAGATTAATATTTCTACCCTATCATAATTCATTAATCCTAAATCTTAACCTAATCCTAATCTCTATTTTAGGTCATTAATATTTTTAACCTAAACCTATGGTTGATAATTAATTTTATTCCAATACCCTAATCTATATTATTTTAACCTAACTCTAATCCTAACCCCAAACTTATTTTCTCTTCCTCCTTTTCCTTTTCTTCTTCTCCTTTTCTTTTCCCTTTCCTTTTCCTCTTGCTTGGTTTCTTTTTCCTTCTTCTCCCTCTTATTTTTACGTGAATCACTCTCCATCCCAACTAAATCCCTTTTTCCATGATTCCATAGCCTAATTCCCCTACCATCATCATCACAAGCGTTAAACTTCCATATCTTAAGGATATGTTGAGTTGAAATTTTTACTCTTCCTCAATATAATTCCTTAGTTCCCTCTCTATAGTTCCTTACCAGGCACACAATTATGTACACAATCACACACACACACACACCCCAAGCATAACCTCATTTAATGCCCAAATACCTCCATCACTCCCTCCATTTCTATCAATCAAAACCAGCCCAAGCAACCGTACTTCCCCTCCTTCCTTTCTTGCTTCGATCTTGTCGTCACCCACCATAAAATCTACTCTCCACCACCACCCACCAAACACCATCATTTCCTTGGAAAACTTACCACCACTACCATCCTATCATCCTGCTCATTGTCTCCCTACTATCACCACCCAATCCTCATTTTTTCCTATCCACATCATGGTTTGCTTTATTTTTATTTAAGAGAACTATTGTGAACTGTCACACACCCTATCCATGCCCCTCTCACACAAACCAATCATTTTTTACGCATAGCTACGCACACCCTTTTTCATTTTCCTTTACCTATGGTCTTCGCTCACAGTCCTACACACATCTCACACTCTACTCATTTGTGTTCCATACTCTCGACCCGTGTATGTGTTTCATGTTATGGTAGTGCCTTTAATTTTCACACAGTCATGCTTCCATCCCCATAAATAGCTTCCACCACCATTTACACTCTCCAACCTTTATCCCTCATTGTCGTAACGTTCCCCTTTGGTTTTCTCTTTAATATTGTAACCTCCTCCTCACCATTGGCCTCCACCTCCATTTCCCCCTTTGAACCATGTCCCTCATCACCATTCCCATACCTCTATCAACATCAACTAGTGGTGTTTCTACCTCCCTTGATTTGACACTTGTTTCCATTTCTTCCCCTTGATTGCATAAGTTTCGACTGTTGCAACTCCAAGCTTTATGATTAAAATTTTACTCTTTCTTTCAATCTTTGTTACCTTAGAATTTCCTTAGTTACATCCATAAGTTATAATTGTGCTTTATCCTTGTTTCTGAGGTGAAATTCTGGAGGTATTGGAGGATCTAGGGTAGGTTATATGTGCTTAGAAACCGGTGTCCTTTCTGGTAAAGATAAAAGTCATAGTAAGTATTTTATCCTAAATGTTATGTATGATTTGTGGGTATTATTATGCTATAAAATTCATGTTTTTAATTATATTATATGATAATGTGTATCATAATATGTTAATTATATTATATGATAATGTGTATCATAATGTGAAAAGTGAGTAAGAATAAGAAAGCATGCACTTATAAGGTATGATTATAATACGTACTATTTTGTAAACCCTAAATGAATTGACACAATAGATGGTATTGTGATGTGGGTTTAAATAAGTATTGTAAGTGGACAATAATTACATTTAATATGTGTGGTGATGTAATAAATTTAATATTGAAAAATAATGATATCGAACATATAAGGTTTTTGTAAACTAAGGACATTTGGTTATCCTTAAAGGCATTTTGGTCAATATAAATTAACTATAGGAGTTTTAGTATTTTAATGATTTAAATGATTTAAAATATTCTAATAATATTATGTGTAATATTTTGAGTAATGATGAATGACTTACGTTCATATAAAATAAGAAAAGGGCTTAAATTTGGAATAATAACCCTAGAGGTGGAGTTGTTATCGTATGTGTAAGACGTTGGAGTTAGAATATATTTTTTAAGTATGTTGTTAACATTGGAACTTTTAGAATTTATATTGAATTTTTTGATTAGAGGAGTCTTATAGGAAAAGTTATACCTGACTTAGGAAATTAGGGTTTTATCTAAATTATAAATAGTAACTCTAAAGATAAGACTATTAACGCATGTGTAAGATGTTAGAGTTAGAAATTAATTTTTGTATATGTTTATAATAATAATAATAATAATATTTGAGTAATTTGTGATAAAATTGGTGAATAAATAAGTAGTATGGAAGGGGTTATGCTTATACTGTGAAATTAGGTTTTTTTTAAGAAAATTATGGACCTATTCCTTAAGGAAGACCTTGATAACTATGTGGTTGTGATTTACGTGTTTCAATTATGATTTTTTGAATATAAACCCAATTATGAATAATATATTAATCATTTAAAGTGAAAGATCATGTTAGTTAGGTTGAGGTGTTTTGTGTGTCTATTCCACCAGACGATAATAGTGGTTTGAGTGTGTTTTTCATTAATAGGTGCATTAGACTATTCCATTAGATTAAGAATAATGGGGCCATAAACTCAATGTGAATGAGAACATGATTATGAAGTAATTAAATAATGAAAAATATATTATTCACTCAACGTGAAATATTATGTGAGAAAAGACCGATGTGTTGTGTTAGCTTTACTAAACAATAATAGTGGCTTGGGTGTATTTTGCCTTAACATGTCCTTCAAACCATTCCATCAATTTAATAATAGTGGTGAGGATCATGTTTCTCTTATATTTGTTGGGTATGTTCCATCTAGGGCTATAAACGAGCTAAGCCGAATACCCTTGGGCTCGAGCTTGGTTCGTTTAATTAAACGAGCCTAAAATAAGGATCGAGTTTAACTCGTTTAACTAAATAAATGAACTGAGTTGAGCCAATATTACGAGCCAAAGCTAAAAAATAAACCGAGCTTCACTTTTTTGAGCTCGGGTTTAGCTCGTTTAATAAACGAACTCAAAAGCTCGGCTCATTTAATTAAATGAATAAGTGGAACCGAGCTTTTAATGAGTCAAGCCAAGACGAATACCGAATCGGCCCAGCTCATTTACAACCCTGGTTCCATCAAACAATAATAGTGGCTCATGTATGTATTTTCCTAAGAGGCGTTTTTGTCTGTTCTACTGGATTAAGAATAGTGGGGCTTCTGAACTCAAGGTAAATAAAATAATAGAATATTTTTATATCTAATAATGAGATATGGAATTGGTATTTACGTTGCATTATTTTATTTTAACACACATTTATGCTTATTCTATGATGTGAACTCATGTTTTCTGTGTAACTTTACTTTGGATGTGTTGTTATCTTATTTAATATGTAGCATACTATTCATCCTTTTCATAGGCATTGCTCATTTCTACAAGGAGAGGGTTTAGATGCTTATGTGCATGTCAATGAGGACCTAGTAGATGACTTTGCTACTTATGCTCTCTGTGTAGAGAAGTGATTCTATATATCGAGGTTAGGCATAGAGTCATATTAATTGGTAATTTAATTTTACCTAGATACCTTTTTGGACTCTTAGTTCCATGGTATCACTTTTATGTATTTTGATATTGTACTCAGAGTTAATCTTCAAACTAGTATTTAATTTTATAAAGGTTCTTTCATTTTCTACTTATCATGTTTTATGTTATGATTATTATTTTTCTTATAATTGATGTAGGGATGGTATGGTTAATTAGAATTATGTCAATTATGGTGGTAACACTCAACTATTTTGATATTCCACTTCTGCTAAAATAAAAATTTTCAATTATAAATTTTGAAGTGTTATAGGAAATCGATTAAGTCATTGTATATTGACAAAATGTTTATAGTTGTAAAATAAATAGTTTAGAGTGTATAAGTGTCTACAAAATACATTTGTACAAACTCCATCATTTTGGACCACTTACTAAAGAAGTGTCACACATTTTCTTTTTTGAGCATATTACTCTTATGGGTGCTTTGTCTAATAAGTATGCTCAAATTTAGTGGGAGTTTGTAATTTCGGTGTTTTATTGATATAGACACACTTTGGTTATTTTTTTTATTTAGTAATTATTTTTTGTGCACAAAAAGGTTTTAAAGTTAATCATACTCTAATTACAATAAATTTTGATCTCATTAAGGAATAAGGTGGAACAATCAGAAATAGGCATGTTAAAATCACATTATGTGGCATTTAGTTATATCTGCATATATAACCATTGAAAGTTTAGTTATAAAGAAATATGACAAAAACCACTTTGATCCTATGTTGGTGTGACTAATGAACCATATTGGTTATAGACATATTTTGTAATGACAACAATATTGATCTCATTAGGTTATTTTACAATTTTTGGTTATAAGGTCACACATATAACCCAAGTGGAAAATTGTTGGGTTTTTGTTCAATATTGGGATTATATATTAATGATATAAATTTTGGGTTATTGTATAAGTTAAGCCCATATAAAAGTAATCAATTTAAGTTTAACATATTTGGATTTAATATGTCTAATTGGATGTGGATCCATTATATGTAGAGATATTGAGAGTCCTAGGTTGTTGATGGACCAAACTAGGATGATCCGATAGATAACAACTCAATTATATATATGTAGGGGGGTTGTGGTCCCCATGTTACATATACTTTATGCTAATAAATTTCCATTAGTCATTAGAAACAACTAAAAATGTGTGTGATATGAAAGGCCACAATACCACACATTTGGATCTTGCTAGATATTCAACAATAGTTCAACTAATCCTTGCTATTGATTTAAGTATGCCTCCACATATTTATTCTGATTATTATTCTTGATTAATCAATATGTGATTCTATCAGATAAATTCCATCGCAAATACTAAGATATTACCGGCATCACCTGCTCCTCTCCAATCACCAGTCGGTAGTTCCATATTAGAAAATCCTTTTCTTCTCCGACACTTCCAATAGTTAGATCAAAAGGTGTTTTGCAACCCTTGAGCATATCGTTCAACAAAATTCCTCTTCTTTGTACAACTTAATTATGGCTTTGTGCCCTTCTCCTGCACCTAAAATATGTTTAATTACAATGAAAGAAAGAATGCTAAACCAAAATTTATGGCATCCTTTAAGATTGTAGTACATCTTGTCATGATTTTAAAACATTTCATTCTCATTCTATTCTCTTACTTATGATTTTGGCTATTGTATGACTTTTGAGTGCTTTCATATTTACATTTTGTGCCTCAAAATGTTTTTTCTAGTTATCAAAATTTACAAAACTTTGAGGATTATTATTCAATCTCTACTCTTTTTTCCTTGGTTTGAAGTATTGATTTCTAATATGTTCTCATTATTCTTAGGTTTTCAAGGAGGTCATTGAATGATTAATAAGATAGTTATTCTTTCTTTTTCGATTCATGATAGCACAAGTTTTTAGATCTTCTTACTCACTTTAAGCATGATTTATGTGGTTTGTTTCTTGTTGAGTATCACACGGTTATCCTTGGTTTGTTATAAGTATATATATATATATATATGTGTGTGTGTGTGTGTGTGTGTGTGTGTGTGTAAAGCATGATAATGTGATGTTATAAGCATGTGAATAATGGTATCTTTATGCCTTATAGCTTTGGAAAAAAATTATTTTGAAAGAAGCATAGAAATGGTGGTTTTGTGGATTATCAAATTTGAGGTATGTAGTGTGAAAAAACAAAGTATCGATTGGCTAAGAGTTATGAAACAAATAAGGCACTAAATTATGGATCTATATTTATAGTTTACCACAAATTTTACGATTTGAAAACATAATAAGTATGTAAAATATCTATGCCCAAATTGGTGTGAGGTGTTAAATCCACCAAATCCTAAAATTTGTATACTCGGCTCGGCCCCTTAAATATGTGTTTTCTCTTGTTATTCTTAATTAAATTGTATTATTCCATTGGATTTTTTGGGCATTTTAATTCAAAATTGATATAAAATATGATATCATTTACATGAATATAACATGATTTGTGGACGGTTAAAGTTCAAGCATGTTTTCATGTTTTGGACTATTTTTGGAACTTGTTATGCATAGCCACGTTTTTGGCCAAATTTTTTTGTTGTTGATGTTTTTAGTTTATTTTAATATTACCATGTTCATCCTTGGAGTTTGTAGATAAAATTTGACACATAACTTGCCATGATTTAATCATGTTCAGTAGGATTTATAATAGACAATTTTTTTTGATACTTTAGGAATTTTCAAAAAGTGCTCTCTCATATTCAAAAATGTTTTTTACTAATCACTCAATAACTACCATTTGTAGGTTTAAAATGAAATTAGTCATGTTTTTGTGACTAATTAAGGGACTAAGGATGAAAGAACCATTAAAGGTCTTAAGTATGGTATTTGGGGTCAATATTTGACCACAAATTCATTAATTTAGACTCTTGACTTTGATTTTAATCATTATTAGTGATTTTTTTTGGAAATGGCATATATAGTTATTCTGTAGACTTTGATTCAAATATATCTGATAATGTTTTTACTTCAACTTTAACTACATACAAATTAAATTTAATACTCATTGTAAGCTTAAACACTTATTGTGATATGTGTGAAATAATTATGTTTAGGAAGACCTGGTTTTTGAAATTCACAACCCAAAACCTATGAAGTTTTTAAAATTTGAGCCAAACTTAACTCGATTTATCTGATCTAGATTTTTGGATTGACCTAGATTTTGCACACCCCTACCCATGAGTAGATGACCCAAGTGATAATGTGCAGATTTCTATTAACTACTTTGATAATTTTGTTGAGTATGATGCATTCCTTGAAGAGAAGTGATTTATCTATTAGACTTAGGTGTAGATTCAATGTCGTCTAAAAGAAAGTTTTTTTTGCTGGATACCTTATGGACTCTTAGTTCCATTGTATCCTTTTTGTTGTATTTGGATTATGTTATATGTGAAGTTTAATATTCAAACTTTTATATACAATTCATAAAAACTTCTCTTGTTGTCTTGTTTACCTTATTATAAGTTGTAAATGTTTTTCCTTGTATTTGATATTAGAATGGTACTATAAGGAAAAATCATATTGATTATAGCAATAACATCCTATCATTTGATTATTACACTTCTGCAAAATAAAATTTTTTAGTAGTAAATTTTAGGATGTTACAATATAAGAGATATTAACTAGGGTTTGGGCTTGGATTTGTTCATTGAGATATTTTTATAGATATTGCATTCATTTCAACTCTCTCCACTCTATTACTCATTCATATTATGTAATCATCAAATTGAAAGTTTTCATTGGAGATTATAATCCACCCGAATGTCGAAGGTTTATCTTTCTCTATTTAATTTAGGAAATTGCATAATTTCTATCTTATTGAGTTGTGTTACATGATTATGATTGGTAAATTGTTCTAATGATAAGGTAACCGGAGATACCTCGATCCGATTGTGATTGATTGCCCCACTTTTCCGTATTTATTTCGATTGAACAAAGTTACTTTATGTTATTAGTTATTTTGTGATCAAACTTCTAGTTGAATTTTGGAGTTGAAATTTTCAAGTGATATTTGAGAGATGATATAATAATGGGTATCATAATATAATTAGGAACTAAATCATGAGGTAAAAAGACTTTAATTTAATTTCCACAATGCAAGAGGGGAGGATTCTCATTGGTGTGTATTGCAATGCTTGTCTTGTATTCATGCTAGAGATAGATGAACCAAAGTAAGTAGTAGGGAATAACGCCTTGAGAAAGAATTGTGTTATTTATCCCTATTGGCATTGTTAATTTGTTGATTGTGATTTGGAAAATGGTAGCGCATAAATTGCATAAGCGGATCAGGGTTAAAAAATTGAACCTTAACTACTTCTCTTATTTTGAACAGTTTGGTGGTTTTATTTATGCTTGTGATTTGTTTGTTGTTTTTAAATAATTTTTCTTCAATTAGTGCCACATTATGATTTTTTTTTGTGAATAGACATGATAGGCTTCTATCATGTTCCAATGCTCATTCTCCGGTCATTGTGGGATCGACATAGGTTGCTACTCTGACATTATATAGTTGTGGTAAGGACACATCATGTAACACCCCCAAAAAATCACCGTTGAAAATTTTCATTCATCTCTAAAACCACACACCATAAGGGAGGTGTTAATGTGGTGATATATATAATTTTGGCCCTTGAATAGCTTCATACTAACCATAAGGCTAAAAGAATAACTCAACTGTAATACTGTGACACCTCCTAAAATTCACTACTAAAATTTTTTATTTTATTAAAAGATTTAGCGGAAGTAAAATAACAAGACCTGTGAATTCTAGGGATATTATCGCCACACTTAGTTCCAGACGGGTTCACTCATACCGTTCTAGTACCAAGTGCTAAGACTAGAAGAATAAAATACCAAATGCTAGAAATTCAAACCATATTAAAAATTAGAGTAGCATACTAAACCATTTACAAGAATAAAGTCCAGCGACAGTGGTTATAAGATCAAAGAATACATTCAAATCATGAAGTAAAAGAGAAAGAGGAAACCCTAAAAGTCCGAATAAATTCCTTATGCTTTTTCCTGTTACCCACTTGAATAATACCTAAAACTAGACCTGCAAGGGGCACTGCCCATTGAATATGCAGGGGCCTCACGAATGGAACCCTTCAGTACTATGGTACTGAGTAACCCTTTAAAACACACTTAAAAGCAGGCTTGCAATGCAACACATGAAACATAACTATATACATATATAATAAGAAATGCATATAGCACAATCACATACTTAACAAGTCCATCAAAGATTAATAAGTCATGATGTACAATCGATACTTCCAGAACTTAAGCCATTAGTCCATCGTTATTCATTCATCTCTCAGATTTTATTTATATCCATGCAAGTGTGGGAACCCCATTATTATAGCTGGTGGATTGGTCACATATAGGGTAAAACGCACCTGACCACTATTATATGCCAGTAAATTGGTCACTTATAGGGCAGAACGCACCTAACCACTATTATATGGCGGTGGATCGGTCTGGCCCCAACTCTCATGGTGTTCATTGTAATTACATAGTATTTTTCCCATGATTTATCGCAACTTAGAGTTTGGTTTATTGAGATCAGGATCCTTCACTATTATAGACGGTGGATAGGTCACTTATAGGGTAGAACGCATCTAACCACTATTATATGCCGGTGGATTGGTCTCTAGGACACCCTGACACCTGGCCACTATTATACTGGTGGGTTAGTCTGGGCCCGACTCAATAATCTTCATCTTTAAATGATTAGTGTCTTATTCATATATTATTTGAAATTATTTCACCCTTGACATGCATGTCTACTTCTATCCTCCCGAGAGGGCCTGTCCTATATCTTAAGACCTTTGAGCCTCTTATCACACCCTGACATTCATTCCTCCTTACATTTACTCATAATGAAAACCAATTCCTAAGAGTGTGGGTTAAGGCCCATCACCTTATGACATTCAAATTCTCTCACTACCACTCTCTAGGGTTTTCCCTTGAAACCCTAATTGGACCTATGTGGCCCAACCTTTTGTTTATCGTCCAACATCCCATCTCATTAAGATTCAATCCAAATCCTATCACTCTACTTACCAATTATACATGCAACTGTGAAACTCTAGTTGGCCACTCAAAATCCTAGTACCTTTCTTACGTAAGGATCATCCCCATGCGGACTCCGTCCACCCAATGCAAACCCTAAAAATTTCCCATGCAAGAGTCACATCACTCGTTCATGTTGATCATAACCTCTTTTTATTTTTTCCTTCATGGATCATGAGATAATAAGGTCAATCTCATGTCCCCTTAGTCAACTCACTTCACATTTGTTCCTTTTTATCCTTTCACCCCCATATCATATTATTATTGAATAATAAGGGCGTGGGTCGGCCAGAGGGGAGAAAGGAAAGAAAGAAAGAAAGAAAGAAAGAAAGAGGGAGGCTGGGTCAGCTCGTGCGCGGGGAAAGAAGAACAGGGCTGTGGCCTAGGCGTGCAGGGGAAGGGAAAGACAGGCCGGCCTGGCGCCCTAAAGAGGAGGGAAAAAATAAAAAGGAAGAAAAGAGGAAAAGGAGAAAAAAAGAAAAGAAAAGAAAGAGGGAAAAAGGAAAAAAAGGTAAAATAATTTATGGGAAAATAGTATATAATATTTTTGGTAGATAAATAAATTTAATAATTTAATTTAATATAATTTAACATATTGGTTTAAAAGGATAATTTTAATAAAATATTGGTTTGAAAAATTATTTAAATAAAAAGAGTGTGATAAAATAAAAAAAAATATTTATTTTAGTTTATCAAATATTTCTATCCAAATTTATATACTCAAAAATCCATAAAATAATTAAATCAAATAATTTTAAAAGCTAATTTATTCTAAATAAAAGCTATTTATTAAATTCTAGATTTTTAAAATTTTGGGAGATTACAAATACCATAATAGAAATAATTTTTTTTTGGTAAGTAAAATTATATATATACCAAAAAATGGTAGTGTGAGTACATCAAACTAAAAACTCAAGTACATCAATTATGAACTCATCGTATCTACCATAATAGAAATAAATTAAAATGTAAAAAGAGTTAAACATTGATATACGGAAAATGCTAGAATATAAGAAAGTCCATGTCAATACAGAAGAGTAATAAAAATACGTAATACGGTTCCACTATTGGGAAAAACATAAAATACTAGTAGGAAACAAGTCTGAGATACACTCTCTCTGGCCCCAACCCGGAATACCATGACATCATTCTGCCTCGACTAGATCATCGTATATAGAAAATTCCTCTAAGACATCATCACCTACCTACACAGACTCAGGGAACTTGTGGGAATGAGTAACACCTATAAGAGGGGTGATTGGTATGCTACGTAGTAAGTAAGGTAACAATATAATAAAGTTAGAGCATAGCAATGTAGGATACATATATAATGCACACAACATATTATGTTAGATCATTTACCCCTATCAGACACATCTCTCGAATAATATCCACGAGAGTTCAAGAACCTCACTATTATAACTGGTGGACCGATAACTATGTCATCCAAGTCAAAATGCTCCTGACTACCATTATAACCGATGGACCAATAAATATAATATAATACAACATAGAATGTTCTTGGCTATTATTATAACCAGTGGATCGATAAGTATACTACAATCCAAGGCAGAACACACTTGACCACTATTATAACCGATGGACCAGTAAATGTACTACACATGGTCTTGACCCATGTGGTGTTCCACTATAAGTGATTAGTGTCTTTTACATGAATTAATATCATCTAACCATTTCATTAATTGAGCTTAGGACCCCCACTATTATAACCGATGGATCGATACTAGAAAATCCATGGCAAAACGCACATGCCCACTATTATAACAGATGGATTGGGAATATACTATAATCCAAGGCAAAACGCACTTGACCGCTTTTATAACCAGTGGACCGTCAATATACTACCATTCAGGTCAGAACGCGTCTTACCACTATTATAACCGGTGGACTAGTAAATATCTTACACATGGGCCCTACTCAATGATCTTCCCCTTTAAGTTATTGGTGTCTTATTGGTCACATATCACACACCCAACCAAGCACAAACAAGGTAAAATACCAACCTACTACCACCCCGGCCAAACCTGACCTCATAGAAACCTTAATCCCCTAACCTGAGACATCCACACTCCCCAATGGTCCTCGGAGCCTTCAACATTATCCACAGCCCCAATGTGTCCTTAGAAACCTCATACTCATGGGTCATGGCCCGTTCTCCTTTTCCCCCCATTATGATCGTCATCGCCCACTAGGGTTTCCCCCTTGAAACCCTAATCTAGCTTACATGGCTCTAGCCTCTCGTCCTCTTATTACTTAGCCTTAAGCTTCCATGATTCACATACATGTCACCATACTCACCCCTACTCCAAATTCTTGCAGCCCAACTCCCTTAACCCCCACATGTGATAACAACCTCCCAAATATACACCTCTAAAAACCTATTATCCCCTTTTATTTTTGTAACCCTTTATTACACAACTCCACCCTTCATATGTCTGGACCCAATTCCTCCATGATATACCCCTCATCACAACTCTGATATACAACCAAACTCCCTCAACTTCTCCCCACGATACACCCTATCCTTAGGGTTGACCCTCGAAACCCTAATTTGTGTCCCCATGCGTTTTTCCATCTTCCCACATACCAAAACTCTCCCAAGTCCAACAAATACCCATAACACACTCTCTTATCCATGTTCAACCTCAAAATAGGGTCCCACCAAATTAATCTTACCCCTATTTAAATCCCACTCTCCCCATGCAAAGTTTTTACACTCTCCTCTTTTCATCAACACCCCTTTTTATTTCTCCATATTATTCCAAGGTATAGTTAGAACACTCCCCATTTAAAATTTTACTTACTCTATCTTTCATTATTTGATTACATTCGCCTTAGCCACCCAAGCCCCACCTAAGACTCCTTAGCATAAATATATTATTCTTCAACAACACACAAGACTTACATCAAGCCATGATAAGACCTAGAAAACACATACAAAAACAAGTAGTGAGGGCCACACATATCATTACCTTATGTCCTTACAAGCCAAGCTACAAAACACACTTAGATTACATATACATATGTACACATTTCATACAAGTACACTTATTCTACAACCAAGACACATAATCATAACCCTAAAATAACCATATCCTTACCTAATTGGATTCGATCTTAAAGAAATGAGATCCTACACCCTCACGGGGGATTACCAGTTCGGTACCTAAAATGAGAACACCCAATATAGCTATTTTACTCATTTTCTACCCTTTCTCCTTTTTTCCTTTTTTATTAAACAAAATAATAATAATAAGAATAATAGTGGATATTAAGATAAAATGCTTAAAATGAGTAAGGATGGGGAAAGATGTGATCAGAATAGACAAGGGAAGGTTAGGGTGGCGTGGCGACGGTCACGGCGGTGGTGGCAGTGATGATGCAACGAGGAGGCTTTTTGGGGTTGGAAGAAGGAGTGGGTAAGGTTTCTTAGAATGGTGGAGGTGTTGGAATAGGTGGCTAGTGGTGGAGGTGGTCATCTCGTGGTGGCGGTGGTGCCTGTGACGGTGCCCGAGAGGAAGGGAGGAAGAGAGGAAGAAATAGAGGGGAAGAATGGGAGGAGGAGGAGGAGGAGAAGGAGGTATGTGGTAGGGGGAGACCTTCCTGTGTAGGAAGGGAGGGTAGGGAGGAAGTACAACTTGTATTGGTGGTGACGTGAGGTGGCATTGGTGGTGTGTGGTGATTCAAAAAGGTAGCTTGAGCTGCCTACTTTGCGCATTTGGGAGAAGAAAGGAAGGGAAAGGAAGGGGAGGGGAGAGGTTAAGTGTGTACATGGAGGTGTAGGGAGGATGATGTGATAGAGATGGGGAAGCGGTAATGACGTTTGAAGTCATGATGGGAGAAAGGGAGGCAGTGTAGGTCAGGTAGAAAAGAGAGGAGGAGGAGTGGGGGCTTTTATAGGCATGGGGAAGGAGGATGAAGACAAAGGAAGGAAGATGACAAGGGGAAGGTAGCTACCGATCGGCGGTGGCAGGGGTGGTATAGGCCTATGTATGGGGAAAATTTAACAAGTGGCAGGGTGCAGGGCAAGGGGAAGAGGTCATGCAAGGGGGACTGTGTAGGGACATACTAGCTCGCATGCCTTGCATGGCCGAAAGAGGATGGGGAGAAGAGAGTAGGTGGGGGAGCTATGAAAAATGGTAGCGGGGGAGGGTCTGGTGTAGGCGTTTGTGAGGTTATGGATGAGGGTAGAAAGGGAAGAGAGGGAAAAAGAGAGGGAGAGAAAGGGAAAGACTAGGGCATGCGTGTTTAGGTCATCACCTAAGGAAAGAAAGAAGAAGAGAAAAAAGGAGAAGGCTTGGGCCAGTTGGGGGGAGGGGGAAGAGAGACAAGCCCGCGTTGTTGGGCCTGTTAGGTCACAGCCTAAACGACCTCGAAGGAAGAAAAAAAAGAAAGAAATGAGAGAAAAAGGAAAAGGAAAATGGGAAAGGAAAAAAAAAGAAAAAAAAGAGGAATGGTTAGATGTTTGTTTTTTTTTGGGAATTTATGGGTAATAATTAATAATAATAATTAAAATAATTTTCATTAATTTAGAAATTACCATAATTTATCTATAATTTATTTTAGGTTAGCTAATTAAAATTGAAAAAAATGAGTAAGATCACACTTAGAATGAGAAACATAAAATTAGTGTGGATGTATACATGTATATATATGCGCGCGTGCACACACACACACACACACACATACTAAATAGGTCTGTTGGGTCTAATCTGGGTTAGGTCTGAGACTATTGGACCTAGGACCAAACCCATTGAATATAAAAATTATGGACCCGCATCCACTAAAAATGAAGCGTATCTAGCAGGTCGCGTTTAGGACCTATTGCCATCCCTAATATATGTGGTCATAATGATGGAATGTTATAAATGATGATGCTCTGTTTTTATATCTTTCCACTTTATCATGTTATCACATGTTTCTATGTATGAATGATATGTATATATAATATACGTATGCCTTGTTTATGTATTCAATGTGTGATGTAAGCATGGGTTATATGCAATCACCATGATCATCCTTATGGCAGGAGCCATCCATGAGATAGGGTAGATGTGTGTTACACAATACTTAACTATATTGATACTACATCCTACTATGAGGATCTTGGCTTTTATTTGGGTGAGTGTATGATACCAATGATAATGTACAATACTATGACAATAAGCTTTCTAGACCATCTGGCACCGATTTATTTTTGTCACTGCTTTTGTCTTTTTTTGGATATTTAGAACTTTTAGATTTTTTTTAATAAAACCATTCACGTTTTTCATCATCCTATTGTATCAATTTTTGTCCAAATGCTATTGTCTTATTTATTTATACTTACCTTCCTAGAATTTTCTCTTTATGTAGTGATTTTACCATTATATCTAGCATGAACCGAGCCGTTAGTGCTTATTATGTATTAGGTACGTCGATGACATTTTACTTTTGTATTTTGTTTCTACGAAGAATGAATTTAAAATAAATATTTTAAATAATAAAAATTAGAGGTAGGATCCGCAGTGGGACTAGAATATTTTAGGTTTATTATAAATCCAAGTCATGTAAGAATTTAGTGCAAAATGTTAGTCTAAGCACATGATGGTCATGAGCCTTTTGTCGATCAATAAGCTTTTGTGTATATTCGTTTGTCTTATCTCTATGATACTCTATGAATTGTCCAATAACATTATTTTTAGGGATGACAATTTTTCCCTCGTGTTCGGTGCCTCTTAGGGGAATCTCCGTTCGGATTTGAGTTTGAGGATTTTTATGGGGATGGGGCGGGGACGGGTTTGGGGTCCCCATCCCCAAACTTGTCCCGAATATTTATATATATATATATATTTAATCTTATATATATATATATATATATATAATTTTTTTATAGAATATAAATTAAAAGTATAATATAAAAAAAAGCTTGAGGACAGGGATCAGGTATAAAGTCAGATTTCGAAAATCAGCCGAATTTCAAGGTCGGAAAACAAATTGGAGATGGAAAATAGTTTGAAAATCGGGTCGGATATGGAAATTTGATCCCCATTGGAATCGGGTTTGGGGATGGAGATAGGATCTTCGCCCCCTACTCGTCCAGTTGCTATCTCTAATTATTTTCCTAGCATCATCTTCCATAATTCTATATACCGTGACCGATAATTAATTCAAACCCTCTCTAAACTTGTATAGATGAAGCTCCTGCCAAAATAGGTGCGTGCAATTTGATTCACATTATTGAACAAATAACTTGCTGAATAAATAAAGTTTAGAACCCAAATAATCCCTTACTTATATTTAGTGTGTCCATTGTAAAAGTGGTATTGTATATATATGCGTATACAATTTATTATTTGTGGGCCAGGTCAATGCATGTATTGACTTCCTTATCATCCCATCTGCACGTTTATAAGGCATTGTCACATTAACATAATAACAACATTTTCCTTTTTTTTTTCTTCCTTTGAATATTTTAAAATTTTTTAGGTATCTTAAGTCTCAATCTAATCCGATCCAATGCAAAAGCAGCTTAGCTTATTTTGCGTAAAACCCACTTAATTTCCTTACCTTCCTCTGGTATCTCTCTCTCCTCTCTCTTTCCATCATCCTCCCAATAACTTCAAGTCTAAGCTTGACTAGCCTCTTCTTTTCTTTTTCTTTTTTCTTTTTAATTTTATTTCCCCTACTTAATTGTATGCTCAAATCATAAGTCATAATCCTCAATTTCCCAATAACAATAATTCGTTGGACTCCAAGCTAGCTTGTAGTCTCTGTGAATATATACTGCACCTTCACCTCTCTTTCTCGTCGCTGTTCGCACGCTTCTGATCCAATTAATTCTCTTTGTTCTATCAGTGGAAACGCTGGCTGCAATCCAATTCTCCTGAGGAATGGGTCGCCATTCTTGCTTGGCAAAGCAGAAGCTAAGGAAAGGGTTATGGTCACCTGAGGAAGATGTGAAATTGTTTAATTTCATTACTAAGAATGGCGTTGGCTGCTGGAGTTCTATTCCTAAACAGGCCGGTAATAATTACATGAAAATTCTTATAAACTGATTTTGATTTGCTTGAATTTTTGTGGTTCAATATGTATATATATATAAACCGATCCTTTTGTAGGTCTGCAAAGGTGTGGCAAGAGTTGCAGACTCAGATGGCTGAATTACTTAAGACCAGATCTTAAGAGAGGGATGTTTTCTCCACATGAAGAGGAAATCGTCATCAATTTGCACAAAGTTTTAGGAAACAGGTTAGTTGTTAATTACATCTAATAACCCAACAACATCAATTATCCAGTATTTATCACGCTGCCGACAGGGTCCAGGGAGGTCCAGGTCTCGACCCACGCCGTCGCTAGCATGTAGTTAGGAAGAACGGACTGACTCCAATAGACCCATGAAAAAGGCACACATAAATAGTCGTAATTAAAAGAGATAAATATTAGCAATATGATTACTTTTCGTGCATGGTAAAAATAGTAATCGAAGAGTGGTGGAAAAACTTCTCTAATAATGCGATCTGGTGTAAAGTTTGACAAGTATATTAGGTGTTTGACACTATACATTATTCATTTGAGTTTATATGACTCAATACTTTTTTGAATATTTTTTAAAAATAAAATAAAATAAAATAAAGTGTCTCTTATAACTTAATTGAAATTGGTATGAATAATTTTATTTCTTAATTTAAGACTTTTGGTATATTATTTACCAAATAGAGCCTTACGATGAGGTCTTTATCTCATTTAGGGATGATAATCAACTGAGTTTTATCCGAAATCTGTCAAAATTTATTTGTTGTATGCGTAAATAAATATAGATAAAAAGATATAGAAAAAGCAAAAAAATATCTACGAGATTTGGATACGAATATGAGTAATGGATCCTTCAATTCGTACCCACATTAGCTCACCCGATGTAAAAATACCTTTTTACCCTTTATTTATATAACCTTAAATATATTTTCTAATGTTAAAAGTAAAAATATTAACAATCTAGGTAATTAATTCTAATGTTGATCCGTTTTTATTTTAAATCCGATGGATTTTACTCTAAACTCGACATATTTTAATTACTTAATTAATATGTAAATGAATATGTAAGAGGAAAAAAAATATTCATTGGATTTGGACACGGATATAAATATAGTTTTTCTTATTGAATTTGAGTAACAGATAAAAAGTATATGATCTGTATCTGACCTGTTGTCATCCCTAATCTCACTCTAATTATAATTACATGTGATTTTAACTTTTGACACATAACTTAAGATGAAAAAAAACCAATCAATCAAATTATTTGTATTAAATCACTACAGAAAAATGATAATCACTACTAAAAAAAGATATTAATAGATACATAAAATATTACTCATTCCATTTCTCACAATTTTAATTTTTTTAAGGAAGTAAGATATCTAAAGTGACCGCTAATTATTGTACTCTTAATGAAAGAAAGAATAGAATGGTAATATTGAGAAATGGAATATTTAATTACTGAGTTTTCGTAATCACAACGTATGTTATATTTCAAAACAAATTTAAAAATCTAATGTGACTTATATTATTACCAAAATAAGAGAGTAATAAATAATTAAGACTAACGAGGAACAATAGAAATATTATTTAAAATTTTCCTCATAAATATAAAATCACACTTATAGTTAAAAAAAAAATATATCAATCGTTAAAACGAAACTTATTTATAGCTAGAGCATTATTTTGGTTGAAAAATTGATGTTCTTTCAGGGAATTGATTGCTGTTGTTTTATTCTTTGATAAAAAACACACACGCACACGCACACACTGTAGGTGGGCACAAATTGCAGTGCATTTACCAGGGAGAACAGACAATGAAATCAAGAATTTCTGGAATTCTTGTCTTAAGAAGAAGTTGATGAAACAAGGTATAGACCCAAAGACACACAAACGGCTTAACAATGAAGGAATAGATGACCCAAATTGTACTGCCCGAAACTCAACCGGCACCGCTTCCGACTCTGAGCTGCAGCAACCAGAACAATCAAACTCAGCGGCATTGTTAGTCCTCCCGACGACAACGCCGACAACCAAAACAGGTTTCCATCCAACAAGCTACTGCTATAACGACAGCAGCAGTACGGATCACATTGGCCTGTTTCAATCCGGACATGCGGTTTTCAATAGGCCAGTATTCGATACTACGAGTACTGCTTTATTTTCATCATATTCTTCTCCTCCCTTGGATGGATTCGATTCCTTGAATCGTCCCTCTTCCGGCATTTTATTGAGCAATCATCAGCAGAACATCGATCATCTATCAACACAACTCGAGCAAGTTTCTAATTGTGGGTTAAACGTGCCAAATTTGAGCACGAATGCTGCAAGTTACTTGGGCGATCGCACGAATTTTTTGGATAGTACTTCGACACAAAGGAGAGGAATAAGCAGTAATTCACTGATGAGCTTGGTCAATGAAACCGAAGAGAGCTCTACAACATGTAGCATGGCTAATTATAATCTTGATCACACGGCCGTGGCATTAGCATGGGAGAATAAATTCAAGTGTTTGTTGGAGTATAGTCACGATCGCGGTCGTCATGATGGCATTAAGATTGAAGACGATCTCGATCATAAGCTAACCCCATGGCCGCAGATAGAGCAGCAGCAGATTCATTTTACCGATGATCATCACTTCAGAAGTTCATGCCCGATGTTCAAGTCATTTTCAGAAGATCTGGCTCGTTTGGACGGCGATATTTTCCTCCAGCACATATAAAAAGCCAATTAATGCACGTACAAGAAACTGGATCTCTCTCTCTCTCTCTCTCTCCTCCTTCCTCCTTCATCTTCTTCTTCCTCTTCCTATCTGGCCAATTCTTTATACAAAATGATGTTGATAGCATATAGATCGAGAAACAGCTGCGAGGAACGAAGAAAATATGTGTTTATTAATTAGCTGAGGATTTGCCATTTGAAAAAAATCTTCATCTTCTCTCCTGTAGTGTTTGTTCGATGAGACGAGTAATGATTGAGGCTAATTTGAACATGCAAGCTAAATCTGCAACACTTACGTTACCGAACTATGAATTTAATACATGAGCATAATTAATTAATTGTTAATTCTTACTGACCGATCTTACGGCACTGACGATGCATTCCAAGTTATTAAGCAGGTTGTCATCGATCCTGACGATTATCGTCATCCATTAGTTCTCGAGAGACAGCACGGTAAGAAATTAAACAGCCTATCAGTTTCTTCAAAGTAAGAGAAAAAAAAGTCTCCCTTATTGATATCGTAAATTTGAGTAATGGATTGTAATTGTTGAAAAAATACCAAGCGTCCAAAGTGTGAAAATTGAGTTATATTGGGTAAATTTTTTAGACTGATTTTTATTGTAAGAGCATGTATTAGATATTTATTTATTATTAATTTTTAAAAAAATAGTATTTATTATTTAAATTCTTTGTAAAGTTATATTTAATGAAATTTGCTTAAATACGATTTATTAATTGATATTTATAGATTAATATAAACTAAAAGTTTAATATTATAAAATATAAATAATTAGTGATGTGATTGATAAAAGTAATTAAGCAATATGAATTTGAGGCAATGAGATGTAGAATAAAGAATTAAATTTGAAGCAATTTGATAAAAGTAAGAGAAATAAGAAAGAAAATGATTTGATAAAACAATTGGATACCTCAAATTTGAGGTATGGATGTGGATGCTCTAAGTTCCCTAGTATTGTCTTAGATTTCATCAAATAAGAGATAAAGGGGCTTATTTTTATTTTCATAATATATAATATAGCAGCCATTTTACGATAAATATCATCAACTATATTTATTTTGTTTCCAATTCTAACATTAAGTTATTCCATTTCTAATTAAATCAATAAGAATATTAAATTTAATATAGGGATATATTGATAAAATAAGATAATTCTTATTTAAAATTAAATATTTTTTAATGTGTGTAGAAATCTAATATACCTTATATTATAAATATAGAGAGTAGCAATTTATATATATATGTTAAGGGTCACGTACAAACCTTTCTTAAAATATAAAGATAAGAACCAATTTTAAACATTAGATTAGTATTTATTTAATGATCAAGAATTAATAAATACCTAATCTAAATTCTAATCCTACCCTATCTCCAAGGCTAAGTCCAAACTCACACTCACCTTCAAGCTTAAATCCTAAAATAAATAAAATAAACCCCAAACCTTAAACCTCATTAAAATTTCCTAAAAAATTCTAAAATAAATGCAAACCATATTAAAAATCTTAAAAACATAAAATAAATGAAATAAAACCTAAATACTAAATACTAAATTGTATAAAAAAAAATATAAAAACCTAAAATAAATAAAATATACCTTAAACACTAAATTATATAAAAACCAAAAAATCTTAAAGTAAATAAAAAACCTTAAAAATCTAAAAAAAACTAGTATAAACCCTAATCCCTTATAAATCTCAAAAATTTTAAATAAAAAATTAAAATAAACCCTAAAGCCTTAAAAATCTCATAAATATAAATATGAAAAAAAATAGTATAATTACTAAACCCTTAAAAATCTCAAAAAATATAAAAAAATCTAAAAGAAACCCTAACCTATTAAAATAAATGGAATAAAATGGGAGAAAAAAAAAGAGGAATTGATGGCGTTGTTGGAAATAAATGGACTAAAATTGAAGGCAAAACAAATTTTGATTGATGAAGCCATTGTGGCTCGATCCCGGGTGCACTATATTTAAAATTTTATCCTTGGCTAGTAAGTCATGTGGCACTGATGATTATCGAATGTGATAAATATTATATGAATAATGACACAGAACAACTTCATCACACTCCTCTTTTATTATAAATATATTTTATAATACTTTCTCATAATTACAACAATGTCACCTCACTTTTAATATCTATATATGTATTAAAATCAAATTTTGACCTTCTATTTTCCTCATCATACCGTCTAAAATTATTCCTATATTTTTATACTATTTATAGTTTGTACATGATCCTTTGTATATATATATATATATATATATATATATATATATATATAAGAGGTAAAGATGAGATAAAAATCAAAATCAAGCTTTTTTTTCCTTCAAAGAAAAAGAAATGGAATTGAAATAATTTATTAGTCTTGCAAGTTGCAACCGTCGAAGGCTGATAATAAATGCAACAATTATATGTATGCTTGTAGTGAAAATAAAAATAATCTCCCCCACCCCACCCCCTCCTCATGTAATTTTATTATTTTATTAAAAAGTATTAAGCTCTAATAAACCTCAATTATACATCTTCATGGTTCCGAGAGTTGGCAGCGCTCCTTGTCAACCAAACATTGTCCCATCCATAGTCATCAAACCTAGCTGCAGTAGGTAAGGAGAGACATTGTGCATGCACGAATCTTTTTAATTATGATAACTTAGGTAGACACAGTACGGATGGAAACGGTTTTTGTTTCGAAACATTTGAGAAACGTTTTTTATCTTAATTTTTTTTAGTATCAGAATTGATACTAACAATATTTAATTAATTTATTATATTTTATTAATGGCGTGAATTAATTAATATAGATAGTAAATTAAGGATTTTTTTTATTTTTTCTCTTAATTTAGTAGATTCAATCTATTTTTTTAATATATATATTTGTCATTTTCTTCCATCTCTATTTTTTTTAATTTTTTAATTGATAACATTATTGTATTTCTTTTCATTTTTCTCTTCTTCCTCGTTCCTATACCACCCTACCTCTATAAGCAAGTTGCAACAATAGGACTTACAATAACTAACTGTGAAGCCCAAAACATGTGATTTTCTGTTCTAAAAATGTCATTTCACCATATTTTGTTTTTATTTTTTTTTGGTCGGAATCAGTATTTAAAGCTTTTGATATATATTATTGATATTTTACAATAATTAAGGTATGTAGTAGTTTTAGAATTTTTTTTTATTTCTCTCTCTTAATTTTAGTAGATTTGGTTTAGTTTTTTAAATGTGTATAATACGTGTTTGTGTGAGTGTGTGTATTTATATATATTTTTTGTTTCCTATCGTTTCTGTTTTCTATTTTTTTTTAAATGACGTTTTTGCATTACTCCTCATCCCCATGCAACAATTGCTACTACTAATGTCTAATTACTTTTTAAAAGTCAAATACGCTTGTCGTCGTTAATCTTATCATGGATAATGATTCAGAAGTATATGGAATACGTATTTACAATTGAGACGGTCCCTAATTAACGACTTTTAGCTATTAATGGGAATTGAATTCTAACACTAAGGTTATCTGGATTACTACAGTCATTTTCTCTCAAAAGGCTCAAATATCTTTTTACACTTGGTATATAAACCGGAGATAGTATTATTCAAACCCAAAAATTCATTAAAAAAAATGGTAAAGATCTTTCCACTAGATTAAGAGCCAATTCTTCTCGTTACACACCTAAAACTCTTTATACACACCCCTATACCTAAGAATTTTATTTCTTAATTTCCAAAACTACCCTCCACCATTTCTAAACACATCTGCCATTTCCCTCCTCTCTCATCTTCTCTTTTTTGTCTGTTCCAAAAGAAAACACAATCTCCTTCTTCACTCATCTTCTCTTTTTTGCCTATTCTCCCGTGCACTCCTTACTCTCTGAAATTTCTCCTCTTCGCCTGCTCCTTCCCTAGCAAGAATTTCTAAATCAAAATTTATCATATAAGTAATTTTCTTGCATTTGTTTTTCATTTTTTCATATCTAAATCCATTATTTGAGCTATTTGTGTTTGATTTCATGAATGAATTTATTGATTCACTAAAAAATAATTGATTTGTGCCAATAGGGCCTTATCTGTTGGTAAAAACTATTTTCTTGTTGGCAAAAGCTTTTACCAATTGAATTTTTTTTGTAACAAAACTATGGTTAAAAACTCTGTATTTAAAAGTTTTACCCACATATATGTATAATCTGTTGGGAATAATTGATAATGTCCACATATATTTATCTGTTATTAAAACTTATGCTCACTCTTATAATTTTAAGTAAAAGTATTAACCACAAAACAATATCTATGACTAAAAGTATTACCCACAAAATAATATCTATGACTAAAAGTATTAACCACACAATTATATCTATGACTAAAAGTATTAAACACACTATTATATCTGTTACTAAAAACTATTGCTAACATATATATTGTTGGTTATAAATATTTTACCCTATATATATAGGAATTTATATCCATTGTTATACCAAAACGTACAAAATTTATTGATAATACCTGTTACCCCAATGTTTATAATCTTGTCAACTACATAGGGATGAGAATTCTTTGTGACAATTACTTCCGCTATTATAATTGCCGATTGATATATGCTTTTGTTGAAAGGTGGCATTCGGAGACTAATTGTTTTCATCTTCCATTCGGTGAGATGATTATTACCCTACATGATATATTTTGTAATATGTACCTTAATTGTCATAGGTATGCGTATATGGGTGTGCCATTCGTACACGACAATGATGTTGTGATATTACTTGTGGATATGTGGGGTGAATCCAAGACGGTTGTTGGGGGGACACATTTAAAGGGTAGCTCAGTCGTATTGGATGTCATTATCAATAAGCTTATGACTGAGCAAGTTCATGGCGGTGATTATTATACTCAACTCTATTTGTGGTACTTTCTTTCCTACACACTTTTCATAGACAAGTCTAGTAATCGTGCCTTAATGTCGGTTTTGAGATTAGTTGCCGATTTGAATGATACATGCTATCGATCGATTAGAGCTGTTACTTTAGCATATCTACATAGGCAGCTTGGAATAGCATCCCGAGTTGGGTGCAGGAAAATAGGGGGTTGCATGACTTGTTAAATATAAAAGCTTTTCCTTTTTATATGTATGATTTATATATCCTCTTTTTTATTATTTTGAATATGCATAGGTGTGGATCTACAAGCAGTTTTCTATTTTATGTCGGTCTTATTCCTATACATTGTCAACTCACAAGATGTTGCAGCGATGATCTGGGAGACTTACCGTCAAACTTGTCCTCCCGAGTCAGTAAATGACCTTGTTCGGTAAAGGAAGCATCTTGACACATTAGGGGTGGTGCAGGTGGTTGGCTACCTTTCTAACTTGTTGGTGTTCAATTATTGTTGATTCTTGTTAGAATTATTTTTCATATATTTATAGGTTGAATTTTTACCATTCAATATTGATCCAGTATTGATGTAAGAGGTGACAACGTACTAAGGCATCATCGTCTATGTTAATATTGTGGAGACGTACATGCCATACTACATTGCACGACAGTTTCGCTACACCCAACTCATCCCCATGCCTCCTATCAGACCATCTATTGGATTCTACCACGGTGTAAAGGTTCAGAAGTATAAGGTGGATTACTCTAGTTACAGATTATTATGGAACAACTAGTCAAAGCATATATTATACTTCAATCGTCAAGTCAAATGATATGTGTATCAGCATGATACTTCTAACTAGTACCTTACGTGGTTTCGTTCTTGATCCCACCCAAGAGTACATCGTATAGGAGATGAGGGAGAGTCTGATCAAGAGTACATTACTACAAAGTCGGAGATCCATAATGCGATGATGGGTGCCTATCGTTACTGGTTCAAATAAGAAAGGAGGGGACTTATCGATAAAGACACCCTATGTGATAAATTAAAGGAGGTCTACATAGATTTTGGCGAGCTTGCAATTACCTTTAGTGAAGAGGATACCAACCAACCTTTTGATGCTGATGGTGATGATTAGTAGGATAGTTTGTAGTGTTTTTAGTTGTTTTTCATTATTAATAAGCTTTTTACAACAAAAAAATGTGTATCTAAATGTTAATAGAATGTTTTCTATAATGGTCATGTCTCATATAGTAAGATTACTACTATGACATAACAAAAACATAACACCATCAACACAACATACATTCGTCAACCAAAGTTTCCACCTTGGTCGTGTCTCATGCTCGTCCCATTTTGGTACAGTGAATACGATTGAGATATGGTACATCCCATTCAGAAACGCTTGGATCAACATTAAGTTACTACCTATTAGATATAGGTGGTAGTAACATTGCATCTTCCATCAAGGTAACCTAAATAAATATACAAAGAAACACAACATTTATATGAGTAATATAGTATAATGAAGACTTTATTCAAATGAGAAACATCACATACTGATAAGTAGTGTGAAAACTCGTTGCAATTTAAGATGCCAATAATGCGATCAGCCTGCCGGCCATTAGGTGGAGCTCTGTGTGGTAAACATGTAGCCAATTCCGACCAACTCAAGAAAATGAATACCACAACACAAATAGAAATCCAAAGTGAGGATGCTTCCACCATTTCTCCATTAGAGCTGGTCCATAAAAATGGAAAAGGCATTCCCTATTTAGGTAATCGAATCTACAAAGGTATACTCATATAATTCTGAATGTGTCAGCAATTCCCTAAACATTGTCCCCTAACATCAAGCTAATCTTCCTCGTTCCCAAATAGTTATAGTGAAATAGCTCTAAACCCACAATTTCCATCCCCCTCAATATTATACCATAATTCAACCCACAGAAGCATCACTACCTCGATATCTAGTAGCCATGGAAAATCTTGTAAGGATTAACGTGTTTTCTCGGTACTATACCTCACACTACTACTATTACTCTGACCTCAACCCATTCCCGATCGACTGGGATAATCTTGTCCTCTACCACATCCTTGACATGATCGACCATATCCCCTAGGTGAAATGGAATAAGCATGCATTGTATGCTACCTCTCTTATAGTTCCCTCCTTATATTATTAATAAGGTGACCCCTACTTTGTTGAACATCTGGCTCAACTATACTTGTTGTAGTGAGCTAGAAGATCTCATCCATAATATTAGAATATTGCTCTAAACGGCTAGGAAAATTGGAATGGTCCAACATTGTTTGTACCTGAGATATAATGTTATAATCTTAGATATAATACTTTGTTGAGTTGGAATGGTTGTGTTAGATTTGTACCTTTGATATAATATTAGAGGCAAAGGGATGTGCAGTTGGAGGAATGACTAAATCATCAAATTAAAATCTTTTTTCAGTTGATCTGACAAAAGTAAAAGTCTTTTAGAATTAATACACTTCCATTTTTTAGGACAAGTTGATGACTCATTTGTACTGAAATATCTCATGTGCACATAGTAGATCATTTTCAACATGAAGTAACACCTACATCTTAACCGATCAGAACCAACCAAATCAGATATTTTATTCTCCTCCTCAATCAGGTCCACTATTCTATGACATACAACATGTTATATGTAGAGTAATGATGAATAATGACCCCAGACTTCTCCAAATCTTTCTTCAACTTATTCATTTAGAGTTGAATCAGTGTGTCAATCTTCGACCATAACGTGTCGAAACTCATTCAAGATGATGCTATATATTCCTTCATCCTCGAATGGTTAATTTCTACCATACAATTAATATTTTAAAATATAAGTGTTGGTTATATGATTGCAAGTTCAATGAAAAAAAATATACACACTAATTGAATTATACATGTTGGTCGTATAAGTGTCAAAGTGAAGCTCTTATTCAATCCATACTTAAACAAATCTTTCCTTATAAGAATTCAACCAACACATTGTATCAGATGAGGAAATATGCCCCATATTTTATAAATCAATAAAACCTCATTCTCAAATGTCTACAATGTGGTTGCCGTTACAATCTTGCTTCATTAGATTATAAAATATTCTCTGGATGCTGCAATTCCTAATTTTTTTTGTATCATGTGAGAGAATATTCTTGTCAATATTTGCATAAGAGGGGGTTGAATTAGGAAAGCCCGTATGTGTTATTTCTATCATACCCAGTTCTCTATCAGTGATGAAAACATTTGGTTCATGGGGCTTCATCATCCTCTTCACCTTATCAAGCACCCATTCATAATTATCTTCCTTTTTCCTTCCTATGAATGCTAAAACAATGGTAAAAATTTCCACCACTAGACACAAAACCAACAACTTCCAAGAAAGGGAGGTTGTACCTATTAGTTTTATATGTGCAATCCAAGCAAATAACATATGGAAATGCACACAATAGAGTAACGAAATCTAGATGTGCAAATATAATATCTGTAATACCCCAAAAATTTCGAAAACCTATATTTTAATAAATTACTTTTATTTGGAATAGAATTGCTTTTAGATTATTTATTTTAATTATTTTATGGATTTTAGAGTATGTAAATTTGGATAAGAGTATTTAATAAATTAAAAATAAATGATTTGCTATTTATCATATTGTTTTATTTAAATAATTTTCCAAACTAATATTTTACCAACTTTATCCTTTTTAAACTAAAATATTATATTATAATAAATTAAAGGATTGAATTAAATAATTTACCCAGAATATTATATTTTATGATTTTATAAATTTAATTAAATTATTTTTCCTATTTTTCCATTCCCCTTTTTACCCTTTTTTTCCCTTTTTCCTCTTTCTTCTTTTCTTTTTCCTTTTTCTCCTTCTTCCCTCGGGCTGCCTCGCCAGGCCAGCCCCTCTCCCCCGCACGATTGGGCCAGACCCGATCTTTCTCCCCCTCTCGCGCGGGCTTCCTCCCTCCTCTCCCTCGCGCGCGCCGCCCAGCACACCAGCCCAACGCTTCTTTTAATTTTTCCCCTGGACCGGCCGGCTCTCCCTTCTTTCCTGCGCCGGTCCGACCGCCCCGTCCCTTTCTTCTTCTCTTCCCCTTCTTCTCCCACACCCGACCACCATATCTGCCACGGTCAAGCACGCTGTCACCTGCAACTACCACCGGCCACCACCTACCTCCTTGCCCTCTCTTTCTTCCTCTCTCCCCCATCATTTTCTTCCCCGATTTGAACCAAACTGCCCCTGTACCATAGCCGTGTACCCCCCTTCCTTTCCCTCTTCTCCCCTTCTCTTTCCCCTGCCAACCGACCGCCACCTGCTACCCTTGTCCTCTCGATCGGCCAGCCCTGCCCCTCTCTTCCCCCTCTTCTTTTTCTTCATCTCCCAAGCCCCTCATTCGCACTTTTTTTTCGAGCCTATCATCCTCCCCCGAGCTCCCTTTTCTCTCCTTCCTTCTCCCTCCATTCTCCCCCGGTTTTTGATCACCATCGCCCGCCGCCGCTCGAACCACCAATACCAACCCCCTGCGCCGCCTTCTGCCACTGCCTACTACCACCCTACACCACCACACAGCCCCTTCGAGCCCTACACTTCCTCCCTTCTCCTCCTTTTCCTTTTTCTTCCCAGATTTTTCCCCTTACCGTCGAGCCACCTGCAACCGCCTCTACCGCCGCCGTCCGGCCACCTCTGCCGCCACCCAACCCACCGTTCGACACCCTGCAACCCCCTCTACAACCGCCATCCATTAGTTGGCCGAAACCAACCCTTGCACCCCTCCATCTTTCCCTCCACTTTTCCTTCGTTCTCAACCCTTCCACCTCGACCCACTTCGGCAGCCACCTTCGCCGCCTTGCCGCCGCCGTCTCCGCCGCCCTATGCCGCCTTGAAACCGTCCTTTGCCTCCACCTACACCCCCTCTACACTCCTGCACCATTCCCCTGCCTTAGAACCTCCCCTAACCACCCTCTTTTCTAGCCTAAAGATCCTAACCCGAAAATGATGAATCTTGCTTCCTTCACCCCCCTTTGAACCCTTCCACCCCTTATTTTTGCATGAAACTCACGCTGCCCATGCAGCGTGAGCTCCCCTTCATTTTAAAAATAGTTTGGATAAATTTTAAGGTAAAATGGTAATTTATGTTAAGTGTTTTATTAATTAAAATTTATAAAGTTTTATACTTTGGTTCTTATTTCTAACATAAATATGATGGATATTATTTTTAGGTGTTGAGTTGCTAATTAATCTTGGTAAGATTGATATTTTGCGGGATTAAGGTAACCGTTAATCCTCCCTTAAATATATGGAAAAACGCATGCTAGCACATTTAGGGTTTAGTATGATTTTATGCATGTTTTGTATGCTTAGCATGATATGTTTATGGTTTCTTATATTGTTTGTTAAAAAGAAATAACATGATAACTTTTATGCCATATGTAGGTAGGTTAAATAAAGAAGGAGTTGGAATATGGATAGAAATGTTAAATACTTGTTTATGATGTACCATGTTGTTAATTCATGAATGATGTTATTGTTTAAGGGTATTTTAGTAATTATGCTTATGAGGTATATAAATCAATGTGTGTAGTTGTTAATGAGTATGATGTTGAAAAATGAAAAGTTGGTGGACTTAGATGACAAAAATGAAGTATTAATATTGTTATTTTATGTAGGGTTAGTAAATTCATAAAATGTTGAATAAAGGGGTCGAGTGGAAATTTCACAAGTGAAAAAGGACATTTTGGTAATTTGGTAAACAAAAGGGTATTTTAGTACTTTGTAAAACAAAAGGGAGTGTTATGGTAATTTTATAAATAAAAGGGTATTGTGGTAACTTTGTAAATAAAAGGATATTGTGATAATTTGAAAGTAGGGGTAAAATAGTAATTTTGGAGTCAAGGGGCAATATGGTAATTTTATAAGTAAGTGGTAAGAATGGTAATTTTGGAAGTAGGGGTAAAATTGTAACTTTGGATGAATGAGGGCGTTATGGTAATTTTGTAAGTAAAAAGGGCATTATGGTAATTTTGGAGGTAGAGGGGCAAAATCGTAATTTCATAAGTAAAGGGTAATATGGTAAATTGGAAAAGAAGGGCAAAATGGTAATTATGTAAGGAAAGATAAAGATGGTAATCTTGGATGTAAAAGGGTAAAATAGTAATTTGTAAAGTAAAAGATGTATGGTGGTAATTTTCATAAATAAAAGGATATTATGGTAAAATTGGATGTAAGGGGTAAAATGGTAATTTTGTAAATGAAAGGATATTATGGTAAACTTGGGAGTAAGGGGTAACTTGGTAATTATGATAACGACAAAAGATAATTTAGCAATTAAATTATGATTGTAGAAGGGCAATTGGATAAGTATGATACTATAGAAGGGTAATTTGGTAAAATTAACCATATAAAAGGGCATTATGGTAATTTTAATAATGGAGAAGGGTAATATAGTAATTTTGATTATGAAAAAGGGTAAATTAATATTGGTAATTATGAAGAAGAGTAATTTGGGATTTGTGATAATTAAAAAGGGTAAATGGCAATTAAAATAATTGAGAGGGGTAAAATAGTAATTATGATAAAGGAGAAGGGCAATTTGGTAATTTGTTCAACTAAAAGGGCAATTTGGTAATTTAGCCGATAAAAGGGTAAAGTGATAATTGTTTAACCAACTAAATGGGCAAAATAGTAATCATGATAATGAAGGAGGGTAATTCAGTAATTTATCCAACTCAAGGGCAATTTAGTAATTATAACAAAGGAGAAGGGCGATCTGGTAATATAACCAACCAAAAGGGAAATATGATAAGCGTAGTAATTATGAGGGGTGAATGGTGATCTAAAAAGTGTAGGAGACAATTTGGTAATCTAAAGTGGACAAGGGGTAATTTGGTAATTATGCAACCTTAAGGGTAATGTGGTAATTTATCAAGTAAGGAACGGATACCTAACAATTATATAAGTAAAGGGCAAATGAGTAATTTGTACCTAACACGTCTTTGAGATTGTGGACCTTATTATATGATTAAATAATGTTGATTAGCCAAGTAAGAGTATCTAATGATTAGTATGGCCTTGATGGTTTCTCTGTGACATCCTGGATAATCCTTTGAATAAGAAACGATTAATGATATTGAAACGATTGAAGGTGAATAAGTATCGGATCATCGTGCTTTCTGTGATCACCTTAATTAAGATACTATTACTTAAAGTGAAAGACCTCGAGATCGGAAATGGTGACTCCTTAGGGGTCGCTACCCTAAGGACGTGGTTTAGTCCACGATTATTCTGGTATTTGCTGGTGTGCCTTTGTGCCCCAGCCAGACCCTATATCTTACTCTTCCTAGCTCTACGGACCTAGTTAGGGGGTATGCATACTTATGGATTAGGTGTCCTTGTCGGTAGGGTACTGAGTTAGCTTTATGCACCAGTACGACCAGGGTACCTTTGCGTCCTTGGGTTCACGGTTAAAGGGTACTGAGTAGCTGATATGCACTGGTACGACCGGTGTACCTTTGTGTCCCGAGTTATCGATCTCCCAATCGAGGCAAATAAATATGATTGATGTGCTGATTAAAGAAAGGAAAGATACGATAATTGAAAGTGGAATATTAATGAGTCGGGCCCATATGATTTACGATATTGCGTACCGGTCCACCGGTTATAATAGTGGCCAGGAGCGTTGTGCCCTGGATGATGAGTTATATATATCCCGGTCCACCGGTTATAATAGTGGCCAGGAGCGTTGTGTCCTGGATGATGATTACATATATATTCCGGTCCACCGGCAATAATAGTGGGGGTCCCGAGCTCAATAAAATCAGTTATGTATGTGAATAAGATTATGGAAAAATACTAATCACCTATAGTGGAACACCATGTGAGTCGGGGCCAGACCGGTCCACCGGCAAATAATAGTGGTCAGGTGCGTTCTGCCCTGTGTGTTTATCTTCCGGTCCACCGGCAATAATAGTGGTCAGAGGCGTTCTGCCCTGAGTATATACTTTCCAGTCCACCGGCTATAATAGTGGGGTTCTCGTACTCACATGGATATAAAATATGATATTGATGGATTAATGACAGAATAATGGCTTAAGGCCCAAAGTATCGATCGTGACTTATAAAGTATTATGTTTGACATTGTTATGTATGCATCTCTCATTTTTTATATGTGTGTGGCTTGCATTATGTGTCGTATGCGGGCCTATCTTTAAGTGTGGTATTAAAGGGTTACTCAGTACCGTAGTACTGAAGGGATTCCCTTTATGGGGCCCCTGCCTATTCAATGGGCAGTGCCCTTGCAGGTATTTTCAGGTGCTACTCAAGTGGGTTACGGAAAGGAGAGTAAGGAATTTTTCGGTATCATGGCTTTTTCCTCTTTCTCATTTAATTTCTCGATTTTAAATGTTAACGTTGTTAAAGTAACCACCATTGGTGGATTTTATTCCTGAAAACGATTTGATGCGCTATTCTAATTTAAATAGGTTGAAGCTTGCAATTTACTCTGATTATGCATGTTGAATGTCTTTCAAACTGTATTTCATTTTCTTAGCCTTAGCACTTGGTACTGGAACGGTATGAGTGAACCGGTCTGGTACTAAGTGTGGCGGTAATACTCCCAAAGTTCACGTTTTGTTTATCTGCTTCCGCTATTATCTTTTAATAAAACGAAATTTTTCAGTAGTGAATTTTGGGGGTGTTACAATATCACTGACCACATTGGAGTTTGGATAGCTACTATACCGATATTGATAGTCGTTGGTTTTCACCAAATGCAATAGATGCTACATAACTGTATGTCTGACCATGTTTTGCACCCTAAACTTGTTTTTTGCATTGCAGATTGTCCTAAGTGTTGCAACAATATCACCATTATTCCACTACAATTTGTCATTGTAATTGCCCTTGTTTGAACTTCCCCAAACTATAGTTGTGCATGCCACATCCAACCTCCAATTTCCAACCATCGTAAGGAATTTTCCTTTCGTGTATTGTAAATTTACAATCACATCTTTTTGACCCATAAGATCATGCACTTTATGGATTCACTAAAATTTATCTTCTATATTTACCATCTCTCCCACAACGAAGCCAAACCTTACTTGATTTTGATCGTTCTATAGTGAAAATCATATTATGTGGCCTTCCAATGTCATTAACATGCTTAATTAGGGACTCATAATCACTAAAAATATAATTCATAGAGAATAAACCCATCCAATCAGTATCAATTGAGTCTTCAATCTGAAATTAACAAAAATAAATATTAAATTATTCAATATAAGTAAAAATAAAAAATAAACAGACATGCAATGTTAAGTGGATCCCTCATGGCTTAGCATGGCCTCCAAGTGGATCACCTGTTGTCGAGCCCTGGCGACGGGTGGATCCCCTATGGCTTAGCCTGAGCTCCGGGTAGATCACCCATTGTCGAGCCCTGGCAACTGGTGGATCTTCTGTGGCTCATCTTAGGCTCCAGCTGGATCGCCCACTACTGTTCCATATGTCTGGGTGGATCGGTCGTTCCTCCCTCCTCACTTTGGGTGGTTCACTTGTAGCTTTTAAAATTAAAAAGAAAGAAAAATTACCATAATTTCATCCATTTTTTTTTTGCTCAGATAATATTCCATTGAAATAATTTAGATGACTGTGGAATTAATTGAGAGAAGATGGAGAAGAGAGAGAAGAGGGTGAATGGCTAGTGGTGTGAAATAAAGGGTAATACAGTCCAGAAGAAAAAATAAACTTCTAAGTGGTGTGAAGTTAGTAATGGTGGTGTACATATAACACTCCCCTTAAGAAACACACCAATATCCAATTACTTTTTGCTTCTTTTATTAGTCTTTAATTTAATAAAGATGAATGCCTTTAAAACTTAAATATAACTAAAAAAAATACCGATGATTGTGATTGTGAATGCCCCTATACATAGGTCGTTGTAGAAATTCCCATTAGGATTGTCCTTTTTGATCAGTATCTTCATTTCACATGATCAATAGTGTTATTTTTTTTATCAGTATCCTCATTTTGCATGATTCATAGATTTAACAAGTAATCAATATCTCACGATAAGGATATTGGAGTTTGTGAGGGCGACAATAGTGAAAAAATAATTTTTAAAATAAAATTTATAATTTTTTCTGTCATAAATATTTTATTTGGATATTTTAAAATAAAATTTAGATATTTTAATAAAAGTTTAAAGTGTATGGTAAAAATGCATCAAATAGAATTCCGAAGTTAGTGTATAATATATTTATACAATCTCATAATTAAAAAAAAAGTGTTATATATAATCTATGCAATACGAAAATATTCGAGGAAGAAAATTAAATAAAAAAATTATTTAAATTATCTATACAAATAATAAATTTATAACTCTAGATTTTTAAAGAAGAATGGCCTTTAAAATTTTATTATCCTTAGAGTTTTTGATCCAAACAAAATCCGAAGAAGTTTTTTTTTTCTGGGTTCTAAAATTAAGGGCGTATTTGAGTTCTTCCAACAATTAAAAGATGCGTCATATGATTGAATAAAATATGAGAGTTTTCCGTGGTGGAGGAATTGGATCAACACGAAGAGAAATTTGTCCTTTGCCTGATTTGATATCTCATTCGAAGGGAAATATATCAAATATTTTGAGTTTTCCATTTTTTGTATCACATGGATGATTAGATCTACGAGGACCACGATGGAGAGTTTATTATTCACGTGTTGCCTTTGGGAGAACTGTTTGAGTGTCTTTCTTTGATGAAGAGGTAAAACCTAATCATCTAAAATTTCGGACAACTATTCAAAATCATATTTAAACACTGGATTTTTTTTCTTTTTATTTTTATCTTATTGGTAAAAAAAATGTCAATTGAAGTGGAGGGCTTCTCCAAAAAGCAACGGAACTAGGAAAAAAAGAAGCAAGGGACTAGGTCAAATATTAGAAAGAATCTTTTACAATTATTTTTTATTAAAATTTTAATATTATCAAATCATATATCATTAATTTAGTACATATATTTCACCACATACTTAATTTTTATTATTACAAATATATATTTAATCATTGTTTGTAAAAAAAATGTTTAGCATTTATTTAAATATAAAATATCGATCATGGGTCTATGTTTTACAATGAAACATTGGTTTTACCACCTATTTATTTTGATTTATATTTTAATTATGCTATTATTCATATTTTAATTATTCTGTAATTTTCTGTGACTATTATATTAATATTTTGCTATATTTTTTGTAAAAATATTACTAGTATAGATATCCATTTGTAGATTATAATTTAAAAAAAATTCTAGTATTTTATTTTTTTAAATACTTTTAATTAAAAATAAATCAATAATAATAATAATAATAATAATAATAATAATAATAATAATAATAATATGCCAGGGCTAGGGACGATACCGTCGGAAAATGATATGACGATGGTAAGTGTGCAACTTCGCACATGAAAAATGTCCGTACATTGCGACGTCAGAGTCGTAGACAGTAGTACTAGTACCCCGTGGTCCTAACTCCTACGTCCTAAATGCCAAACAGTGGAAAACAGCACATGTACGTTGGTACTCTATTATCATCGTTTGCTTTCAGTACAGAAACCATTTCACGTGAATACAACGTAACTCACTTTAAATGCATTATTTACATATTTCATATATTATTATAATATATGTATATTAAAATATCATATCTAAAATTAGATGCATCAGTTGACATAATAATTTATGTCCGCTACTTGGGGAAAAAAATTTACGTGATTTTCACATACAATATATAAGTCCGACGAAAAATTCTACATAAATAATAAATCAAATTAAAAGTAAAGGGTCATCTTAAATGAAAATAAGTTTTTTTTAGGGCTTGTTTGGTAAGAGGTGGAAAAATTTCTCCTCTATTTTATATCTTTTATATTAAATATTTAATAATAATAAATATATTTTTAATGAAATATCCATTTTAGATTAAATTAAGATCTAAAATAAATATTTATTAGAATAAAAATATTTAATTTTAAATAAATTATATAAGATATATAAAATATGGGGATAATTTTTCCACCCCTATTATCCCACGCCAAACGAGCACTTAGGAGTACTTATTTACCGACGACAAATGTCTCCAAAAGACCCAATCTTCCGACCAGAAAACACCAACTTAAACGAGCACCGATTACTTTCACCGGATATATCATCAAGATTCCGGTCCCATCGGGCGCGCACACTTTAAATGCATTATTTATATATTTCATATATTATTATAATATATATATATATATATCATATCTAAAATTAGATGCATCAGTTGGCATAATAATTTCCGTCCACTTCTTAGAAAAAAAAATTTACGTGATTTTCACAGTCCGACAAGGAATTCTACATATATAAATAAAATTAAAAGTAAAGGATCGTCTTAAATGAAAATAAGTTTCTTTTAGGGCTTGTTTGGTATGGAGGTAATAGGGACGGAAAAATTTTCTCATTATTTTATACCTCTTATATTAAGTATTTAATAATAATAAATCTATTTTTAATGAAATATCCATTTTAAATCAAATTAAAATTTAAAATGAATATTTATTAAAATAAAAATATTTAATTTTAAATAAATTATATAAAATATATAAAATATGGAGGTAATTTTTCCACCCCTATTACCCCTGCCAAACAACCACTTAGGAATACATAAAACGCTTTTTTATGACGACAAAAACACCAACTTAAACGAGCACCGATAACTTTCACCGGAGATATCATCAGGATTCCGGTCCCATCGGGCGCCCACACGCCCCCTCTCCTCTCCCCCACCTCCGTGGATCATATCGAGCAAATATCCCAATCTCATTAGTCGACTCCGGAGCATTTGCGGGACACTCACCGACTTCCGTTCTGATCCTCAAAATCCGCAGTTTTCATTATACTCTCGAGAAAGACATGCGTGTGAATACAAAATCCTCTGCTATTTTATCATATGCAGGGTTCGGTCGTTTTCATTCACTGACCGGCGTACACAAAAGACTCAGCTATCGGAGATTTCAGCCTTCGTAGCCTGTCGCCGAGCGCATGTCTGTCGTCTGAGAGAGTCCGCAAAAATAAAGACGACGATAAGTCTGCCTGTCATTTTTGACTTCATCTGTAAAATAAATAAATAAAGGTCTTCTGAGTTTAGCCGTAAGACCAGCTGCCTGCCTCATTCCATCACCAGTCGTATACCGTCACACGTTACCGGAGAAGGAATCAAGTGTCTTGTCCATTCTGTGATCATATCTAAATAAAACAGCATTCTGCCTCTGCGTACGTCCATACAAAGTTGCACGACAAGGATATGCGCATTCTTCGGAAATCTTCGAAACGGGGGAAGAATTTCATGGACAGGGGAGTTCCGCCTTCCCGTCAGCGTCAGCGTCCGCGCCTTACGATGGAGAGAGAGATGGGTGTTCTACCGACATGATCGTAAGGACGCCCGTTTTGGTAACAAGTCCGACCCGTGCACTTTCAAGGTTCAAGTCAGGTGCAGGGCTTCGCCCGGCTGCTTCAGTAATTGCTTACGATTTGCTCGGGCCCCACGCGAAGCCATCGTTAACCAACTATAAAAAGATGTTCGAGTTCCTGGGGCCACCCCATGGACGAACGGGGTCCTCGTGTAGGATAAAACTAGTTCACATAAGCTTTACCGCATTTGAAAATGAAGCAAAATCCGGCATTCAGTAGCGACCTCGATCGACAAGCCTCTTCACCAAATTATTATCTACACAAATTCTAAAACTATCTTAGCTAATAACATTTTACCTTACCAAATTCTCAACTCTAACTAGTTTGTTAAAATGAAACCAATCGATCTGATAAGTAAATACCAAACCCACATCCTTCCACAGCGTGTCTTAATCTATCGATACGAACTATAAAACTTTTTGAGGAAAGCACTCGACAGGAAAACTCAACCAATGCTAACCTGAAGCGATGAGGTGGTTAGCTTACAATTAATGTAAAACGGAGATTGTGCAGCTAAAAGGAAAAGGGGACACAAAAAATCACCGAGCACATCGCAAAGCTAGCAAGAAAATGACAGTGCATCTGAGTAAACGGATCAGCCTGCCAATCTGACAAGCATATACGATGGCTACCCTACATGCACTATTTCCAAAAGGTGAATGTCTCGTCCCTAGGGCCTCCGTCACCCCACAGGTAAGATACCATGGAGCATGTACATCACAACATATGACTCAGCGGGAAAGGGAGATTAATTATGTGTTACATGACCAGGCGTGGGTGAGTTTCGAACCGATGATCTAATAAGATACTTTAATTTCTACTGAGACTACATGATCTGATACCAGCTGAATTATATACGCGGTCGTCCAATGATAGATATATTATTCGTCTCACGGGTTCATAGACTAGGACCTTAGAGTAAAAACATGTAACACCCGAACAAGGAGTGATCCTAAGAGAGAGATACTTATCTACCGAGGAGTTTTGAACGCCAAAAGACGGACATTCGGGTCCTCCCACCAAGAAAATCCAATAGGTATACTGCATTTCGAGGCCAGGTTATTTGGTATGCATGTGTTTTGATCTTATTTTATTATTCATAGAATATCTTATTATTTTGTCGGAGAAAAATAATAATTAGGATAGAATTATTCAGCTTTGAATCATATAGGATGCCGTGTTAAAGATGATATCGGGGCAACAGTTCATCACCAACCTATTAATACAACACATGCTAGCTAGGCTCTCTCAGGATAGTATATGTCAAAGAGAAAGCGTATAAACTAAACTAATCTCATTCTCAAGTTCAGGGCGGTATTTATAGAGAATCAAAAACCTCATTGAATAGCCTCTTCTGGAAAGTCTCTACTTTTCATTATTCAATTTATTATATACTCAAGGGTCGCATCCCTTCGTCCGACGAGCTATATAGTATGTATTAGGGCTGTGGGTTCGATTTACTTGACCCTCTATCGTACTGAGACATGTTCTACTAATCTGACATTGAAGGCTCTGAGGTGTAGGGTTTCGCCTTTTGAGACATATTGCATTATTCATTTATTATTTCATTGACAGTGTACAAATCATTGCCAGCCACCGACATAGAAACTACGCATTGCTTGCTTCGTGCGACTGTTTCTGTGCACAGAACAACGGAGAGGAATACAGACATGCCGATTCACCAATAAGAATCCTACGCCTCTAAAGTTACTGATTGCATAAAGAGAAATCATGCATCTCTGACGGTGTGCATGCCCGAATCCAAATCATGTCTTGTTTCTTTTCTTTTTTTCCTTTTTTCTTTATCAACTATAACGGCCAATTTACACGTTATAAATATGACAGTACTGTACTTCATCAGTCATGATGCTCTAGAATGTCGATAGAAGTCATCATCATTATTAAATAAATAATGGCAACAGAATGATAGTTAAACAGTCATATTATATTATAATACGATGCGTGATTTAGAAAATTTTAAAAACTAATGGCAACAGAATGATAGTTAAACAGCCATATATGGTATTATCGTCTATCTAACATATTTAAATTGTGATTACAGGTAAGCGTGATTTAGAAAATTTTAAAAACTAATGTCACAAGTCACAACAGTTGCATTGAGTGACTAAGAGACGGCTGCCAAACGGGGCCTCTGATCGACTAGTTCCCTTAAATGTTTTTTTTTTTTTTTTTTTTTTTTTTTTTGCCTTGGAGATGGAGGCTTGGAATGAGAAATGAGGCAGTCCTTTGTGTCGGCTGCCGCAAACGCAGCTTTGCACACTGTCATCTCAGGAATACAATGAGGCTCAACGATGCAAATACCAGGCTATTGAGATTCGTTGACAATATAATACACAAAATTCAAGGACTCTTCAAGATTGTTTAACGCATGTTTCTTATTAAACCAGAATCATTAGTCTACTGTTTCACTCAAAGGGTAGTGTGCTCTTGGTGGTTGAAGTTGTAAACCCGATCACCATTGTTGCTGTAATAATACTCTTAAAGTTTCAACAAGATGCCACACTAAAAGCAGGGCGAGTCAGAATAGGAGCCATTGTTAGGCTAAGAACGTCCACGATCATTGTTAAATTAGGTCATTTTGAAAAATTTAGAAACAGTCACTGTAGAGAACCCTCATCCCAGTCAGTGTATACCAACCAATAACATACTTAATTCTACCGGTGAATCTTCTCCATAGATTTGATACACGCCAGCTACGAAGAGATGAGAATGCAAGAAAGGAAGCGAAAAATGGGAAATACCAAGCTATGACCCACTTGTTATTCATGAATATAACGATGCTAGAATTCCAATTTACATCAGAGAAACCAAGATTAGAACAAACTGGCATTTCTGGAGATTGTCCCAACTTTGCTATGACGACCACAAATCCCCCTGAATCAATAAGCTATATTATTACTACAGTCGCGATATAAATATAGATATAGTTAATAAGTACAATCTGCCTCATATGTGCGCCAACTTTAGACAACAACATAAGAAATCTTAATCAATCAGACTATGGAATATGTAAGGCTGTGGTAAAGTTTAAGCTTCTGCATGGTTGTGAAGATCAACTCTTTCAGATCAGGATTTTGAACCAAAATCAAACGAGAAACCGCGTTTATAGTCTCTAACACTCTTGCATCCTCAAGTGCACTTGAATTTTCAACATGCAGGGAGAGGTAGCATAATAGGATGATTCCATGCATCCTACAAAGTTCATTGTACCCAATCATTTTCTTTATAAGAGTAACACCATTGCACTCAATTATAGCCTTCGAATGCTCCTTACAGTTGAAGTTATCTGGACGAACAAACTTCCCCAAGGCAATAGCAGCTTCAGCTGCAACATCTACGTCCGTACTTCCTAGTTGAACCACCAAAGGAAAAATAACTTTAGTTTCTTTTGCTGAAAAAGTTCGAGCCAGGTACCCAAGGGCTTTTATAACAGGAATCTGAAAACGAGCATCTGTTTCCTCCCTTAGCAACCTAAGAAGCTGCCCTAAAACTGCCTTTACAGGTGCAGCACTGGGTTTCCAGGCTACTTTCCTCAGACCTGAATAGGATTCTGCCAACTTAGTGATCTCCATTACTGTCATTAGACACTTGAGCTGCACTTCCCCTCGCTCGGTCTCGATTATTTTCGACAAACAAAGCAGCCCATCTCCCTCCGAAATCTTTTGACTATTCAACAGACTTCCCTCACAGAGTTTCCACAATGCTAAGGCACAGCTAGTCTTGAGCTTAAGCTTAACATCAAGTGGCTCATATATTCTGTCAACCTCATATTGCCCGCCTCTACTACTATATTCAAAAGAAAAGGAAGCCGAGTGAATTCTTAAGATAGTATGGTTCACAGAATGTATACTTGGATTACCTCGCTGAGCATTGTTTAGATCATCCAGAACTAGATCCATCGTCAAGCATGAAACAAGCGGCTTCAGAACGTTCTCGCTCCCGAACTCATCTTTGGCCTTCTCATCCACCTCCGCCATCTTGGCAACTAAATCAGCCACCACAGTTTGTACCCTTATCGACGAATCTCGCAAAACCTGCACAATCAAAGGTATGCCTAACGAAGCAGAGACAACCCTCGTCATTTCCATATAATTCGCCAACGAAAGCAGCGCATTTGCCGCCGCAATTTGACCGTTCGCGGTGCCACCACCATCTTTCAACAGCCTCAACAAAGGCTGCACGGCACCTTCCTCCACGATCATCTTCCCATTCGGCTCACTATCCATCGCTAAAGAAGTAAGACGATTAACCGCCTCGATACGCTCGCCCGATTCTTTCCCCATTAGCAAGGTAGCAACCGTGCACCAGACAATAGCAAGATTAGGCTCGCTACTGGTGATCGGAGAGGGTGCAGAGCGTCCATCGCCTTCAATCATACTCAGCAACCATCTCATATCAGATATGGAAGATTCCAAAAGGCTTGAAACCTTCTTAAAATCAGGCGAAGTGATAAAAAGGTGGCTCAAAAACTGCTTGCACTTCCGCAGCAGGTCTAGAGCCCGTTCTATGTTCTCGGAAACATTAGTTACAATCCGCCGAATCGGACGATCGTATAATGATTGAGGCGGAATGGAGGTGATTAACCTGAGGGTGGATTTGAGCATCTGAGAGAGATGGCCAACTTGTCTGGAGAGGTCGTCGCATTCCGACCTGAATGACTCGGCCTCAGCAGCCGATTTACGAGCTCGTCCGGCGAGGTTGATAGGGTGAGTGAGCTCCTCAAGGAGAGTGCGTTCTTTGTCAATGGTAGCAGCAGCAGTGCTTGTATTGGCTGCAATTTTTGTGGGGGGGAATGAGAGAGAGGAGAGAAAGGAGCGACGTGTGCCGGAAGAACGGCGAGAGAGCCGGTTCTTCGCCGGGCTTTCCCTCCGTTCCGATACCTTCTTCGGAGATCCCGTCGGCATCGATTTCATATTCATATATGCTGGATTTACTTACTTTTCCTCGTTTGCACAACGCAAAATACTTTATAAGGTTCTGTATCCACGTGCTTCTATTGTACTTATTCCTTCCGGACGTCGCGTCAGTAATGGCAATGATATTACTAACATTTACCCCGGTTTTCGTTTCTATCTCAATAACTCAATTGGGAACAGTATCTTGTTTAAAGGTTTGGACGTATTGTTAGAGATGTCAGTGGCTGGGATCTAGATGACAATAGCTCTGCCTCGACTCAGGTCCGACGAGGCACTTTTACAGGATTTGATGTAGTTTTGAAAATGAATAGGATCGGGGGTAAATTGGCGAACCGGTTAGTTTAATGATCAGATTTCGACAGCCGGTCTTTAGGAGCCTAAAATCGATTAGAATGGATAAGGAATCGATCAAAATAACTATAAAAAAAAATAGGTCGCAGGTTGGTCAGATAAGTGTAGTTTGATTTTATACTTTTTATTTAATATGTATAGATAATCTAACAATTAAATCAGTAATAGTTTTGATTCAGTGTTGGATCCAATTTTAAAAATTATAGATTGATTTCTTTTTCCCATTTTTCTTCGAGAGTGCGAGCAAAAGTTATACATTAATGATTAAGACTTGAGAAAACAAATTAGATTTTTATCCGTCAAATATTAATAATTTAGTTATACTTAACTTTAATAATTGATCCATTTAAGGTAAATTAATTTAATGTAACATGTTGTAATATGTGAATAAGGACGTATTAATTATAAAAATATGAAATAAAATATGCATATATTAATAATAAATTTACTTCTATATGATCAAATATTTTGAAACACTATGTTAAACACAACATTTGTCATTAATTTTCTATGATTAACATTGTTATTACATATCAAAATTGTCAAACCTTTAAGATTTGTGACTCGAGAAACTGAGATATATAATTAACCATGATTGAAAATAAATTTTTTCAAAAATAAAAATAAAAAGAAGGAAGACCAACATTATTAAGTGATTAACCTTACCTTTTGTTGATTGTCATTGCATATGATATAATTAAATAAAATTGGTCTCCATTGTACTTGAAAAGTAGCCTTAGATCATATGGCGTTAACGATATTCTTGGTAACAATACTTGATGACTAGTATGACTTCTCCCCTTAAGATCATTGCTTCCAATATATGAGCTTCAAGCCATGTGATGACCATCTTAGTACCATTATAAAACCCAAAGGAAAGATCGATATTCCACAATAATATGACAAGTGTGTTGATATTCAAATCAATACATGGTTCAATATACCAGAGCACTTAATTCCATTTAAAATTTTTAAAGTGTGTGGGCCATGTAATCAATCTTTATCTGAATTAAATATGTATATTATATATGAAATTAAATATGTTTTCTCTTTAGCCGAGTTGATTGACAATATGTATGCATCGATAGACTCAAATATGTCCATAGTTGGGGCTAATATAGATCTTCTTTGGAAATAAGTATCATCAATGATGTTCTTAGTGAATTATGGATATGTGCTTTCTATAATAGTTGTAATTGGATTACTAGAATATTTTATTTGAAGGGCACATGGAATCTCAATAGTTTCATGACCATCGTTAGGACCTCCAATATTTCCATCTTCAATATTTGTAATCCATTCTAAGAATTGCTTTGAATTAGCACATTTATTAGCCAAGCTAAGTTTTTGCAACCTCATATTCTTTGTCAATTGTAAAACCTTACAATCTCTTTATAAGTATTAAGAGTTAATAGTTGCATGAACAATGTCTCATCGACTACCCTTAGGAATCATAGGTAATATTTCCGAAATCTCTACCACGAACAATTTTCTTACCTCCAAATGCCTTGTAAAGAGTGGATTTATTGCTAAAACGTAAAAGATCTATCATGGTTTTATCCAAAGTTTCAATGAAATATGTATGCACCATTGGACCTCCATTCCATATTATCAATTTACTCCCTATAATCAATTATATTAGTTAAATACCTTGTTTGATGCATGTTGATTCTTTGTTGAGATTTATAGGATTCTTGAATCGAGAATGACTTTTTCTTCCACCTAATAAGAAAATTTATTCCACTTGCTGCCAAATTTAACGTAATATCTCATTCACATCTGATAGCTTGTGATAAATTCCTCCATACAAATGGCTTTCATGTACCTCCATATCCATAAACAAAGAACACTCCACCTACACCTAACTTGGCTACATCCATCATAGTGTCATATGCATGATGTTATTTCTTGGTCATATTAGATAGATGTTCATTAAGTTATTGAAACAAAATTAGCCATTCATTACACTTTTTCTCATGAACCAATGTACTTTCAATAGTTGGAAAAAAAGCTCGAAGGGTGGAAACAATATTGATTCAAACTCTCATAAGCTTTTGTCGCAATTTTACAACTTCTTGACCTCTACCAAGTCATAACTTTTGAATGCTTCATCTTCTAAATGAAATTATGAAACTTTATTCAATAAATTTGAAGAAATAAGTATAATTAGTTTAACTATATGGAAAAAAATTATAACTAAACTAAATAAGGTGAGTTTCCTTTATGTTGTAACATCAAACAGTGTCTATATAAAATGTCATCTGTAATGTAAATCCAATAATTGTGACATCCCAAAATTTTATAGACCTTATTTTTCAGGTGTTTAGCCTTTTTATTGTAACCTGACCCTAAACCTTAGCTTATTTATTTCTTTTCAACCTAAACTCTAACAACTAAATAAACATATTATCTTAACCCTAAACCTTCACTTTTCCTTTTTTCCTTTTTTCCTTTTTATCTCACCTCACCTTCTCGCTCTCGTTACCTTCCCTTACTCCCCAATCGGTTGCTTCCTTAATTTGGTTAATCAAACCAGATCCCAACCATACCCACCATTACACTCTATCCCCACCCTCTCTAATTTCATATAACACTCTCCTTTACCTTTTTTTTTTCTATTGTTATGCACACCCCCTATCATCCCTCATCAACCCCTGCAACCTCACACCTTCTCCATTTCATACTACCAAACTACTACTTCTTACCCTTTCATTTTTCATTTTCTATCTTTATCCACCCTAACCTAGCTCTCTTATCTCTCATCTCTTTTCCAGCGTTTCCCTATTGTTCTTCCCTTCTCTTTCCTCCTAGTTCACATATTTTCTCCTTGTTGCATCTGCATTCTTTAGTCTTTCTTCACACAACACCACCACTGTTTCCTTCAGCATATCACACCACCTAGTTGTTGTAATGTGAGCTTCTTACTCCACTAAGAACCCCCAATATGAGTTCCTCACATTGAAGTACACCACTAGTGTGAGCTTCATGCATAAACTCTACCCCTACAACATGAAACCTTAATGTCCCATTTCCCTTAGTGTGTGAGTTAGTCACATAAACCATCCTCTATAGTGTGACATCTTCATGTTAGACCCCCTTGCTAATGTGATTTTTTCATGCAAGTCTTCTCTTGCACCATGCAACTAGTCCTCTCCTTAGTTGAGGATAGTTCCTTTTGTTTGGTTTGGGTTTCCATTAATGATCGATGATTGCGTATGCTAGTTTCTAATCTATTTTGTTAGGTTTTGTTTAAGGTGAATAAGGGAGATTAGTGGAGGCTAATGTTTGGCGATTATTTATTTTGTTTACTATTTTTTTCTTAGGATTAAGTTAACCCATATGCTCTACTAAATATGTGAAAATCACATGATATCATATTAGGATTTTGGTTGTGTTACTTAGTATTATTATGTGTGTTGTGGTTTTTGAAATATATGTATGTGTCTAGACATGTTGCAATCTTTCCTTGGGTTGCTAGCATGAAATGATATGTGTGAGTGTGCCTTAATTATGTACAATAACATCCTAGAATTTGGGTTATTGATCTTGGCCAAATTATTTTATTGTGTTTTAGGATTTCCTTTAGATTCCTTGCATGATTTATTTTAATGTTACTTTATAACGTGTTAGGGTTAAGTATGTTTAGGCTTATTTTTGGATGACTGAATTCTTATGTGCTCTATGGTAGAAATGCCATTTTAAGTGTATCATGCCTTTATTTTCCAACATGTTTCCTAGCATGATCTACATTATGTAAAGTATGAAAACAATGTGATTTATGATAAGTTAGACATAAATGTTTAGGTTTTATGTGCTTAATTCATGTATAAGGGTAAAATAATCTTTCTACCATTGTTTGAAATTTTAGAAGTTATACCTTGCACAAATGTGTTATTATTATATCTTTTAGCCTTTTCATTATTTTTTTTTATAGTTAAGTTGATTATTAAAATGGTTAAAGTGGATATAATTAGGGTTCAAGGTTATTTTGGTCATTTGTGACTAAGATGTGTTTAAAGGTGAATAATTGGAGTAGGATGGCCTTAGGAGATTATGTTTGACCTTAGTATCGACCATAGATTATATTTTACCACTGATATTAGGGTTGATTTGAATAATTTAAAATAAAGAAATGGTTAGCTTTGGAATTGAAATTGTTATGTGTTATGTAATAGTTTATGGTCACCTTCTTATGATATTAATATTTAAAGGGGAAAACCTTGAAATCATAAATGATGCATGTTTAGGGGTAGCTACCATAAATATAAACTCTAACACTTAGTTTGGTTTGGATTTAGTTGGTGTGCTATAGTGTCCTAGTTAGGCCCTCACCAATAAAAAAAAAGTTGTAAATGGTGATAATCAACAATTGTGTAGGCTATAACCATCCATACTATAAATGATCATTCGAAATACAATTGTTTACAAATAAACAAAAAAAAAGGTGCTTAAAAATGTGAGAGGAAATAGATGGTACTTTTACATTAGAACCGCTCTATAAACATAAGCATAGAAGGTGAATCTAATTTGAAACTATTGTATATTACTTTAGTATATTTTGTAAAAAAACAAAATTACCACAGAGGTTGAGATGGAGGTTATTACTTAAAAATATCATCTATAACCTCTTATATATATATATAAAGCAATATATGTACCAACTTCACATACAAAACATGAATATATATTCAAAACTAATACACAAGCATCAGTGTTGTGTCTCCCGCATATATACAACTTAAAGTCTATCTATAAAAAAAATAAAGTATATGCATAATCATACATAAAAAATAAAATAAAAAAATCTTACATTGATAAAAAAAAATAAAGCAAACTTGATCATATGTATATAACTAATACATAAGTGTTAATGGTTATAAGAATGTAATTCCTTATCTGCATATAATCCTACAAACAATCAAGTTTACATAAAAATAAAAAAAAGTTTAATAAAAAAACTACCTGCAATCGAAGTCTTTAGCTAGTTTCTTTAAATATAAAATGTATCCATTCTTGTCTAACCTCGTTGATGTAGCTATCCAAAAATCTAAGCTCATCATTTTGATATACCTTAAAAGAAAGTATCATAACTTCCATGGTTATAAGTATTTAATTCAAATAACAATATATATATATATATATATATATATATATATATATATATATATATATATATATATATATATATATATATATATATGTATGTATGTATGTATGTATGGTCATCAATGTATACCTCTAAATCTCTATTCCATCATTTTGCAATAGCATCTCTCATATATTTCATGGCAAAATAGCCACACTTGTCGTTGTCTCCTTGTTTTGGAAATTGCATTAAGTGAAATGCACAAATTAGTTTGTTCGAACTATACTAAATAGTAACATTAAAACATAGAAAATATATTACTAATTACACATTTTCATGGGATCTCATATGTGTACTAATTTAGGTCATTCTTTTTGCTTCTCAGAATATTTCTTAAATGACCTAATAAATGCATATTAACTATACGGTATAATATGTAAATCATGAAATAAATTTATTAAAGCTAAATACCAATTAATTACCTATCAACAATCTTTAGTGGAATGTCACACCATCTTCCTCCTAAAGAGTCAAACCAACATGCCATCATTTTTGATATATGAAAAATGACCAAAATTTGATGTGAACTAAAAGAAAAGGAGGAAAAATAAATTGATGTAGACACACCTTCATCATTTAGGTGGCACACTCAGTACTTATGCCTACCTAATATTAATCAAAATTAGAAGAGGTGTACAAGTTGCCATCTAATGATCAACTCTATGAGTTGATATCTATCACCTTATAAGTTGTCGTACTGATGAGTGTCTAATTCTTTATATTAGGGGATTTTCTAACTACTCCCTAACATTTCACCTTTGCTCATGTCTTCTCCTTCAATCTCAGCCATAGGACATTTCTAGCCAACTGATGCCCTAAGTTGGTCTTTGATCTTCGCTGTTGACAGACCAACAAACTTGCCCTTTACTTATCGCCCTTAGCCGACAACCCCTTGCTCACAGTCCTTAGCCAACGGCCTTGATCAACAGTTATTGCTCACGCCCTTAGCTAGTGACACTTGGTCAATAGCATTGGCCCTCCTGTCAAGGAACCCGAACAAAATGTTTTTGTACATTCCAACCAAAGAAAACATAGTAAATTAGAGGGGTGGGGGGCAATTTCTTCACTTGAATGCTATAGCTAAGCAAGCACTCTCGGCTAGTATAGAAAATAACTGGGTACCAAAGTCACTGCAGCTGTCCGTTACTGTAGAAGCACAAGAAAAACAAAAAAATACTTTTTGAAATGACATGATCTCTCATGATAAAGACTTCTCCAGCAACATCAGCATCACAGTCAAATCGCTCAAGTAATGCATTAGAGGTTCGCAGATTGAAAAAAACAAATTTGGCACTTAGTTTCAATGGGTCGACAAACATGGACGATCGGCTTGCAGCTCCAAATGCTATCACCCAGGTTTTAGTCCTATCTCTCGTCACTGGGAAAACTGGTTTTTTACAAGAGCAAGATGCTGAAAGAAGATTCAAAGTTTCGTTATCAATTCTGATGGAGTTGCCTTAACCGCACCATCATTTTCCCTGGCATCTAGTTCGCATGAGTTGGGCGGAACATCCACTGCTGGAGAACAGTTGAAGAAACCGTGGGGCTTCATTCAGAAAACCATTTCAGAAAAAACATAAATATATATTCGAGGGAAGTAGCGGATCATATATTATTGGGCTCATCATCTTCTTAGCGTTACTGATAAAAATATCACAGCAAAAATATGCAAGCAAAAAGCGGATCAAATCTGGCATAAAATACATATCCATGCAGACCCATAGGAGAGGATAACTGGTCCCTAAAGTTTTATTGAGCCACTTTCAGGAGTTTTGATTACAAACAATATTTGTCGCCGGCCACACCTCAAGAACTGATTTTGTTTTTTGGAGATGATACAAATTTATTAAGAATTTCTAAACATGCAAGAGCAGTATAGTACATGCCTTATGAATACTGATACATAGTCACGGAAAATCTGGTATCCCATATGATAAATTTAGCCATTAACGGCAGAAACTAAGAACACACACAAAGTCGCTAACGAATTCAAAATATGCATACTATAGCAGTTGGTGATATAGCTAAAGTTCTAGTATTCAGGAGAGAGTGGGAGGACCGTAAGAATATTACACCTACCGCTGCTGATTCATTTGTGTTCTTTCACGCACTAATAGCCAATCTGCTGCTTGTTTAAAGAAGCTAGCAGTGCATAAACTAGCTCCTCAGAAACCATGCTGAAATAATTGTACACATGTTATCAAAGGAAACCAGTTAGGTATGGGTAACGCATACTGGTACCGCAAGAAGAAATTCAGCGTGAATAGGAATTACCATTAGCGTGGAGCCTGTGCGGTCGACAGGCATTAACAGGCCAGTCTTCCAACCGAGGGATGTGTGTAATGCCAAAAACATACCTGCAATCTATCAGCGTCATAAAGTAGAAGAATATGAGTCAAGATATCTATTAGATGGTTAGTGCCTTACTTAAAGCAAGAGAAAAATCGCCTCGAAATAAACGGCCTAGTTAGATACTGTCTGGAAAACCCAAATTAATCATTCACCATTAACTTTTGCAAACTCTATCTAGATTATCACACTTTTGAATACAATTTACTAAAAAAAATGTATTACCTCGGTTAGTAAAACAAGTCATCTCGTAATTTAAAATCAAACTTTAATCAATAATATTTTTTAATATAAATTGATAAAAAAAAATATAAAAATAAGAATAATTTTTAATATGATTATAATAAATATTTTTTTATATCATGATATATTATTTTTAAAATTTAAAGGTCCAAATTTATCCTTGTAATATGAGATGATTTGTTTTCACATACCAAGTAAATATCCGGACAAATTAAATATATATATATATATTGAAATACATTTCATCTTGTATTATTTGTCAACGAGGCCTTAGAAATAAATGGTCCGTTAAAAACAGTTTTAAAAATGGTTATGAAACAGGGATTCCCTATACTCAAAAGAGATTATACACGTAACATGGGCATCAGACCAAGACAAGCGACATAAGAATAATTACATGGCAGTTTCCCCTTCCATCCAGACTCCATTTCAGCCAGATCCTTACTAGGAAAAGGCACAGATAACCTTTAACACAGTGATCACTACTGTCGTCGAATTTATAGTTCCATTCTTCTAGGATTGGACATGAAAGCTATATCACATAATGTACACACCAATCAAACCGCAAGAATAAACATCACTCCAGCCCTTTATGGATAATGTGTCACATCAGGCAACCTGATGTCATGCCTTTGTGACTAGCTGCTTCATGACCAACTCTTAATTATTATAATGAGAAGAAGAAAATGAACTAACCAAAGAACTACATCACTTTCTTCAAGGGGACGATTTTTCTCGACCCACGTTGCCAATCCTTCACCAACTCCAGGATTTTGGTTTGGAAACTCTCCTCCAGGAAACATCTCGTCATGGGCATAAGATGTGACCCAGAGATTATGCTTCAAGAAAGCAGCTCTTCTCATAAACTTTGCCTCAACCAGCTGAAGGCAAACAATTAGGACCTGGCATTAACTTAAACCCGGTCGGCTGTCCTGCCCTGTTCACTGTGCTTGTGTTCCTAACCTGCATTTGAAAAGCTCATTAACTTAATACTTGTTGCCAGAACTAAATCAGATTAGTTGCCAAACACGGACTCATGCAATACATCTATTTATGAGAAAGTCAAAACATTATAAACCATTTCAAGCATATCCAGGTTAGAAAATTACTAAAACCTTGCCAAAGCATTTTCAGCATGAGCAGCACATTTGATCAGGCAAATTATCGTCCTGGAGACATGGAGCCCATGTAAGCAGAGCCGTGTTTGACCAAGCACTTTAAGCATGAGCGTATATGTAAGTCTTAAATCTTTATATGGCTGGTAAGAGATCACATGCATAGTAGCTATTGTACAAAAGCATTTAAGCAGGTAGGCTCAATCTAATTGTCAGCAGCTGAAATCACCAAAAATTACATGCCCTGGCATTTAAGATGGAACAAGGAAATCAGTCATAAAAGGACCATTGATTTCTGCATCACATTTGTGCTCATAATTCTTTTACTGATAGGTGTTATCTCAAAGTATGCAGAAGCGGAACTAATTCTTCATGTAGAAAACATTGATCCTAATAAGTATTTCGTAATTTTAAAATATAAGGGCTCCTTACAATCCAGTGGCGAGCAGTCAAAGGATTACAATCACGCATGGCTTGCAACTCCGATCTTAGAAGTGTCTCTTCTGCATAGAAGGCATTGTTGTAAACATTCTCCTTCCGCAGCTCTTCAACTTTAACATTTACCTCAACAACCTGTTGGAGCAAAAAATCCAAAACATCTAAACCAATTGCCATAATATGCAAAACAGACTCAAGAAGCCTAAGCAAGACAGACTACCGTTAAAGTCTGACAAACTGAAGACCCGGGGGGGTGGGGGAGAGAGAGAGAGAGAGACGCTAGTGCGACATATGATGCAAAAGAAAGCAATGCCAGGGTCTCCCCATCCCTGACAAAATGCGAAGGTTTCCTTCAATGCCTACCACCATCTTGGCTGAAAGAGTAAGGAGTAGGCATCTTTCACAGGTCCGTGGAAAAGAGCCCAATGATGCACTCACAAATCCCTATTACTAGGTTTGAAATAACTCACAACATCTTGTCTTGTCAGAGAAATGAGAGGAAAAGATGGAAAAAGGGGGGGTTTGAAAATTTAACAGTTAGCACACTGGACCGAGGTTAAATCCTTCTACAGATCTATAGACATTTTTCACTGTCTTACCAATTAGCATTAGTGAGCAATCACAAAATAGCCGAACATCCCGTAGAAGTACTCATCTGGCAGCTGATGATATCTGCATAGATACAGATTCATACACTTTGAGAGATGCGATTCTGCATATGCAACAGAACTTGCATAGAAGCTAAGTTGGACTAGAGATGCTGATACAACATCCACAATAACAACAACTACTAACCAATATGAATCCCACCTCAGGAAGGATCAGGGAACTCCAGGTATACAGTTTATATCAAACTAGTATGGTGCTAGTTTCCAGAAGACCCACGAAAATTCGTTTAAGAAAATGCTTGAAATCATTGAGAGCGTTAAAGTAAATGACATATCAGATAAGAAAAGTAATAGTAATAATAGTACGATGAAGGAAATAGAAAATAACACAATTACTTATCATGTTGATGACATGAACAATTATCTACAGTCCATAAGTGACATGAATACCACAAGTGGGAAACAAACAAATGCAAATAAGTAAAACAAGGAACAATAAGTACCCTAAACAACTATGAAGAGAAAGTAACACATTTAAAGGTCTGCTACCTGAATCCTCTTGCACGACAATTTCCTACCCATGAAAGTGTCCCCAATCACTATTAAACGCAACTCAGGTTGTTATTAGCTCAAGATAATTCTATTAGATATGATGTATATATAAAAGGTCACGATCGTGACTCATTATTCATTCTTTCATAATCTTTCGACCCTCAATAGAAGGACAATGAGAACAATATCGTATTCTTTCCTATCTCTGTTTTTCTTGCTATCTGATCTCTATTAACATGGTATCAGAGCCCTAAAAACTTCGGCGTCTCATCAATTCGATCAGATTTTCAATCATCAATTGGATTCATCTTTCTTTCAATCTTTCAAATCATTCTTGAATTTCGATTCACCATTTCCGATTCAATTCTTCATTACAATTTCAATTCGTATTTCTTCATTACAAATGGCATCCCCGATTACAAAAGGCACACAATCAGTTAACGAAAATCAATCACATAATCCTACTGACCCTTCAAGCCCACTTTACCTCAGCAATTCAGATCACTCTAAAGCTGTCTTAATCTCAAAGAAATTTGATGCACTAGCTATCCACCCTGGACAAGAGCAATGCTTATTGCAATTTGAGCCAAAAAGAAAAAAAGGCTTCATCAATGGCAAGATACCAGAACCGGCAGAAACTAATACTTCCTACGAAGATTGGCACGCATGTAATTTCATGCTAATTTCATGGATTCTCAATACACTCACTAAAGAAATCATAGACATTTTCATATTCATCAAAACTACTAGCGGGATTTGGTCTGATCTCAGTGCAAGATTTAGTTAATCAAATGGGATGTCTCGGCTTCAACTAAAGAGGAAAATTTCCAATGCAGTCCAAGGAGCAGACAACATTACAAGCTCTTATACTCGAACAAAGAAATTATGGGATGAGTTGCAAGCTGTGCATCCTTTTCCAGTAACCACAAAAGAAACCCAGAAATATTTTGAGGAACAACAACTTTTACAATTCTTAATAGGATTAAATGAGAATTATTCAAGTATTCGTGGGTCAATTATTATGACCAAACCTTTACCTACTATTGGGGAGGCTTATTATACACTGTTACACGAAGAGAAGCAGAGAGAGTCAGTTCTCAGCCAATTTCAATCCAAGAACAATCATCATTTGCAGTACAAAGCCATCCTCAAAGGTCTTTTAAAAATGACATCAAGAAATCATCCCTTGTATGCACTTATTGCAAAAAGATAGGTCACCTTAAGGACAAATGCTACCATCTTGTTGGCTTCCCTGCTGATTTCAAATTCACAAAGAACAAGAGATTCTCTGCTGTCGTTCAAGGGAATGATCATGATAAGTCAGAGTCTGAAGTTCAAACACAAGCATACGTCCAATTAAATAATGATCAGTACATGAAGCTATTGTCATTTTTGAATCAGCAAGTTACATCATCTTCCAAGTCTGTAGGTAACTCTATGTCAATGTCCTCTTTATCACTAGGTTCTTTCACTGGCAGTTACTGGATATTGGATTCCAAGGCATCTGATCATATGTGTGCATATAAATCTTTATTCACCTCTATTTCACTACTCAATAAACCCTACACAATTATTCTTCCAAATGGACATTCTGTACATGTCACTTCAATAGGATATATTAAGCTGAACAACATAATTCTCACCAATGTTCTATATGTACCTTCCTTCAAGTACAATTTAATCTCTGTTAGTAAATTCCTGCACCAATCACCCAATTTGATTTCATTCACTAAAAATACTTGTTGCTTGCACGACCCTTCCCTGAGGAGGCCTGTGATTCTTAGTAAAGCTCATAATGACATGTATTTGTTGCACCATAATTCTCCAGAGAAGTAACAAGTCACTACTTCAATTCCTCCATCTATTCATAATTCCTTAGTACCAAGTATAGATGATTATAATAGTTGGCATATCATGGTTATGTACCCTTTTAAAAATTACAGATCCTCAATGTATTGTCCTCAAAAGTGCAATAAAAACTCCATTCTTCCATGTACTGTATGCAACCAGGCAAAACAACATCGTCTATCTTTTCCTCAAAGTAGAATACATACCAAATCTCCCTTTGATTTACTTCACATTGACATATGGGGACTATACCATATTCCTACATACAATGGCCACAAATACTTTCTTACTATAGTAGATGACTACACTAGACATACGAGGACTCATCTACTTAGTACTAAAAGTAATAGCTTCACTATTATTAAAGTTTTCATTACTATGATCCAAACACAGTTTCAAACAACTGTAAAAACTATCAAAAGCGATAATGCTTTCTAACTGGGGTCTAGCAGGGAAACATCCTCATATCTCACCCATGCAATTAAATAGCGGTCGCGGTCGCGTTAGCGGTCGCGTTAGCGGTGTCGCGGTATCGGAGCGTCGCGAACGATAAATTATGTGTCGCGGTCGTCGCGGCGTGAATTGTTTTTTTTATTTCACATCATGCTTGATTTTTTGTTTATTGTTCATTTAAATATAATTATTCAATAAACTAGTGTTCTATATTATATTAGAAGCATTTAAATGACTTATTAGATGTTAAATTGTTCTAATAACACTACATTTGCGTTCGAATGAAAACAAGATGTATTATTTAGCGATAGATATGAAATTAATGAATAACAGAATTTTATGCTTGTTATTTTTTTGATCAGGTAGAGAGATCCCATTATCTTTTCTTGCATGTCCTATCATGAGCTGAGTTTGGAACTTGGAAGGTGGTAAAGAAGGTTATGGCGGTTGTACACGACTAAGCTGTAGCTGGAATCGTGGGATTGCATCAGCAATTAGGAGGACAAGCCAGGCTTTACTAGTGAAGATTCAAGTTTTCATAGCTTTATTAGCTGTAGCCTGTAGGTTTATATAATGTTTAGAGAGCAAGGAATAAGTTATTGTATTCAAATATGAGCATGAACTATCATAGATTCATTAAGTTTATTCATTATTGACTTATTGCTATAATTAATATTATTTCCTTTAGATGTTCCCATTCTAATAATGGAAAAATATATGTTGGTTTATTTGTTACTTGTGTATTGCATAGATAAGTTCTATAATTGTATCATATTAGTTGTATGGTTTAATAATCATTCATAAAAAAAAAAGAATACTAATTTTAATCGATTAAAAAAAACAACAATACTTTATTACAAATCTAATAGCAAATGAATAACAAAAAATTATTACAAACTAAAATACTAAATAAAATATTCTACAACGACTACCACCAAAAAGAATGTCGTGGAGGATCTTCATAAGAGTCATCTTGTTGGCTTGTTCTATAGTAAGTACTATAGTCATTATGAACATCTCCTATGTTGAGTGTTCCAAAATTGTAAATTCCACCTTGAAATTGTGGATGTTGTGTTGAAGAAGAACTCTCATCTATTGATGATGATGCAGCATGTCGAGAATCTTGAGATGAGTTTTGATTTGGGTTTAGATTATGGTAGTAGTAATTTGGATATAGATTTGATGGATGTCCTGATGGTATCCTAATATTACCATAGTTATCATAGCTGGAGGAAGATTGATAATCGTAATATGGATTTTGTCTTTGATCTCTCTCTCTTTCTGACCCACTGGATATGTTTTGATAATCTCTCAAGTTAGAAAAAGAACCATATTCTCCATACGTAGTTGTAGGAAACATAGATTCAAAAGGTTGATGGGCACTTTGATCAAATTGATGAGATCTCTGGCTAGAGCGAGCCGAGTGGCGGCCACTAGTACTTCTATGACCTCTTCTATCACATCCACGAGTGGGTTGATCAGTAGCATCTCCATGAAAAATAGAGCTACTTTGTCCATATGATTGAATGTTTTCATATCCATAAACTCCTCCTCCTCCTCCTCCACCACCACCACCATTATCATCACCGTCGTCGTCATTATCACTTCCACTCAAATGAGAATCATGAGATAAGTGATCTGGATCTAGTTCATCTGTAGCTAGTGAGTGAAGATCAACACCATATTGGATTGGAGGATCTTCTCCTAATTCTGGTGCTCGAAAGCTACTACTACCTCCTTCATATTCATTACCATTGTTGTTGTCGTCGTCATCGTCATCGTATAAGCCATTCCACGAAGACGTTTGATTATTTTCATGTCTAACATCAAGTAAGGGATCCTCCAATTCTTGTAGCCAAGGATCCAAATGATCATCTTCATGAAATATATAATCCAAGTTAATTGGATTATATGAGTTTTCCAACTCTGCTTGGGTCTTTCTTGTAAAACCTCTTACTTTTAGCCTCATGTTGTAATGGACGTAGACAAGAAGGTTCAATTTCCTATATTTCAACCTATTTCTCGATTTGGTGTGCATCAAACTGAAAGTACTCCAATTTCTTTCACAGTTTGATGCAGAGGTAGTAGCGCTTAGGACTTTCATGGCAATCTTCTTGAGATGTGGAGTAGAACCTCCATATAAATTCCACCATTCAGCTGGAATCATAAAGTTTTGTAATTAGTATAAACTATAAAGTTATAAATTATATGATAATGAATAAATAATCTATCATAAAATACTAAAATAACATAAGATAACTTAGATAAGTATATACCTGGATTGGTGAATTTAACAGCTCTTTGTGTGACAATATCACTAAAATCTTCTTGTTTTAAGCTGTATATCTCCAACTATACATTTAAGTTAAAAAAAATAATAGTAAGTTATGATCATTATTTTGTATAAGTAAATGAATTGCATGTTTATAGTTTACTGTTTACCTCATTAAGAGCTCGAATCTGATTATCAATGTTTGGCTCTAGCCGTTGTATAACTTTCTTCACTCCTCTCATCACTTCTTCATCCTCTCTAATATTATAATCATGTCTTTCGTATGTGAATTGAGGGTTGAGGAAATATCCTTTTAAAATTCACATGTGAATGAAATAACAATTTAGTAATATATATTTGCATTAATATTATTAAATAAAATTAGAGATAAAATTTACCTGCTGCATGCAAGTCATGGTGAAGTTGGAAGTCCCATCTATGGTCAATGATCTGCCAATAACGCTCCCAAAATCGACAATTTGTTTTTATGGCCAACTTTGCTCTCTCCATTGCTTCATAAAGAAATCCCATTGTTGGCTTCTGATCTCCATCCACTAGTCTTAGAACCTTCACGAGAGGCTCTTGCACCTTAATAACATCATTCGCCTTACTCCAAAACTTTCTTCCTTCTTCTGTAAGTTGGAGAATAATGTCTCGGACTTGGATCGCGTGATCATCATTCATTTTACCATATTTGCTACATTTCCACTGTTCTGATTCCCACATGTTTCTGAGGCTACTCTTATGCTTGATAATACTCTCTAGCGCAATGAAATTAGTGGCAAATCTTGTTATCCCAGGTCGAAGAAGTTGTCGACCATTCGTAAATTGCAACATGATCGCCACCACCTTATCATATCTGTATATGAATTGGGTGATGCTTTGAGCCATTTGAAGTACTTTATGAATATTGCTTTTCTTCGAAATATCAGCCAATATAAGATCTATGCAATGAGCAGCACAACCTGTCCAATAAAGATGTGGAAACTCTTGCATCAATTTCTTACCTCCAGCCTTGATTGCAGCTTCATTATCTGTTACCACTTGTATAACTATCTCAGGACCAACTTCCTCAACCACCTTTTTCATTAACCTAAAGTAATAGTCTGCGTCCTTTGATGGAACATTGGTGGCATCGACAGACTTGTGGAAAACTGTCCCCATTTTTGAATAAATCAAAAAGTTAATAAGGTGCATTTTAGTTGGTCCGGTCCATCCATCACACATGATGGTTACTCCCCATTGCTTCCATTGTGGTAACAAAGAATCGGTCCATTTTTTCAGCGACTGATATTCTTCTTTAAGATATACCTCTGCAAGCTCGTAAGCACTGGGTGGTGGCACACGTTCTCCAACTTCACGAATAGTTGTCATTAAGGGCTTTGTGAATGGGGATTCTATTGCACTGAATTGCACCTTATTATGCGTAATCCATTGTCCCCATGCCTTTCTCAACTTTCCTTTGAGCATTTTAAATGCCTTTGTACCCGGATTGATTTTGGTTTGCTTCATCTTTTGATGCTCTCGTTCTAGAGAAGCATCCATAGTTGCTAACCTTTCGGCAGGAGTTGATGAGGGTGCATATTCATATGAGCCACGACTTCCCCTTACACTTAAGCTAGATGACCTCCCCATTGGTCGAAGAGGTTGTTGACGACTGCTTCCACCTTCATGATAATGTTCATGATGATCCATCATATACCTATTCTGTTCATACTCTAAATCTGCTTCTAACCTACTCCTCCTTAAAATCGCTTGAACATGTTCATCTTCTTCATCTTCATCTTCACCGCGAAGTGTCGCTCTTGTAATTTCTTCTTCGACGATAAGATCTCTTCTTCTTTTTTCCATCTTATTATTTTTCATTTCTTGCAACAATTGTTCCATATTTCTTCTAACATCGGTTGTCACATTGTTACATTTTGCAACATTACCCTTAACATGACCTAAATGTTCTTTTAGTCGTGTTATTCCTCCATTAATAACTTTTCCACAAAAAGTACACTTAATTTTTGTCCGACTTCCATCAACAGACTCCCCAAAATTCCATGCAACATCTCTACCCCGACTATCATGACCACTAGCAGCATCGCTACTTGTTCGATGAGACATGTTTAATTAAACTGAAAATAAAATACATATATGAGTCATGACAAGTGTAATTAACATTAAAGTAATTATTTATAAATAAAAATTATTATATGAAAACAAAGTAATTATTAACATTATTTATGTATATAGATTTATAATCAATTAAAATTATAACAATTATTATTCGTTAATCATTAGTTTTAGTCATATGACTCATATCTTAAATAAATTAATATTAACATTATTTGACTAAAGGTAAAGGTATGAAGTTATTGATAAAAAATTATTATTATCAATTTATCATATAATGTTATATAGTCATAATGTCATATAGATATAAATTTATAATAAATTAAAACTATACCAATTATAATCTATTACTATTAGTTTTAGTCATGTAAGAAATAAATTAAAATTAACATTGCTTAATTAATAGTATTAAATTATTGATAAAAAATTATTATTATGCTATATTTATATAGATTTATAAAAAAATAAAACTATAAGTCTATAACAATTGCTATCTATAATCTATTAGTCCTAGTCAATAGTGATACAGTGATATAATTAATAAATTAATATTAACATTATTTAATTAATGGTATTAAAATTTTGATAATAAATTATTATTGTTATGTTTATATTAATATAAATTTATAATAAATTAAAACCATAATAATTATTATCCATTAGTCATAGTAATCAATTATCAATCATGCATTAAATAAATTATAATTAACATTACTTAAGTAATGGTATTAAACTATAGATAATAAATTATTATTATATTATATTTATATTGATTCATAATAAATTAAAACTATAACAATTGATATTTGATATTTATTAGTCTAGGTTATGTACTAAATAAATCAATATTAATAGTTTAAGTTTAAGACAGCTCGATTAATAATATTAAATTAATAATAAAAAATATTATTATTATTATAATATTATATTTGTATAGATCTATAAATATAATAAATTAAAACTATAGCAATTATTATCTATTAGGCATTAGTCCTAGTCATGTACTAAATAAATTAACCTAAAGTCTACAGGACTAATTTTATTAAGTTATTATCTTATTGATAATAAATTACTGTTATATAATATATTTATATTGATTTATAATAAATTAACACTAATTGACTATAATTTATATTATATTTATGCATATTTATAAAAAATTAAAATTCTAAAAATTGTTATCCATTAGTTTAAATTATATAACTTATATATATACACACTAAATTAATATTAACATAACACCACTTAAATCTTAACTAATAATATTTATTCAAGAAAAGTATGATTATTTAATTAAAAAAAGAGACTAAACTAAATTTTAATTTAATCAAATAAATATATGTAAGTAATATATTAATTACAACTAAATAACATTAGAAAAAAAATTAAAAATACTAACCTTTTAATACGTGTAGTTGATGCTTGATAGTAAAATTGGGCCGGTTAATCCTTTAAAGTTTAAACCCGTCCACTGCCGAGTGCCGTCCCTCACAACTTAAAATTTTTTTGGTCTTTGAAGTTCGAACTTTACTATTCGACTTCAATTTTCCACGACTCACTCTGTCCTAAGTAGTCAGTCGCAGTCCTCACTCAGTCCTCACTCCTCACTCCTACTCTCCTAGTCCTCAGACCTCAAGTTCGCACTTCGCAGTGAATTTTTCCCGCACACCCAACTCCCTATCCACACTCCACAGCCACCACACCGGCGAGCCACCAAGAGCGAGCGGCGAGCCACGTACGTACCCAACACCAACCGCCGGTCGACGAAGAATGACGAGCCACCACCGACGACTGACGACGAGGAAAGACGAGGTTTTTTGCTTTGAGCTCCAGCTGCTCCACGCAAAATGAAGGCTACGTTTTTTTGGCAGGTTAGTTTGAATTTTTTCTTTTGATTTCGAACGAATTCTTCCCTAATATTTATAAGTAAAATGAAATCCCTCAATTATTTGTCTCTGTTGATTCACATGTTCCGTGACCTCCGTGACTCCATCCCTTTTACTTTTGCTTTCTGTCATTCTGTGTCTGTGCTGCTTTTTCATCTTGGATGCTTTCGGTGATGGTGCAGAAGAGAAGGGATGGGTGTAGGGCAGCTGGGCAGGGTAGGCAAGTGGGGGGGATTGTGCGAATCTGAGTTTGTTGTTCCTGCCGATAAATCGGGAATTTATCGGCGCTAATTTCCGATAACCGATTTAGCGGCGATAAATCGGCGATTTATACGTGAAATTTATTATCCGTCGCGAACCGGTCATTTAGCGTCGCGGCACACTGCATTTCCGCTAATTAGCGGGCGCTAACGATTTAGCGTTCCGCTATTTAATTGGCTGATCTCACCTCTCTTGGTATTCTACACCAAACATCTTGCGCATATACTCCACAACAAAATGGAGTGGTTGAGAGGAAACATAGACATCTCTTAGAAGTGGCACGGGCTTTCTTTTTTCAATCTAAAATTCCACCTAAATTTTGGGGTGAATGTATAGGGATGGCAACGGGGCGGGTCGGGGACGGGGACCCCATCCCCATCCCTGAACCCGATAAGAAAAATAATCCCCGAACCCGACCCGATCCCCGAAATTTTTTTATCGGGGATTCCCCGACCCGATCCCCGCGGGGATCAAGTCCCCATACCCGACCCGATCCCCGATCTATTTTTAATCCCCGATTTATTCTCCGTTCATAAAACCCGACCCGATCCCCGAAACCCGACTTTATACCCGATCCCCGATCTCATCCCCGATCCTCAAACTATTTTTTCATATTATATTTTTAATTTATATTCTATAAAAAAATTATATATTATATATATATATAATTATATAAAAATATATATATAAAAAATTTCGGGGCGGGTTCGGGGACGGGGACCCCAAACCCGTCCCCGCCCCGTCCCCGAAAAAATCCCCGTTAAGAATCCCCGAACCCGAACCCGATCCCCGAATTCTCTCCCCGAACCCGAACCCGAACGGGGAATCCCCGACGGGGCCCCGAACCCGCGGGGAAAATTGCCATCCCTATGAATGTATCCTTCATGCTACTTATATCATAAATTGGTTACCCACAAAAACCCTTCAACACAAAACACCACATGAAAAACTTTTTGGCACACACCTTGATTTTTCTGATCTTCATACTTTTGGTTGTTTATGCTACACCTCCACTTCCCCTAAACCACTTGATAAATTCTCTCCTAGAGCTCATCCCTGCATATTTCAGGGATATCCCATTGGAAAGAAAGACTATAAAGTTTTCAACCTCACCACTAAGAAACTCCAATTATCTAAAGATGTTATCTTTCATGATCATCACTTATGAAAATAAAGCTTATCACACCACATCAGACCATTATTATCCCTTCCTAGTCACTATCTGTGACAGTTCATCTTTTCAAGATCTACCCCATGAAACTTCACCATCACATGTCACCTCACCTTCTTCATCCTTCACAAACTCACATACAGAAGATTCCTTGCCTACTGGTGTACATAACGTATCAGCTCCCCAAAATACTGTCATCTAATCCATATCTTAGAAGATCCACACGCCAAATAAAACCTCCCTTGCATCTTCATGAGTACATTTGCAATGTTGTTTTTCCATCCACTAATTATCATTATAATCATTGTTGCCCTCACACACTAACTAATTCCTGTATTCATTATTCTACAATACATTCCTCTGTCATTAGTCACTGTCATTCAATTTCTACTCGCCATCACACACATATTTCAGAGCCCTCTTCCTATACCGAGGCTGCTAATGATCTCAATTGGCAAGAGGTTATGGCCAAAGAATTTTCTGCCTTGGAAGATAATAAGACCTGGGAAATCATGAAACTTTCCAAGGGAAAGAAACCCATAAGTTGTAAATATGTCTACAAGGTGAAATATAATGCTAATGGTAGCCTTGAAAGATATAAGGCCAAATTAGTAGTTCGTGGATTTACTCAAAAATCTGGATAAGAGTACATTGAGACTTTTTCCCCTGTGGTGAAAAGGACCACTATTCGTTGCATAGTTACCACCACCCTTAAGTTTGGTTGGCCATTATACCAATTTGATGCTAATAATGCTTTCTTGCATGGTGATATTCATGAAGAAATATACATGAAACCACCACCTGGACTCTCTTTCTTCACTTTCTTTTGTTTGCAACCTCAAGAAGTCACTTTATGGCCTCAAACAAGCCTCACGGCGGTGGTATTCTAAACTCTTTGAATCATTGATTTCTAAGGGTTTTGTTCAGTCTCTTAATGACTATTCTTTATTCATCAAGTCAGATTCCAGTAGCTTGATTATAGTAGCCGTATATGTTGATGACATTTTGGTTACCGGAAATGATCCCACATCCATTACTTCTCTAAAGGCTTACCTAGGTAATTAAATCACGGTCGCGGTAGCGGTATCACAGTATCGGAGCGTCGTGAATGATAAATTATGTGTAGTGGTCGTCGCGAGGTGAATTTATATTTTTATTTCACCATAAACTCTAATTATTATTTATTGATCATTTGAGAATATATATATTCAATAAACTAATGTTTTATATTATATTAGAAGTATTAAAGTGAGTTACTATATGTTAAATTGTCCTAATAACCCTAAATTTGCCTTAAAAAGAAAAAAAAGACATGTTATTTAATAGTAAATGTGAAGATAATAGATAGTAATACTTTATTACAATTCAATAGTAGCTTGATCCAAGATATATAGAGCAAATGAATAAGAAAAAATTATCATACATGTTTTTTTCAATAGATTTAAGAATTCTCAATAAATCGCCAATTTATCCGTGGTACCGATTTACCGGTGATTTATCGGCCAATAGATGTGAAATTTTAAAACCGTTGCATATCGGTATTTTCGCATCGTGGCTGACCCAAAAATACCTAAATAGCGGCCGCTACGCTATAATAGGACCGCTATTTAATTGTATGGGCTTACCTCGATCAGACCTTCAGAATAAAGGATCTTGGTATCCTACATTTCTTCCTTGGTATGGAATTTCTTTCAGTTCCTGAAGGTATGGTTCTCACACAACGAAAATTTATTAATGAGATACTGTATACATTTCTTCCTTCTGATTTAGCTCCAGTTTCAATTCCTCTCGAATTGCATCTCAAGCTGCATCCAAACATGGGCAAACCTTTGAAAGATCTCTCTGTTTATCGACAACTCATTGGAAAGCTCAACTTCCTCCTTAACACTAGATCGGATCTGGCTTTTTCAGTTGAATACTTAAGTCGATTCATGCAATCTCCAGATCAAGCAAACTGGTCAGCTGCTATACATATTTAAAGATATCTCAAGGGCAAACCCTCTCAAGGCATTCTTCTTAATAATTCTTCAAGTTTTCAACTGTTGGCCTACTATGACTCTGATTGGGCTTCTTGTCCCCTTTCTTGACGATCTATTAGTGGTTATCTCATCCTTTTAGGAGGAAGTCCCATCTCATGGAAGTCCAAGAAGCAACACACAGTCTCTATTTCTTCAGCTGAAGCAAAATATAGATCTCTCAGATGACTTACATTTGAATTATCTTGGTCGAGGAATTAACCATTCCAGATATCACCCCTATTCCTGTTAAATGTGATAATCAGGCTACAATTTATATTGCCAAAAATCCTGTCCTTCATGAGCGCACGAAACACATTAAACTTGATTGCCATTATGTTCGAGAACAACTTAATGCAGGTCTCATTTCCCTCTCTTATGTTCTGACTACATGTCCACTGGCAAATGTTTTCGCCAATATTCTTAGTGGAAAAACTCATACTTCTGTTCTTCCCAAGCTGGGAATGGTTTCCCCTCCTCTAGCTTGGGCGTGCATGCGTGGGGTAGGGGGTGTGTTATTAGACATAACTCAAGTTGTTATTATCTCAAGATAATTCTGTTAGATATGATGTATATATAAAAGGTCACGATTGTGACTCATTATTCATTCTTTTGTAATCTTTCGACCCTCAATAGAAGGATAATGAGAACAATATCATATTCTTTCCTATCTCTATTTTTCTTTCTATTTGATCTTAGTTAACAATCACTCATAGTATGGTCAGGTCCTGCTCAATCACAAGAGACTAAGCCAGGGCTAGTATAATAGATGTATAACTTTATGGGTAAAGTATACAAGGAAAAGAAAAAAGGAGAGGATACGAGACTCATTTATTAGTTTGGTTTGGCATGTCAGTGTCCCGCAGTAGACTCCTTTCTTTCCTTCTTTATTTTTTTTTCCTATTACAAGTCTTAGGTCTTGCATAATTGGAATCTAGCAAAGATGGCTAAGGTCTAGTGTAGCTGCACTTGGGAAGGGGCATAGCCTAAGATATTTAGTCGACAGTATTTCAATTATAGGTTTCACTAATTTACTATAAAATTCAAGCCGATACCTTGGGGGAAACTCTATACTCTATTATGCTATATGGCATTAATATCTTAAGGGTTAAAGATTTATATTTTCTTAATTGTGTCATTCTGTCGAGCTATACTGTTTAGTGCATAGGTCAGACGTCAGGGTATCTCTTTTTATTATCTTTTTTTTTTCTTTTTTGGGCTATTGACTGTAGAATGGAAGATATGGGCACTGGGTTGTAGGCGGTAAAAGGTTTAACTAACGGTCCTTTTGAATAGAGGTTAATGAAGGTTAAATTTTACATTAAATTTGTTCGGCAATCTCTTTTTGGATTTAACCTAGGTTAGGCTAGGTTAGGTTAAATATTAACCTCATTTAACCTTAATTCATCCTAAAATTGTTTATCTTCAAATCAGAAGTTAATGAAGGTTGAGGTTAAACTTTAAAAGATATTTTATCCCATTGGACCATATTCACCTTAAGTTAACTTCAATCCAAACAAGTTTAGACATATTCATCTAGGTTAACCTAATAATCATCCAAAATTTTTTTTTTAATATTCACCTCGATTTACCAAACCTAGTTTAATTTATATCATTTAACCTTTATTAACCTAACCTCATTTAACCTCCATCCAAACAGGCTGTAAATGAGTAATTAGGATAATAGCTAAAGTGAAAACTTAATCAATAAATAAGAAAATATAGGGTATTTTGGCCAAATATACAATATGCTTAAGTAGTGCTTGTAATTAGTATTGATAGTAACTTTATTTATTTATAGAGTCGTCTAACGAATAAGCTTCTCTTGGTTCGTATTGCATAATCAAATAAGTAACTCATCCATCAACTATTACGTTTTGAAGTGCGCATTGTTCTATAATTGACTCTTTGAATCTATATTTTTACAAAAGTTAAATGAATTTTATAAAATAGTTCTAATGCATGATATGAAATACCAGTGTTTTGCTTACTTGGTATTTCAAAATTGAAACATATCCAATTGTTTGAAGATTGTTATTCCAGTATTTCATAAATTTTTATATTTTAATTTATATTAGGACGGCGTTATTTTGTGACCGTACTTTAAAGGATGAGGCAAATCTTTTCTGATCATTCAATGGTGTGGATGGTGCCAAGTAGCTAATCGATATTTGCTTTAATTCGTAGCACAACACATAAGACATCCAAACAACTAGACTTCTGTTAAGGGATATAACAGACGAGTTACACTAAAACTTATTGACTAATTTGGGTTGTTTCATCGTTCCGATGTGATTTCACTCCCAACCACCTCCATTAACTCTCCTCATGTCTACCTCTTCATTTCTTACAAACCCCTTGAGATGATGATAGTCTTGCATAATAAGCTTTTCAAGTTTCAACACTAGATAGAAAGCTTTTATAGACCTAACATCAATGAGTAGGCCCTCAACTATGAAGTGCTTCCTATACTAACTTTCAATCCTCAGTCCAACATTTAGCAAGATATTACCCTACCCTCTAAACAAAACTAACAAAACAAAAAGAGGAAAAAGTGAAAGTCTAATGTACCTGATTTAAACCTTCGCCAGGTATGCAGTCAACAGCCATGTCCATATGAGCAACAAAGAAATGTTGATGAACATGTGCATATAATCCAGGCACAATGGTTGTACCATACTTGTAAGACTCCCTGGGCAACATAGCTCCTATGCTGAGGATTCCTGTGAGTATAACTTCAACTTCAATTTTCCCATCCTGTTCAAAAGAACATTTACCAATCTTTCTAAGCTGCAAAGGCTATAAATTACAAGTGATCTAATCCATAATTTTTTTTCTTTCTTTTTGCCGATAACTCTTTTCAAAGTAAAAAATTTGACAAAGGTTTTTAAGCCATCTTGTCAAAGTAGTGTATCGATGATAATGACATTTATATAAACTAAGATGGAGAAATTTCAAAGTGTACATACATAAATAGTCATATGAACTTACCTGATAGAAGTGCCAATAGAATTCGTACTCATAATTGGCAACAGTACACATAAATGATATGCTCAACTGTCTAGACCTCCGAACTTCCGCCAAAGCAGTTCTCCAGTCTTGATGCTTCCACAATATTCCATGATCCTCCTCGTGCAGACACACACAATTCTCGATAGTCTCGATGCCATCAGTGAAGTTTGTGACGTGGACATCGAAATATCTAATGGAGCCTAAACAATCACATCCCTATAGCTAAAATTATAACTCGGAGGGAAACGAACCCACAAGGCACAATATGTGCAGTAAGTAGACCTAGAATGTCATAGCTGATAAAGCATTTCTCAAACCTTTTTAAGAGAATGTGCATTCTTCCCAATACCATCTTCCCCTGCATCAAAAGCATTTTTCCTATAATGTGGGTCATTTGGATCCCCGTAAGGAACAACCATCTCAACAAAACTCAAACCTATGAGCCACAGACCTCTGCCCCCGACTATGATCCACATAAACTACAGAGTGTATGACCAGGCCCTCCCTAGGGGTGAAACTAATGTGGAAGTTCCACTATAACAAAGAATCAAAATGAGCAAGTTACTCCCGTGCAAAATCTAATCTAGGACAATAGGCAATAAACACAATACGGAATATTTGAACCTTTTGTCACTCTACAAAATGCCCATTAATACGAAAACTAAGTCCTTCAGGCTGAACAATCTTCAAAAGCTTCACATCACTCCTATCAACAGCACCTCTGGTTTTCCCGGGCGTATAATTCCTTAAGGGATCAGCCGAAGGGAGGGGCACAAGCTTGCGGTCTTCAAACTCAATCACCACCATCTTTTGCATATCAACAAGGACGTGGATGCCTTCAACCGGTTGTGCATAGCCATTCTCTAGTGGACAGTCACTGTCGATTCTAAGAAAGATAAGCGGCTTTGCTAGTCTTCTACTTGGAGCATCGGCTTCACTATAATAACCAACACACCTACATAAATGTTAATCACCTATTTCATTTGCACTAGATTGAATAGAAACATAGGCTTGAAAAACTATGTTAAGTTGAATATTACTAACCAGGGAACAACCATCACCAAATCCATATCATCAATACCCCTCTTCTTCATTGCCTCTTGAAAAGGAGGATATGCTTTCACTACAGCTTCACACTCAGCATATTCCACGGCATCTTATCATAGAAAAGAAAGTAAGGTCTGTTATAAATGGAGGAAAAACTCCATTAAAACGAGCTTAGAAACTCGAGACAAAAGATGATAGAACTAGAGAAAGTTGTAGAGAATTTATTATTGATCGAAATGTGTTTTACAATGGGTCAAATGTATTTATATACAACCAGCTCTTAACTAATTGCTATATCAGTTACTAACAAACGTTTAACAAACAAAAACAGAATTCTAACAGTAATCAAACATAAAGTTACAAGTCAACACCCCCTCCCCAAGTTGGAGAGGGTGAGGGAAAGCATACTTCCAAATTTCTGAGTATAGAATGATGGGTGATGCCAGGTAGGCTTTTGGTCATGATATCAGCTAGTTTTTCATGTGCTTGAATGAGACTAATAAGGCCAGCTTGGAGCAGTCTATGAAGAAAGTGACAGTTCAATTCAGTATGTTTAGTCCGCTCATAGAATACAGGATTCTTAGCGAAGTAGATGGCAGCCTGACTATCGTACTTGAGACCTATAGGAGTGACACCAACAATAGAAATATCAGCAAGTAAACGATTGAGCAAAGCAAGCTCTACAGTGACACGGTGCATGGATCTGTATTCTGCCTTTGCAAAAGATAAAGCAATAGTTTGTTGCTTCTTGGACTTCCATAAGATACGACTATGGCCAGACATAATGTAAAACCCACTAACACTCTGCCTACTACTAGGGCATGCTGCCCAATCTGAATCACATTAAGCTTGAAGTGCGAGGGAACAGGGAAGTCCTGTCATTCATAAAAAGACCAATGGTAGGATCATGAACAACATATCTCAAGGTGTGTAGAGCAGCTTGGAAATGTGGATCTCTGGGAGCACTCATAAATTGATCGAGATACTGGACAACATAAAAAAGGTCAGGACGAGTGTGTGAGGTAATTAAGTTTGCCAACCAAACTTCTATATTTTTCTAGATCATCCATCAATAAGCCAGTATCGGGGATTAATTTGAGACCAGTGGGAAGAGGACAGAGAGTAGGTCAGGCATGTTGACAGTCAAACTTGTGAATTAGATCAGAAGAAAATTTTCATTGAGTGAGAATTACCCCCTTAGGTTCCTGGAGTACTTTGATTTCCAAAAAATAATGCAGAACACCCATATCTTTAATCTTGAACTCACCATCTAAAAAGGAATTGAGAGTAAATATCTCAGCCATATCATCACTTATAACCAAAATATCATCAGCATACACGGCAAGAAAAACTTACGAAGTACTGGTTTTCTTATAGAACAAGGAATAATCATTCTTAGAATTGCAGTAACCTTTGGAATGAAGAGCAATAGAGAGGCAATGATACCATTGCCTTGAGGCTTGCTTGAGAGACTTGCGAAATTACCAAACAGTGTTAGAAGATAGAGTTGATAAACCAGAAAGGGATCGCATGCAAATCTCCTCATGGAGATCACCATGTAAGAATGCATTATTCACATCCAGCTGAAACATTGGCCACTGACATTTAACGGAGGCAGCAATAAGAGTCCAAAAAGTAGTCAATTTAACAACGAGGGAAAATGTTTCGGTATAATCTGTCCCATGCTTTTGTGTAAAACCACGTACAATAACCTAGCCTTGCACCGTTCTACTGTCCCGTCGGCATGATGTTTAACTTTGAACACCCATTTACAATTGATAGGCTTCTTTCCTCGGGACAAGGGTTTCTAAATCCCAGGTATGGTTAGCCTCCAAAGCAGAAAATTCTTTTTGCATGGCATCATACCAAGCAAGATGGGAAGCAACCTCCTCATATGGAGTTGATTCATGCACATGATCAAGGGATGCAAGCAAGGATTGGTTTGTAGTGGCAATGGCATTTAGGGAAACAAATCGAGGAGCATCTTGTGGAGCTAAGGATAAGGCATTGTTGACAGTTTGTGGGCAGAGAGACATAGAAGATTCATGGTAGACATTGTTACAAACATAGTTGTCAGGGTATAAAGAAGGATTGTAGGGTTGAAGGAGGAGGAGGAGGAGGGGAATGTGGTGCAGATTCTGCAAGAGAATGCGGAAAGTAGTTGTGTGGGGAAGATGAGGAGTTTTGTGGGAGAAGAGATGGTTAGGAAGACAAAGAATTTTGATGTAACTAAGAAGGAAAAGAAACATTGGTACTTGAAGAGGTAAAGGATATGAAGATGATTTACTGGAATTAAGATATGAAAATATATGTTCATGAAAAACAATATCTCTGGATATGTGGGTTTTTTGGTTGATGAGATCAACTACTTTGTATGCTTTTTTCAACCAAGAAAGACACAAGGTAATGCCCTTGGATGGAATTTATCTATGTGAACTGGGGAAGAAGACATGTAACATAGACATCCAAAAGTTTGAAGGTGAGAGTAATGTGGTTTATGACCAAGTAAAAGTTCATGTGGAGTTTTATTATGGAGAAGTTAAGGAAATCAATTGATGAGGCAAGTGGCGGTGAGTACATAGACCCCCCAATATTTAAGTGGTAAATGCGATTAAAATAAGAGAGCTTAGGCAGTTTCTAGAAGATGTTTGTGCTTTCGTTTGACAACACCATTTTGTTGAGGTGTATGGGGATAAGATGTTTGGTGTAAAATGCTATTATTTTGAAATAATTGGATGGCTTCATGAGATGACCCTAGCTCAAAAGCACTGTCTGATTGGATAGTTTTTGGTGTAGTGTGGAACTGAGCTCTAACCATATGGATTAAGGCTTTAAGAGTAGGAAAAGGCATAGCTCTTGGTACTAAATAAATGATTCCAAGTTGTATGGGCGTAATCATCTACAATTGTGAGAAAATATCTATAGCCATTGTAAGTTTATGTGTGATATGGTCCCCATCCATCAATATGAATTAACTCAAATGGTGTAGTCGTGTAAATGGAACTATAAGGAAAAGAGATACATTGTTTTCTTGCCTTTGGGCAAATTGAACAAGGATTATTAAAAAAAATTTTGGACAGAATCATATTTTATTAATTCCAATTGATGTAGTTTGTACATTGGTAAATGTCCTAACCAATTGATGCCATAACTTGGAAATTTTTTTACATGAAACAGAACTCAAAAAATAGCCGGTAGTAAGTACATTAGGATGTGACAATTGGAAATAGGATGACAAGCCAGTTGATAGAGTAGGTAACAATGTTGTAGATGATGCAGAAGGTTGTAGATGACTTGTTAGAGTGGATGGTGTAGAATGAGGGTGTAACACCCCAAAATTCACTATTTTTTTAAAGCGGAAGCAATTAAAATAGAAACACTTAGAACCTGTGAATTCTGGGGATGTTACCGCCACACTTAGTACCAGACCGGTTCTCTCCGACCGTTCCAGTACCAAGTGCTAAGGCTAAAGGAAATAGTAATCCATCAATTATAAATCAAGACAACTAAACTCCAAAAGCATTAAACAGTTGTAAAACAAAAGTCAGAGTACGCATCAAGAAATGTAATTTATTTCCAAAAGAGAATTAAACTTACAACCGATAAAAGGTTCATTAAAATACTCAATCGAGTAATGAATCAGAAAATGGTAAATACTATACCAAAGAAATAACAAAATGATATAAAATCACATGAAGAGGAAATACGGCCACGACACTCTCGAACTTGAGCCAAACACGCTCAACACTCAGCCCCAACTGATATCTCGCCCACCTGCACAAATTTAGAAGGGCATACTACTCGTGGGAATGAGCAGCACCCATGAAAAGGGTGATCAGTACGCTACGTACTGAGTAAGGTAACCGAACACTAAGGCCAACACGTAAGCTCATAAACCATGCATAAGAATAAAAGATCATAAACATGATAACATAATTCATGTGATCATCCAAGTAAAAGTATAAAGGCCCATATGTATATAATCTGATTCAATTACTTAGTTTATCTCTTATCAGGAATCATGTCACACCATACTTTTATTCAAGTCCATACGATTACGGGAACCCCACTATTTTTGTTGGTGGATCGGTCGCGAGGGAAACGTTCCCTGCCACTACTTTAGCCGGTGGATCGGTCGCGAGGGTAACATACCCTGCCACTATTATAGCCGGTGGATTGGTCTGACCCCTTCTCATACGGTGTTCCACTATAAGTGATTAGTGTCTTCCCATATCTTTCAACATATAACGTTTTGTTTTGTTGAGCTCGGGATCCCCCACTATTATTGCCAGTGGGCCGGGAACGCACAGGTACAAAGCCTGACCACTATTATTACCGGTAGATCGGTTACACATAAGACATCATGTCCTAACCACTATTTCTGACCGGTGGATCGGTTTGGACTCGGCTCAATAATCTTCCACTTCATATGATTAGTGTCTTAAGTATCTTATTCAAAGGCTTGCCTTGGACATGCATGAATCAACACACATCACAAATCACAATTACACTTTAATCACCAAATATACTTGATACGATAAAAACCCTAAGCAGTTGCACCAAACCCTAATTATCCACACGAACCCTAGCTCGGTTTCCTACGTACCCATATAATGCTCCACGCACTATTTTCCCTTCAAATGTTCAATCACCCAAACAACACTTACATTACTTTCTTCAAATCCCAAATCAGTGTTCCATACGTAAACTTCCCTCTCATACAAACTTTACACATCCCATGCAATTATTAACTTCCATGCAAACCCTAATACCACCATACAACCATTAACCATTATGCAAAACCCAAAATCTCATCATACAAAACCCTAAATTCAATCCACATAACCCAAAGATTCCTTCATACCAAACCCTAGATTCAAACCATATACAACCCAAAGATTCATTCACACAAAACCCTAAATTCAATCCATACCAACACAAAGATGCAAATCATATAAAACTCAAAGATTTTTCCACATAATACAATTGATTAGATTCTCTCCTTTCATAACCACAAATTAGATTCTCCCATACAAGACCCTAAGTTATATTCTCCCACATAAAATTATAATTTAGAATCTCCCAAGCAAAACCACAAATTGGATTCCCCCAAACAAATCATAAATTAGATTCCTCCAATTAGATCATAAATTAGATTCTCCCATATAATATCATAATTTAGATTCTCCCAAATAACATCATAAATTAGATTCTCCCAAATTATATTCTTCCACATAAAACCATACATAGATTACTCCTTATAAAACCATAATATCAAGTCAACTCACTTCCCTTAGTCAACTTCTTTCTCTATCCTTACTTTTCATCCTTTTTCCCCACACAACCACATCGACATTCTCACATGCATGTCTTACAGTATCACAACACATGTCATCATACATAAATAATACACATGCCATGCAAAACATTCTTCAACTCCACGTTATATCATCCACGTTATATCACATACATAATGATCATAATAATACATAGGATACATAGCATGCGAAGCACATAATGCCCATAAGCACATAAAAGGCCTTAGCACACCTTACCTGAAACGACACCGGTCTTGGAGCACGTTCCTACGCCTCCTTAGGGCTTTGACCAAATAATAACATACTAATAAAATAACCTTAACAAAATTCTAACTTTGCTAAAGACATAAAAATAATAGAGATATTATAAACCTTGATAATATAGGGTTAAAGATTTTACCCTAATAATAATAATGATACTAATATAATAATATCAAGGATAATAAAACTAATATCAATGAGAAAATAAATAATAATAACAATAATAATAATAATAATAATAACAATAACAATAATAATGGTAAAATATTTGCATTAATAATAATGATAATAATAATAATAAGCTTTAAAATTTAAAGTGGGGTTTCGACCCTACTTATAACTAATGACTTACCACTTATTTAATATGAATAATAAAATTACTAACATATATAATAACATTAAAATAATATTAAAATAATAAAGATAATGATAATATTATTATTAATAGTTATAAGAACAGTAGAAATAATAATACGCAAATAAATAAGTGCAAATGTTAATACAAAATTAGAGCTTAAGATTTTCCGGAATAATTAATAAAACGTTAATAATAATTATTCTAATAATTATAATATTAATAAGAATAAGAATAAGAAGAATGATAATAATCCCATAATAATTCAATTAATAACTTAAACTTCGAAACTAACAATAAAATTATTTTATTACCACTCTCCACTCTGCAAGTACAATTCAGCATAAATTTTACATCAAATAATAATAAAACATATTAAGAATATAAATATTAAGAATAATAATAATAATGGTATTTATATGCAAATAACTGAAATAAATTAAATCAAGGCTTATAATAATATGGAAAATGGTTGAGAGGGTCTAGGGTTCAACCTTAGGCTGGTGGGGATAGGTGGCACCGGCAGTGGTGCACGGCGGCGGAGGCGGTGGCCGGAAAATAGAAGAAAAGAGGGAAAGATGGATGTTGGGAAAAAGATAGGGAGAATTGAGGTGATATAAGAGGTGTTTATTGTTGCCCAGGAGGAGAGGGACAAAATGATGGTGGTGGTGCAGCCAAAGGTGGCGGCGCACGGCGGTGGAAGGCGGTTTAAGGCTTCGGGGTCAAAATTCTGGCGAAACGAGCATCTAACTTTGCATGATTATTGAGGTTCGTACAAGAAGAATCAAGAGGTGAAAATGGTTTAGTTAATTAGATGAACTTTCAGGGAAGAGAATGGAATGTTTCGGTGGCACTGAGGTTGGCTGAAGGCGGCGGAAGAGGCGTCTGAAGTTGGGGTGGCGGCAGCTCGGGCCGAGGGTTTTCGGGGAAGAAAAATCTTCAAAACTCCTACAACTAGGCTATTTATAGATGTTGGAATGGATAATGAGGAGCTGAAGGTCAACATGGAAGTGTTAAATGCAAGAATTTGGGTGGCCGGTGGCAGAAAACGGTCGGGCATCGTTTGGTTTGCTCGAAATTTTGAGGGGCTGGAGAGAGGAAACGGGCGAGAATTATCATCCAATAATTATGTCAATTTATTCCTGGAGTTAAGAGGAAGACAATGAGACAAGAAATGGCCGATATTATTCACCGTACCCGGAGATGCCATTGATGGGGTCGAAGGTGCAGCAGCGTTGACGGAGGAGAAGGGAGGAAGAAGGAAGGAGGGAGGGAGGTGGTCCGTTCGGCCGGGAAAGAAAAGAAAAAGGGAGAATCGGGCCGGTCGGCGCGGGGTCGAGGGTGTCATTAAACCGAACGACGCGTTTCGGTGTAAACGGAGCCAAAACGCGGCGCGGCGGAGTCGGACGAAGGAGGCCGCGCGAGCTGGGCTGAAGAGGAAGAAGAAACGGAAGACTGGGCTTCAGCTGGCCCAGTTCGAGGAAAAAGAAGAGGAAAAAGGAAAAGAAGAAAAAGAAAGAAAAAGGAAAGGAAAAAGGAAGAAAGAAAAAGAAAAAGGGAAAAAGGAAAGGAGAAAAATAATTAGATTAGGGCCAATTAAATTAATCTAAAAATTTAGGATATTTAAAAATAATAATATTTAAATAAAATAATATTTAAATCCCTTTTTAGGGTAAATTAGGATATTTAAAATATTTTCCATAAATTCCATTTTAATTATCAAAACACCCTAAATTCCTCTAATTCAATTATTTATAAAATTATTATTAAATTAAAACTATTTTCTCATTCTTATTTTAAATAAAATAATTTATTTAATTAATTTCCAAAATAACATATTTAATTATCCAAAATACCAAAATTTCTCTAATAAAAATACTTACAAAATTCTTCTTAATTTTTTTCTAATGAATTCCTTTTTATTTTAATAAAAGTAATTTATTTAAATAATTTTTCTAATAAAATATCATTTAAATATAATTTATAAAATTAGAAATTTTCGGAGCATTTCAGAGGGGCCTAATGTGGCATGTATAACCCATGTGGCCTTAGCAAGAACCAATGGCCTCTTTAGAGAATGGCCCTGCAAAATACATTGATTAGTTGAGAAAACAAGTTAGCATTATAGTTGGGAAGTTAGTTTAGTGATGGATAAAAGGTTTTAATTAAAGGATGGTACGAGCAAGGCATCATGTAGAATGAGAGTAGAAGATAATGGTATAATTCCTTTCTGTGATACTCGGATACTACTACCATCTGGCAAGGTAATTGTATAAGGTTTGGATAAAGGTGTAAGGCCTTTGAAAAATATGAGGTGTGCAACACATATGGTCACTGGCCCTTGAATCAATGATCTAGGGTTTCAAGGTAATGGATTCTTGCATGTACTTTGAACAAGAACATAAAACCAAATAAGTTTGAGTAAGGTTGGCTACATTACCTGCAAAATTGGCATGACTAAATACAAAAGGAAGGGTTGCGAATGGAGCTTTATTAATATATGATCCATTCAACATGTTTATCAACTTCTAATGTTGTTGAGCTGAAAGGCCTAGAACAATAGAGAATGCTCGAATGTTTGAGAGTAATCAGGGTTATCTATAATACCCCACATTTTTTTTGTAAAATAGTTGAATGAGAATTGTGCCAATTTTTGGACCTTTAGTTTTAACTTAATATTATGAGTTGGTTTGAGGCAAAGTTTGATTTGAAATGGGATTGGAAATGAAGTTTAATGAGTTTTTTCAAGCGAACCGATCAACTGGTTCATCGTTTCAACAAAATGTGTTTTCTCAACTAAACCAGTCAATAAGTTGGGGGAATTGTTTGACTGATTTGTAGACCGATCGACTGGTTTGTAGAACAGTCGAACTGGGCATATTTTTCAATCTTGATTTTCTGAAAAATTTCTTATACCGAATTGAAACCTTACCAACCCATGCCAAAGTGTTCCTAAGAGATTCTTAACCATTTTCATGATGCATTTAGTCCAAAATACTGCATCAAATCGATCTAGAGGCTGATTGAGATAATTGAGAGGGAAAGGTGACCTTAGCCTTGTCTTCTTCCACCCCTCTCCTCTGCATGTTTTTGAGACCAAAGCTTTGATCTTAGGCACGATCTTGAGTAGTTGGAAGATTCCTACCACGCTGACCTTCCATTACCTCTCTTGTGTATTCTAATTTTAGCCTAATTGACCTACATTCTCCATAAACACTATTTGAGCTCTAGAGAAAAAGTCAGCTTATCTTAGACAAAATCTGCCCGTTTAGCTCGAATTCAAACGGTAATTTCTAGGGTTTTCAAAATTTTCTTGAACCCTCTGTTATTCCTCTCGATTGGTTGGCTATAAATAGTCCTAATCGTCCATTTTATCCACCTTCCTTTTAGCCACCGAAATCCTTAACTTCTTGCATTCACCTTTATTCTTTTCTGCTCTTCGAACATTGTAATTGATTTCCTTGCACTCTCCTAATCTTTTTTCTAACTCTCTTGTTTTAATTGTTAAGTAAGGAGAACTTAGATTTGAGAAAAAGACTGAGTGGTTCAGCTGAGCATTTCCTTGTTTTTATCCTACGTGTGGAATGCCTTTCTTTCCCTTCTATTTTAAGTTTGAAAATTAATAAGGTTTTGTGTGAATTTCTGAGTTTAAGATTTATTTTTTTAAGGTTTTAAAAGTTGAGTGTCACATATTGGAATTTTTAGTTAAAGGGGAATTATACCTGCATCAAATGAGTAATTCTTGCTTCTAAATTGATTTATGAGTATTCCTGCATGATATGAGCTCCTTTAAATTGATTCTATGTTGGAATGAATGTATATAGCTTGCATAAGTGATTTGGATGGATAAAAGGTATAAAATTGATAACAATAAGATATTATGGTTTAATGTTGTGATATGCAAGTTAATTTAGTTGAAAATATGTTAGACTATGTTGATACATGTTCTAATATGGTTAAGGATGATTTATAAGTATGACTTTGCCTAAAAATAATGGTTTGATGTTGTTGTAGGGAAAACTAATCGACTGGTTAGGTCAAACCGATCGACTGGATCCTAGAATAAATGACTGGTTGACCCAACCCATCGACTGGTAAGACAACAGAGACCTAGTCTTGCTCTCTATTAAAACTCATCGACTAGTTGGGTAAAACCGATTAACCGGTCTATGAAAAATCGACTGGTTCGATGAAAAACATGGTCTGGTTGAGTCAAACCGATCAATTAGTCGACCCAAACCGACCAATTGGTTGGTACGACCAATCAACTGGTTGGTCCAAACCGATCAACTAGTTTGACTAGTTTATGCAGTTTGTTTTCTTTCGGTTTGGTTATGCTTTGAGGCTATATGTGGAACTATCCTATGATTATTAATGGGATAAAATACAAATCTTATAATAGATTGATGGCCTAATGAAAGGATTAAATGGATTATAATTTATGACCTACTCTATGTGTATTGTGAAGGCTAAATAGGTATTCTACTTATGACATGTGATGGTTTTGAGAAAGAGTAATGAAACACAGCTTGGACTTGAATAAAATAATATTACGGATACGAATAATATTGGACAAGAATAAATGGAAACCCACATGGTTGGGAAATGGAAGGATTAATATGGAAGGAATATGTTAATTCCTTGTTTTTTCTTGTATGGGCCTTGAGTGTTTACTTACCCTTATGAATAATATACTAATCACGTAAAGCAAAAGACAATCGAGTTGTGTATGGGTCTGGGTTACCCTCAATTAACTACTAGGGGTTAGTCTGCCTTTGGGCGTTTATTGGTGCCTTTGAGCAGGCCTTGAGAGGTCTCAGTGCTTTACCTACTCTTAACACTGATGATGTACTAGTAGGTATCGATACTAAAAGGTCTGGTTACCAAGGCAGTTGACTTTTGCGTAGACTTATTTTCATATTGGTTAGCTTCGGCCTGGACTTATATCCGCTCTGGTGATGGGAATCGTCTTGGACTTTATATCCGGTATTTGGATAGGCTTCTATAGTATGTGAGACCATAGGATGATGCACAGTCTATCGCTCGATGATAATAAAATATGGATGATAAGTAATTGGATGATAAAGACTTGAATAATGAATAAAAGAATTTGAATAATCGGATGAGGATGGAAATGGATGGATGAGAAAAATAATAGAGCTGGATTTTACACTTGGTTAATGGCTTAAATGACTATTGACTATTGATTGAAATGTTGGCTGAATGATTGACCTGTGTCATATATGAATAAGGAAATGGTATAGTCTAAAGGATTGAGTAATTGGAAATAAAACCTAATGGTTGCTTGGATTTAATCTGTCATTACATGTGTGAATACATACGTGATTATGATGTGGAACCAAGAGTGGTATATTCTACATTGTCTGAGTTATACATGATAGCATGTCTTGATATACTCTTACCTCCGCGTATATTGCATTAGCATGACGCATGTTAAACATTATATCCATGTATGATAGAAACTGCATACTTGTGTTTCCATTGAGGGAACAACTTAGTTTACTCAATACATAACGTACTGATATGCCCGTTTGCTTGGTCACCTGCTCATTCCCACGAGCAGAGAGTCTTGACACATGTGTAGGTTTTCGGAGATGGTCAATAAAGGGTCTACCTCAGCTTGGGTTTAGGGCTTGAAAGCCTAGACATTCGGAATTTTTGTGGAGTCCGTGGCGGACCGTGGTTTTGGTTTTGGGGTCATACCTTAATCTCACTTCAAGACCGCCATCCGCACACGTTTCTACACGAAAAGCCTCAAAAGGGCCAAACTCAAAGAATTCATGGAGCTGACCTAAGGAAGCATGTCGGTCCGAGAGTACTACGCACGATTCATAGAGTTGCTGAGGTTTGCTCCCGGAATAGCAGCTAGTAAGGCAATGATGGTCTTTCAATTCGAGCAAGGACTCCACTTCAACATCTGAAGCATGATGGGCGCTGACATCCTCCATGATCTGAGTACGGTGTATGAGCGGGCATGTAACGCTGATGCCTTAATCTAAGAACAAGCTTCCATCTTGGGCAAGAGGAAGAATGAAGAGATTGAGTCCGAAGCAAAGAGTCATCGCCCTGGTAGCAAGGTTTTACAGGTCCAGCCTCAACCTCAAACTAAAGTTCAGCATAAGAAGAATCAAATTGCTCCCAAAGCAAAGGCTAGCAAGAGACCGGTCCGACATTACCATTTTCGATGTTGCAAAAGAGATCATCCAAGCAAGGATTGCATGGGAAAGTTGGTTCAATGCCACGACTGTGGACCGCTTGGTCACAGGAGCTACGAATGCTACAGTGTACCCCGCGAAGGAATCCAAAGGACACAACAACTATCAGTTCGGTCGAATCAAGCACTTGGAGCAACCTATTCAACCTCGTTCACTGAAGCAGATGAGCAAGCAATCGATTGGGATACAACTTCTTCGAGCTTACCGGCGGATCTCGCGTAGTTGTTTTTATTGTTTAATGTGTGTGAAGTTGTTTTCCATAGTTAAGCAAGTTTTTCTTTAAGGGGGTAGTTACCCCAAGAAACTTAGGATCCTTCTTTGTAACCCTAGTACTAAGGCGTAAACTTCAGGGACGAAGTTTTTCTTTAAGGGGGTAGTCATGTAATCCCCCAAAATTTTAGAAAACTTATAATCTAATAAATAGTTTTATTTTGAAATAAATTAGCTTTTAAAATTATTTAGTTTAATTATTATATGGACTTTCGAGTATATAAATGTGGATAGGAGTAACTAATAAATTAAAAATAAATATTTTATTATTTTATAATATTATTTTCATTTAAATAATTTTTCAAACTAATATTTTACTAAAATTAGCATTTTTGAACCAATATATTAATTATTATTGAATTAAATAATTAAATTAAATAAATTATCAAAAATATTATATTTTATTATGCTCTAAATTAAATTAAATTATGTCTCCCTATTTCCCTTTTTCCTTCTCTTTCTTTTTCTTTCCTTCTCCTTTTCTCCTTTTCCTCCTTCCTTTCTTTTTCTTTTTTCTTTTTTTTTTCCTTTCCCTGGCTCGAGCTGCCAGGCTTGCTCCCCTCCTTGCGCCTGGGCCAACGGCCCATTCTCCCCCACCCACACGCATAGCCGACCCAGCCAGACCAGCCTCCTTCGTTTTTTTTTCTTTTCTCCCCAGACCGGGCCGGTCCACTCGCCCTCCTACCTACGTCGGCCTGGTCTCCCTCCCTCTCCCTTCTTTCTTTCTTCTTCGATCACCCCGAGACCCCGACCAGTCTTCATCACCAGACCTGTCGCCATGCCCGACCACCGAGACGCCGGCCACCGCCCCGCTGCCACCATTTGTCTCGCCCTCTCTCTCTCCCCCCTTGTATTTTTTTTTCACCGGTAGCCATGCACCCCGTCCCGCATGGCTCCCCTTACCCCCGTCGTCACCCTCTCCCTGCCACCCTAAACACTGCCACCGACTACCACCTATTTTCCCCTACCTTGCCTCTTCTTTCTCTTCTCCTCTCCACCCTCTTTCTGCCCATATTTTTGAGCCCCTTACCCCCCGACCTCCTCTCCTCTCTCATTTTCTTCCTCTCCCACTTCCACCCTTGTTTTTGCATCGCTACCGCCCACCGCCGCTTCTACCGCCTCACCAACCCCCTGCACCACTCCCTGCCAACCTCCACCTCAGCCTTGCTCCGCCACAACATCCCTCTCCAGCCATCCCGCAGCCCTTCCTCCTCCCCACTTATTTTCTCCCCATTTCCCCCCTTCTCGGCAGTCCTCCTGTAACGCCGCCGATCGCCGCCTTCCAGCCGCCTCTGCCGCCACCCAACCCACCCTTCAACTCCCTGCCACCTCCTCTATGATCCCCATCCATTGTTTGGACGAAAAAAAGTCCCCGAACCCCTTCATTTTTCCCTCCTCTTTTCCTTCCTTCTCAACCCCTCCACCTCGACCCACCTCGGCAGCCAACTTCGCCACCTCGTCGCCGCCGCATCCACCGCCCTTAGCCACCAACAACCCATCCCCAGTATCCACCTACACCCCCTCTTCACTCCTGCACCATTCCCTTGCCTTGAAACCTCCCCCATCTATCTTCTTTTCTAGCCTAAAGACCCCAACCCGAAAATAACCATTTTACCTCCCATCACCCTCTCTTCGAGCCTTTCCTCCTTTTATTTTTGCATGCAGCTCATGCTGCATATGCAGCATGAGTTCCTGCATTTATTCGCCATTTTTATTAAAAATTTTAAGGTATGATAATATTTAAATTAATTATTTCCTTAAGCAAAATTTATAAAGTCTTACATCTTGATTTTCTTATTTCTAATAAATATTGATACTATTTTTAGGTATTGGTTTTTCCTAATCAAAGCTTGAATCTTTAACCGGGATACCGGTAAGATTCAAATTTTGCGGGGAATTAAGGTAATCGTTAAACCCCACTTAAATGCATGATAAACATATGTTTACACATTAGGAATTTTAATGTGTTATTATGGTTGATATATGGTTGTTAATATAAATTATATGTTTGCTTGTATTCTTTAATAAAAAGGAAATTATGCTATTTTATGTGATATGTGTGGAAATGTGGTCTAAGGGAAAAAATTTATTACTAATTTAATTGTTAATTACTTATCTATGTTATTTTATATTATTGTCACCATTTATGCATGAATAATATTATTATGAGCCCTAGGGGCATTTTTGTAATATTCCTTGTGTTAGATTATGAACTAATATGTGTGGGTGCTAATATGTATTATATTAAAATATAATAGTTGGTGGAGTTGGATATTGTTAATGAAGTATTAATATTATTATTCCATGTGGTAATGATAATTTAATAAAAGTGGAGTAATAAAGGGGGGTAAAGTGGCAATTTTGAAGGAAAAGGGCAATATGGTAATCTTACAAGTAAAAAGGGGTATTGTGGTAATTTTGGTAAGTTTGGAAGTAAAGTGGCAAAATGATAATTTTATAAGTAGAGGGGTATTATGGTAATTTTATGAGTAAAGGAAAAGATGGTAATTTTTCAAGTAAAAGGGCATTATGGTAATTTTGGAGGTAGAGGGGCAAAATAGTAATTTTATAAGTAAATGACAATATGATAATTTTATAAGTAAGTGGTAAAATGTTAATTTTGTAAGTAAAGGGGTATTATGGTAATTTTAGGAGTAAAGGGGTATTATGGTAATTTTGGGAGTAAAGGGTAATATGGTAATTTTGGAAAAGAAGGGCAAAATAGTAATTCGAAAAGTAAAAAGGGGTGTTATGGTAATTTTATAAGTAAAAGGGCATCGTGGTAATTTTATAAATAAAAGGATATTATGGTAATTTGGAAGTAAGGGGTAGAAGGGTAATTTTGTAAATAAAAGGATATTTATGGCAAACTTGGGAGTAAGGGGTAACTTGGTAATTATAATAATAATGGAGGATAATTTGGTAATTAAATTAAGATTAAAAGGAGGCAATTGGATAATTATAATAGAGAAGGGTAATTTGGTAAATTAACCAACAAAAAGAATACTATGATAATTTTAATAATAGAGAAGAGCAATATAGTAATTATAATAATAGAGAGGTGTAAATGGGTAAATATAATTATGGAAAAGGGTAAATTAATAATTATGAATATGTAGAAGGGTAAATTGGTAATTATAATTATGAAGAAGGGTAAATTGGTAATTGTAATTATAAAGAAGGGTAATTTGGATTTATAATAGTTGAAAAGGGGTAAAATGACAATTATAATAATTGATAGGGGAAAAATGGTAATTATGATAAAGAAGAGGGGTAATTTGATAATTTATCCAACTAAAGGGGCAATTTGGTAATTTATCCAACTAAAGGCGCAATTTGGTAATTTAACCGACTAAAGGGTAAATTGGGAATTATTTAACCAACTAAAGGGGCAAAATAGTAATCATGATAATGAAGGAGGGTAATTTGGTAATTTATCCAATGCAAGGGCAATTTAGTAATTATAACAAAGGAAAAGGGCAATTTGGTAATCAAAATCAACCAAAAAGGGAAATATGTTAACGTTAACAATTCTGAAGGGTGAATGGTGACCTAAAAAGCGTGGGAGATAACTTAGTAACATAAACCGAGCAAGGGGTAATTTGATAATTATGCAACCTTAAGGGTAATATAGTAATTTGTCAAGCAAAGAAGGGATGACTTAGAAAATATATAAGTAAGGGGTAAATGAGTAATTTGTACCTAACATGTAGTTGTGATTGTGGAATATTATAATATGACACAAACAACTCCGATTAGCAAGGTAAGAGTATTTGATAATTAGTAAGTATTATGAGAACGAATCCTAATTCGGAATTATATAAGATTATGATGGCCTTAATGATTTCTCTGTGTTATCTTGGATAACCGCCTGAATAAGAAACGACTAATGGTATCAGAACGATTGAAAGTGAATAAGTATCTGATTATTGTGCTATTCGTGACCACTTTAATTAAGACACTAATACTTAAAGTGAAAGACCTCGAGATCGGGAATGGTGACTCTTTAGGGGTCGCTACCCTAAAGACGTGGTTTAGTCCACGATTATTCTGGTATTTGCTGGTGTGCCTTTGTGCCCCAGCCAGGCCCTATATCTTACTCTATCTAGCTCTACGGACCTAGTTAGGGGGTATACATACTTATGGATTAGGTGTCATTGTCGGTAGGGTACTGAGTAGCTTTATGCACTAGTACGACCAGGGTACCTTTGCGTCCTTGGGTTCGTAGTTGAAGGGTACTGAGTAGCTTGTATACACCAGTATGACTGGTGTACCTTCGTGTCCCGGGTTCTTGATCTCCCATCCGAGGCAAATAAATGAAATTGTTGTGCTGATTAAAGAAAGGAAAAATACTAATCATGAAAGTGAAAGATTATGAGACGGGCCCAGTTGGATTATGATATTGATTACCGATCCACCGGTTATAATAGTGGCCCAGGAGCGTGTTGCATTGGCAAATGATTATGAGTACCGATCCACCGGATATAATAGTGGTCCAGGAGCGTGTTGCCCTGGCAAGTGATTATGAGTATCGATCCACCGGATATAATAGTGGCCCAGGAACGTGTTGCCTTGGATGATGTTGATATATATTCTGTTCCACCGGCAATAATAGTGGGGGTCTCGAGTTCAATAAAATCAGTCATGTATGTGAATAAAGTTATGGAAAAATACTAATCACTTATAGTGGAACACCATGTGAGTCGGGGCTAGACCGATCCACCGGTGAATAATAGTGGCCAGGACCGTTTTGCCCTGGAGACCGATCCACCGGCATATAATAGTGGTTAGGTGCATTCTGCCCTATAAGTGACCGATCCACCGGCTATAATAGTGGGGTTCTCGCACTCACATGGATATAAAATATGAGATTGAATGAATAATGATGGACTAATGGCTTAAGGCCCGAATGTATTGATTTTACACTATGACATGGCTTAAGGCCCAAAAGTATCGATTGTTCATAACTACCTATTGATATCTGATGTGATTGTTAATTATGTGAATGTTTTATATACACATCTTGTTATACATGCATGTAGTTTTGTATCATGTGTGACATTACGGGTCTGCTTTGAAGTGTGACTTTAAAGGGTTACTCAGTACCATAGTACTGAAGGGTTCCATTCGTGGGGCCCCTGCCTATTCAATGGGCAGTGTCCCTTGTAGGTTCAATTTCAGGTGCTACTCAAGCTGGCAACGGGAAAGAGAGTAAGGATTATCCAGACTGTTAGGGTTCTCCCTTTGCTTTTACTTTCTAGTTTAAATGTATTTCTTGTTCTTTTAACCACCACTGGTGGATTCTAACTTGTAAAGTGTATTGCGCTACTCTGATTTAAACATGTTTTGGAAATCTAGCAAAGTGTATCTTATTCCTTTAGTCTTAGCACTTGGTACTGGAATGGTATAAGTGAACCGGTCTGGTACTAAGTGTGGTGGTAATATCCCCAAAATTCACCGTTTTATATTTTGCTTCCGTTATTTATTTTAAATAAAACAAAATTTTTCAGTAGTGAATTTTGGGGGTGTTACATATTTTCCTTTGTACCCTTCAATTAGTCGTCAATGTTCTTTAGCTTACCCTTTATCTCTATTTCTCACTCCCTAAGTTTCAATCTCTCAATATTTTCAACAATTGTTATCTCATTTTATAAGATGATATCCTGTAGGTACTATTATGCTTTGTGCTCTTCCATCCATTCACATGGTTGCATACTTTTATTTGAATCTACTCCTAGATCAACTCGGAGCGCTTTCAACACCTCCTTTTGAAGTTTTTAGATTGCTTGGTATGAGATTAAATGGATTCAATTCGAGCTTATGCGCAAAATTAGCCTTGAAGATATTAGCTGGAGTATTGAGGTTTTTGGGTTAGCATGATTGGGAAAGGGAAAAAGTTTATACTTCTTAGCCAAGTCAGGTTCAGCAGTGAAGGCATGCATATTAACAAGATTATTGGTCTATTAAGTTAAGCTGGTGTTGTTTGATTACGTTCCAATAAGTAACTAGGCTATCGACCTTTCGATTTTGATATCTATTGTCTGTAACGGGTTTCTTATCTTTCATTCATAAAATATTATTGTATAAGTAACTTACCTATTATCCATTATGTTTTATATGCTTATTGTTTCATTATTGGCTCTTACTCTCTATTTTATCAAACAAATTTTATCAAACAATATTTGATAAAATGATTTATGGTTAAAATATGATTTATTGCTTCACATAATTAACTAAAATTGGGATCAAGTATTTTATTGATTGTATTTAATTATTTTAATAATCTTTAACGTATAACTATTTATATTATATCCTTGTTAGTATAACCCTTTTAATTGTTTTGTAATTGTTAGTATACCCTCGAATCAGTGTAAGCCTTTCTTAGCCCATTCAGAAGTATAAGATCATTAATTGACACTGCTAGTAGTATATTGCATAAGATGTCCTATTGACTCTTACCAAATGATGGGGGACCATCAATTAGTTGTCATTATTGTTTCCTAGCCGTGGGGCCCCTAGCGGGCATAGTTACTTCATTAATTGATCATTATTAACCATTTTCTTTTCGTTGATCGGTTGTTGAATTGATTGTTAGTCTCACCAAATGATGGGGGATCGTCAATTAGTTGTCATTAACTGTTTTGTTTTCATTGATTATTAACTAACCTTTTATTAGTTTGTGATTAATTAACTTATTTGCATTTTGGTATTGTCCCATTCTTATCGTATTTAGGTCTATTTTAAGATCATTTGTATTTTGTGCTATTGCTATTCAGTATATTATTTTATAATATTTTCTAAGTTAGCTTGATCCTTGTTTCAACTGGTGGTTCAGTGACTTGCTAACCTGTGGTTTGTTAATCCCTTCTTAGCATGATTCAAAGGCCAGGAATCAAGTGGCCAATATAATCGATTAATTACAACTTTATGATAATAATATGTATAGTACTCGCCAAGTCAGCTTTGTATTGAACAAATCCTTATTTATAATCTTACTTAGACTCTCTTTTTCTATGCAATAATACATTTAAAATTATTATTATTTTAGTTTGGTCTATTTTGGCTTGCTAGCTATACAGGTCTCCTCGTGTAGTTGGCAGCATGTAAGAGCTCCATAGGTGGCCGTGGATTGGGGGTGTTACATCATGTCTTCATGAAAAAAATTCCCAATATCTTTCATGCCCTCACATGATCCACTCGGTCTAGATTTTGAAACCTTCCAGACAAGTTAGACCGGAGCAAAGATATGCCTATTACTGATGCCTCGGGTCAGTAGCAGGCCATCATAATAGATAGTAAACCTACAGTAAAGGGCATTAGGTTAACCAGAAGGACTCCTAAGTTACCCACTGACACTACAATAGTTAGAAGACCAAGGCCTGGGCTTCTATAGATGATTCGCGTTGAAACATCAGTCGCAAAGTAATATACATCAATGACAAACGTTAACTCGAATGTAAATTTTCTCGAAAGAAATTGACACTTTGGTCGATGGATAACGAAGAGGATGAAAAGAGATTCCGAGTTTCATAGTTGGGAGTCCACAGAAGAAGACAACGAATAATTGTTGTAGTCAGCCAAATGGGTCATGAAATGATTCGTACGATGTAATGGCATCACATTTTCCTTACATAAATTGGCTAATCGTTATGATCAAGTTCCGTTAAACTACCCGCACATAACTTCGTGCTCATAGATGCAAAATATCATCAGGAAAGGAACAAAAACCGTTGAACAACATGATAGCCGCAGTAAACTTTAATCAAAATAATAACAGAAAAAAACACGATCTAACATCAAAATAAATTTGATTAATACACAAGTCTGGCCGATAAAAAAGAACGAATATACTAGTGTGCGTTTATACCTTTGGAAGAGAGCTTAGTTGAAACAGGATCAGAAACAGAACTTAGCGGCTGAATCAAGTCCGCCACACCTGTAGCAGAAGCACCAGCCGCACCCGCTGCTGCACAATGATCATCGCTTCCCCTACCGGCCCGATCAACACTACAACATTTGGGTGATGAGACAACGGAAGAGGAAAGCATCGTCTTTTGCGAAGTTGTGGCTATTGTAATGGATTAGCAAGCTCACTTTCCCCACCGTAAAACCTCTCCCTTCAATAATCTATTGACATACGAAGTTAAACTCCCAAACACAACAATCTCTCGCCTTCACGGACTCTCTCAAGCAAGCCAGAAAGACTACAGATTCCAAGAATCTGACAAAAGTGAATGATACGTCGAAACGAAAGAGGCGAAGATCAGTACTACGGACGATTTGAAAGAGTGAAGTATAGTATCGGACCTGGGAGTAAATTCAGAAAATTTCTTTGTAATATATTTAGGTAAAATTAATTAGTTAAAAATTAAAATGGTTCAAAAATATTTAGTTATAAGTATAAAATATCATGTACATATAATTACACTAATATGTACACCTAATTATATATAAATATATAGGTAATATTCTCTATATGTACATGTATATTAGAGTATCAAAAAAGTTGGACTAAACACTAAATAGATTGTACAACTTTAATTATTTTGGTCTAAGTGGACCATCAACTATTTTTTTCGAGTAAATTTCTGTTCATCTATCTATGAGATATTTTTTAAGCTTTGGCGTCTTTACCCATCTAAATGAGATAGATAAGTCATCATGCATTACCCGTGCAAAGCAAAAATGGAAAAGAAACGATGGAGCCCGTGCGGGCGTAGCCCAGTTGGTTAGGGCATGGTATGTGGCCCTATGGAAAAGAAACGATGGAAACTTGGGTTTTAACTTGAAAAGAAACGAGGGAAATGTGGGCTTTAACTGGAAAAGGTATTTCGATAGAAGGTGAGGGACAGGACAGGACACCATGAGACTGATGCGTACAGCAAAAATGCTCCTTACCCAAATTTTAAACCCAAACTCAAACCCAAATTTTTAAAAAAATATACATATCAATACACTTATTTTATTTTTTTATTAATAATTAAGTAATATAAACTAATAATAATACAAAATAAAAAATATATACTATAAATAAAGTGTAAATCTTTTTTTATTACTATAATAACAATAATAATGATAATTATAATAGAAATAATGCTAATAATAAATTTATGGTATTTTTATTTCATAATTTTCTTTTATATTATATTATTATTAGTTTATATTACTTAATTATTAATAAAAAAATAAAATAAGTGTATTAATATGTATATTTTTTTTTTAAATTGGGTTTGAAATTTGAATATATAGCATTACTTTGGCTACAGCTACTATATATTATGATGGTGATGGTTCATTGGAAAGATGTGGCAGCAAGGGAAGGCTGATAAGATTTCAAGTTAAAACTGATATGACCCACTCGTGAAATAAAATTAGTTTAGCAACCTAACGAAGGTGAGGACAATAATATGGTAACATGGGCTCCAAAATTATATGGTCAAAAAAAGCCATCAAGTAGCATCAAATTTGGAATGATCTAATAATACTCTAATACTAATATTTTGTAATTAAGATATTTGATTGAATTTAATGAATTGAGCTAGGACGACTTATATAATATAATTTGATCTACAAATATATTGATAGATAGGTTAGGTTATTAGTTTTTATGGGATTATATAAGTCAATTCATGATATATTATAATTAAGGTAGATCAGTATGAATTAATCTACATATTATTTAAAATAGCCATTGTTGGGGATTACCACTTTCAATAAAGCACAACCATCAACTACACCTCCTTCCTCCTTCGCCATGACCTACATGGTTTTAATGTTTACTGAAATATTTTATGATACTATAGTTGATTTATTTGTAAAAAAAAGAGTAAATAAAAAATATTTAACAAAATAAATTAAAAAACTACCTCAAAGTTTTTGGTCCAAGTCGGGCCTAGTTGATGGTGGTGGGGATACATAGGGGTAGAGTTGCGAGTAGAGATGGTAATAAATTTTTAATGTGACCCAAACTAGTGAGACTTATATCATTTATGATATGTTAGGATCAAGTCAAGTCTAAGTCTAATAGTTATACACCCCACCCCAACCTTAGACCTTTATATATATATATATATATATATATATATATATATATATATGGTTATTAATTATGTTATATGATTTCTTTATCTTTTCCATGATCATCTTTAGCTTTTTATTAATTTTTCTAATTTTATTTTTGTCCAATTATCTTATATGTATAAGGAATCTATGTAACATTTTTAATTATAAACTAAATATTTTTATTCTAGCAATCTTGATGGATCAAAATGACATTTGAAAGTTGAAGTATGTTCTTAAAATTCTTATCTTCTTTAATAAAGGATATCTTTTTGACAAAAAAAAAATTACATATTAAGTTACATAAAAACAATAATATATTAGCATTTGGAAAAATTATTCATTTTTTTTAAATTTCAAACCCAATTACTCTCAAACCTAATGGATATGGTTCTAGGTTTAAGATTTTGAGATTTGATGGGTTCAAATCGAGTTTAAACCTAATTATTATTAAGGATTTGTGTTTGGGTCTAACTGGATGTGAAACATTATCAATTCTAGTTATGAATTGGTGGTTTATGGGTATATTAACAAATGCTAACATATGGATTACAATGGGTTATGTTGAGACGTATTAATCATCAATCCTAACCCATGGATTGGGAACATTACTTACCTAGATTGTATGGGTTGAGGCAATTATGATTTTCCTATAAAATTGATGGTCATGTTTTTTTATTCTCTCTCTTATTTTTTTTTAATAAATCATAAAAGGGGTGATTGATTGAGTAATATTAGTTGTAATAATCTAACACATGATATGAAAGATTCCAATGGTTGAGGAATATGTAGAGCATATTCAGCTAAAGAGTGGGTAGTTACATTAGATGTGTGTCTAATACGGTCAACCAAGCAACTTTATATTGTTGTTAAATACTTTGGCATTGATAGGTAATGTTTCTAATTTACAAAAGAGGTGATGTATCAAGCGCAATAACTGAATCACACATTTAGGAACTTATACTCATGAGCATTATACTGGGATCATATTTAGCCCATAAGGCATGATTATGCCTCTACAATAGGTGGAGAATGTGCAATAGCTATCATTAGTCCATGTTGGCACTTAAAATTCAAAGATTCTCCATTATCTTCATATAAAACAATTAACATTTCAAGAGTAATGTCTATTGCAATTCTGTCTACATTCATTTGATGAAAAGGTGCTTCAAGTGGTGGATGTATTTGTAACCCTATAGTATTCCTTTATGAAGTGCAACTAAGATATGAAGTATCATGCTCTTACCACTTCTCATGAAGAAGGAAATTGAAATGGTGGTCTGACGCATCAATCGTACCATTGACATTCATCTACTTATGTTGAAAATTGTCATTACAATACTTCCAAATAGACTTTAAAATTACACAAACCCATTTCTTTAGAACCCACCAATTAGACTCATTAAAAAATTGCTTGAAAATCCCTTCAACAAATTTGATTGAATATGTGATGTGAATATAAATTGGTGATCCATACAATCATAACTTTTTTGGGTACTAGGCAGGAGAAAATTAGGAGTCATATATATTATTGTATATCACTAATTTAAATATAATATAATTTGGAAATATTGATTTTTCACACCAATAAAAGCAATATATGAAAATTTATTTTTATTTAATTGAATTGTAATAAAAACTATTGAAATATTAATATTATCATATATTTTGAAGCAAAAGTATTAATTAAAATCTAATATATAAGCTTGTCAATGATATTTCTTTCAATTGATATTATCGCATTGTTGAACGAATGTAAGACTTTGTCAATTTCAACTTTGAAAATGATATTTCAACAGATGCAATAATAATTAGAATTGTAAGAAGAGTTATGCAAATGATCAAATTATTTGGATAACAAGCCTACTATTAAAAAAAATTCAATACATTAATTGCTCTTTTGGTTTCTTATGGCATAGAATCCCTTAAGTGACATTACTCTGTAAACATCTGAAACACATCAACATATAACATATCACCATGCTACAGTACATTTTCAATCTTCAAAAAGACTCATAATTTTTTTTATCAACATTCTTTAATTCCTCAAAAATAAACAAGAGCTTAAAATCTAAATATTGTTGAAATGGTTTGAATTTCTTTAAATTGTTGAAATACCTTGATTGGAAATATAAATGAAGTAATTAACCTTGAAATAAAGGCACCATTGTTGATTGTGTCACCTCTTCAATATTATTCTCATTAAAACATTTATTTGTCCTACTAATTCTCTTTTCATGAAGCACACCTTCAATATTCATCTTACTTGCAATCATTTGAGATTTAATCAAAGAGTTCTCAAAACAATTCTCTATATATTTCTACAACCATAATGTATGAATTTCTAACTTATTGATAGCATGGTCAATGCAAATATCTTCTATTTGAAGAAATTTTCTCATCATGTTAATATGATCCAATAACTCATACCAAATAACCATGAAAAATATATTCTCAAAATTATCCAATTCATGTGTTAACAGGGTACTAGCTTCACTCCTTGTTTTAGAGTCATGGTCATATTTTTTCAAGTGAGCTAAAGCTTCTCTTATCTGTGGAGATTGAATTCTAATTGCTTCCACACTTTCAATAGGACTTTCATAGCAAGATTATGAAAATGGATTGACATTGAGGCCTATCATATGGTCTCTAAAAATATTCCACCTTTTTGTAGAAGATGAAAAAAATGAATATATCAATTGTGTGCCTAAAAAAAGAATTGGCTTTCTACATATCACAAATTGCAATATTGAAGCTATGAGAACCACAAAGAGTAAATAAGACTTTAAGATTTACCTTAAGTAGTATTTTTTGTATCCCTTTGTGTTTTCCTCTCATATTAACTCCACTGTCATACACTTGTCCTTTTATACTATTAAGATCAAGTCCAAAAGAATCCACTGCTTTTATAGTCTACATAAAGAGTCCAAGCTATACCATACACCCTTAAGAACTCTAAAAAGAATTCTTCTATAAGAATGAGACAAGTAGAAATATTAACACATCTCACCATCAGAGACATTTGTTTATCATGTCTATTATTAGAAGTACAATAAAGTATAACCAAAAAAAACTTCTTAGAGGCTAGCAACAATACTACTTCTTACTTCACTTGCTAACATCTAAATCATTTCATTATGAAATTGTGGCTTGAGAAATGGTAATGAGTATCTTTTTTTAGAATACATTTTGCACATTTATCCATCACTAAATCAAATCATGTAATCATCATAATCATTAGTCAAAAAGGTCCATTGTTTTCTCTATACAAATTTTAATTATCTTCATTAAATGACAAATAGTTCTTTGCAAATTTTTTCACAATAACTAGGTTCCTTTCTAGTAATTTCCTCTAATTCTCTCTCTCTCTCTCTCTCTCTCTATCTCTATCTATCTATCTATCTATCTATCTATCTATATATATATATATATATATATATATATATATATATATATATATATATATATATATATTCCTTTATAGGTTGATTATTTGTTACCTTCTTATTCAATCTTCTTTCTAACTCAAACCACCCAGTAAAGTAAGAAAATGTGTGACCACTAATAACTTATATAATATGAGCTTATATACTTCCAATATTTAAATCATTAATTTCCAAATTGGCCATCTATTTCCTTATAGTGATTTTGGTTGAACAAGCTAAAAAAAGAAAACCAATATGCTTTGTTTGAGAAAAATGAGTTTACTGACAATCAATGATATCACCCAAATATACTTATCGGTAAGTATACTGGTTGTAAGTAATATATGGCTTAGTGAGTACCAAAGTATCATCCCACAAAAGACTAATTAATAACTCAAAACTCTAATAATTTAAATTAGGCCTAGGCTATCAACATAAAATAAAGAAATAATTATTAATACAAACTAATAAATTTGAAAAGAAATATCTAAACTAAAATAAATACAATCTAATGGATATCAAATTAATTAATAGAGGGAATCCGAATCTACCTATATCCAATTATAAATTTTAATTAACCAATTACTTGAACTTTTATATTACCCACTATGTGTTAACAAAAATATATAACTATCATACTCTCTTGAGCTATATAATCTTATCATCAATTATCAATCTCACTATTTCTAGTCTAAGGATTTGAATAAAATACAATGCTTTAGATTTGACTGATTAATTATCCTTTCATACCATTGTAGAAATTATTTAATTGTTTTCACAACCTATTCAATGTTTATTTATGCTATTAAACCTAAAGTAGAGAATTGACTCTCACTCCCGACTTGGCTTGTTAGAATCTAATTAAAGATAGTCGGACTATTAATTAAATACAATTAAGAACAATAGCATAAAATACATATGCCAATTTATAAATCAAGCAATCAATTAATCAAATAATATAAATAATAGGACTTCTCCTTATCATTGATAAATAAAATTAGAACATACTATTAATTAAAACAAACATAGTCAAATTAAATAGAGAATCTAAATAATACATAAAATATTATATATGAGAATATTTGAATATAAAATTATAGAATTTTTGATCTAAAATTGAATATCAAATGCCTGTCAAATATACCGAACTATATGCTTGACTCATATGACTAATCTCTAATAGATGAAGGTCGTCCATCTCAATAATCAAATAGGACTTCATAAAAGTTTTAATGGGGTTAGGTTTAAGGGTTTGATGAAGAAAAAGAAAATAATGATTCAATAAAATATCCTAAAACCTTGTATAATGATGCTCATGTAGAGGTTTCTTATGAATTTGAACTTATTAAGGTATCTTTTCATTACATAACGTAGTATCACATAGGCCAAATATATCATGTTGGACTACCACATCATTTTCACCACTTCTCTTCAAAATATATGAAAAGAGACCAGCTAATTTTCTCTTATTTTATATATACATATTATTTTTCTTTTCTTTTTTCTCTTTTTTAACATCCCCTACACTTATTATTTTGGATTCTCTTTAACGCTTTCTTCACATACAACCCTAAATCATATGTGTAAGCCTTATAAAAAAATTCTACTAGTTTTGAGAACAAGGGTAGAGATGTGTTTTAGGTCTGATTAGAGAAAATGTGGGTGATGCAAGAAATAAATGTTAATGTAAAAGGTTCAAAGGAGTTAACTAAGGGGTGCACATTTCATGTAAAAAAAAATTTGGGGTAAGGTTACTGGCTATGTGGTGTTAAATCCTAAGGTGTCTTTATTAGATTATCAATCAAGGCAGTTTTGACTTAAAATCTTCAATTATCACATGAAAAATGTTATTAATGATTCTACCACTATCCAATTATAATGACCAATTAATTAATTGTATAATATTTTCAATCACTAGCAATGTGTCAACAAAAATATATAAGGAACACACTCTCTCAAACTACGTAGTCTTAACATCAATTATCAGTATTACTATCTCTAATCGAAGGATTTAAATAAATGAAAATGCTTTAGCTTTAATTAATTAACTACCTTTCTATATCATTGTAGATTGTGTAATTGTTCTCAAAATACATTCAATGTCTATTTATATTATTCAACCTAAAGTGGAGAATTAGTTTTTGTTCTCAACTCTATTTGTTACAATTTAATTAAAGATGACGATTATATTAATTAGATACAATTAATAACAATAGCATAAAACACATACGTTAAATTATAAATCAAATAATCAATTAATCAAATAATACAGAGAATAGGGATTCCTTATATCCCTAATAAAATAAAATTAGAACATACTATTAATTAAAATAAATATAGTCAAATTAAATAAATAATATAAATAATACATAAAATATTAAACTTGAAAATATTTGAATATAAAATTATAGTATGTCCTATCTAAAATTAAAACTAAAAAATAATACTATATCGCATGAATGGTTGACAGCTCTGAAATATTTTTTCCTTCTACACCTAGTACCTGGCGTCCCTTTCCCTTGTTGCACATGTGCTTTATCTATGTCTTGTTGTCTCTTTTGTTGTTCTTCTATGATCTCTAAATCTTTCTCTCTCTTCTGCCTCCTTTTTACCTTTATGCGCCTCTCTCCTTTCTCCATATATACCTAGGTGGGTGTGTGTGTGTGTGTGTGTGTGTGTGTGTGTGTGTGTGTGTGTGTGTGTGTGTGTGTGTGTGTGTGTGTGTGTGTGTGTGTGTGTGTGTGTGTGTGTGTGTGTGTGTGTGTGTGTGTGTGTGTGTGAAATACCCCAAAAATTTATAATTTTAAATAGTATATTCAAATGAGGTTTTATTATAAAATTTAATTATGTATATTATTTTATTTAAAATAAAAGGAAATTAATTAGGGAAAATCAATAATAAATTTATAAGTATTTTAATTAGGAGAAATTTGGATATTTTAGGTAGTTAAAGATTTTAATTTGGGAATTTATTTAAATAAATTATTTTATTTAAAATAAGAAGGAGGAAATAGTTCCAAATTAATATTATTTTTTATAAATAATTTAATGGAAGATAATTAGGGTGTTTTGCTAATTAAAATGGAATTTATGGAAAACATTTTAAAAATCCTAATTTAGCCTAAAAAGGGATTTAAATATTATTTTATTTAAATATTATTATTTTTAAATATCCTAAATATTTAGATTAATTTAATTGACCCTAACCTAATTATTTTTCTCTTTTCTTTTTCCCTTTTTCTTTTTCTTTCTTCCTTTTCCTTTCTTTTTCTTCTTTTTCTTTTTCCTCTTCTTTTTCCCCGAACTGGGCCAGTTGCGGCCCAGTCTTCTTCTTTTTCTTCCTTTCTCGGCCCAGCCCGCGCCCGCGCGGCCGTCGCCCTTCAGCCTCCTTTCTTAGCGCCGCGTTTTGGCTCCGTTTCCGCCGAAGCTCGTCGTTCCATTTAAACAACCCCGACTCGCACGCGAACCGCCCGGTTCTTCCCTTTTCTTTTCCTTCCTCGGCCGACCGGCCCACCTTCTTTCTTCTTTCTTCTTCCTTCTTCCTCCGTCCTTCCCCGTCGCTGCGATGAAACCTTCGACCCCATCAATGGCGTCTCCGGCTGCAGCGGCTTTAATCAGCCGTTACTTGTCTCTTTGAATTCCCCTTGACCCGAGGAATCAATTGGAGTAATTGTCGTGTGTTAAATCTCACCCGTTTCTTCTCCCCAGCCTCGCGAAACCCCGAAGCAAACCAAACGTCGGCCGCCCAATTACTGCCACCGGCCACCCAAATTCCCGAACCTAATACCTCCCTACCGACCTCCAAAACCCAATTATCACATCTACCATCTATAAATAGTTAGATTATGGGAGCTTTGGTTTTTTTTCCTCACCCGAAACCCTGAGTGAGGGCTGTCTTCATCGAGATTTTAGACGCAGATTCCGCCGCCTTTAGCCAACCTCAGCGCCACCGCAGCATTTAATTTTCTTCCCTGCATTTTCCTCTAGCTAACTACGTTGTTCAAATCCCTCGATTCTTCTTGTACTGGCTTACATGGCCGTGCCAAATTGGCTTCTTGTCTCGCTTGAATTTTTACCCAGAAATACTTAAGTCGCCGTCCGCTGCCGTTTCCGCCACTTTTGCTGCCTTCTGAACCACCCAAAATCTTCCTCTAATCCTCCTCCACCAAATCATAACCTTATGTTGATTTTTCCCCTGCTCCTTCTCTCTTTTTCTTCATCTTTTTCCCACTTAGATAGTTTTTCCAGCCACCGCCGCCGCCGCCGCGAACCACCGCAGGTTCCGCCTATCTCCACCAGTCTAAGGTTGAACCCTAGACCCTCTGAACCCTTCTCCCTATTTTTATAATCCTTAATTTAATTTATTTCAATTATTTGAAATAGATTACTATTACTTTTATTATTATTTCTATTATTGTGTTATTAATATTATTATTAGTATTAATGTTTTGATTATTACTTCTGCAGGGTCTGAAGCTCTAATATACTTTAATTCAATTTTGTCATTATTATAAGTATTATTATTATTTTCATTATCTTAATTAATAATATTAAGGTGTTATTATAATTATTATTATTATTAGTATTTTTATTATTTCGAATTACCATTATTATTATTCTTAATATTTATATTCTTAATATGTTTTATTATTATTTGATGAGAAATTTTATTCTGAATTGTACTTGCAGGGTGGAGAGTGGTAATAAAACAATATTATTGTTAGTTTCGAATTTTAAGTTATTAATTGCATTATTATGGGATTATTATCATTCTTCTTCTTCTTATTATTATTAATATTATAATTATTAGAATAATTATTATTAACGTTTTATTATTTATGCTGTAAAATCTTAGTCACTAATTTTGTATTAACATTCGCACTTATTTATTTTAGTATTATTGTTTCTATTGTTCTTATAACTATTAATAATAATATTATCATTATCTTTATTATTTTAATATTATTATATATGTTATTAATTTCATTATTAATATTAAATAAATGGTAAGTCATTATCTATTTGAAAGCTTATATGTTATTGTTATTGTTAATAATAATAATAATATTATTATTATTATTTATATTCTCATTGATATTTGTTTTATTATCCTTGATATTATTATATTAGTATCATTATTATCATTAGGGTAAAATATTTAACCCTATATTATCAAAGTTAGAATGTTGTTAAAGTTATTTTATTAATATGTTATTATTTGGTCAAAGCCCTAAGGAGGCGTAGGAACGTGCTCCAAGACCGGTGTCGTTTTAGGTAAGGAGTGCTAAGGCCTTTTATGTGCTTATGTATATTATGTGTTTCGCATGTTATATATCTAATGTTTATTATAATTAAATATTTTATATGTGGTATGACTTGGAGTTGAAGTATGTTGTGCATGGTATGTGAATTAATTATGTATGATGATATGTGTTGTGTATGTGAGGAAGTCGATGTGGTTTGTGTGAGAGGAAGGATGAAAAAGGAGGATGGGGAAAGAAGTTGACTAAGGGAAGTGAGTTGACCTAAATTTTATGGTTTTATAAGGAATAATCTAGTTTATGATGCTATTTGGGAGAATTTAAATTATGATATTATATGGGATAATTTAATTTATGATTGATTGGGAGAATTAAATTATGGTTTGTTTGGAAGAATTTAGTTTATGATTTAATTGGGAGAATCTCATTTATAATATTATTTGGGAGAATCTAATTTGTGATTTGTCTGGTAGAATCCGATTTATGGTTTTACTTGTGAGATTCTAATTTATGATTTTATGTGAGAGAATCTAACTTATGATTATTTGGGAGAATTTAATATATGGTTTGTATGGAAGAATTTAATTTATGGTTTTGATTGGGAGAATCTAATTTATGGTTTTTTCATGGAAGGATCTAAGGTAAGGTTTTATATGGATGAATCTCTTATTTGATATGGTTCAGATCTAGGGTTTGGTATGGATGAATCTTTGGGTTGTATATGGTTTGAACTTAGGGTTTGGTAAGGATGGATACTTAGTTTGGTATGGATGAATCTTTGGGTTTTATATGGTTTGAATCTAGGATTTGGTATGAATGGATCTTTGGGTTATGTGGAATGAATTTAGGGTTTTGCATAATGGTTAATGGTTGTATGGTGGTATTAGGGTTTGCATGGAAGTTAATAATTGCATGGGATGTGTAAAGTTTGTATGAGAGTAAAGTTTACGTATGGAACGCTGATTTGGGATTTGAGGAAAGTAATGTAAGTGTTGTTTGGGTGGTTGAACATTTGAAGGGAAAGTAGTGCGTGGAGCATTATATGGGTACGTAGGAAACCGAGCTAGGGTTTGTGTGGATAATTAGGGTTTGGTGCAACTGCTTAGGGTTTTTGCGGTATCAGGTGTTTTTGGTGATTAAAGTGGAGTCATGAGGATGGAATTTATGAGTTACAATGTGTGAAGTGTTAAAGGAGTGATTCATGCATGTCTATGGTGAAAGCTTGGAATAAAATACTTAAGACACTAATTACTTAAAGTGGAAGATCGTTGAGACGGGACCAACCGATCCACCGGTTCGGAATAGTGGTTAGGGTGTTTACCCTATGTGTGACCGATCCACCGGCTATAATAGTGGTTAGGAAATGATGTCCTATGCGTAACCGATCCACCGGTTATAATAGTGGGGGTTCCCGAGCTCAACAACCACAAACTAGAGTTTTGCTAAAATGCCTAAAAGACACTAACTACTTACAGTGGAACACCATGCGAGTCAGGGCCAACCGATCCACCGGTTAGGAATAGTGGTTAGGACGCGTAGTCCTATGTGTTTCCGATCTACCGGCTATAATAGTGGTTAGGGTATGATATCCTATGTGCCTCCGATCCACCGGCTATAATAGTGGGAGCTTCTGTACTCGCATGGATTTGATATAAAGCTTGATATGTATCATCTTTCGATAAAGAGATTAATTAAATAATTAATCTGGACTATGATTGGGCCTTCGTACTTTTACCTGAATTGTTCATATACCTTTATGTTGTTATGTTGGATTATGCCCTGTTATTATTCTGCATGGATTATGTGCTTACGTGTTGGCCTTAGTGCTCGGTTATCTTACTCAGTACGTAGCGTACTGATCACCCTTTTTATGGGTGCTGCTCATTCCCACGAGTAGTATGCCCTTCTGATTTGTGCAGGTGGGCGAGATATCAGTTGGGGCTGAGTGTTGAGCATGTTTGGCTCGAGATTCAAGAGAGTTGTGGCCATATTATAGTCTTTATATGACTCTAATTCTTTTTGTTAATTTTTTATCGGTCGTAAGTTTAATTCTCTTTTGGAAATGAATTACATTTCTTGATGCGTACTCTGATTTTGTTTTACAACCGTTTAATGCTTATTTGGAAATTGAATTGTATTGATTATTTCTTTTCTTAGCCTTAGCACTTGGTACTGGAACGGTCGGAGAGAACCGGTCTGGTATTAAGTGTGGCGGTAACATTTCCAGAATTCACAGGTTTTCAGTGCTTCTAATTTAATTGCTTCCGCTTTTAAGAAAAAAAATTTAGTGAATTTTGGGGTGTTACAATATATGTTTTCAATTGATATGGATATCTTCTTTTTCATACTTATGGAAAATATTGGAATTCATTTTTTCCTTTTTTCTTCTTCTATTTATCTCTTATTTTTCCTTTCTTATTCCTCAAGTATGACCCTCCTTATTTGACATGTCAATTTCTTTTTATCTCTCTTTCTTAGTCATGTGCATATACCTTATGCTCATATCAGCTAGGAGGGCCTCCACATGGAAGAATTTTTTTTTCAAACAATAGAATTTCCATAAAAAAATTTCCAAAAACTTCTAGATAATTTATGATCTATATATGATCAGATTTTTCCTAGAAATGGAAGTTGTAGATCTCATTTTTATCTTTATACCGAAATTTGAATCACCTAAATTAAAGTTTGTATGTAAATTTTATGGTCAAAATATAAAAAGCTATCAAAAAAATAACTTTAAGCTAAAAATTAATTAAATATATGATATTATTATAAATTAAGAAAATAATGAAAAATAATATAAATAACTTTACCTTATATTTAAATAAATAACCAAAATATTAAAGTAAAATTTATAAAATAGCTAAAAATTATGCGCTCATCAATCAACAATCTTTCTTTTCTTCATTTGGTATGATATAATTAAAATTTGAGGAGTTGAAGTGTCTATTTGAATCATCTAAAGGATACAAAATATCAATAACTTGTTTAAGGACTCTTTTAGTTAAGTAAACTCTGAAATTATTCTTCATCTCATCCTAATTTGATGGATCATAAACATCAAAAGAATGGAAAAAATCTTCACATTCTTATGTAGGTTGAATTTGTTTATCTCTTTCCTTTCCCTCTTCTATAGGTTGATTTTGTTCATATATAGCCAAAATTTGTTCTTCAACTTCATTAAAACTCATAATTTCATTTTCTTGACTTGCTTTATCATTCTCATTCACAATTGTGTCACATTCTTCATTGGTATTCCCTTATATCTCAATATCTTTCTTATTCATAAGCTCCTCATTACCAACAACATTTTTTGAAGACTTTTTTTTAGTGAAGAAATTCTTGAGATAACTCACCTAAATTTTCACTAAATCTTCTCTCTTCTCTCCTTATCTTTTCCTCCTTTTTTTCTTCTTATTGTAGAAGGATGATTTCTAATCATAGCCTTGTGTATTGTAGTCTGCACATTTGGATAAAATTTTGATCAATGTTTAGATACTTATACAACTAGCAAAAGAAATTTAATATAAGGTAGATTGCTGATTTCAATCACTTTATATTTAGTTGCCTAAGTTTCAATGTTTTTCTTCTTCTTTTATCAACATAAGATTCAAGTGGATGTAAATAAACAACTATACGACATGCAGTTTTAGTTGTTTAATATGATGATTTATCTTAACATTTTATGTAAGCTTAGGGGTATTTCTAAAAGAATAGATTTTTATTTTAAATTTCAATAATTATTTTTTCTCTTTTGATTTTTAATGTAAGAAATAAAAAATATAATTAATCATTAAATAAATTGAATAATTTAATAGTTAAACTCCAAAATTTTGTACCTATGTTAATTAACATTTTTACTTAAGAAAATATAACAAAATCATGAATATATATATATAGAGGGAGGGTCACATACAAACTCTCATTAAAATACAAACATAGGAACCAATTTCATCCAATAAATTAAGATTTAATTAACATTCAAGATTTAATTAATACCTAACCAAAAAACTAAACCAAACCAAATATCCAAACCTCTAAAACCATAAACCCCAAACCCTCTAAACCATAAACCCTAAACCCTTTAAACGTTAAACCATAGACCCTAAACCCTATAAACCCTAAACCCTAAACCCTCTAAATGATAAACCCTAAACCCTAAACCATCTAAACCCTACACACTAACCCCTTTAACCCTAAACCATAAACCGTAAACCCTAAATCACTTAAACCCTCAACCCTCTAAACCTTAAACCCTAAACCCTAAACCCTAACCCCTCTAAATGCTAAACCCTAAATCCTCTAAATGCTAAACCCTAAACCCTATAAACCATAAACCATAAACCTTAAACCCTCTAAACCCTAACTCTCTAAACCCTAAACCCTAAACCATCATCCCTAAACCATACAAATCTAAACCCCAAACCCATTAAACCTTAAACCATCATTTCCATATAAAGGCATGCATGTTTCAACAAAAGAAAAAAGCATACTAATCAAATATATATTCATTTAATTATATAATATGAGAAGGGAAAAAAATCCTCCATGATTCGAAATTTGACAATTCCTTAAATTGAACCTTATACAAGTTTGAAAAGGAGCCTTCCACTATCATCTAAACTACAACGAAAAGCATCAATGACCAATACTTTCATGAAGTTGAAAAAAAATTTATATCCAACTCCGGTCTTTCATTCCAAAATATGTCATTCACATATAAAAAATTGACATTAGTTACAATTTGAGTTAAGGAATTAAAAAAATATTACAAATTCAGATGGAGAAGTAAAATAATTTATTTTATCTTTGATTTTAATTTTGATTTTGTGGGACACTTCTGACTATCATGGCCTGCATACTCTCCACATGCCTTGCACTTTCTTATCATCTTCTTTTGTTGCTCAATGGCCTTTTCTTTCTCTCCTTTGATCCTATTTCCCCTTCCTTTATTTTTGGATTGACGTGGTACTTGAATGGTAACTTCACTTAGAGCATTTATCCCAATTAAGGATTCAATGATATCTGATTTTCTTGAATGCTTATCACTAATATTCTTCTCACTCCATTCCTTCTTAAAATCTTCAAGAACTCTTATAAATTGATAGATACCTTCTTGATTCCCTTCAACTAGACTGACACATTCAAACATTTCAGACCATAACCTCCTCAAATTAGTCTTCATATCATCATATTTGGAACGTTGTTCCAATGGGTTCCCTTCTATATCATATAAGGGTCATGATGTGTAGGGTGTTCAATAGTATGGGGATGTGTAAGGTAGAGAAGGATGGGCCACATAGGCCTAGATTAGGGTTTTTGGTGAAACCCTAGGGTAAGGCGGGATGAGTTAGGATGTGCAGAAGTCTCAAGATATGGGGCATGCCCTCCTAGGAGGATAAGTATATTTATCCATGCATGTCAAGGGTGAAATACTTTCAAATAAGATACGTTTAAGACACTAATCACTTAAAGAGAAAGATGCTGAGCCGGACCTAGACTAGTCCACCGGCGAATAATAGTGGCCAGGAGCCGGGGTGCCCTAGAGATCGGTCCACCGGCGAATAATAATGGTCAGGAGCGTTTTGCCCTGTATATATTTTCGGTCCACCGGCTATAATAGTGGGGGACTCTATACTCAGCAAAACAAACGTAAAATCGATAAGACATGCGGAAGTTACTAATCACTTATAGTGGAACATCTTGTGAGTCGGGGCCAGACCGGTCCATTGGCGAATAATAGTGGCCAGGAGCGTTTTGCCCTAGAGACTGATCCACCGGCGAATAATAGTGGTCAGGAGCGTTCTACCCTGTATGTATTTCCAGTCCACCGGCTATAATAGTAGGGTTCCTGCACTCACATGAACATTTAAAATCTGAGATGATTGATTAATGATGGACTAATGGCCTTAAGGCCCTAAGGTATCGATTATTCATTATGACCTATTAACATTTGGTTGACTTGTTAAGTATGAGAATGTACGAAAGTGATTGTTACGTATACACCATTGATATCATATTGACTCGTTGAATATGCGAATGTATGGACCTGAATGTTATAATTACACGTGTCGTTATGTATGGATTCACTAGTGTATCATGTGTTACATTGCAGACCTGTTTTTAAGTGTGTATTTAAAGGGTTACTCAGTACCATAGTATTGAAGGGTTCCATTTGTGGGGACCCTGCCTATTTAATGGGCAGAATCCCCTTGCAGGTTGTTTTCGGTGTTATTCAAGTGGGCCTCAGAAAAGAGCGTAAGGATCTATCCGAAACTATTAGGGTTTTACTCTGTCTCCTTGAATTTTGCAATTTTAATGTATACGTTGTTTTGTAACCACCACTTGGTGGATTATATTCTTATACAATGTTTACTTGCGCTACTCTGATTTAAATATGTTTGAATTTCTCGTAAATTGTGTTTTACTCTCCTAGCCTTGGCACTTGGTACTGGAACACTAAGAGTGAACCGGTCTGGTACTAAGTGTGGCGGTAATATCCCCAAAGTTCACGGTTTATTAATTTGCTTCCGCTAATTTTCTTTTAATTAACAAATTTTTTTATGTAGTGAATTTTGGGGGTGTTGCATGTGAGCTTTCAGTACAGGTTTCGACTATGCTCTTCCGATTTTAACCTTTTAACATGATACTACAAGTTGATATCACACTTTAGTTCGAAAATTTTAGTTTAACGAAGTCTTTCTTATTTTAAAAACAATTACGCTCGGAGGTGGTTTCAAAAACATTTTTCCATTTCAAATGTTTTAGCTGATACCACAAGTTGGTATTAGATCGGTTGGTCCTTTTGAGCGTGCTCGTTTTTTTTAAATAAATTTGGTTTACGAAATTCTTATTAGATTTTGAAGTGTGTTTCGACCACTCTTCTGATTTGAAACTTTTTAAGCTGATACTACAAGTTAGTATCAAAGTATTTCACGTAAGTTTTCAAGTTAAATGATTCTTGTAATGTTTTCCCCTCCTATTTCTCTCTTGTTTTGGAAAATCCAGATTAGTCCTGAGAGTTGGGTAGGGGTAGATTAAGTGACCTCGACTTAGGTTACCTAGCTTGAGAAAAATAGCACCTCCTTAACATGTTTATGTTTTACAGCTAACTCAAAATGGACTGAGACGAGCGGATTAACAATCTAGAGAGGGCGTTCGAAGTGCTCATAGAATTAGCTCAACGTTCCACGATGCCTCAACCTCAGATCACTTTTCCTCCGACGGATATTGAAGAGGATTGGCTCGATAGAGTTTCGCGTCATCAACCACCGATCTACAACGGAAAAGAAGACCTAGTGATCTTAGAAATCTGGATACGAGTTATCGATAGGACGTTTGAGGTGCTCAACTACCCTGAGGAGCGAAGGATGAACACCGCGACATACTTCCTTCGAGGACCAGCCGACACTTGGTGGGAAGATCTTCAAACCCAAGAGGGACAACTAGGATCTTGGGAAGACTTCAAGACTTCCATCTGTACACGCTTCTATACGGAAAGTCTCAAGGAGGCCAGACTTAGGGAGTTCATAAAGCTGACGCAAGGAAGACTATCGGTCCAAGAATATCACGCACGATTTGTGGAGCCGTTAAAGTTCGCCCCCGGAATAGCTGCTAGCAAGGCTACATTGGTCTTCCCGTTTGAGCAAGGACTTCACCTCAACATTCCAAGCATGATGGGAACTGATACTGTCCGCGAGCTAAATGTAGTGTTCGAGTGGGTGTGTGTCGTTGATACCTTGATCCAGGAACGTACCTCCATCCTAAGAAAAAGGAAGAATGAAGAGATCGAGTTTGGAGAAGAGAGTCGTTGTCCCAGGAGCAACGTTTTGCAAGCCTAACCTCAAACTCAATCTAATATTTGATACCGAAAGACTCAGAGAGCCCCCGGTGGTAAGGCAAGAAAGAGACAAGTCCGACACTATCACTATCGTCATTGTAGAAGAGACCATCCAGGTAGGGATTGCACGGGAAAACCTGTTCGATGCCATGACTGTGGATAGCTTGGGCACAGGAGTTATGAATGCTACAGTGCACCCCGTGAAGGAATCCCAAGGCCACAACAACCATCGATTTGGCAAAATCAAGCACTTGGAGCAACCCATTCAGCCTCGTTAATCAAAGAAGATGAGCAAACAATTGATCATGATGTAACCTCTTCGAGCTGTCTGTCGGGTCCCTGCGTGATTATTTTTATTATTGACTTTGTGTGTAGCTGTTTTTCCTTAGTTAAGTAAGTTCCTCTTTAAGGGGGTAGTTACCCCAAGTAGCTTAGAATCCCTCTTTGTAATCCCTAGTACTAAGGCATAAACCTCGGGGACGAGGTTTTTCTTTAAGGGGGTAGTGATGTAATCCCCCGAATTTTTAAAAGCCTATATTTTAATATAAAAAAATTATTTTGGATAAATTAGCCTTTAAATCCTTTAATTTAATTATTTTATGGATTTTTGCGCTTATAAAATTTATTATAAATATTTAATAAATTAAAATAAATATTTTGCTATTTTATTATACTCTTATTATTTAAATAAAATTTCAAACCCTTATTTTACTGAAATTATCATTTTTAACCCTTATATTTTAATTGTCTTAAATTAAATTATTAAATCAATTTATTACCCAAAATTATTCTATTTTATTATTTTATCAATTAAATTATTTATTCCATTTTTCCTTTTCTTTTTCTTTTTCCCCCTTTTTCTTCTCCTTTTCTTCTTTTTCTCTTTTCTCTCTTTTTCTTTCTTTGGGCCGCCGCCGGCCTGCCTCTCCTCCCCACCCCTACGCTTGGGCCACATGCCCACTCTCTTCTCCCCTCCTTCTCCTGCGTGAGTCGGCCAACTCCCTTTCCTTTCTTTTATTTCTTCCTCGACCAGGTCGGCCTGCTGCTTTCTTTTCTCGACTGCCCGTCGTATGCCCAACACCCTAGCCCCCGACCCTTCTTTCTTCTTCCCTTCTTCTTCTTCCTCTTTCCTCGGCGATAATCTCGACCATCCTCCACCATTTTTTCCGCCCAACCTGCAGCTCCCTCTCCCCTGTTGACCTCCCCTGTCTCCCTCCCTCTCCCTCTCATCATTTTCCTGCCATACCGGCCCCACCATTCTCCTTCCCCACTCCTTGCCATTGCCATTCCCTTCTCCCTCTCCCTGCCATGGCCATCCCCCTACCACCTACCGCCACCCTCGAGCCTACCTGTCCCCTCCTCTCTCTCCTTCTTCTTTTTCTTCTTCCCTTCCTGTCCCATTCGGCCATTTTTTCTTGAAGCCTCACATGCCTCTACCCTCCTTTTTCCCTTTCTTCTCCTCTCTTCTCTCCCTATTTTTGTTTCACAGCCATCCCTCTACTGCTTCTGCCTCCTCAACCACCACTTGCACCACCTCTTTCCACCCTCTACCTCACCCCTGATCGATCACAGCCCCCTCAAGCCACCCCGCAACCCCCATTCTTCCTCCTCTCCTCCTTTTCTCTTCTATCCCTCCCTTCTCGGCAGCCACCCTTCACCGCCGTATTCCGTCGCCAACTCAGCCACCACATTACTCCCTACATCCCCCTCTACCACCCCATCCTCCTTTGGTCGAAACCGTCCCCCAAAAGCCTTCATTTTCCCTCCCATTTTCCTTCCTCACCAGCCTCCATCTCGACCTCCCTCCTATGCCGCCATCTTCGTAGCCTCGTTGCTGCCGTCTTCACAACCCTTAGCCACCTACAACCCATCCCCAACCACCACCTACATCCCCTCTACACTTCTGCACCATTCCCTTGCCCCAAATCCTTCCCCATCATGTATTTTTCTTAGCCCCAAACCTCTAACCCAAAAATGCCCATTCTTCCCTCTTTTCACCACCTTCGAGCCCCTCCTCCCCAAGTCTCAGCATTTCTTGATTTAGTTGTTTAATGATTTTTAAGGTATAATAATATTTTAGTTTAATTATTTGATTAATTAAGTGTTATAAAGCCTTATAATTTGGTTTATATCTTTTCTAATGTAATAAGCCTTGATATTATTTTTAGGTATTGGTTTTAATAATCAAATTTTGGATCTTTAACCGGGATACCGGTAAGGTTCGTTTTTGGCGAGAATCGAGGTAATCGTTAAATCCCACTTAAACGCGTGGATTAATGTATGTAAGCACATTAGGATTTTTGATATATTATTATGCTTGATTTATGTTGTTTAATATGATATATGTGGTTCTTGTGTTGATTGATGAAAAGGAAGTATGATAGATTATTACTATGTATGGAAATATTATTTAGGATAAGAGTTTGGTTGTTAATGAAAATGTTATGTATTAACCATGTTATATTATGATATTGTGATTCATAATGCATGATTAATATTTTGGAAGCCTTAGCGGATTTTAGTAAGGTATCTTGTACAAGAATATGGCCTAATATATATATATATATGGGTGCTAATAATGTTATATTAATTATAAGAGTGGTGGATGAGGAATAAATATTAATATTTTATGTAGTAATAATAATAATTTAATATAAGTGGTGTACTAAGGGTAAAAAGGGTATTATGGTAATTTTGGAGGCAAGGGTAAAATAGTAAATTTGTTAATAAAAAGATAAAATGGTAATTTTGGAAGTAAGGGATAAATTGGTCATTTTGAAACTAAGGGGGGAAATGGTAATTTTGTGAATAAAGGGTAAAATAGTAATTTTGTGATTAAAAGGGAAAATTAGTAATTTTGTAATAAAAGGGAAAATTGGTAATTTTGTAACAAAAGGGTAAATTGGTAATTTTATAATAAAAGGATAAATTGGTAATTTTATAATAAAAGGGCAAATTGGTAATTTTGTAATAAAAGGGCAATTTGGTAATTTTGTAATAAAAGGGCAATTTGGTAATTTTGTAACAAAAGGGCAAATTGGTAATTTTATAAATAAAGGGGGGAAAGTGAAAATTGGAAAGGAGTAACTTGGTAATTATGATAACTAAGGAGGATAAAATAATAATTTAAATAACTAAAGGGTAATTTGATAATTTAATAATGGAGAAGGGTAAAATGGTAAATATGATAAATGTGAAGGGCAATTTGGTAATTAGGATAATGAACGGGGGTAATTTGGTAATTTGACCAACTAATGGGTGATTTGTTAATTATAATAAAGGAAATTAGTAAATTCATAATCTAACCAACTAAATGGGAAATATATTAAGTGTATCGATTACGAAGGGTGATTAGTGGCCTAACAAGTGTGAGAAATAGCTCGGTAACCTAAATCGAGTAAGGGTGTAGCTAAGATTGAATGTGTGCTATATGTCCTACATGACTTGGATGACCTATATAATTTTTATGTCGAGATCTACATGTTATTATTTTAATTGTTTCACGTATGGCATGGCTTGGAACAAAGGTGTGTTCATGTGCCCCTTTTGGTATGTGTTGATATGGATATGGTGTATTTTATGATGTGATGTGGTGTGGCCCTTAGGGACATGCATGCTAGGGTAATTAATGTGGTAATTAGAGATGGAGGCATGAAAAAGAGTAATGAGAGAGAAAGATAACCAAGGGGAAGTAAGTTGGATAATGTGACTATGGGAGGAACTAGGGTTTGTATAGGATGGTTAGAGTCCGCGTGGGGGGCAAACTTTACATATGGAAAGTTGCCTCGGGACGTGCGGAAGGTAACAGAAGTGATGTTTGGGTGTCTGGGGGCTTCGGGCGAAAAATAGTATGTGGGACAGTATAAGGGTGCATAGGAGACTAATCTAGGGTTGGGAGGAAACCCTAATGTGAGAAGGTGGAAAAGAAAAAGAAAATAATAAAAATAAATGAGAATGAGTGGGGTAGAAAGTGAGGGTAGATCTAAGGGTCATGACGTGTAGGGTGTTAAATAGTTTGGGGATGTGTAAGGTAGAGAAGGATGGGCCATATAGGCCCATATTAGGGTTTTTGGTGAAACCCTATGTATGGATTCACTAGTGTATCATGTGTTATATTACGGACCCGTTTTTAAGTGTGTATTTAAAGGGTTACTCAGTACCGTAGTACTGAAGGGTTCCATTTGTGGGGCCCCTACCTATTTAATGGGCAGAATCTCCTTGTAGGTCGTTTTCGATATTATTCAAGTGGGCATCAGGAAAGAGTGTAAGGATCTATCCAGAACTGTTAGGGTTTTACTTTGTCTCCTTGAATTTCTCAATTTTAATGTATACGTTGTTTTGTAACCACCATTTGGTGGATTATATTCTTATACAATGTTTACTTGCGCTACTCTGATTTGAATATGTTTGAATTTCTCGTAAATTGTGTTTTACTCTCCTAGCCTTAGCACTTGGTACTGGAACAGTAATAGTGAACCGGTCTGGTACTAAGTGTGGCGGTAATATTCCCAAAGTTCACGGTTTATTAATTTGCTTCAACTAATTTTCTTTTAATTAACGAAATTTTTTATGTAGTGAATTTTGGGGGTGTTACATGTGAGCTTTCGGTAGAGTGTTCCATAGAAAATCCTTTTAGTTACTCCCTCATGTAACCATGCTTTGATACCACCTATCACACACCGACTTCTTTTTAAATCAAATAAATGATGCACTTAGCTTTTTTTCATTCCTTTGTAGACTAAGTTAGCTTTTCACCTTAAGTGAACTCACTCTTGAGCAAGGGTGTCTTGCTTGACACGAAACCTTAACACTCACAAAAGAATACACAAGAGAGTTTGAGAGAATGGGAGATTTTATTGAGAGAACTCTTGAAATGCTTCGAACTTGTGGATAAATGGCAAATGAGATCCATCACCCCTATTTATTTATTGGTGAGGACTCAACCCCTTACGCAACTAGGAAAATTCTAGAGTGGCTAGGACATTATCCCTCTAGAATGATAAATTGGAACATATAAGACCAATCTAGAATGTTCTAGACAAATATGTACAAAAGACGAGAGCTCTAGAGCAATCCCTTCTAGACCCATCTATACAAGTATAGAAACTTTCTATATCTTATGCATATCTCTACACTAGTCTAGAATATTTTAGAACAATTTGAAAAAAATAAGGGGTGCTCAAAATGAATCGTGACAACAAGCCCAATATTTGAGGAATAATTAGTTACCCTGATACATTTTCTTGAGAAAGCAAAATGTCAAATAAAAAAAACTATTTTTATATATAATTGTGGCAATAGAAAACACATGGTCCTCATTACCTAGAAAAGAGCACCTAACTAACACATGTCGACTGAGGCTTATCTACAAATTCACCCTTTCAGCTTCCACAATGTTATTTGTATTTCAAAATCTCTTAACCCATCAATAACTACTTTTGTATCAGTCATCTCTCCTCGTAGGATAACAAGGCTGACACACTCTACAATCCAACTCCAATCAACCCTCCAATTTACTCTAATGCACATTGCAGTCTAGTTTAACTTGTAAAAGATCATACCAACTCCCTAAAATGTATGGCTTAGGTCAACTCTCCAAATGTAATGTGATTGTACTTTGTTTTTTTTTTTTGTAATGTTCTCCTTTTCCTTATAGGAGTAGTTGATGCAGTGGGTAGGGATGACAATTTTTTTCGTGGGTTTGAGGCTCCGTCAGAGATTTTCCGTTTAGGTTCAGGGAGAGAATTTAGAGATCAGGTTTGGGTTTAGGAATTCTTAACGGAAATTTTTTTGGGTACGAGTTTGGGTCCTCATCCCTCAACCCACCTCGAATATTTTTTTATATAATTATATATATATATATATATATATATATATATATATATATATATATATATATATATATATAATATAATTTTTTATTGTTATAAATTAAAAGTATAATAAAAAAAAGCTTGAGGATCGGGGATTGGATATAATGTCAAATTTTGGGAATCAGATCGGATTTTAAAGTTGGGGAATAAATCGGGGATGGAAAATAGATTAGGAATTAAGTCGGGGAACCTCCGATGACAAAAAATTGGAAATCGAATCGGGTTTGGAGATTATTTTTCTTATCGGGTTCGGGGATGGGGATGAAATCCTCGTCCTTGATCCGCCCTATTACCATCCCTAGCAGTGAGTCATATTTTGAAAGAAATAATAATATGGATATTATCTAATCACACTACTGCGCCTCCAAAAGCCGATCTAAGTGAGGGGAATCAACCAAAGAGAAGCTCCAAGTCGGTGCCCCCATGTCTCAAAGCAAGCCAATCCTAATGTTAGTCCAACCCTACGCTACCAAGCTAAACAACTTCATGAGTGGGCCTTACGCTAGATCCCCCACAATGTATTCCTCTCGTTCCCTTATTCCATCTATCCATCTCTATAAATAAGAGGTCTTGTAGCCATTTATGACATTTTGAAATGAATATATGCACATTCTCATTTCACTCTCTCCTTTCTCTACTTTTTCCCTCAAAATCCTTACCCAACAAGCATCTTAGTTAGTAATCTTTATACAAGTTGGATTTTATTTCATTAGGTGAAAAATTGTTACTCTATTCGTATAAACAAAATAATTACTATAACAATTTGCACACTTTAAGAAAGTAATGCAAATAGTTTTAAAATTACATTTTACACATTTTATTAACAAAAATACAAAGCATATAGTACATATATAATTTAAACAAATATATATAAAAAAAAGTAGGCTATAACTTTTTTGAAATGAATTTTTTATACAAAAATTTATTAATAGAATAACTTTTGTTATACTAATGTAGTAAATTCTTGGCTAGATTGTTGTAAAAAAAAACTCAAATTATTTCCTTATGTTGTTAGCCTACCGCATTTATTTTCTTTTTAATTGATTGCATGTCTAATTTGCCATGATGGACATTTCTTATGACATGTTGAATTTTTTTAACACAGAACTAGGTACCCGCTGCAAGGTATGCTCAGTTATATAATACAAGAATTGACAGAATTAGTAATTACTCACAATAATAATAGAGCACCACCATGAGACTTCTATATTTACCCCATGAATAGGTTGTTAGGTAAAGGTGAATAGAAATTTCAAAATTAAGGGGCAAAAAATAGGCATAAATAATTAGAAATTAATTTATGCAACAATAATAAATTTAGAAATAACTTAGCAGTAAAGTTTGAATATATTTCGTACACTGGATTAGCACTGGAAACAAAGGTAATAAACCATGGAAAATTTTCAGCCAGCCCCCATCACATTGACAAAATGATGGGAATATGAACTCCCACTCCCACTAAACAAACCCTAGAATTTGTTAAACTCGTCCTTCAATTCTCACCCCACTCTGCTATTTCTTGTAAACGATTAACTCAAAGATGATTAAGTGTAGCAAACTAAAATAGGTTGATTTGTAGACAAGGGGCCATTTGGATGTGGTCTCCAAAGCAAGTAGTCATGTAATCTAATTTATGCTGAATCAATTCAATGTTATGAAAATGAGTAGCTTTTAAGAGTGAAATAACAACACATAAGTTCCTTGTTCCATTTTACAGGTTTATTAAGTATCACTAAATAAACTTTGTGAATATAACATCTAGGATGAGGAAGACCTTATATCCCATATCCAGGTAAGCTATACATCTATGGTCCTTCCTAGATATTTATCTCGTCTTTCACACGCCCCAAGGACAGGGATAAAAGACCAACAGAATTTTTGGAGGGGCAAATTACTAAACCGGCGCACAACAGAATTTTTCTTCAATAACCAGCAACGCCCAACCACAAAACAAAAAGAAAGCATTCAGGAAGACTGTGACAAGCCAAAATAATTTGTAGAAAAATATAATGGAGATAGAAACGCATCTCTACCAGTTTTCAACCAAAAGAATACAAAACACTATGCTGTTGTACATTCAAAACAAACAAGAACAACTCAAGACCGTCATGATATTGACCAAATGGCAAACAGCTACAGCCACTGACACTGAAGAATCTGCACACAGGCACCACTCATTACATGTAACGCACAGACAAACAGATCATTTCCTATACTCAAAGGCTCACACCAATACCCGTTGATGTCGTTACTACAAAAAATCCAGGTCAAACAAGCATCTTATTTTCCTTCGAAGTATTACCAACTCTAACTCTCAGATGTCGTTATCATCAACAAAAGAAACCGAATCCCCAAATGTTATGTATGGGTCGTAAACAATTAAAGCGGGTTTAAGGATTCTGACGAAAAACTAGGAAATTCATTTTAAAATAAGTATCGAAAGATGTTACCAAGTGATGTGTACTAAAAACTTTGGACATTTAAAATATTAATTTATTTGTTTGAAAATACTTTTGAAACTTTACAAAATATTACAGGACGCATTAGATTAGAGGTAAGATGGTTGCCAAACTATGCGAGGATGCTCAAGGCATTAGGATTCAATCAAAAACTAGGGAAAGCAGAGTGAGCATATAGTAAAAGTTCTTATGACCAAAAAACAATCGATGGCGTTTGTTCTTTATTGCACCAGGGAATCTCTACCTTATTAAAGTGAAAAAATGCTGAGCAAATATCAATCCTCATACTTTCAACCTAAGCCTGGCAGCCATCGACCTAAGCCTAAAAACATCACCACTTTCTACTGCAAAATGTCAAGTCAACAATGGCTGAAAACAGCACAAATTTACTACAAGCAAACAGCCTAGGAATGGCGATGGGAAACCTTTTTAAAACTGATGCCAAAGTCCTACACTTCAATGCAGAGACCGGCTACATGAATTCGAATCCAATCATAGAGCAAGAGACTGGCATTTTTCAACAGCATAAAAGTAATGCAAACCTACAGGAACAGCGCAATATTCAATAAAACAGACATCTCCGCACAAGGCTCGAAAATACCATATCATCATACGGTCCCATGATAGCAGTACTCGGTTGATCCGAAACAACAACATCAAGACTCATTACAACTAAACAGTAAACTTTTATAAATTATAACAAAAAATTCAGAAACGCGGCCTAAAAGTGAAAACAAATTAAGCAGTAAGAACAACAGCGCCGCCATTCTCCTTAATTTTCTTCTCGGCGATCTTACTAATCAACTTCGCTTTAACCACAACAGGCTGGTTAGGCAATACACCTTTTCCCAACACCTTAAAATACCCAAACTGAGAAACATCAATCATGGGCACATTATCTTTAGTCGCCTTAGACTTGACATCTTCAGGAACCATAGACCATAACTTATCAATATTGACAGTTGGGCAGAAAAATTTGTTTCGGAGTTTGTGGAAATAACGCATACCGACTTTCCCGAAGTACCCAGGATGGTATTTGTCGAAGAGAATACGGTGGTGGTGCAGACCTCCGGCATTACCACGACCTCCAGGATGCTTTCTGTGTTTGCCGATACGACCATGTCCGGCTGATACGTGACCCCTCTTCTTTCTGTTCTTCTTGAATCTGGTCGTCATTTTTGGTGCTGGCGGCCGGGATCGAGGATCAGGCTTTTAGTTAAGGAAGAGTAGGGTTCTATGGGATTTATAGACGGCGGTGAAGCGTATTGAGTTAAGTGTTGAATTTAAGGCCCAAACCTTGATAATTTTTGGTGGGTGAGTGTTTTGGGCGGACCCTTTTTTGTGGGGTTATTGCAATTTGGGCTGCAATGCCAGAAGAATAGTTGGTCTTTTATTCTAGTTTTGTGACGGGCACGGACTCACACTAATTCCCATTTTTCACAACATTTGGCAGTTGTTTTTTTTAAGGGGAAGGGAAAATAAGAGATGTCAAACGAAAATATATATTTTTTGTGTATAAACACCCCATTTCATGAACTTAGCATCCCTTGACGCCGAAAATTCAATCTTTTTGCCCTTATCATTTCTCAGTCTTCTTTCTTGGTCCTTCTAATTCTTTGACCTTTGTCTATGTGTCTTCCTATCTTTTCTCTTCATCAATTCAACAACACTTTATAATTTAAGCAGCAAGAATCAAACAAATCAAGTATATAAGTAGTTATTTCATTACATTTTAGTTATTTTCTATACTTTTTTCTTTATTCCATGCTAGAAATTAGGAAGAAAAATAATGGAAATATTATCATTGGTTGCTCCCTTGGCACAACAAATAGTCAATTATAAACTAGGTAGGTTAATGTTGTGAGTGGCATTGGAATAGAAGAATCTATGTGTGATGCACTCGCAACATCTTAAAATTTACTAAAAAAATTTATTTTAGAAAAACTAACACAAAAAAATTGAATGTTATTAACATACTCAACATGAGTTTGGCTGACTATATCATTCTCATATCAAATATAATGTGAAAAATTTACATCTTTACATAAGATAAGTAGGAGAATGAGAGGAATTTTCATAAATCTAATGTAAGAGTTTGGAAATAAAACTTTGAGTACAATACAAGTAAAATATAATAAAAAGGGATCTAATAGAATTAAGAGTTCATAAGGTATCCGGACAAAAGTGTTAGCTACAGAATAACATATATTCTAAATTTGCACCCAAATAGATAAATTACCCCTCCAAAGGAAGCGTGTCATACTTAGCAAAATTATCAAAGTAGTCTCTTGAGATCTACACATTATCACCTAAGTTGTATGCTCATGGGAATAAGCAACACCCATAAAAATAAATAATCAATACTTACGTATTGAGTAAGGTAACAATATACATCATGAGAAAAGGGGCATATATATCATATAAGGACACTTGAAATACCTATACCTACACATTACTCATGACATTAGATGGTTAAAGAGAGGAATCAAAAAGAGGATCATGATAAATGATTATATATTCCAATTACTTAGTCTCTTGAGTTTAGGGACCACACTATTTATAACCAATGGAATGGTATCAACAATAAAATAATCTCAATACATAATGCTTTTGGCCACTATTATCATTTGGTAAAATGGAGTGATACAACCCATATCATTATTCTTATTCGTTGTAATGGACTGGTATAATCGATCTTAACTTAAAAATCTTTTATTTAAATATTAATGTTTTATTAAACTAGTTGGTTATCTTATTAATCACAACCTAGTTTACCAAGTGATATAGCACCCATATGATGAAGTTTATAGGTCCTAGGTATAACCTTCAGGATTGATCCACCAACGGCAACAAGTCGAGTATGATCCGATGTTTGGAGCAATCCGATTGGCTAGTCAACCAAAAGCAAATGAGCATACAATAGAACCTTGATGTTTCTCCTTATAGTATGATACTACCTCTCTCTTAGTTGATTCAAGTGATTAGTTTTCATGTGTTTGCATGCTCTCATGGCATCCTCATATTAGTAGGGTTTTCCATTTTTAAGGGAGTAGTTGCTCCATTGGGTGACTTGTGGTTTGTTGTGAGCATTCTAAGAATTGTGACATGGACTTTAGGGATGAAGTTCAATTTTAAGGAGCTACTGATATAACATCTTGTTATTTTTTAACCCTTATTTTCAATAATTTAGCATTTTATTTGAAATCTAATACTTAAATCTTAGCTTAATTGTTTTATTCCTTTGATCCACAAATTTAGATAAAATCTTAAATAAATTTATCCTAATTATTTTTTCCCTATTTTTAAACCCACCCTAAATCGATTAACCTAAACCCTAGATATGTTAATTTTATCCTAATCTTAAATCTAAACCTAATTATAATCCTAATTGTATACTTATTTTCTTTCTTTCACCCTTTCCCTTTTTCCTTTTCTTCTCCTTCTCCCTCATCTGAGTGCACCTCCTAGCTCTTCTTTCCCCTTTAAGCCAAACACCACTTGTGCCCCCTTGTGCTTGCACCTCTTTCCCAATTTCCTTCTATTATTGCCATCATGTGACTTTACCACCCTATAGCCCCAACCTTTCTTAGCTTGTACGCCCTTCCCCTACACCAAGCCAACCATGTCGATCCCTACCTGTCTAAGCACGTCTCACCTCTCTAGCCATTCAATCCATCTCCCTCAACCCTCACCTCTAGCCTGCATGCACCCCTTGATACATATACCTATGTACTCTTCTCTTTCCTTTAGCCCTGATCGATTTCCCCCAGCAAAGCCATCCTGAATCCCTACTTCTTGATACTTTTTTCCTCCTTCTTCCATTCCCTTCATTGCATGATATCCCATCACCCAACCATCACCATTGTTGATCCCTGCCTATACTAGTATACCCCAGCCCGTGACTCACTCCCTACCCATGCCCTTCATCACATGACACCACTAGCCAACCATCTCTGCCTCCTTCATTGTCATCACATCTCCACTTTTCCCATCACATCTTCCCTACACAACCAAGCCACTAGCAATTGCCACCACCGAACACCATTCCTACTTACCTCCACTTGCTTGACCTTCCTTCTACTATCATTTTCTCCTTTGGCTAGACCACACTTGCCTCTTTTCTCTTTATTGTATTGCGCTTTCCTTTGTGCATCACTCATGCTGCTAACCCCACATGCAGCATGAGTTTGTTGTGTTTGGTTTTTTAGCCAACTTTTGGTACTAATAATAAGGTATTTTGGTAAAGTTACTTAATAAATAATTTAATAAAAAATATTATTTTATGGATTAAATATTAATTTATTTAATGTTATATTATTTTTAGGTACAAGAGGTTGATTAGTGGAGCCTAATAATTTTTAGAATGTTGCATAAAATTTGTATTTTTGTTGAAAATCAGATAATTCTTAAAGCCTACTAAAATGGTCAGATATTGCATGATGGAACGTTAAGGTTTTGATGTATAAATTATGTTAAGCATGTTCGTTATATAATAATCCTATACTTCACTATAATGTGAGATATCATATTATAACACATAAGGGTTTTGTTGTATACATTTTATTAAGCATGTTTGTCACGCTATAATTATTTGTCTAATAATTTTAGTATAGAAATTCCATAAAATGAAGGATGTTGACTTATGTAAAATATTATGTGTACGAAATCATGATAAAATGGGTTAATGCTAAAAATAAATTATGTATGTCATGTTTGTCCAATATGATATATTGGGCATACTTAGGTGTATTTTTTGAATTATTCTTATTCTTGTGTATATTAGGGGTAATTTGGTCTTTTTAAGCATATCGTATTTATTCTAATAAGAATACATAATATGTCTTATTTATTATTGAGTATGGATTTATGTGATTTTGGATGAATTAGATAAACATGTTAGGGTTTTATGTGATATATTATATTTTCTTTTCCTTTTTCTTTTTTCCACCTTCTCACATTAGGATTTCCTCCTAAACCCTAGCCTCATCTCCTACGCACCCTTATACAGTCTCACGTACTATTTTTTTGCCCGAAGCCTCCAGACACCTGAACAACACTTCTATTACCTTCCCCAGGCCTTGAGGCAACTTTCCATACGTAAAGTTTGCCCCCATGTGGACTCTAACCATCCCATACAAACCTTCGATTCTCCCACTCAGGGATTTTATTTAAGTCCCCTTTTACTCGTCTATTCATGGATCATGGATTATTTAGGTCATCCTTACCTACGTTAGCCAACTTACTTCTCCTTGGTTCTCTTATTTTCCCATTTTCCTTTTTCATGCCTCCAACCCACATCACCACATCAAATACCCTAGCATGCATGTCCTAAGGCCACATCATAACTTGCAGCATATCCATATTAGCACATAACAAAAGAGAGCACATGAGCATACCTTTGTTCCATGTCGTGCTACACATAAAACAGTTAAGATAATAGCATATAAAACACAACATATAATTATACAAGACATCCAAGGCAAGTAAGACACATAGCACACATGTGACCATAGCTACACCCTTGGTTTAGATTACCAAGATATCTCCCACACTTATTAGGCTACTAATCACCCTTCGTAATTGTTACACTTAATATATTTCCCATCTAGTTGGTTAGATTACCAATTTGCCCATTTCCTTTATTATAATTAACAAATTACCCTTTAGTTGGTCAAATTACTAGATTACCCCTATTCATTATCCTAATTATCAAATTACCCCTTTAGTTGGTTAAATTACCAAATTGCCCTTCACATTTATCATATTTACCATTTTACCCTTCTCTATTATTAAATTATCATTCTACCCTTCTCAATTATTAAAATTGCCAAGTTACTCATTTCCGATTTCCACTTTAGCCCTTTTATTTACAAAATTACCATTTTGCTCCTTTTATTATAAAATTACCATTTTGCCCTTTAATTACAAAATTACCATTTTGCCCTTTTATTATAAAATTACCATTTTGCCTTTAATCATAAATTACTATTTTACCCTTTAATTACAAAATTATCATTTTACCTTTTATTCACAGAATTACCATTCGGCCCATTTACTTTCAAATTACCATTTTATCCTTTACTACCCAAATTACCATTTTATCCTTTTTACTTATAAATTACCATTTTACCCCTTTTCTTCCAAAATTACCAATTTACCCTTTTTGACTTTCAAATTTCCAATTTTTCCCCTTTACATCTAAAATTACCAATTTACCCCTTACTTCCAAAAATTACCATTTTACCCCTTAATGCCAAAATTACCGTTTTACCCTTTTCACTTACAAGTTACCATTTTGCCCCTTATTACTCCACTTATATTAAATTATCATCTTGACATGACATATTAATATTAACACCTCACCCACAACTATTATATTTAATATAATACTTATTAGCACCCATATATATATATATATATTAGGCCATATTCTTGTACAAGATATATTACTAAAATACCCCTAAGGCTCACAAAATATTAACCATGCATTAAAGATCACAATAGCATCATACAACATGGATAATACTTAACCCTTTCATTTATAACCAACTCCTACCCTAAACAATATTTCCACACATAGCATATAATCTATCATGCTTCCTTTTTATCAATCAACACAAGAAACCACATATATTATATATCAAGCATAGTAATGTATTAAAAATCCTAATGTGCTAACATAAGTTAATCCATGCGTTTAAGTGGGATTTAACGGTTACCATGATTCCCACAAAAATGAGCCTCATGCTTATGTATCACATTGTCCTCAATGTGAAATAAGAAGCACAAAAGAAAAGAGGGAGAAAAAAAATCCATAAGGAAACAAAGAGCAAACAAACCAAGCAAACCAAAATAAGAAAAATAAATAAATGAAATAGAATAAAAAAAATTAAGTTGTCTCTCAAGAAGCGCTTGTTTATAGTCATTAGATTAACTTTCTCGCTTCACTTAGGATCATCCAGAAGAATGGTGGTTTTGAGGGCTGCAACCTCACCACCTTCATGCACCTTCAACCTTTGCCCATTCACTTTGAATGGTTCTTTATCGACGCTAGAGATTTCAACTGCTCCGGATGGAAAACCTGATTATGAATGGTCCTGACCATCGGGATCTAAGCTTTCTAGGGAACAATCGCAAACGAGAATTAAATAGAAGAACTTGTTGCCCCACTTCAAGTTCTCGTTTGGTGATGTGTTGATCATGAATCCTTTTCGTGCGCTCCTTGTATAGCCTAGAACTCTCATATGCCTTAAGCCGGAATTCATTGAGTTCATTCAATTGAAGGAGCCTCTTCTCACCTGCAGCTTGCATATCAAAGTTAAGGAGATGGGTAGCCCAAAATGATTTATACTCAAGTTCTACAGGACGATGACAAGATTTTCCGAAAACAAGATTATAAGGGCACATTCCAATGGAAGTTTTAAAAGCTGTTTGGTAAGCCCATAGAGCATCGTCAAGTTTCAAGGACCAATCCTTTCTAGAAGAGTTAACCGTTTTCTCAAGAATTCTCTTAAGCTCACGGTTTGATACCTCCACTTGACCGCTCCATACTTACACAAAAGAGCATTGAATGCTCTATTGCAAAATTGAGAGCCCCCATCACTAATGATAGTCTTAGGTGTCCCAAACCTTGAAAAGATATTCTTTTTCAAAAATTTGGTGACGACTTTTGCATCATTTCGGGGAGTGACTATAGCCTCTACCCACTTAGATACATAATCAACTGCCACAAGAAGATATCATTTAGCATAGACTTAGGAAATGGTCCCATAAAATCGATTCCCCAAACATCGAATAACTCCACTACAAGAATGTTTGTGAGGGGCATCTCTTGTTTTCTAGAAATATTTTCCATTCGTTGACACCTACCATAAGTCTTAGCAAAGGAGTATGTATCATAAAATAAGGTAGGCCAATAAAATCCACATTGCAAGACTTTTGCAACCGTTTTGGTGGGGCCAAAATGGCCACCACACTCTTTACTATGACAATGAGATAGTATAGAATGCATTTCATGCTTAGGGATGCATCTTCTAATGACATGATCAGCACATCCTATAGAGGTAGGGATCATCCCAAAAGTAATACCTCAGATCATGTAAGAACTTCTTCCTTTGATGAAAGGAAAGATCATTGGGTAAGATTCTACTTACAAGATAGTTTGCAATATCAGTGTACCAAGGATGATTTGTAACAGCGTAGAGTGTCTCATCGGGAAAAGCATCTCGAATACGTGTAGGTTCCTAATTGATCTCGTAGGTAGAGGGTAAACGAGAAAGATGATCAGCTACTTGATTCTCACTACCCTTCCTATCCCTGATTTCCAAGTCAAACTCTTGCAATAATAAAATCCACCGAATGATTATGGGCTTTGCATCTTGCTTAACAAAAAGATATTTCAAGGCGACATGGTCAGTATAGACAATGACCTTGTTAAGCAATAGATAAGAACGGAACTTGTCAAAGGAGAAAACTACAGCTAGCAATTCTTTTTCAATTGTTGCATAATTCATTTGTGCTGAATTCAAAGTCTTGCTAGCATAATAGATAGTATGAAAAATTTTGTCCTTACGCTGCCCCAAGATTGCTCCTATAGCAACATCACTAGCATCACACATAATCTCACAAGGTAAATTCCAGTCAGGAGTAACAATAATCGAAGCATCCACAAGTTTTTCCTTTAAAGTGTTAAAGGCAACCAAACACGCATCAGAAAAGTGAAAGGGAACATCTTTAGCCAACACATCACAAAGAGGTTTTGAAATTTTTGAAAAATATTTAATGAAGCGTCTATAGAAACCTGCATGACCAAGGAAACTACGTATATCTTTAACACATGTAGGGGATGGCAATTTCTCAATGACTTCAATTTTGGCTTTGTCTACCTCTATCCCTTTACATGAAATCTTATGCCCTAAAACTATTCCTTCCTGGACCATTAAATGACACTTTTTCCAATTTAAAACCAAATTTGTATCCTCACAATGCTTAAGAAAAAGCTCAATATTATTTAAGCATGCATCAAATGACGACCCAAAGACCAAAAAATCATCCATAAAAATTTCCATAAATTTTTCAATCATATCATGAAACAAAGCCATCATACATCTTTGAAATGTGGATGGGGCATTACAAAGACCAAATGGCATCCATCTATATGCAAAGGTACCATAAGGATAAGTAAAGGTAGTCTTCTCTTAGTCCTCAGGGGAAATAGGTATTTGCATATAATCAGAATACCCATCAAGAAAGCAATAATAGTCATGCCCCACCAAGCGTTCAAGCATCTGGTCAATGAAGGAAAGGGGGAAGTGGTATTTTCTAGTGGCATCATTCAGCTTTCTAAAATCAATGCAGACACGCCAACCTATAACAGTTCTAGTAGGCACCAATTCGTTATTATCATTCTTGACTACTGTGATTCCCCCTTTCTTGGAAACCACTTGGACATGACTAACCCAAGAGATATCATAGATTGGATAGATCATACCCGCATTTAATAGTTTAATTACCTCCTTCTTCACCACCTCTTGCATTGTTGGGTTCAATCGCCTTTGAGGTTGGATCACTTTCTTGTGGTTGTCTTCCATGAGAATTTTGTGCATGCACATGGAAGGGCTAATCCCTCATGATCAACAATGGTCTATCCGAAGGCCTTCTTTCATTCCTTAAGCACTCTCATCAATTTTTCTTCCTGTAAATTAGTCATAAATGAAGAAATAATTATGGGAAGTGTATCATTATAACCAAGAAATGCATATTTCAAATGCTGAGGTAGTGGCTTGAGCTCTAGTGTGGGAGGTTTTTCAATAGATGACTTCAAATTTGGAATTTGGGCCCTCTCTAGCCCTGGTAAGGGGACCATAGTGTGATGGCCATATGGTGGATGTGCATTCTAGTACTGGACAACATCTTCTTCTTTCTCTTCATTCTCCCACTCTCTTTATTGAACCAAACACCTTTCTAGGGGATCCTGCACAACACTTGCTTGAAAATAATCATCGATTACATTATCTAAGATATCATTACAATAGCAAGTGTTATCATCTAAGGGATATTTCATGCTCTTAAATACATTAAAAGTGACTTCTTCTCCTTGGAAACGAAGAATGAGCTTACCCTCTTGGACATCTATAAGAGTATGTCCTGTTGCTAAGAAAGGCCTACCAAGAATTAGGGGGTTTTTGTGGTCTTCCTCCATATCTAGTACAACAAAGTCAATAGGGAAGATAAATTTGTCCACTTTAACTAGAACGTCTTCAATAATGCCCCTAGGATATTTGATAGATCGATCAGCCAACTGAAGGGACATATTGGTAGATTTTGGTTCCCCTAGACCTAAATGCTTGAAAATAGAGAAAGGCATCAAATTAATACTAGCACCAAGATTACACAATACCTTCTCAAATTTTAGATCCCCAATTACATATGGGATAGTGAAACTTCCTAGATCCTTAAGCGTATGAGGAAGTTTGTTCTACAAGATTGCAGAGCATTCCTTATTCAAACTTACTGTTTCAAACTCATCCAGTTTCCTCTTATGAGTGATTATGTCCTTTAAAAACTTTCCATAATTGGGAATCTATCTCACGATGTCAAGCAAAGGCAAGTTAATGTGCACTTTCTTAAGCATATCAAGAAATTTTGTAAATTGAGCATCTAACTTGCATTGTACAATCCTATCTGGAAATGGAGGAGGGGGAACATATGCCTTTACCTCTTGAGGTGAAGTGTGGATCGTCTCAGGTTGTGATTCAGGCACTTTCTCTTCAGGAGATTTGTCTTTATCTTCCTTGGGTTCTTAAGGGTATAGTTCAAGTAGTGGTTTCCCACTCCTCAAGGCTATTGCATTGATTTGCTCTTTCGGGTTGATCATTATATCACTAGGCAAAGTGTTAGGTGCTCTCACTGAAATGGCATTAGCAATATGTCTAATCTGTACCTCTAGGTTCTTGATGGATGCATCCTGATTTTTGAGGCGGGCATCTTGTTTCTGAAGATGAGCTTGAATTTGAGCGTCATGTTTTTGAAGGGTGCTCTCGGTGTGAGTGATGAACTTGGACATCATCTCTTCAAGGGAAGAAGATTGAGGTTGTTGGGGCTGTAAAGGAGCTGGAGGTGTTGGTTGTTGTTGTGTGAATCCCAGAGGCTTTGTAGGAACTTCATTTCTCCTACTGAAGTTTGGATGGTTTCTCCATCCAGGATTGTACACATTGGAGTAGGGATTGTTCGGTCTCCCATAACTATTGCCTATGTAGCTCACTTGATCATAAGGTTATTGGAAAGGATTCCCAACTTGACATTCTGTGCATAAATATGATCCACCACATAACTCACACATAGGTGCATTAGCTTGTACCTTCATACAAGAAGTACTACCAATTTTGTCAAATTTTTTAGCAAGCAAATCAATCTTAGCCTCTAATGCCGTGATGGAATCTAAAGAGTGAATTCTTGGAGTCCTTTGTATCGGGGCACGTTCAGAGTGCCATTGTTGGGAATTCAAGGCTAGATCCTCAATGAACTCATAAACCTACTATGGAGTCTTGTTCATAATGGTACCTCCTACCGCTGCATCTATCATATAACGGTTAGTAGCAGAGATACCATTATAAAAAGTTTGCATCTGAAGCCACATAGGCAGGCCGTGATGTGGACACTTCCTAAGCAAATCCTTAAACCTTTCTCATGCATCATAAAGTGATTCAAGGTCATTTTGCATAAAGGTGGTGATGTCATTCCGTATTTTTGTAGTTTTTGATGGTGGAAAATATCTAGAAAGGAAAGACTTCATCAAATCGTCCCAAGTAGTAATAGACCCTGGGGATAATGAGTGTAACCAACTCTTAGCCTTATCATGTAAAGAAAAAGGGAACAATCTAAGCCTAATTGCATCATTAGAAACACCATTTATCTTAAAAGTGTCACAGATTTCTACAAAGTTAGCAATGCAGGAGTGGGGATCTTCATTAAAGTTACCTCCTAATTGAACTGATGTTTGTAGCATTTGGATAATGGTGGGCTTGATCTCGAAATTATTAGCTTGTATGTCCGGTCTTCATATGATTGAGGTTGAGCCATCAAGGCTTGGTGTAGCATAGTCCCAAAGTAATATAGGAATGGGAGCTTGCTCTTGGATAGGAGCTTGTTCTTGGAGTAGGATGTGCCCTTGTGGTGGGATTTGTCCATCATGGGGTGGAGGATTGGTTTCCATATCAATGTTTGTGTTGTGCGACCTGCGTAAATGTGAGATGGTCCTCTCGATCTCGAGATCAAGTGGCAGTAGATCACCCCCACTAGCGCGGGTCATGCACTAATGCACCTGCACTAAATCAAACACTCCTACATCCAAGATTAGTCAACCACAACATAAATAATGTAAAAAGAAAAAAAAATGTCTATATCATAATAAATTCCTTGGGTCCTAATGTCACTCGCTATCAATCCCTGGCAATAGCGCCAAAAACTTGACACGTTCCTACCCGCAAGTGCACGGGGTCAGAGTAATAGTCAAGGTCAATCCCACAGGGATTAGTGAATGACCACTAGGACAATGATAGAAATTAGCTATATCAAGAATACGATATGATATGAAATAAAAAAATTGTAAGCTAAAATAAATAACTAAGCTAAAAAGAAAGGAAAATAGCACTCAAGTGACTCAAATAAATAGAAGAGCTAAGGTTCCGGTTCATCTCCCCGATCCTCACATGTAATCGAATATCACATCACAAAATAATTCAGCAATCATAATCAATCATGCCAACAAGTATAGAAAGTGTTGTGATTTCTCAAGCCATAACCACCCTATTATATACCTATGGCCCTAACTATCTCTAGCTTAGAGTCTAATAGAATGTAATGAATTAAAGTCCATAAATTTTCCTTATTTATTGTTGTAGAGGTCAAATCGATCGTCTCTCGACCTACAATTTAATCTCTCGTTGTGCTATTGGGTCTAATACTGGATTATCTCTCGATCTCACCGGTATTTCCCACATCGAAAATCAAAACCCGGCCGTGGTTCATAAATCCGTCAATCAATCAATAACACATCACATAGATTATGACTTGAATAAAAAAGGATGCAATAATTCAATACATTAGGATCGGGGAAAATTCCATTTCACCTTAGCACAAGATATAGCCCATTAAACTCATAGCAAGAATATTAAAAAACAAAAAGAGATTCCATAGATAGAGAAAATATCATTAGATAATACCCTTGATGTTCACAAATTCTTGCAAAAATTTAACTTCTTGAACCTCGGTCTCTAATTTACAAGAGAGATCTTGATGAATTAGGAAAGAGGATAGAGAAGAGAGAAAAGAGAGGGAGTGGAGGCTGCCTCGAGATATTAGAATGAGAGTTTTTATATTACCGCCTCGTGGATCCCTAGGGTATTGATAAAGATGGGCTTCCCGTGTGAGCTTTGACAATGATACATAATTTGACCATAACTTTTTCATCATAACTCCGATTAAGTTGATTTTAGATGAGTAGGAAAGCTATTAAAAATATCTACAACTTTGACGTTGAAAGATTCTCCAAGTTCAGACTTTTTCCTTGTCTAAATTCCACTTCTTTCAGGATCATATACTTTAAATATGCATTCTTGCTTTCATTTTATTCCAGAATTTACATTTTAGCTCTAAACCTCTTTCTGCTTTAACTTTTACTCCTCTTTTCTCCTTTTTTCCCCCTTTATTCTCCCTTTAAGCTTATTCTTTTTTCCATCCTTCATGATTTTTTCACTACAAAATAATTCACTTATACCAACAGGGCCTTATTTGTTGGCAAAAACCATTTTTTTGTTGGCAAAAGTTTTACCAATAGATATTTGTCTATGACAAAATTTTGGGTAAAAACTCTGTGCTTAAAATTTTTTCCCACAGATAAATATGATATGTTAGGAATAATTAATAATGCCCACAGATATTTATCTGTTGGTAAAACTTATACCCACAATTATATCTGTAGGTAAAAGTATTAACAACAAAACGATATCTGTGACTAAAACTATTGTCCACAAAATGATATCTGTGACTAAAAGAATTACCCACAAAACAATATTTGTAACTAAAATTATTATCCACAAAATAATATATACTACTAAAACTATTACCAAAAAATATATATATATTATCTATTTGTAAAACGATAATGATGTCCATAATACCTGTTGTTGTAATATTTACCTGTAATAATAACTTATCCTTATATACAATTAAGTACACCATACATAATCATCTGTGTTTAGTTTATTTGTCAAAGTGATAATATAGTCTTATAGGTACAATACTATAAATACAACTTGTAACATACGCTGACATCTTTATTAACACATCAAACACCATTATCTTCATTCTCATCCTCTTCAACATCTCCAACGCCTTCAACATTCTCTTTGATAATCATCAAGATGTATTCCCTAAGAAAATATGCAAGTAACTTAATTAGATTAATATAAATTCATACCCAAAAGCTAAATAAAGGAAGTTTTAAAATTTTCTCAAAAATAATAAGAGTCCATAATTAAGAGGGAGAGCAGGTGCGAGCAAAATCAAGTATTTGGAAGAAAACTTAAAGTGGCTCTCTAATCAGTATTATTCTAGAAAAGCATTCTCAATAGTTTTATAACTTTATCGCAAAATGGTAAAATAAAAAGGAAAACTAAAAATTAAATGGTATGTACATCTACAAAATTAATATTTGAGTGTTACTTTAGTCTTGGAAATATTAATTACAAAATAATATCTTCTAGGGTGAGCAGCAATGAATAGCTTAAAGCCTTACAATTTAAGCTTTTTGGTTTTTGACATGGTAGAGTCGATCTATTCAACAAGTTAATCTATTCAATAAGTTCAAATCTTCAGAGCTCCCATTTATACTATTCCAAGATGTGTGGTTTCTAAAACTTGTATAAGTAAGCACATGTCTTATGCTCAAACAAAGTATTCACGTACAAAAGAATATTGAAAGTATAAAATCATCAATTAAGCCAAACTCAACAACTTATACTTTTAGGTTTATTAGTTCAAATACATAGTCTAAGAAAGGCAGCATGTGACTACTTATCACCTAAAAAAAGAAACATCCTGAATAAATCCTCCCTTTAGGTGTACTCTAGTTAAACTTAAATATAATTGATATAATAGTTTGTCTAACAATTGCCTTAGGCACTTGTCAAGAATTTAATTTCTTTTCCTAAATGATGTAATTAGATAACTAATTGTACATACATGCACTAGTTGACATTATTAAATGTCAATGTTCTTTCTATTTTTAATGTTTTAACATAGCCACCTATTAGACTTTATATCATTCAATGAAAAAAAATAGAAGTAGGTCAAATGATATCACAATAATAATTAATCATAGTATACAGATCATTATGACCACAATGTTGGAATTACTTTAATAATGGAACCTCTATGGCCATTTAATCAATTAAATGAATATGATCATCCATGTGATCAATACACTCAAAGTTAATTAATAATTATTATTTTAATGATAGTAATGATAACAATAGTAATGGTAGCAATAAATAAAAACTATCAATTATGACACTAACATTAGTAAAAGAATAATAATAGCGCATTGAACTTTTTTCAAATCAAATCAATTCAACAAAAATGAGACGAAGAGAACATAACCATAGGAAGCATTGATGCGTAGAAAAAGTATGCAAAAGTATTGCCTATGAAGTAGCTTCTTTGATTACGAGCATTAACTAGTTTCCACATAAGTCTTTAATTGTCCGATAATGCATGAGCATATTGACAATTAATGGCTTTTATGTAGGTCCAAGTGAAAAGAGAGTCTAACATCTTATAAGCTCCACTGGACTTTCATCCTAAAACCACGCACTTATGACAAAGTCATCCTATTATTTTTTCATTTTTTTTCATATAGGATAAATTACATGTAGGTTTCAACTTCTTAACACTCCCACTCTCATGTGAGTCCCTCTTATGATTGGCAATTCATGAAAGGCCACAACCTCTTCATAGTGACTACATCAAGGTTGCTCGGAAATGGGTTTTAAAGATCAAGGCCACAACCTCTTTTAAACAAATCCGAACAATCAATTTTAGCAAAAAGAATCACAATGTTGACCAATTCTAGAAAATTACTTTCGAAACTAAGGTTCTAGGTCCAAAACATAATTTGGTCAATTCTTATTAATTTCTTCAAATTCAAAGTTTAGAAATGCAATTAGACATATTGTATAATCAATTTAAGAAAATAAGACAATAGTCAATCAAATATCAAAACCTCAAGAGTTTTAACCAAGATTTTTGATTTCTATCGATTCTGGACAAAATTTTCAAATTGACACTTTCAACCTGCAATTAAATACATTTCAAAGCATCTTACAAAATCAATTGGTAAAAATTGCTTAAAATCAGACGAAGCAGAGCTATACCGATAAATCCTGGTTATGAATCCAAATTTCATAAATCAACCATATACAACACAATCAACCCATCCAAATCAATCATCTAACAACCAATTTAGCTTATCATAAGCTAATTCACAAATCCGGATAAAACCCGCAAGAATTTTGATATAGGAATTCAATTTCGATTAATTTCACACAAAATATTTAAATTGATACTTCTAACATGAAATTAGATACATTTTAAAGCATAATGTAAATTCAATTTATCTAAAATAGCTTAATCGGATAAAACCGATAAATCCGGATACAGTCGGGTCACAAATCCAATTTTCACAAACCAACCATAACCAATACAATTAACTATCCCAAATCACTCATACAACACACATATATAGAATTAAACAACTAAATTATCTTATCATAAGCTAAATTATTTAAAATTAATCAAAATAGAAGTTAGGGTTTAAGTATTTATACCAAGCGAATTGCTGTGAAATTAGAGGGAGTGAGGGGTTCTGGAGCGTTGTCGGTGGTCAAGGAACACTCGCTGGTGACGAGCGACGCTAGAGGCGGACGGGCGGTGGCACCACGCGGTTGTCCTCGTGCGTTGCTACTCGACTGCTGCTCGCTGCTACTGCAATGGAAGAGGACGACGAGGAGCTAGAGCAGGTGTGGTGGTGTGCTCGAGTGGGGATGGCTGGTGTGGTGGTGCGACCTAGGTTGAAGGTGCAGAGCAGGAGGAGGCCGGGGTCGAGTGTCGGGGCACGCAGGGATGGGGGACAGGGCTCAGTAAAAATTAGAAATGTATAAGGGCGGGGTAGTAGGCGCGGGAGCTGAATTTGCTTTTTTTTTTTAAGTTTAAGGGATTGAGGGGTTTAAGTATTTTTTATTATATTTTTTTTTGGATTTTAGAGATTTGAAAAAAATATATTATAATATATATATATATATATATATACATGTGTGTGTGTGTGCATGAAACTTAAATATTTTTAGCGACTAATAAATTAATAACTAATGATCAAAATTATATTAGTCGCAATAGATATACCAATAATTACGACTTTTAATAGTGATCGTTAATAATATATCAATAACGATAAAAAAAATTAGTTGCTAAATTGGTCGTTAAGGCACCAGTTTATTATAGTGTAAAATAAATAAATTAAAATAAGGAAATATTTGTTACAAATAAATCGTTAAAATGATTTTACTACTTTAAAGAGATTTTATAATAAAAAAATAATTTATTTTTGCTAATGAAATATAACTCTGTAATAAATTCGTAATCACACAACGAAGTTATAATTGGAAACAAATTTAAAATATTAAAATAAAAATGCACAATGAAAATGGAAATATATTTTAAATAAAAATCATATAGCTTGTGGAAAAAGAAATAAAATATCAAAATAATAATTAAAAAATTGAAAAACATTTGTCCTCCTTATATACTAATACAAACAGATATATAAGAGGGTATTAGTTTTGTTGGTACAATGTTACTAATACCCACAGATATAAAAGTAGGCAAAAGATCTGTTAGCATAACATACTATTACCAATAGATAAAAAGTTTCTGTAGGGAAAACTTTCTTCATTACCAAAAAAAAATATCTGTTGGTATTAGTAACTTTTGCCAACAGAAAAAAAATCTGTGACTAAATTTCTGTTGGCACAAGTCATAAATTTTGTAGTGTTTTGTTTCTTGAGACCTTGCAAATTTTTACAACACAAAGGCAGTAATAAGAATAAAAAGGGAGAATTCTAACTAAAATTAGAGGTAAAAACTCTTATAAACCTTAGGAATAAGATGCAAAAGTCACACTTATCACCTCCGGCTGATGGCCCAAGGAAAGAAAAGGAGAAAGAAAGAAAAGAGAAAAAGGAGAAGGAAAAAGGGAAAAAAAGGAAAAAGAAAAGGGAAACTGGTATTAAATAAAATAATTTAATTCATAAAATAATTAAATAGAATATTTTTGGGTTATAATTTATTTAATAATTTAATTTAATAAAATTAAAATATAAGGGTTCAAAAAGGATAATTTTAGTAAAATAATGGTTTGAAAATTTATTTAAATAATAAGAGTGTGATAAAATAACAAAATATTTATTTTAATTTAATAAATACTTATACCCAATTTTATATACTCAAAATCCATAAAAAAATTAAATTAAATAGATTTAAAAGCTAATTTATCCCAAATAAAAGTCATTTATTAAATTATAGGCTTTTTAAATTTTGGGTAATTACATTTTCATCCTTTTCCCAATCCTTTTACTCCAGCATATTTTTCTCCTCACCCTTTCCCCCCCCCCCTTTTCAACCATACTTTGCCTCTGGCTATTATGTTCTACTCTTCCTTGCTAGCTCATCCCAATTTTCTCATCCTTGCCTATATAATCTCACCTTCATCCCTTATTTTTTTTAGTTTTGACCTATCAAAAACCAAAGCCTTTGTTTTGTGTAGTCATCCTTGCCCTCTCATGCTCCAATTCACGGCAATCCCCAACTTTCTACTTTGTTGTTCACTATTTTTCGTTAACACTATTTATGTAGAATCCCTATAACCTCTCACTACTTCCCTCTTAGTTCATGCATGATTCACATTGCACCCCATTAGTAGGATGAGAAACTCATGTTGCTTGTCTTCCATTATGTCCAACCTTTACGTATATTTCTCATTTGTTAAACCAAAACCTTAGTTAAGTGAACTTTTATCATTACCTCCTCTTTATTGTGTGACTAATGAATGTTCCACCCCCTTAGTTGCATGAGATGTTCATGCTGCCCCCTGCTCATGTGATCCTTGCACGTTGATCCTACCTTGGCTGCTACAGACTTCATTTTAAAATTTTTAATAAAAATGTATTATGTGATATTTAAGAATTTTTTTAAACTAAATTTGGCATTAGTATTGAGTTTATGATTTTTTTTGAAACTTCGTGGAAATTTTCAGGTACTAACAGAATATTAATTTTTTGATTATATAAGGTTATTCAAAATAATAATGATGATGATGATAAATTTTCCTTAGAATTTTCTTTATTGGAAACCAAACACAATAAATATTTTCCATGATTTTTTTTCCTGTAAAACTTTCCTACCAACCGAACATGGAAAAAAGTTGATTTCTTTCATTTTTTTCTTTATCTATATTTTCTTTTCTTTTTTCTTCACACAAAATTTTACCAACCAAACAGATCCTTAGAAACATCATGACACTTTTCTTGGGCTAATGTAATATTTTAAATTATATATATATATATATATATAATCACCTTTTCTTATAAATTTCCTTTTAGGAAAGCAAAAGTACTTTCTAAAAATTATATTTTCTATAAAAAAGAAGAAGCAAACAACCTAACAAGAGAAAAAAAGTTGATTCCTTTTATTTTCTTTCCTTCATTTATCTTTTCTTTCCTTTTCTACAAACCAAACACATAGTAAGTGATTTCAATTTTGATATTACTCATACCCAAATTCAAATAATCAATTACTATACATATAATTACACAATAATATTATAAGTTTGTATCTTAATTTATTACCATTTTTAAATTCGTCATGTACATAATAATAATAATCTTAATTTTGATATTCCTCGTGTGCCATTTTGATATTCCTACATTTTTCTTGAATAGTAAATCAACATTTTTACGGAAAAAGCTATTCATCTTATATTTTGTAATTAACCTTTTTTTAGTTAGTACATCGATTTTATATATTTATATATCTTCCACATTTCTAATTATGGTTATCCTGATCAATAATTATAAGTAAAATGTAACTTTAAAAATTCTTTTGGAATCCTCATCTTGATATGCTAATTAATTTCAATTTCAAAATTTCCCATTCCAAAATTAAAATAGTCAAATACTATGAATATAATGTAAATAAATTCAAGCCATTAACTTTGAATAAATTCAAACTATTAGTTAACTAACCTTAATAAACTAGTAACTTTATATAAATTTAAACTATTAGTAAATCAACCTTAAATACATTCAAACTATTAACCTTTGTAATTGCTATACAATAAATAATAATTTTCATATTAGAGTATATATTACTGTTACGGACATAGTAAATATAGGTTAAAATTCTATTAATACTATGGTGTGGTAGAGATAAAAATTGGTCGGTCAAATTTTTAGTTCTCCCTCCCAGTCAACATTCACTCCTTTCCCCGGAATCATTACTGACGTGGACCGATAATTTCGCTAACTAGTCTCTCTAAATTTTGAACTGTTTGAAATTTGAGACCTACAGAATCGCCCTCATCATCCTATATATATATGTGCGCTCCCGTTATCTTACATGCACATTCATCGTTCTCCAACTGTCGCAGTTCGCACACCCATTTCCCCTTTTATTCATTCAGTCCCAACTTTCGCAGGGTTCCAATCACTCAACCATGGGCAAGAAGAAAACGACCTGCCGCAATGATAATACTACTAGTAAATCAACCGACCACCAGAATCCGCAAGATGCATCGGAGAAGCTTTCGAATTTGAAGTCGCTCAACGCTATGCTCTTGAAAGAGACCGTCGAGAGGCGCCAAGAGGTGAAGTGCCTTCTTGAATCAAAGAAATCAATGGAGATGGAGTTGTCTAGACTTTTCTCCGATATTGAAGGCGTCAAGTCCCGGTTCGCACAGTTCATAGACGAAAACATGGGGTTTTGTCTTGAAAAGAATATCCTTTCTGCTTTCATCGAGTCTCAGGCTCAGGGCATCGCGGAAGAGCTCGATGCATTGAAGGTGGAAAAGAATGAGATTGAGGCAGAGAAAGGAGCGGTGATGGGAAGGAATGAGGGTCTGCTGCAGGAGAAAGCAGAGATCAAGAAGAAGTTGGAGGACACAGAGAGAGAAATGATGGAGGTTGTTCGGGAGAGAAATAAGATGGATTGGGAAATTGGGTCCCTGAAGAGATCCATTAATAAGCTCGAAGGTGAGATAAAGAAGGAGAAAGAAATAGTGGATCAACTTGCACGTGAAAGAGATGGGTTTAAACATGAGTTAAATGTTCGAATTGAGGAAACGAAAATGCTCGAGGTTAAGCTGACTGAAATGAAAATTAGAGAAACAAAGAGAGAGGGGGAGATAGAAGAGGCTGCTGGAGTGATCGAGGGGTTTAAAAAGCAGATTGAAGAAAGGGACAATGAGAAGACCTTGTTAAACAAGGAAAAATGGCAGCAGCTTACCAGAATCAGGGAGCTTGAGAAGGAGGTTGGGGCTGTGAAGGCTGGAGGCAAGACAAAAACAAACTTCTGGACATTGGTGATGTCCTCGGCCATTACAGCGGTTACTATAGGAGTGGTGTCTTTTATTTATGCTAATAATAATCCTAAAAGACGTTGATTAGTTGTCTTTTATTTATGCTAATTTTTTCTTTTGGATATAACTTATATAATCTATTGTAAATTTGATAGCCTTAATTTTACCGAATTACGATTATTTTCAATTTAAATATGGGTCGTTTAAAAAACATAAACCTACAATTATATCAATCTATCAGGAACCTGCAATACTCTCAGCAAATTTATTCTATTCGATGGGATGGGATGGGAGGACTGGGCTGGCTAAAGGGATGTGATTTGGCTGTTGGATCATCTCGTAAGCTAGCCACTAATCTAACCATCTGGAGAGTACTTTTTATTTAAAATATTAACAAAATATTTCAGTAGCGGTCTTATTTTCTATCGTGAACTGAGGGCCCAGCAGACGATGCCATCAAATCCTTGTGTACAGCATATTTGATGGCGTTCGTTGATGATGACAGCGTAGTTGTTCGCGATCGTATCTGCATTTCCATAGTATTTATTTATCTCAATTGGAGCGGAATATAAGTTATAATTTATGTTTTTAATACATGAATAAATTATTTTAGTAATTCTATTTAATTACTAGTTTTTACTTATACAATGCTCAAAATTTAACTTTATAAGTTATAATTTATGTTTTTAATACATGAATAAATAATTATTTATTAAGGAAATAAATTACTGATATATCAAAATAGAAAATAAAAAATTAATGGTTATACATTGATCAGTAAAAATAACAAATAAACATTTATAAATTATTTCAAAATTTCTTGAACATAATCAGTGTTGATTATTAAATATTTAACTACACTTTAAATTATAAAACAAATACTTATACATGCAAATAGAAAATAAAAATTGTTACATATTGGACGGTGAAAATAACAAATAAGCACTTATAAATTATAAGTTATTCAAAACTTTCTAGAATATATTCAACATTAATTATATATTAGTTAACTACACTTTATATTATCAATTATTTAAAACTTTATTGAATATATACATTGTTCATTTACATTAATTGTTGTTCATTTAAACTATTGAGTGAAAATAATATACAACTAATGAAGTTTTCAAATCACATAATTAAACCCACCATATTCTAAGCATAGTAACAATTCCGACAAAAATAATCTTAGCCTGCCAATCTACATTGGTATCATTTTTCAACCCAATAATTTCAACCAAATAATTTTATTCAAAATTTTCACTTAATAGACATAATGTATTGTGAAGATTATAATGATCAATTATCCATGGAAGCTGAAGAGAGAGGGGTCGGGAAACTCCATAATTTTGCATTTATGACCGAATGAGTAATTGAGTACAAAGTTTTCTACTATATTATTGATTGTTGTACTACATACTATTCCATTGATGCTTTTTTACACATTACACACATACATTTGTATGATACCATGTATACGTGTACATGTATTCAATATGACGACCCCCAACCCTATCTTAAGCTAACCCCACAACATATCTACATATCTCCATTTTTAGTCACTATTTTGTATTGATCTAGTAATTTAAGCACTATATTTCATTTGGGTGGGTAATTTTAGTATATGTTTTACTTTAAGAAAAAAAGTTATAACTTTTTTAAGGGGAAAAATTACATTTTTTTTGTCAATATGAAACTCACATTTTCATCCATATGGCACTTTTATTCTACTCATTGAAGCAAAGCCCGTTATTAAAGTAATAAGAAAATATAAGTTACTGTTAGACCACATTACGAAAAGCATGTAGGGATGTGTGGATTAAGTATGCTTTGAGGACCTAAAATTTTGTCTTTTAAAGGGTTTTAGGAGCACAATTTTTTTTAAGGTTGAAAGACCTCTAACAAGTTTTAGCTACTTTTCTTGAGTATATGTGTGAATGATGAATAGAAAATATAAATAACATATTTATGCTAACCCCAAGTTACGCCAACCCCATGAGATAGCTGCATATTTCCATTCTTAGTCTCTATTTTGTATTAATCCAGTAATTTAAGCATTGTATTTCATTTGGGTAGGTAGTTAGTTTTAGGAGATGTTTTCCTTTGAGAAGAAAAAAAAGGAATTTTCCAAGGGAAAAAATTACAATTTTTTTGTTAAATTGAAACTCGCTTATTCATCCACATGACACTTTTATTCTACTTATTGAAGGAAATCACATTATGAAAACCATATAGGGATATGTGGGTTAAGTATACTTTGAGGACATAAAATTTTATCTTTTGAAAGGTTTTAGGATCATAATTTTTTTCCAAAGGTTTAAAGACCTCTAACAATATTTGGCTACTTTTCTTTAGTATATGTTTAAATGATGTATAGAAAATATAAATAACATATTTATGCATGTATAAATATAAAAATTAAAACCAAACTTAGTAGAGGGAATTAAAATTTTAAATTTTAAAATATTGAGATCTCAAGTTTTATTTATCTTAACATTAGACCTCAAATGATTAATCAAATAATGAACCTCATTTTTTATTTTAAGAATTAATTTATATCTTTTAGCATGATTTTTTCAATAATTTGTAGATCAATATATTTTTTTTTATGATTGTGGAGAAAATAGAAGCCATTGTGTGTGTGTGTGTGTGTGTGTGAGAGAGAGAGAGAGAGAGAGAGAGAGATGCGCCAATTACAAAAGAAAAATAACATGCTTAAATTATTAAAAGAAAAGAGAGATACATAAATTATTTAAAAAATTTATTACCAATTTTTATGTGTGTGTGTGTGTGTGAGAGAGAGAGAGAGAGATCCTGAAATTACAAAATAAAAATAACATCCTTAAATTATTAAAAGAAAAGTGATATGCATAAATTATTTAAAAAGTGAACTACCAAATTATCAAAAAAATAATAATGGATGTCCTACAATTATGAATTTTTTTGCTGATTTTCTAAACCTTTAAATTGTAAAATTTTAGTCCCTTCTAATTATCTCTACTTTTTTATATATAATTTACACAAGTAGAAGTATAATATTCCTATTTTTCATACATAACTTAAGCATATATAATTGAGAAAATGGCTACAAATAGCTGGAGGTTCTTAAACTTCCATATTTTATTTTGAAATCTTGATGTAACCCCCTGTATTTCAAGATCAAAAAGTTTTATTTATATGGAATATGTGGAAGCAATAAATAAAATGGATGAACCTATCATATTGAACATGAAGAGAAGTGTGACCATTTGAAATACCCCCAAAATTTGGAATTGAACATTTTTGTTTAAATAATTAATTGTGGAAATTAGCATAGTAAAATGTAAGGTGTTATTGCCACACTTGATACAAGTCTTATTCTCCCTATTATTCTTGTTCCAAGTGCTAAAACTAAAAATATTACTCCACTTATTTTAATAATATGATTATTAGAATTAGAGTAGAGAGAATTAAAGAAATTTAACATCATTCTAAATAAAACCAACTGTCAGTGGTGATAAATTTGGTGAAAAGAAAAATATAAGGGCATAAGAGTACAAAATCATCCAGATCAAAATAAATCAGATAAGATACCGGATAACCCTAACTCTTAACCCAAGACATATATCATAATAATACATAATAGTAAATACCAACTTCTAAGTACCAGAGGTACCAGGTTTGAATCCCCCTCCCTCCTCTCTTAGTATTTTAACACTTTTATAGTGTCACCACCTATATGGTGATTTGTACTTACCATTATAGCCCCCTTACGTATCTAGAAAAAGACATTATAACAATACATAATATAAAATTATTGAAATACACATATGATGATCAAATATAATAATCATATAAGATAAACAATAACAACAAAGCCACATACTACTCGTCCTCTTTTATCTAGAACATAACAAAGCTTATCAACAAAGTATTGAAGAGATGAGTTTTAAAATAATTGTTTGGATCGAGATCAACATAATAAGCATAACTTCACCATATATCTCATATCTCAAAATCAATACTAATAATATCCATAACATACCAGGTAAGGCTCAAAGGCACAATACCCAATATAGGTAGGCTCAAAGGCTACTACTGAATCAAAGGTAGGCACAAAGGCTACTACTGGACCATAGGTTGGTACAAAATCTTCTACCAAAGCACAGGTAGGCATAGAAGCTACTAATAACCCATAGGTTGGCATGAAGACTACTATTGAACCACAGGTAAGCACAAAAGTTGTTATTGACCAATCTAATAATAATCATTTCTATTTTTATATACTCAAGATGAGATCATATCAACCCAAAGATAATAAGGTACTCCGGTCATACCAATGTACAAAAACAACATAGTATCTTATCGATTATCAATCCTAGGACATTAAGGTACCATGGTAGTACTATCACACGAAGGTAACATAGTACCTTATTAACAAGCACATCAAATCCATGAGTAAGCATACCCTCTATAAGTTCGTATAGCTAAATATAATAAGATATAGGACCTACCTAGGCACTAAGGTTCATTAGAAAAAATTCATAATCAACAGTGATCTAAACCATGTCTTAAGGATAGTTACCTCTAAATGGCCACCATTCATGATCTCGAGGTCTTTAACTTTAAGTATTATTATTTTATTATAGTTGCAATACCCCAAATTTTTTAACAAAAAATTTGAATCTTTAATCTTTTATCCAAAAAATGTAATCCTTAATTATTGATTTAACTATTTTTGTGAACCTTTGACTTACAAAAATAGATTAATTATTTAATAACTTAATATAATTATTTTTATCATTTTATCTTATTCTTTTTATGATATATTTATTTTAAAATTAAGGGTAAAATAGTAATTATATATCAGGTAAATGGGTATGGATATGGATACGGGTATATGTATGTGTACGGATATGGATATCCCATACTCGTATTTGACGGATATTTTTTTCAATCCTTCAAGTATCTGATAGATTAAACCCATCATGTTTTGGTTAAAATCTGCCCTGTTTACATCCATAGACTCGACCCAACCCAATTCGAAATAATCTGAACCTAACCTGACTCAAACTTAAACTATCTCAATCCAAACATGATCCGACAGGTAAATTAGCCCGCTACAACCCAAACCTATAACGACCCAAACGCAACCGATCCGAATAATAATGCAACTTAAAATGACCTGACCCGACTATAATCCCCCAAAAATTTAGAAAACCTATAATTTAATAAATATATTTTATTTAAAATAAATTAGCTTTTAAAAATTATTTAGTTTAATTATTTTATGGATTTTTTAGTATAAAAATTTGGATAGGAATATTTGATAAATTAAAACAAATATTCTGTTATTTTATCATACTCTTATTATTTATATAACTTTTATCAAACCAATATTTTACTAAAATTATCCTTTTTAAGCCCATATATTTAATTGTATTAAATTAAATTATTAAATAGATTTATTATTAAAATTATTAAATAATATTATTTTATAAATTAAATTATTTTAAGTTCTCCCATTTTCCCATTTTCCTTTTTCTTTTTTTTTCTTCTCTTCTCCTTTTTCTCCTTTGTCTCCTTTTTCCTCCTCCTTTGGGCCGCTTGCACCCGGCCTGCTTCCTCCTCCCCTGTTCCTGGGCCTCCGGCCCATTCCCTTCCTTCCTTTCTCTCCCGCACGGTCCGTGCATCACAACCCACTCCCCGACCTTTTTTAATCCTTCTTTCCTTTTATCCTATACCGGACCGACTCGATTCTTTCTCCCCTACGTCGATCGATCTGCTTCCCCCTCCTTCCTTTCTTTCTTCTCCTTGCTCGTCCTCGACTAGTTGTTGTTTCAACTCCATGCCTGCCACCACCGAGCTACCCTACAGCTGCCGCCACTTGCCACCGCACCTGCTCTCTCTTCCTCTCTCTCCCCCATCATTTTCTTTCCTATTTTGAACCAAACTAACCCCTGCATCCCTAGCCCGCATGTCCTTTTCCTTTCCTTCTTCTACCCTCCTCTCTCCCTGCCAATCGACCACCCCTACCACCCTACTGCAGCCCCGACCGGCCACCTACTCCCCCTGTCTCTCCCTCTTCTTTTTCTTACCCTCACCAGCCCTTCGTGCCCCATATTTTTGAGCCTTATTCTCCTTCCCTGAACTTCTCCTCTCATTTTCTTCTCCTTCCATTTTCCCCAATTTTTGCACCACAACCACCCTCCACTGCTTACGCCGCCGCAATGACCCCCTGCGCCGCCTTCTGCGACCACCTGCTACTGCCTTGCACCATCACACCACCCCCTCGAGCCCCTACACTTCCTCTCTTCTCCCCCTCTTATTTTCCTCCCCACTTTTCTCCCTTATCGGTAACCCACCTGCAACCGCTCCGTTCTCCGCCATCTGACAACCTATGCCGCCACCAAAACCACCAATCCACACCCTGCAACCTCCTCTACCACCCCCATACCTTGTTTGGCAGAAACAAGCCCCCTCACCCCTCACCCCTCCATTTTCCTTCCTTCTCAGCCCGGTCCACCCCGAATGCCCCCTTTGCCACCTTACTGCTGCCATCTTCACCACCCTTGGCCACCAAAAACCCACCCCCAGCCTCCACCTACACCCCCTCTTCACTCTTGCACCCTTCCCTTGCCTCCAATCCTCCCCCATCTACCTCCTTTCCTAGCCTAAAGACCCCAAACCGAACCATCTCCCCCTCCCTTCTACCTCACCACCTTCGACCCTTTTCTCCCCCCTGTAGTCTGCATGTGGCTCACGTTGTTCATGCAACGTGAGCTCCACATTGATTTGGGAATTTATTTGTTTAAATTTTTGAGGTATATTAATAGTTAAGTAAAGTGTATTATTATTAATTAAGTTCTTATAAAGTTTTATCTTTTTAATTTCCTATTTCTAATATAATAATTATTGATATTATATTTAGGTGTTGAGTTGCTAATTAAAGCTTGAACCTTTAACTGGGATACCGGTAAGGTTCGATTTTTGCAGGATTAAGATAATCGTTAAACCCCACTTAAACACATGGAAAAATGTATGCTGGCACATTAGGGATTTTAGTATGATTTTATGCATGTTATGTTTTGCCTAGTATAATATATGTGGTTGCTTATATTGATTGATAAAAAGGAAAGCATGCTAGATTTTGTGCCATGTGTAGAGATGATACTTAAGGAAGGAGTTTGGTTATTGATGAAAATGTTAAATGCTGGTCTATGATGTATTATGTTATTAATGCAAGAATAATATTATTGTGATCCTAAGGAAATTTTAGTAATATGCCTATGTAAGTATGTGATCTAATATATGTAGTTGCTAATGAGTATTATGTTGAATAATGACAAGTTGTGGAGTTAGATGATAAGAATGAAGTGCTAATATTAGTATTTTATGTAGTGGTGGTAAATTCATAAAAGTGGTGTAATAAAGGGGTAAAATGGTAATTTCATAAGTGAAAGGGTATTTTGGAAATTTTTTAGTAAAGGGGTATTTTGGTAAATTTCAAAAGAAAAGGGTAAAACGGTGATTTTGTAAGTAAAAGGGTATTTTGGTAATTTTGAAAGAAAGGGGTGAAATGATAATTGTATAAGTAAAAGGATAAAATTGTAAGTTGTAAGAAAAAGGGGTATTATGGTAATTTTGGAGGCAAAAGGGCAATATGGTAATTTTATGATTAAATGGAAAAATGATATTTTTATAAGTAAAAGGGTATTATGGTAATTTTTGAGGAAAAGGGTAAAGTGGTAAATATGGAGTCAAAGGGCAATATTGTAATTTTATAAGTGGTAAGAATGGTAATTTTGGAAGTAAGGGGTAAAATAGCAATTTTGGATGTAAAAGGGTATTATGGTAATTTGCAAGCAAAAGGGGTAATAAGGTAAAATTGGATGTAAGGGGGGTAAAATGGTAACTTTGATAAGTAAAAGGATATTATGGTAATTTGGAAGTAAGGTTTAGAAGGATAATTTTGTAAATAAAAGGAAATTTATGGTAAACTTGGGAGTAAGGAGTAACTTGGTAATTACAAAAATGACGAAGGGTAATTTGGTAATTAAATTATGATTATAGAAGGGCAATATAGTATTTATAAAAATAGAGAAGGGTAAATTGGTAACTATAATTAGGGAGAAGGGTAAATTGGTAGTTATAATTATAGAGAAGGGTAAATTAATAATTATAAATACGGAGAAGTGTAAATTAGTAATTATAATTATGGAGAAGTGTAAATTGGTATTTATAATAATGGGAAAAGGGTAAAATGGTAAGTATAATAATTGAGAAGGGTAAAATGGTAATTATGATAATGGAGAAGGGTGATTTGGTAATTTAACCAACATGAGGGTAATTTGGTAAATTTGATAATGGATAAGAACAATTTGGTAATTTATCCAACTAAAGGGGCAAATTGGTAATTATAATAATTGAGAAGGACAATTTGGTAATTTTAATCGACTACATGATAAATTAATAATTATTTAACCAACTAAAGGGAAAAAATGGTAATGATGATAATGAAGAAGGGTATTTTGATAATTTATCCAACTTAAGGGCAATTAGTAATTATGACAAAAGAGAAGGGTGATTTGGTAATCTAACAAACCAAATGGGAAATATGATAAGTGTAACAAATATGAAGGGTGAACAGTGATAAAAAAAAGTGTAGGGGATAACTTGGTAACCTAAACCAGGCAAGGGGTAATTTGGTAATTATGCAACAAGGGGGGTAATGGGGTAATTTATCAAGTAAGGAAGGGATGACTTAGCAATTATATAAGTAAGGGGTAAATAAGTAATTTGTACCTAACATGTCATTGTGATTGTAGAATTTCATAATATGATTCAAATAATGCTGATTAGGAAGATAAGAGTATTTGATAATTGGTAAGTATCATGAGAACAAATCCTAATTTGGAATTAGATGAGATTATGATAGCATTAATGGTTTCTTTGTGATATCTTGAATAACCGTTTGAATAAGAAATGACTAATGATATCAGAACGATTGAAAGTGAATAAGTATCTTATTATTGTGCTTTTCGTGATCACCTTAATTAAGACACTAATACTTACAGTGAAAGACCTTGAGATCTTAAATGGTGGCTCTTTAGGGGTCGCTACCCTAAAGACGTGGTCTAGCCCACGATTATTCTGATATTTGTTGGTGTGTCTTTGTGCCCTAGCTAGGACCTATATCTTACTCTATCTAGCTCTAAGGACCTATTTAGGGGGTATGCATACTTATGGATTAGGTGTCATTGTCAGTAGGGTACTGAGTTAGCTTTATACACTAGTACGACCAGGGTACCTTTGCGTCCCTGGGTTCATGGTTGAAGGGTGCTGAGTAGCTTGTATGCACCAGTACGATCGGTGTACCTTTCTGTCCCGGGTTCTTGATCTCTCGCCCGAGGCAAATAAATAGAATTGCTGTGCTAATTAAAGAAAGGAAAAACACTAATAACGAAAGTGAAAGATTAATGAGCCGGGCCCAGTTGACTTATGATATTGAGTACCGATCCACCGGTTATAATAGTGGCCCAGGAGTGTGTTGCCCTAGCAGATGATATTGAGTACCGATCCACCAGATATAATAGTGGCCCAGGAGCTTTTTTCCCTGGATGATGATTATATGTATTCCGGTCCACCAGCCAAAATAGTGGGGGTCTCGAGTTCAATAAAACAAGCATTGGATATGAATAATGATGGAATAATGGCTTAAGGCCTAAAAGCATTGATCGTAACTTGTAACTTGTTGGCATACTTGTTATATACGTGAATGTTATGTATACACCTCTCATTACATATATATATAGCCTACATTATGTGTCGCATTGTAGGCCTGTTTTTAAGTGTGGTATTAAAGGGTTACTCAGTACCATAGTACTGAAGGGTTCTATTCGTGGAGCCCTTGCCTATTCAATGGGTAGTGTCCCTTACAGGTCTTTTCAGGTGCTACTCAAGTGGGTAACGGGAAAGAGAGTAAGGAATTATCCAGAACCGTTAGGGTTTTCCCCTCAATTTCTTTTAAATTCATGGTTTTAATATTAATGTAACCACCACTGGTGGATTTTATTCATGTAAATGATTTGATACGCTACTCTGATTTAAATATGGATTGTAAATTTTGCTTTATAATTTTAGCCTTAGCACTTAGTACTGGAATGGTAGGAGTAAACCGGTCTCTCTAACATATTTATTTCAATCAAACTTTTTTTATTAAATTGTTTTGTTGAGTATTTATTGTTTCAATTTTGTTGAACTTCAAGAATCAAGGACGAAGTTCATTTTTAAGGAGATAGTGATGTAATAACTCTTATTTTTAAAATTTAATTTTCAAGCTCAATGATATACTAGCGTAAGTTTTAAATAATTTATAATTTAAATTATAGTTAAATAGCATATAATCATTGTTGAGTATATTCAAGAAAGTTTTAAATAATTTATACTTTATAAGTGCTAATTTGTTATTTGCACTGTCTAATGTATATCCATTTATTTTTTATTTTCTATTTTTATTTATAAGTATTTTTTTCTTTAATAAATAATCATTTATTCATGTAGAAAAACATAAATTATAATTTACATAGTTAAATTTTGAACATTGCTTTAGTAAAAATTAATATTAGCTAAAATAATTAAAAGTTAACGATCAAAGATTATTTATCGAACATTTTTATTTATTGGTGAAAATTATATTTAGATTAGGCATAATTATTTTTTAATTTAATTATATTTGAATATCTAAAATAAGTGATTTTAGGAAAAAAAAATAAGTGATTCATTTTAACCGTTAAAATAACCAATCAATTGGTTGCACAAACCAATGGTCTAATTATGCTATGATTTTAGATAATTTACTATTTTCTCTTTGATTCACGTTTCAATGCTTATGAAAACTTTTAATTGGAGTCTATGTGTGCAAATAAACATATTTTGTTGCTTTTTAAACATTATTTAAATCATCCTATGATTTTATTCATCCTCCAAAAGTATTTTGTGATATTTTCTCACCTACTCTTCCTCTCCCTCACTTTTCTATTTCCTTTGCCATGACTTTGTGTAGAGCCCCGTACACCTCCCCTAACATTTCTAACTTTTGGCCCAACTTGATCGTACTTCATATCCCTTATTTTCATCATTCCCCTTCATACTTTTTGGTTCCCTAGACTTAACCAAATTCAACCTTCTTCCTCTTTCCTCTTTCCGATTTTTGAACATAGGGGGCTGGGAACCTCTATCCCAATTCATTTTCCACATCTCCAAAACTTTCTTCCCTTTTTTCTCTTTTCCTTGAGGTGAATTCTATAAGTGGTGCACCTTATTTTTTTTTTCCTCTTCCCCTTTCTAGGATAATAATGAATTTTTAATAATAATAATAATAATAATAATAATAATAATAATAATAATAATAACGTTTTCTTAGAATTTTCTTTCTAGGATACCAAACACAACCATTATTTTCCAAGAATTTTCTTTTCCCTACAAAACTCTCCTAACAACCAAACATGAAAAAAAGTTGATTTCTTTCATTTTCTTTTCTTTATTTTTATTTCCTTTTTATTTTTTTTCACTTCATTTTTGACAAAAAAAGCCTTAGAAATTTCATGAAAGTTTTCTTGTACTAATGTAATATTTTCATTTATTTAAAATTTTATCATATATATAGGAAAAAACATATAATAATAATAATCAAATTTTTTTAAAATTTAATTTTTAGAAATCTAAACACCAAAAATGGTTTTCAAAAATTATATTTTTCAAAAAAATAAATTCTGACAACTAAACAAGAGAAAAAAAGTTGACTAGTCAACCTTATTTGGACACATGTTAAACAAGCAAGCATTATCCTATAATTTTTCATTGGTTATAGTCCACCTAACCTATTATAAATTTGATAGCCTTGATTTCACTAAATTACTTATAATTTTTAATGATGTAAATATGGGTTAGGAAATAATCATCGACTGAATTATTAGCTCCCCACATCTGAATACTATTACTGCTGCAGCAGCTGCTGCTACCTATCTACTACTACATATTGCGAGCGAATGTTCTCCTAATGTAGGTCGACTACTATATGTGCACGCACAACAATACTATGAAAGCACGTGTTGGAGGCCTAATTTATGCGTGCACCTCCACAACATTTTTGCCTAATCATGTAACCTCTGGTTTCTATTGCACCCCACCAATTAGTTCTGTTCCCTTTTCCTATATGGTATATAATATTTTTTATTTTTTATTTTTTGTAAATCTAGATGGCTTGCGTAATGCTCACTACAAGCACATAGAATGAATGACCAACACAAGTAGAAAGCATCAGAAGCACATTTGTGATTCTGAATTCTTTCAACTAATGAAGTGTCGTTCCAAATGCACCGTTCCTCTCAGGCATCAGTCGTTACTAAATGTAGATGATATTGCTTAATCTAGCTAGTGGCCGAGCTCCAAACCTATGTATCACAATACCCTTACGTGTAGATGATATAGTGGCTAATCATAGCATTTTGTCCCACTTTTGTCGCGTTTTTTACTTCTGCTGCCCGCTGGTTGTCGCTGCTGTTACCATTAGCTACACCTGGTCTCCTTACACATCCCAAACTATTTCAACACCCTACACGTCACGACCCTTAGATCCAATCCTCACTTTCTACCCCACTCATTCTTGTTTATTTTTTATTATTTTCTTTTTCTTTTTCCAGCTTCTCACATTAGGGTTTCCTCCTAAACCCTAGCCTCGTCTCCTGCGTACCCTTATATAGTCCCACATACTATTTTTTGCCCGAAGCCTCCAGACACCCAAACGATAGTTCTATTACCTTCCTCATGCCCTGAGGCAACTTTTCATACGTAAAGTTTGCCATTATGCGAACTCTAACCATCCTATGCAAAAAACTTGATGCTCCCACTCTTTCATTTTATTTAAGTCCCCTTTTACTCATCCATTCATGGATCATGGATTATTTAGGTCATTGTTACCTACGTTAGCCAACTTACTTCCCCTTAGTTCTCTTATTTTCCCATTTTTATTTTTCATGCCTCAAATCCACATCACCAAATCAAATACCCTAGCATGTACGTCCTAAGGGACACATCACATCACAACTTGCAGCATTTCCATATTAGCACATAACATAAGAGAGCACATGAGCATACCTTTGTTCCAAGCCGCGCTACACATAAAACAGTTAACATACTATCATATAGAACACGACATATAATTATACAAGACATCTAAGGCAAGTAAGACACATAACACACATGTGGCCTTAGCTACACCCTTGCTTGGTTTAGATTACCGAGCTATCTCCCACACTTATTAGGCCACTAATCATCCTTCGTAATTGTTATACTTAATATATTTCCCATTTGGTTGGTTAGATTACCAATTTGTCCATTTTCTTTATTATAATTAACAAATTGCCCTTTAGTTGGTCAAATAACTAGATTACCCCTGTTCATTATCCTAATTATCAAATTACCCCTTTAGTTGGTTAAATTACCAAATTGCCCTTTACATTTATAATATTTACCATTTTACCCTTCTACGTTATTAAATTATCATTTTACCCTTCTCAATTATTAAAATTGCCAAGTTACTCTTTTTCGATTTCCACTTTACCCCTTTTATTTATAAAATTACTATTTTCCCCCTTTTATTATAAAATTACCATATTCCCCTTTAATTACAAAGTTACTATTTTCCCTTTAATTACAAAATTATCATTGTACCCTTTAATCACAAATTACTATTTTATCCTTTAATTACAAAATTACCATTTTACATTTTATTCACAGAATTACCATTTGGCCCTTTTACTTCGAAATTACCATTTTACCATTTACTACCAAAATTACCATTTTATCCTTTTTTTACTTTTAAATTACCATTTTACCCATTTTCTTCCAAAATTATCAATTTACTCTTTTTGACTTACAAATTTCCATTTTTTCCCCTTTACATCCAAAATTACCAATTTACCCCTTACTTCCAAAAATTACCGTTTTAGCCTTTTTACTTACAAGTTACCATTTTGCCCCTTATTACTCCACTTATATTAAATTATCATCTCGACATGACATATTAATATTAACACCTCAGCCACAACTATTATATTTAATATAATATTTATTAGCACCCACATATATATTAGGCCATATTCTTGTACAAGATATATTACTAAAATACCCCTAAGGCTCACAAAAATATTAACCATGCATTAAGATCACAATAGCATCATACAACATAAATAGTACTTTACCCTTTCATTTATAAGCAACTCCTACCCTAAACAATATTTCCACACATAGCATATAATCTATCATGCTTCCTTTTTATCAATCAACACAAGAAACCACATATATTATATATCAAGCATAGTAATGTAGTAAAAATCCTAATGTGCTAACATACGTAAATCCATGTGTTTAAGTGGGATTTTAATGGTTACCTTGATTCCCGCAAAAATGGGGTATGGGAACCCAAAGATGAGGGTGGTATGGGGATTAAAGAAATCCTTTCCTGGAATAAAGCCCTCATGACAAAGTGGCTAGCTGCACTATCAATGCTAAACAGAATGTTTGGGTGGAATGGGCAACAACTTATAACTTAAAAGGTGCAGACCCTTGGGTAGTGGGGATAAAACAGAATCTCTCTACAAGATGGAAGAAGATTTTATAGATTAGAGATAATCTGATTCAAAAAGCTGGAAGTCTTGATGCTGCAAAAATTTTGATCCATCAATGGGGGCAGGAGAGAAATTTAGTGTTACAGATGCTTACCAGTTTTATAAAGAGGCAGCACCTGTAGTCTACTGGAGAAGAATTGTTTGGGACAAATTCTGTGTTCTAAAGCACTCTGTCATAACCACCCTAATTACACAGAATAAAATACTCATTCAGGATAATCTGTGTAAGAGGGGGTTTCAAGCTTGCTAACAGATGCCCTTTGTGTTTAACAACTGCAGAAACCAGGAATCATCTATGGTTTACCTGTACTTATTCAAAGGAGGTTATAAATAACACTTATGCATGGATGGGGATGCATAGAAGAGTAATGAACCCGACTCATGAATTTAGATGGTTCAAAAGACATAATAGAGGGAAGAAGTAGATAAAATGCTGGAGGAGAAGTGGATTGGTAGCAACTATCTACTATATTTGGAGGGAAAGAAATGAAAGAATTTTTCAAGAGAAGAGAAGAATGCCTCAACAGCTTCAAAGTTTGATCCGTCTTGAGGTTATCTCTAAGGTCCTAGGAAAATTTAGCTCAAATCCCGATTACCAAAGCATTGTACAACACATCCAAACCTAGTGCTCTAATTTGTTCCCTTTTTAGTTTTTCTTTGCTTGTTTTGAGGCTGAAGATGTAAATCCTATCCATTGAATAAAACAAGTAGTCTGATTTCTTCAAAAAATATATATAATATATGATAAATATCTAATATTTTGACTTGTAAAATTTATAAATATTATAAGTAATTAAATATAATATTGTGAAAACTTATAAATATCTTCATTATTTACTTGTGAAAGTAAAGCACATATAATATTCTTATTTCATTTATCTGTACTAGTAATCTTATGATTATCTCTAATATTTACAATATAATAAATGATAATTATACATTGTATAGTCATATTTATAATCACATTTATTTTATAAATTTATCTTTTCTCAAGTAATCAAATATTTTAAGTACTCAAATAAATATAATATATGATAAATATCTAATATTTTTACTTGTAAAATTTATAAATATTTTTAGTATTCAAATATAATATTGTTAAAAATTATAAATATCTTCATTATTTACTTGTAAAAAAAGCTTTTATTTCATTTATCTATACTAGTAATCTTATGACTGTCTCTAATATTTACAATGTAATAAATGCTAATTATACATTGTATAGTCATGTTTATGATCACCTTTATTTTATAAAATTATATTTTTTAAGTAATCAAATTTTTTAAGTAATCAAATAAATATAATTTATGATAAATATCTAATATTTTTACTTATAAAATTTATAAATATTTTAAATAATCAAATATAATATTGTTAAAACTTATAAATATCTTTATTATTTACTTGTATAAATAAAGCACATATAATATTCTTATTTCATTTATCTGTACTAGTAATCTTATGATTGTCTCTAATATTTATAATGTAATAAATGATAATTATACATTGTATAGTCATGTTATAATCATCTTTATTTTCTAAAATTATCTTTTTTAAGTAATTAAATATTTTAAGTAATCAAATAAATTAGAATTAATGATAAATATCTTTGTTAGATTCAATCATGCAATGTTTTTTATTATTAAAATTTATAAATATCTTTACTATTTACATGTGAAAATAAAGTGTATCTAATATTCTCAATTTATTTATCTACAATAGTAATTTTATGATTATATCTAATATTTACACTATAATAAATGATAATTACTGGACTAGAATTTGACTCAACCTATCAAAACTCGACCCGACCTAACCCATCAAGTTAACCCGTAACTACTCAAATCCAACCCGCTAAATTAAATGAAACGACTCGATCCATTAAGTTAAACCGAAACAACTCAAACCCAATAGGACCAACCCATCATATCGCATGAAATGACCAGAACGGGCTGAAACCACCTAGTCACGTGAATCAGAAAATGATCTGAAACCAACCCGACCCTACCAGTCAAGTTAACCTAGAATGACCCGAACTTGAGTTTGTTTAACTCGAACCAAACCCGACCCGTCAAATATACACGAAATCGACCCGATCCATATAAAGAAATGATCCGAAATGACCAGAACCCTAAATGAACCGACTCGACCCACAATCAACCCGCAAAAGTCAAATGACCTGACCCAATAATGACCCAACCCGCTATGATCCAACCCAAACCCAATCCGCTAGACCCGATTGCCACCTCTAGCCATAGAAGTTGAAGAGATAGGGGAGGGGAACTCCAAAATTTTGCATTTATAACCTGACATTAATGGATTGTTCACATGAGTTTTCTACTATATTGTGGATTGTTGTACTGCATACTATTCCGTTGATGCTTTTTTACACATTACACACATAGTTTGTATGATACCATGTATACGTTCACATGTATTCAACATGCTAACCCCCAACCGTATCCTCTGCTAACCCCACAACATAGTTGCATATCTCCATTCTTAGTCACTATTTTGTATTGATCTGTTAATTTAAGCATTGTATTTTTTTGGGTGGGTAGTTTTAGTATATATTTTATTTTAAGGAAAAAAAATTATAATTTTTTTGTCAATATGAAAATCACCTTTTCATCCATATGACACTTTTATTCTACTCATTGAAGCAAATCCCATTATTAAAGTAATAAGAAAATATAAGCTATCGTTAGACCACGTTATGAAGAGCATGCAGGGATGTGTGGGTTAATTATACTTTGAGGAGCTAAACTTTTATCTTTTGAAGGGTTTTAGGACCACAAAAAGTTTTTTTAAGGTGGAAAGACCTCTAACAAGTTTTAGCTACTTTTCTTTAGTATATGTTTGAATGATGAATAGAAAATATAAATAACATACCTATGCTAACCCCACAACATATCTGCATATTTCCATTCTCAGTCTCTATTTTGTATTAATCTGGTAATTTAAGTATTGTATTTCATTTGGGTGGCTATTTTTAGGAGATGTTTTACTTTGAGAAAAAAAAAAGAATTTTGCAAGGGAAAAAATTACAATTTTTTTATTAAATTGAAACTCGCCTTTTCCTCCACATGCCACTTTTATTCTACTCATTAAAGGAAATCACATTATTAAAGAAATAAGAAAATATAAGCTACCCTTGGACCAAGTTATGAAAACCATGTAGGGATGTGTGGGTTAAGTATACTTTGAGGACCTAAAATTTTATCTTTTGAAAGGTTTTAGGACCATATTTTTTTTTCAAAGGTTCAAAGACCTCTAACAATTTTTGGCTACTTTTCTTTAGTATATGTTTGAATGATGTATAGAAAATATAAATAACATATTTTTGCATGTATAAATATAAAAATTAAAACCAAACTTAGTTAGAAGGAATTAAAATTTTAAATTTTATAAGATTGAGATATCAAGTTTTCCTTTTCTTAAAATCACACCTAAAATGATTAATCAAATAATGAACCTCATTTTTTATTTTAAGACTTAATTTATACTTTTTTAGTATGCTTTTTTCAATAATTTGTGGATCAATATAGCTTTTTTTTTTGTGGATGATTGTGGAGAAAATAGATGTAATCCCCCAAAATTTTAGAAAATCTATAATTTAATAAATAAATTTTATTTGAAATAAATTAGCTTTTAAAATTATTTATTTTAATTATTTTTTGGATTTTTGAGTATATAAATGTGGTTAGAAGTAGTTAATAAGTTAAAAATAAATATTTTGTTACTTTATCATATTATCTTTATTTAAATAATTTTCCAAACTAATATTTTACTAAAATTATCCTTTTTGAATTAATATATTAAATTATATTTAATTAAATTATTAAATTAAATGATTTATCAAAAATATTACATTTTATTATTTTCTAAATTAAATTAAATTTTTTTTTCTATTTTTCTATTTTTCCATTTTCCTTTTCTTCCTTTTTCTTTTCCTTCTCCTTTCTCTCCTTTTTCTTCTCTATTTTTCTCTTCCTTTTTTCCTTTAGGCCGTCGCACCAAGCCAACCTTTCCCTCCTTGTGGGCTGGGCCTCCGACCCACTCCCTCCCCTCGTCTCCTTTCCCCTAGTGCTGCAACCCATCTCCACCCCCTCTTTTATTTCTTTCCTTATCTCCCCTAGACCGGTCCGGCCCAACTCCCTTCCTTTTTTCCCTTGCGCCTGGCTTATCCCCTCTTCCCTGCCTCTCCCTTCTTTCTTTCTTCTTCGACCTCTATGCCGACCTGTCTTCGTCGGCCATGACTGCCACCCCGAACGCCTCTCGCTACCACTTCCTACAACCACTACCGCCACCTGCCTTCTTCCCTCTCTCTCTCTCTCCTACCCTTTTTTTTCATCATTTTGGAAACTGGGCAGCCATACACCCCATCCCGCATGGCTCCCCTTTCCTCCTCTTCGTCACCCTCTCCCTGCCACCCTACCACCTTAAACACTGCCACCGACTGGCTACCTATCCCCTACCCTCCCTCTTCTTTTTCTTCTCCTCTTCAGCCCTTTTTCTACCCCAATTCTTGAGATCAAAACCTTACCCGACCTCCCTCTTCTCTCCTTTCTTCTCCTTCCATTTTCCCCCTATTTTTGCATCGCCACCGCCCTTCGCCGCCTCACCAACCCCCTGCACCGCTCCCTACCACCCTTCACCTCAGCCTTGCACTGCCACAATATCCCTCTCAAGCCATCCCGTAACCCTTCTTCCTCCCCACCTATTTTTTCTCCATTTTCCCCCTTCTCGGCAACCCACCTGCAACCCCACTGTTTTCCGACGTCCGGCCGCCTCTACCACCACCCAACCCACCATTCAACTCTCTGCAACCTCCTCTACGACACCCATACATTGTTTGGCAGAAACAAGCCTATGAACCCCTTCATTTTTCCCTTCTCTTTTCCTTCCTACTCAGCCCCTCTACCTCGACCCACCTCGGTAGCCACCTTCATAGCCTTGCTGCCGTCGCCGCCACCCTTGGTTGCCATGAACCCATCCCCGACAACCACCTACACCCTCTCTTCACTCCTGCACCATTCCCTTACCATAAATCCTCCCCCACCTTCCCTCTTTTCTATTTTAAAGACCCCAACCCGAAAACACCCCTTCGACCCTCTTCTTCATGCAACCTTCGACCCTTTCACTCTTATTTTTACACGCAGCTCATGCTGCACATGCAGCATGAGTTTCTGCATTTATTGGCCCATTTTTATTAATAATTTTAAGGTATGATAATACTTAAATTAATTATTTCATTAGGTAAAATTTATATGTCTTATGCTTTGAATTTCTTATTTCTAATACAATAAATATTGATATTATTTTTAGGTATTGATTTTTCTATTTAAAGCTTGAATCTTTAACCGGGATATTGGTAAGATTCGATTTTTGCAGGATTTAAGGTAATTGTTAAACCCCACTTAAATGCATGGATAAACGTATGTTCGCACATTAGGATTTTAATATGTTATTATGCTTGATATTTATGATTTGATATAATATATATATTTTCTTGTATTGATTGATAAAAAGGAAAGTATGCTAGTTTATATACCATGTGTGGAAATGTTGCTTAAGGAAAGATTTTGGCTATTAATGAAAGTGTTAAGTACTATTCCATGTTATTTTATGCTATTGTGACTATCTATGCATAAATAATATTATTGTGAGCCCTAGGGGCATTTTAGTAATAATTTTTGTGCAAGAATATGGCCTAATATATGTAGGTGATAATATGTATTATATTAAAATATAATAGTTGGTGGAGTTGGATATTTTTAATGGAGTGTTAATATTATTATTCCATGTGGTAATGTTAATTTAATAAAAGTGAGGTAATAAAGGGGGTAAAGTGGTAATTTTGAAGGCAAAAAGGTAATATGGTAATTTTACAAGTAAAAAGGGGTATTGTGGAAATTTTGGATGTTAGGGGTATTATGGTAAGTTTGGAAGTAAAGGTGAAAATGGAATTTTATGAGTAAAGGGGTATTATGGTAATTTAACCGACTAAAGGGTAAATTGGTAATTATTTAACCAACTAAAGGGGCAATTTGGTACTCATGATAATGAAGAAGGGTAATTTGGTAATTTATCCAACTCAAGGGCAATTTAGTAATTATAACAAAGGAGAAGGGCAATACAGTAATCTAACCAACCAAATGGAAAATATGATAGGTGTAGCAATTATGAGGGGTGAATGGTAATCTAAAAAGAGTAGGAGATAACTTGGTAACCTAAACCAAGTAAGGGGTAATTTGGTAATTATGCAACCTGAAGGGTAATATGGTAATTTGTCAAGTAAGGAAGGGATGACTTAGCATTGATATAAGTACGGGGTAAATGAGTAATTCGCACCCAACATGTCGTTGTGATTGTGTAATTTCATAATATGACTCAAATAATGTTGATTAGTAAGGTAAGAGTATTTGATAATTAGTAAGTATCACAAGAACGAATCCTAATTCAGAATTAGAATAAGATTATGATGGCCTTAATGATTTCTTTGTGTTACTTGGATAACCGTCTGAATAAGAAATGACTAATGATATCAGAACGATTGAAAGTGAATAAGTATCTGATTATTGTGCTTTTCGTGATCACTTTAATTAAGACACTACTACTTAAAGTGAAAGACCTCGAGATCGGGAATGGTGGCTCTTTAGGGGTCGCTACCCTAAAGACATGGTTAAGCTCATGATTATTCTGGTATTTGTTGGTGTGCCTTTGTGCCCCAGTCAGGCCCTATATCTTACTCTATATAGCTCTACATACCTATTTAGGGGGTATGCATACTTATGGATTAGGTGTCCTTGTCGGTAAGGTACAGAGTAGCTTTATGCACCAGTGCGACTAGGGTACCTTTGTGTCCTTGGGTTCATGGTTAAAGGGTGTTGAGTAGCTTGTATGCACTAGTACAACCGGTGTACCTGTGTGTCTCGGGTTCTTGATCTCCCGTTCAAGGAAAATAAATGGAATTGATGTGCTGATTAAAGAAAGGAAAAATACTAATAATGAAAGTGAAAGATTAATGAGCCGGGTCCGGATGACTTATGATATTGAGTACCGATCCACCGGTTATAATAGTGGCCCAAGAGCGTGTTGCCCTTGCAAGTGATTATAAGTACCAATCCACCGGATATAATAGTGGCCCAGGAGTGTGTTGCCTTGGTAAGTGATTATGAGTACCAATCCACCGAACATAATAGTAGCCCAGGAGCATGTTGCCCTGGATGATGTTGATATATATTCCGATCCACCAGCAATAATAGTGGGGGTCTCGAGTTCAATAAAATCAGTCATGGATGTGTATAAAGTTATGGAAAAATACTAATCACTTATAGTGGAACACCATGTGATTCGAGGCAAGACCGGTCCACCGACGAACAATAGTGGCCAGGAGCGTTTTGTCCTGCATGACCGTTCCATCGGCGAATAATAGTGGAGCTCCCGCACTCACATAGATATATAATCTGAGAGATGATTGAATAATAATGGACTAATGGCTTAAGGTCCGAATGTATTGATTTTACACTATGACATGGCTTAAGGTCCAAAAGTATTGATTGTTCATTATTACCCATTGATATCTGATGTGAATGTTAATTATGTGAATGGTATATATATACATCTATATACACATCTTGCTATATATGTATGTAGCTTTGTATCATGTGTTCATTGCGGGCCTACTTTTAAGTGTGTTTTTAAAGGGTTACTCAGTACCATAGTACTGAAGGGTTCCATTTGTGGGGCCCTTGCCTATTCAATGGGCAGTGTCCCTTGCAGGTCCTTTTCAAGTGCTATGCAAGTGGGCAACACGAAAGAGCGTAAGGAGTATCCGGCTTTTAGGGTTTCATCCTTCCTCTTCTATTGTCATGTTTAAATGAAATCCTTGTTCTTGTAACCACCACTGGTGGATTTTATTCTTATAAATACTTACTTGTGCTACTCTGATTTTAAATATGATTTGAATTTCTAGCAATTGACATTTTCATTCTTTAGCCTTAGCACATGGTACTGGAACGGTATGAGTGAACTGGTCTGGTACTAAGTGTGGCGAAAATATCCCCAAAATTTACAGTTTGTTATTTTGCATCCGCTAATCTTTTAATGAAACAAAATTTTTTAGTAGTGAATTTTGGGGGTGTTACAAGTTGGTATCAGAGTCGTTGGTTCTTTTGACCACGCTCGTTTTCAAAAATAAACTTGGTTTTTGAAATTTATATTTAATTATGAAGTGTGTCTTGACTGCTCCTCCACTTTGTAATCTTTTTAAGCTGATACCACAATGTGGTATCAGAGTGTTGGTTTCGATAACCACGCTTTAGTTTGAAATATTTTAGTTTAACAAAGTTTTTCTTATTTTAAAAACATTTACCCTCAGAGGTGGTTTCAAAAACCTTTTTCTATTTCAAATGTTTTAGCCAATACCACAAGTTGGTATTAGAGTTTGTTTTAACACTTCCTTCTATTTTAAACGAATTTAAGTAGACACCACAACTGGTATCTGTCCTGGTTTCAGTCGCTCTTATAGTTTCAATCATTTTAAGCGGGTACCACAAGTTGGTATCAGATATTTTCATAAAACCTTCCTCAGTTTTTAAATATTTTGAGTTGATACTACAAGTAAGTATCAAAGTGTTTCATAGAAGTTTTGAAGGTTAAATTATCCTTCTAGGGTTTTTCCCTTGATTCTTTATCCTATTTTGGAAATTGGATTAGTCTTGAGAGTTGGGTATGGGTAAATTAAGTAACCTCGACTTAGGTCACCAGATTAGAAAATAGCACCTTACCTAACAAACTTCTATTTTATAGCTAACTCAACATGAACCGAGACGAGCGAGTTAACAACCTAGAGAGAGTGTTTGAAGTGCTCATGGGATTAGCCCAGCGATCCCTAGTACCCCAACCTCAAACCGCCTTACCTCAGATGGGTATCGAAGAGGATTGGCTGGATATAGTTTTGCATCATCGACCCCCAACCTACGATAGGAAAGAAGACCCCGTGGTCTGATGCACTGTCGTATGCACAACAAATTTAATAAATAAATCCTAATTTCCAAATACGTAGTATATGGCAAGAAGGAGTCGAACCCACAAGGAATGGAATATAATCAATAATTCTGTAATCGATGTTAAAACCCCGGTTATGCAATAACATATAATTCTATCATCAATATCTAAACTATGGATAAATAATAAAACATTGTACTCACTAATTAACTAATAAGGACAGGAAGGCATTGATTATGGAATTAGGATATCAAATAATCATGGAGAAACGAAAGATTCTAAATGATTTAACGTTGACCTGTAGAAACTCATAATAATTCATCTCTTTGCCTTCTCTTAATTCTAATAAATTGAATAAGCTCTCAATTTATCATCTAACCAATTGATAACCTAGGTTAAGAACACTAGATTCAATTAATGGCATCATTACGAATGGAAAGGAGTCAACTACGACCATAATCACACAAGCTCGGATCATGCAATCGAACGAATTAATGGACAAGATTAATAATTAATCTTTTGCTACTATGGAAACGTTAATTAACAATTACGTGTTAATTCCGTTATCCTAGCGTAGATTAAGATCTAAACTAGATAGGTGATCAGTCTAATTAGCTTAAATTCTTAATCTATGATGCGAGATCATTCAATTCCGTCCATCAATTCAATTAAATTCCATCTAGAATCATGAATTCAAAATCCAAAACCCTAATTCCGTCATCAAATCCTCCTACCTTATATTATCTACATAATTGCAGTAACACACAATTAAATGCAATAATCTATAATTAACATCAATGCTTATAAATAAATTAACAATGAAACACTAAACACAAGAAAAATAATAATGCAGCAAAGAGAATTGAATTGCATTCAATCAAAAATCAAAACTTGCAATTAAAAGAGGAATGGAGAAGAACTTATCGAATTGAATTGCAGATTGTTGATTGTTCAATTGAATACAATGGAGAGAAAAAGAATTGGAATTACAAATTACATGTGGTATCTAGAGAGTATAGAGAGAAAGAGAAAATCCCATTCTCGAACTCCCCCCGAACCCCCTTTTCGAATGTTCAAACTTTAGAAATATATCGGGGAAACGTTGCGCGAACGGTTACAGAATTTGAGAAAAACACGGTCCGTGTTTAGGAAACACGGGACCCCCGTGTTTTTCCTTGAACTCTCGGCCAAATGCTGAATTTTAAGTGCTGAAATTTGTGTGCTGATAGAAAAACACGGGCCGTGTTTAGGAAACACGGGGGGGCCGTGTTTCTTGTTCCTTCATTATTTCTTCATGAAATTTCAACACAATCTTCCCTTTGATATATATTCTTCATTTTCAGTCTTTTCTTCCATTGATTCCATATCTATTGATGTGTTCTTTGTTGCCTTTTCTCTTTCCATCGATTTCTCCTTTGAATTTCTTCATTTTTATCTTTTCCTGCAAAATCTATCCAAAAGAGAAAAACTCGAGAAAAGATTACATGTTATAAAAGTAATGAGGAATAAATGACATTTTTACTTAGCAAAATAACATATAAATCTCATCTATCATGGTCCTATAACGTTGGATACGGGATTTCGATAGGACTTTTGAGGCACTCAACTACCTTGAAGAGCGAAGGATGAACATCGAGGCGTACTTCCTTCGAGGACCAGCCGACACTTGGTGGAAAGACATTCAAACACAAGGAGGACTACCAGTATCATAAGAAGACTTCAAGACCGCTATTCGCACATGTTTCTACATGGAAAGCCTCAAAAGGGCCAAACTCAAAGAATTCATGAAGCTGACCCAAGGAAGAATGTCGGTCCGAGAGTACTACGCACGATTCATGGAGTTGCCGAGGTTCGCCCCTGGAATAGCAGCTAGCAAGGGAACAATGATCTTTCAATTCGAGCAAGGACTTCACTTCAACATCCGAAGCATAATGGGCGCCAACATCTTCCATGATCTAAGTACGGTGTATGAGCGGGCATGTTACGCTAATGCCTTGGTCTAAGAACAAACCTCCATCCTAGGCAGGTGGAAGAATGAAGAGACCGATTATGGAGAAAAGAGTCATTGCCCTCGTAGCAAGGTTTTGCTGGTCCAGCCTGAACTTTAAACTAAAGTTCGGCGTAAAAAGAATCAAAGTGCTCCCAATGGCAAGGCAAATAAGAGACCAATCCAACATTACCAATGTCGACGTGGCAAAAGAGATCATCCATAAAAGGATTGTATGGGAAAGTTGGTTCAATGCCACAACTATGGACAGCTTGGGCACAGGAGCTACGAATGCTATAACGCACCTCGTGAAGGAGTCCCGTGGTCACAACAACCATCAGTTCGGCCGAATCAAGCGCATGGAGCAACCTGTTCAACCTCGTTAACTGAAGCAGATGAGAAAGCAATCGATCAGGATACAACTTCTTTGAGCTTACCGTTGGGTCCCGCGTAGTTGTTTTTATTGTTAGATATGTGTGTAGTTGTTTTCCATAGTTAAGTAAGTTTTTCTTTAAGGGGGAAGTTACCCTAAGTAGCTAGGATCCCTCGGTGTAACCTTAGTGCTAATGCATAAACTTTGGGGACGAAGTTTTTCTTTAAGGGGGTAGTGATGTAATCTCCCAAAATTTTAGAAAACCTATAATTTAATAAATAAATTTTATTTAAAATAAATTAGCTTTTAAAATCATTTAGTTTAATTATTTTATGGAATTTTTGAGTATATAAATGTGGATAGGAATATTTAATAAATTAAAAATAAATATTTTATTACTTTATCGTATTATCTTTATTTAAATAATTTTCCAAACTAATATTTTACTAAAATTATCCTTTTTGAACCAATATATTAAATTATATTTAATTAAATTATTAAATTAAATGATTTATCAAAAATATTACATTTTATTATTTTCTAAATTAAATTAAATTATTTTTTCCTATTTTCCCATTTTCCTTTTCTTCCTTTTTCTTTTCCTTCTCCTTTCTCTCCTTTTTCTTCTTTCTTTTTCTCTTCGTTTTTTCCTTCGAGCCGCCACACCAAGCCAGCCCTTCCGTTCTTGCGCACTAGGCCTCCGACCCACTCCCTCCCCTCCTCTCCTTTCCCCCAGCGTTGCAGCCCAACTCCACCCCCTCTTTTCTTTCTTTCCTTTACTCCCTTGGACCGGGCCGGCCTAACTCCCTTCCTTAAAGTTTGGAGGTCCTTAAACATCCAAAAAAAATTGAAATCTTGATGTAGCACCTGTGTATTTCAAGATCAAAAAGTTTTATTTATATGGAATATGTGGAAGCAATAAAGAAAATGGATGAACCTGTCACATTGAACATGAAGATAAGTGTGACCATTTGAAACATCCCAAAATTTTGGAATTGAACATTTTTGTTTAAATAATTAGTTATGGAAATTAACATAGTAAAATTTAAGGTATTACTGCCACACTTAATACAAGACATATTCTCTCTATCATTCTTATACCAAGTGTTAAACCTAAAAATATTACTCCACTTACTTTAATAATACTATTATTAGAATTAGAATAGAGACAATTAAAGCAATTTAATATTATTCCAAATAAAACCAATTGTCAGTGGTGACAAAATTTAGTGAAACGAAAAATATAAGGGCATAAGAGTACAAAATCATCCAGATCAAAATATATCAAACAAGATATCGGATAACCCTAACTCTTAACCCAAGAAATATATCATAATAATACATAATGGTAAAGATCAACTTCTGAATACTAGACGTCTCATGTTCAAATCCTCCTCCCTCCTCTATTAGTATTTTTCCTGGTCTAAATTCCACTTCTTTCAGGTCCATATACTTTAAATATGCATTATTGCTTTCATTTTATTCCATAATTTACATTTTAGCTCTAAAAATCTTTCCAATTTAACTTTTACTCCTCTTTTCTCCTTTCTTCTCCCTTTAAGCTTATTCCTTTTTCCATCCTTCATGATTTTTTTTTCTTGAGACCCTACAAATTTTTACAACACAAAGGCAGTAACAAGAACAAAAAGGGAGAATTCCAACTGGAATTAGAGGTAAAAACTCTTATAAACCTTTGGAATAAGATGCAAAAGTCACACTTATCAACTCCCCCATACTTAAACATTTGCTTCTCCCCAAGCAAAGTAATACAAGAAACCCACCATGAGGAAAAAGAAAAGTAGTAGGATCCTTTTCTTAGAAACTATAACAATTAAAAGCTTAAAATCCTTTTTCGAAAGATATTTAGGTTGCCCCCACTTGTGAGAAATGTAACCGTGCTATTGAGCTCTAGGTGCCTTTCATGCAACAAAGGACATCCAACAATGGAAAGCAGGCAACTATATACCAACTCACTCATCCCTCAAATTTTCGAATTAGAATTCTCACTTTAGGTCTTGTCGACACACCTCTCATGTGTTTTATTTTATTTGAAGGTTCCGCTCTAGTCCTCTCACTCATGATCAAGATCATCCATATGCTTGGAATGCTTTTCGATTCTCCACCACTAGAAAGACTTAGAACACACAAAAATCAAGAGGTCTTATTAGGGTTGTAATGGGGCCATGGGTTAACTGGTTAGGATGGATTTTTTTTCTTGGAAGTGGATTTAAAAGTTTAATACCAATGTGATATGATTTTTTTAATAACATATATTTTACTATCCCAACTTTTCATCATGAAACACAAGCACCCCAAACTTCTTCTTCTTCTTCTTCTTCTTCTTCTTCTTCTTCTTCTTCTTCTTCTTCTTCTTCTTCTTCTTCTTCTTCTTTTTGTAAGGGATATATTGATTTGATTTCCATCATACACAACCATTTACTCTTTCACACCTCCCCATGCTTAGATTACATCATACTCCCAACTTCCTTTTTTTTCAAATTGCACAACAACCATTGATTCTAGACTTAGGGAGGGATAAAGTAAACAGGGTTACATGTGTGGTTAGATCAATAAAAATGGCCATAATCACAACGGGGTTAGCAAAGGATAAAATGTGAAGGTCAGGCTATTTGGCTAATGTAGGTTATGACAAAAAAAAAACAAGTGCCTCTATCATTTTAATACATGTCTATGTCATATATGGATTTGAAGAAAACCATTACAAGTTCTAGTTTCCCAAGTCATGTTGGGAGACACACACAAAAGAAAAAATAAGAGACTGTAGTGATGTACAGTCTAAAGGCTCAAAGTCTCACTAGGTCCAAAATTCTCTAATTTTAACACCTTTTGGCAAAGAGTAAATAAGCATAAGTCAAACTATAATACCACAAGAATGTTATGGCATGCATAACCCTAAATTTCTAAAAAACAATTACACTTATCTCATAACAATGCAACCAAAACATTTAAGCACATAGAAATCCATTTTCAAAAGATGATTTAAAGGGTCTTATCCCTCCAAACTAAACACTCGTGCCATTGCAAGACAAAACATACTCTTTAATATCATCAATGAAGGGTCATTTCCTTTCTTTTCTTTGTTTGTTTTGTTTTTTGTTTTAGATAAATATCCAAAAGAAATAACCAAGGAAAAAGATAGCAACACTCATCAAAATAAAATAGGGAAGAACAGAATACTAACCAAATGACAAGGATAGGCCATCTTCTCCTCCATGCTTATGTATTACATTGTCCTCAATGTGAAATAAGAAGCACAAAAGAAAAGAGGGAGAAAAAAAATCCATAAGGAAACAAAAAGCAAACGAACCAAGCAAACCAAAATAAGAAAAATAAATAAATTAAATAGAATAAAAAAAAATTGGGTTCCCTCCCAAGAAGCGCTTGCTTATAGTCATTAGCTTGACTTTCTCGCTTCACTTAGGATCATCCAGAAGAATAGTGGTTTTGAGGGCTGCAACCTCACCACCTTCATTCACCTTGCATATCAAAGTTAAGGAGACGGGTAGCCCAAAATGATTTATGCTCAAGTTATATAGGGATATGACAAGATTTTCCGAAAACAAGATTATAAGGGGAAACTCCAATGGGAGTTTTAAAAGCTATTTGATAAGCCCATAGAGCATTGTCAAGTTTCAAGGACCAATCCTTTCTAGAAGATTTAACTGTTTTCCCAAGAGTTTTCTTAAGCTCATGGTTTGACACCTCCAATTGACATCTAGTTTGAGGATGGTATGGGGTAGAAACCTTATGGTTAAATCCATACTTACTCAAAGGAGCATTAAATGCTCTATTGCAAAATTGAGAACCCCCATCACTAATGATAGTCTTAGGTGTCCCAAACCTTGTAAAGATATTCTTTTTCAAAAATTTGGTGACGACTTTTGCATCATTTGTGGGAGTGGCTATAGCCTCTAACCATGTATATACATAATCAACTTCCACAAGAATATATTCATTCAGTATAGACTTAGGAAATGGTCCCATAAAATCGATTCCCCAAACATCGAATAACTCCACTACAAGAATGCTTGTGAGGGGCATCTCTTGTTTTCTAGAAATATTTTCCATTCTTTGATACCTATCACAAGTCTTAGCAAAGGATTATGCATCATGAAATAAGGTAGGCCAATAGAATCCACATTGCAAGACTTTTGCAGAAACTTTGGTGGGGCTGAAATGGCCACCACACTCTTTACTATGATAATGAGATAATATAGAATGCATTTCATGCTTAGGGATGCATCTTCTAATGACATGATCAGCACAAATCCTATAGAGGTAGGGATCATCCCAAAAGTAATACCTTAGATCATGTAAGAACTTCTTCCTTCGATGAAAGGAAATATCATTGGGTAAGATTCTACTTACAAGATAGTTCGCAATATCAGGATACCAAGGATGATTTGTAACAGCGTAGAGTGTCTCATTGGAAAATGCATCTCGAATAGGTGTAGGTTCCTGATTAACCTCGTAGGTAGAGGGTAAACGAGAAAGATTATTAGCTACTTGATTCTCACTACCCTTCCTATCCTTGATTTCAAAAGTTGAACTCTTGCAACAATAAAATCCACTGAATGATTCTGGGCTTTGCATCCTGCTTAACAAAAAGATACTTTAAGGCGGCATGGTTAGTATAGACAATGACCTTGTTAAGCAGTAGATAAGAACGGAGCTTGTCAAAGGAGAAAACCACAGCTAGCAATTCTTTTTTATTTGTTGCATAATTCATTTTTGTGGTGAATTCAAAGTCTTGCTAGCATAATAGATAGTATGAAAAATTTTGTCCTTACGCTGCCCCAAGACTGCTCCTATAGCAACATCACTAGCATCACACTTAATCTCAAAAGGTAAATTCCAGTCAGGAGTAACAATAATCGGAGCATCCACAAGTTTTGCCTTTAAAGTGTTAAAGGCAACCATACACGCATCAGAAAAGTGAAAGGGCACATCTTTAGCCAACAGATCACAAAGAGGTTTTTTAAATTTTTGAAAAATATTTAATGAAGCGTCTATGTATATATTTAACATATGTAGGGGGTGGAAATTTCTCAATGACTTCAATTTTGGCTTTGTCTACCTCTATCCCTTTGCATGAAATCTTATGCCCTAAAACTATTCCTTCCTGGACCATCAAATGACACTTTTCCCAATTTAAAACCAAGTTTGTATCCTCACAACGCTTAAGAACAAGTTCAGGATTTTTTAAGCATGCATCAAATGACAACCCAAAGACCGAAAAATCATCCATAAAAATTTCCATAAATTTTCAATCATATCATGAAACAAAGCCATCATACATCTTTGAAATGTGGATGGGGCATTACAAAGACCAAATGGCATCCATCTATATGCGAAGGTGCCATAAGGACAAGTAAAGGTAGTCTTCTTATTGTTTCAAAATCATCCAGTTTCCTCTTGTGAGTGATTATGTCCTTTAGAAACTTCCCATAACTAGACATCTGTCTCACAATGTTAAGAACAGGCAATTTAATGTGCACTTTCTTAAGCATATCAAGAAATTTTGCAAATTGAGCATCTAACTTGCGTTGTACAATCCTACCTGGAAATGGAGGAGGGGGAGCATATGCCTTTACCTCTTGAGGTGAAGTGTGGATCATCTCAGGTTGTGATTCAAGCACTTTCTCTTCAGGAGATTTTTCTTTATCTTCCTTGGGTTCTTAAGGGTATGGTTTAGGTACTGGTTTCCCACTCCTCAAGGCTATTGCATTGATTTGCTCTTTGGGGTTGATCATTGTATCACTAGGCAAAGTGTTAGGTGCTATCGTTGAAATGGCATTAGCAAGCTGTCCAATCTATGCCTCTAGGTTCTTGATGGATGCATCCTAATATTTGAGGTGGGCGTCTTGTTTCTGAAGATGAGCTTGAATTTGAGTGTCATGTTTTTAAATGGTGTTTCGGTGCGAGTGATGAACTTAGACATCATCTCTTCAAGGGAAGAAGATTGAGGTTGTTGGGGTGGTAAAGGAGCTAGAGGTGTTGGTTGTTGTTGTGTGAATCCCACAGGCTTTGTAGGAACTTCATTTCTCTAACCGAAGTTTGGATGGTTTCTCCATCCAGGATTGTACACATTGGAGTAGGGATTGTTCGGTCTCCTATAACTATTGCCCATGTAGTTCACTTGATCATAAGATTGTTGGACATGATTCCCAACTTGACATTCTGTGCTTAAATGTGATCTACCACATAACTCACACATAGGTGCATTAGCTTGTACCTGCATACAAGAAGCACTACCAATTTTGTCAAATGTTTTGGCAAGCAAATCAATATTAGCCTCTAATGTCGTGATGGAATCTAAAGAGTGAATTCCTGGAGTCCTTTGTAATGGGACACATTCAGAGTGCCATTTTTGGGAATTCGAGGCAGCTTCTTAATGAAATCATAAACCTGCTCTGGAGTCTTGTTCATAATGGTACCTCCTGCAGCTGCATCTATCATAGAAGGGTTAGTAGCAGAGATACCATAATAAAAATTTTGCATCTGAAGCCACATAGGTAGGCCGTGATGTGGACACTTCTTAGGCAAATCCTTAAACCTTTCCCATGCATAATAAAGTGATTCAAGGTCATTTTACATAAAGGTAGTGATGTCATTCCGTAATTTTGCAATTTTTTATGGTGGAAAATATCTAGAAAGGAAAGACTTCATCAAATTGTCCCAATTAGTAATAGAACCTAGGGCTAATGAGTGTAACTAACTCTTATCCTTATCAAGTAAATAAAAAGGGAACAATCTAAGCCTAATTGCATCATTAGAAACACCATTTAGCTTAAAAGTGTCACAAATTTCTACAAAGTAAGCAATGCGGGAGTGGGGATCTTCATTAAGGTTACATCCAAATTGAACTGATGTTTGTAGCATCTGGATAATGACATGCTTGATCTCAAAATTATTAGCTTGTACGACTTGTCTTCGTATGCTTGAGGTTGAGCCATCAAGGCTTGGTGTAGCATAGTCCCGAAGCAATCTAGGAATGGGAGCTTTCTCTTGGATAGAAGCTTGTTCTTGGAGTAGGATGTGCCCTTGTGGTGGGATTTTTCCATCATGGGGTGGAGGATTGGTTTCCATATCAATGTTTGTGGTGTGCGACCTGCGTAAATGTGAGATGGTCCTCTCGATCTCGAGATCAAGTGGCACTAGATCACCCCCACTAGCATGGGCATGCACTAATGCCCCTGCACTAAATCAAACACTCCTACACCTAAGATTAGTCAACCACAACATAAATAATGTAAAAAGAAAAAAAATGTCTAGATCATAATAAATTCCTTGAGTCCTAATGTCACTCGCTGCCAATCCTTGGCAACAGCGCCAAAAACTTGACACGTTCCTACCCGCAAGTGCACAGGGTTAGAGTAGTAGTCAAGGTCGATCCCATAGGGATTGGTGAATGACCACTAGGACAATGATAGACTTTAGCTATGTCAAGACTACAAGATGATATGAAATAAAAAAATTGTAAGCTAAAATAACTAACTAAGCTAAAAAGAAAGGAAAATAGCACTCAATTGACTCAAATAAATAGAAGAGCTAAGGTTCCGGTTCGTCGTCCCGATCCTCACATGTAATCGAATATCACATCAAAAAATAATTCAACAATCATAATAAACCATGCCAACAATGATAGAAAGTTTTGTGCTTTCTCAATCCACAACCACCCTATTACATATCTATGGCCCTAACTATCCCTAGCTTAGAGTCTAATAGAATATAATGCATTAAAGTCCATAAAGTTTCCTTATTTATTGTTGTGGAGGTCAAATCGATCGTCTCTCGACCTACAATTTAATCTCCCGTTGTGCTATTGGGTCTAATACTGGATTATCTCTCGATCTCACCGGTATTTCCCACATCAAAAATCAAAACCCGGCCGTGGTTCATAAATTCGTCAACCAATCAATAACACAACACATAGATTATGAATTGAATAAAAAAGGATGCAATAATTCAATACATTAGGATCGGGGAAAATTCCCTTTCACCTTAGCATAAGATATAGCCCATCAAAATCATAGCAAGAATATTAAAAATAACAAGAGATTCCATAGATAGAGAAAAGATCATTAGATAATACCCTTGATGTTCACAAATTCTTGCAAAAATTTAACTTCTTGAACCTCGATCTCTAATTTACAAGAGAGATCTTGATGAATTGGGGAAGAGGATAGAGAAGAGAGAAAAGAGAGGGAGTGGAGGTTGCCTCGAGATATTAGAATGAGAGTTTTTATATTACCGCCTCGTGGATCCCTAGGGTATTGATAAATATGGGCTTCTCGTGTCAGCTTTGACAATAATGCGTATTTTGACTATAACGTATTCATCATAACTCTGATTAAGCTGATTTTGGATGCGTTGGAAATCTATTAAAAATATATAAAACTTTGATGTTGAAAGATTCTCCAAATTCATAATTTTAATTAGTCTAAATCCACTTCTTTCAAGCACATATACTTTAAATATGCATTCTTACTTTCATTTTATTTCAGAATTTACATTTTAGCTCTAAACCTTTTTCTACTTTAACTTTTGCTCCTCTTTGCTCTTTTTTTCTCCTTTCTTCTCCCTTTAAGATTATTCTTTTTTCCATCCTTCATGCTTTTTTTGTTTCTTGAGACCTTACAAATTTTCACAACATAAAGGCAATAATAAGAACAAAAAGGGAGAATTCCACTGAAATTAGGGGTAAAAACTCTTATAAACCTTAGGAATAAGATATAAAAGTCACACTTACCACTAGAGGCCCAAGCACGAGGGCGGGGGAAAGGGGCAAGCCGGCCGACGACCCAAGGAAGAAAAAGGAGAAAGAAAGAAAAGAGAAAAAGGAGAAGGAAAAAGGGAAAAAAAGGAAAAGGAAAAGGGAAACTGGTATTAAATAAAATAATTTAATTCATAAAATAATAACATAGAATATTTTTGGGTAATAATTTAATTTAATATAATTAAAATATAAGGGTTCAAAAAGGATAATTTTTGCAAAATAATGGTTTGAAAATTTATTTAAATAATAAGAGTGTGATAAAATAACAAAATATTTATTTTAATTTATTAAATACTTATACCCAATTTTATATACTCAAAATCCATAAAAAAATTAAATTAAATAGATTTAAAAGCTAACGTATCCCAAATAAAAGTCATTTATTAAATTATAGGTTTTTTTAAATTTTGGGGAATTACATTTTCATCCTTTTCCCAATCCTTTTACTTCAGCATATTTTTCTCCTCACCCTTTCCCTCCCCCCTTTTCAACCATACTTTGCCTCTGGCTGTTATGTTCTACTCTTCCTTCCTAGCTCATCCCAATTTTCTCATCCTTGCCTATATAATCTCACCTTCATTCCTTATTTTTTTTAGTTTTGACCTATCAAAAACCAAAGCCTTTGTTTTGTGTAGTAATCCTTGCCCTTTCATTCTCCAATTCGCGGCAATCCCCATCTTTCTACTTCGTTGTTCACTATTTTTCGTTAACACCATTTATGTAGAATTCCTATAACCTCTCACTACTTCCCTCTTAATTCATGCATGATTCACATTGCACCCCATTGGTAGGATGAGAAACTCATGTTGCCTGTCTTTCATTATGTCTAACCTTTACGTAGATTTCTCATTTGTTAAACCAAAATCTTAGTTGAGTGAACTTTTATCATTTCCTCCTCTTTATTGTGTGACTAATGAATGTTCCACCCCCTTAGTTGCATGACATGTTCATGCTGCCCCTACTCATGTGATCCTTGCACGCTGCTCCTACCCTGGCTGCTACAGACCTCATTTTAAAAATTTTAATAAAAATGTATTATGTGATATTTAAGAATTTTTCTAAACTAAATTTGGCATTAGTATTGAGTTTATGATTTGTTTTTGAAACTTCGTGGAAATTTTCATGTACTGACATAATATTAATTTTTTGATTATATAAGGTTATTCAAAATAATAATGATGATGATGGTTATGATGATAAATTTTCCTTAGAATTTCTTTATTGGAAACCAAACACAATACATATTTTCCATGATTTTTTTTCCTGCAAAACTTTCCTACCAACCGAACATGGAAAAAAGTTGATTTCTTTCATTTTTTTTCTTTATCTATCTTTCCTTTTCTTTTTTTTTCACACAAAATTTTACCAACCAAACATATCCTTAGAAACATCATGTAACACCCCAAAATTTACACATTTTTTTATAAAAAAAAGCAATACTCATAAATTAAAACCGTAAATTCTGGGAATGTTACCGCCACATTTAATACCAGACCAGTTCACTTCTACCGTTCCGGTACCAAGTGTTAAGGCTAAGAAAACACTATCAGTAATACCATACCAATTCAAATTTATAAAAATGGAAATCAGAGTACGCGCAAGTCTTACATAATTCGAAATACCAACTATTGTTTTTCAAATAATAATTAAACAACATTAATAAAGTTGTTTCTACAACTTTAACATAATAAAAATGACACAAGTCATAAATTAAAAAGAGAACGGCCACGTCTCTCTAGAAATCGATCCAGCCCAGCTATCACTCTGCCCCTCCTGATGTCCCGTAGACATCGATATCACCAAAGTAAATATCTCCTACCTGAAATAGATCAGGCATGCCTTCTACTTGTGGGAATGAGCAGCAACCCATGAAACGGGTGATCAGTACGCTACGTATTGAGTAAGGTAACCGAGTACTAAGGCCGGCATATAACACATTAAATCATGTAGGATAATGATCACATACAATTACAATCCATACATATGATACATAGAAGCGTAAAGTGAAATCCATAACTTATAATCAACAAGTCCACACATAAGACCTAAAAAGATCCAGATTAATCATTTAATCTTTCTTTTATCAGGAGTCGATACACACCATATCTTTTATCAAAAATCGATACACACCATATTCTTTATCAGGTCCATACGAGTACAGGAACCCCATTATTTTAGCCGGTGGATCGGTTGCGAGGGCACATGCCCTGCCACTATTTTAGTCGGTGGATCGGTCGCGAGGGTAATATACCCTGCCACTATTATATGGCGATGGATCGGTCTAGCCCCTTTCTCGTACAGTGTTCCACTGTAGGTAATTAGTATCTTCCCACATCTTAACACCATATATATAGTTGGGTTTATTGAGCTCGGAATCCCCCACTATTATAGCCGGTGGATCGGTCGCGAGGGAAGTATTACTTGCCACTATTATAGCCGGTGGATCGGTCTGGACCCTGCTCAACATCTTCCACTTTACGTATTTAATAATTTATGTATCTTATTCAAATGTTCATTTCGAGACATGCAAATCCAGTTTCTACCATGCTTACTCCTTAACTCAGGTTAACCACCTCAACCCTAGTTAATCATCCCACTATACTTAACCACAACATATCCCAATACCACTACAACTTTAGCTACCATGAAACCTTAACTCTACGCAAACCATCTTCTCATGCATACCCTAGCTCCCATACAAACCCTAGCTCCATGTAAGCCCTAACTCCACGTAAACCATACCTCCATGCAAACCCTATCCACAAGCAAACCTTAGCTTCACATAGACAACACTTCCATGCAACCCTAATCCACATGCAAACCCTAACTCCACGTACCACACTTCCATGCAACCTTAATTCATGTGCAAACCCTAGCTCCACGTAGACATGTTTCCATGCAAACCCTAACATCATGCCATTTCATGCAAACCCTAACTCCATACCATTCCACGCAAAACCCTAACATCATGCCATTTCATGTAAACCCCTAACACCATACTATCCCATGCAAAACCCTAAAGCCATATTGTTACACTTCCCATCATGATTTTTACAACCTTAACATGCATATCTTAAGGCCATTTCATACAATAATAACATAAATACACATAAGTCTCATGCCACACTTTATTCACACCAACGTACTTCAACTCTATAATCATGCCACATACGAAATAATTAATAATAATAAACATAGAATACATGGCATATGAAACACATAATGCATATAAACACACAAATAACCTTAGTAAACCCTTACCTAAAACGACACTGGTCTTGGTGCACGCTCCTATTCCACTTGAGAGGTTTGACTGGGTTCACCTATTATATAAAAGTATACTAGAATTAGGCTCCCTTATAAAATTTTATTATTTTCTGACTTATTCTAAGATTTGGTTTTTAATTAAAACAATACTACACAATAATTAACTATACAAAATATTACTTAAAAATACAAAGAAATTATTATTTTCATTCGAAAGGGTGGTGATATAAGGGTTTCTACCCTTTACCAAAATAGTAATAGTAATAATAATAATAATAATAATAAAATTAAAACATTATTAATAATACTCTTATTAGTAGAATATTAATATTAATAATACCATAATTCTTAAAATTACAAGGTGGCTTTCAAAACCACTCCATTTAATAATAATACTATTCAAAAATTTAATTATGATATTAATATTATATATATACTTATAATATAAAAGTTAATAAAGATAATAATAATAATATAATCAGTAATAATGTTAAAATTTTTAATAATAGTTGTAAAAAGCAAATGTGCGAGACTTAGTTAAAATTTTAGGTTTCTAACCTTCCTTAAATAATGAAATTATTAAATAAATAATTACACTAATAATAATAAATTAATAATAATAGTAAACATGTAATAATTCCATTAAATAACAAAAATTAGGGAATAATAATTTATCTAACTCAAGAATACTTCCAAACATATCAACAAAATTTATCAATTAGGATACACTTGATAACAATAATAATAATAATTATAATAATAATTAAAATCGAATTAACATTAAAAATTAGGATAAAAGTAGAATAATTATCAATAAATCGAAAGGGAGTATTTAAAAGGTCTAGGGTTTCACCTTGAATTGGAGGGGATGGGTGGCACCGGCTGTGGTTCCTGGAGGTGGCCGGAAAAGTTATCTAAGAGGTGTGAAAATGGAGAAAAAGAGGTAAGGGGAAAGGAGAAAAATAAACTAAGTTTATGGGTCGATGGAGGAGAATTAGCAGGGGATATTGGGTGGTTCAGAGGGTGGTAGAAGCGGCAAATGCGGTGGTGGGCGATGGTTTATGGTTTCGGGGTAAAATTTTTGTTGAGAGAACTAGCAAACTTTGCACGGTTATGGAGGCCTGTTCAAGGAGAATCGAAGGTTGAAAATAGTTTAGTTAATTAGATGGTGTTTTGGGGAAGATTTTGGGGTGAAAAAGAGGCGACGAGGTTGGATATCGGAGGAGAACGAGGCGTCTAAAGTCAAGGTGGAGCACATACTGGTACTTAGGATTTCAGGAAAAAGGAAGTTTGATTTCAGGCCAAATGCGGGGTATTTATAGTGGTGGAGGGTAGAATCGAGTTGTGGGAGTTACCAGGAGGTAGAAGCTGGTGAGAAATGGGATGGTTATGGTGTCGATCGAGTGACAAAATTTTCAAAATTTTCCCGACCTTCGCGAGGTAATTGGGAGAAAAAGTGGAGAAGAACAAGTTAGTGGGGCAGTTCAAATGGAAGAGTGTGCCGAGAGGAAGAAAATTGGCGGGAGAAGGCAGGTCACACCACGTGTGGCCGGCGGCGCCATTTTCGGGGGAAGGAGGAAGGTGACAGTTATGGCGTCGCACTGGAGGAGGAAGAAGAAGATGGGGGAGGTTGGGCCGGGTGGTTCGGGGGAGAAAAGAAGGAAAAGAAAAGAAGGGGACCAGGCGGTTGGGCAAGAGGAGGGGAGGAGTTTAAATCAAACTCTGTGTTTAGGGGAAGAAGAAGTCCAAACGCGGCGCGCTGGCTGTCGGGGAAAAAAAGAAAGGGGCAGACGGGCGTGGGCCGCGGCAGGAGAAGAAAAAGGAGGCAGAAATTGGGCCGCACCAGGCCCAATTCGGGGAATAAAAAGAAAAAGGAAAGAAGAAGAAGGAAAAGAAAGAAAAATAAAGAAAAAGAAAGAAAGAAAAGGAAAAAGAAAAAAAAGGAGGAAAAAAATAGGAAGGTTGGGTTAAATAATTTAATTATAATATTTATGGTATTTAAAAATAATAATATTTAAATAAAATAATATTTAAACCTCTTTTTAGGCTAAAAATAGGATTTTTTAAAGGAATTTTCATAAATTCCATTTTAATATAATAAATCACTCAAATTCTATTTAATTAAATTATTATAAAATCAAAATTAATTTGAAACTATTTTCTATTCCTTAATTTGGATAAAATAATTTATTTAAATAAATTCCCAACTTAAAATCTTTAATTAGATTATATACCCAAATTTCCTTTACTTAACATATTTATAAAATTTATTATTAATTTGCCCTACTAAATTTCCCTTTATTTTAGTAAAAATAATTTATTAAATTAAATTTTCAAATAAAACCTTATTTAAATATAATATTTAAAATTAGAAAAGTTTGGGGCATTTCACATCATGACACTTTTCTTGGGCTAATGTAATATTTTAAATTATATATATATAATCACCTTTTCTTATAAATTTCCTTTTATAAAACCAAAAGAATTTAATTACATTATATATATATATATAATTATGGTTCTTACGATTTTACCCCTCTTCCTCCAAAGTTACCATAATGCCCCTTTACTTGAAAGTTACCATATTTTCCTTTTCTCATAAAATTACAATCATACCCCTAACTTATATAATTACCACAATAACCTTAGACAATAATAATACACATGCATTAGCAACATAATACATCATAGACAAGCATTTAATATTTCCATCAATAATCAACTCCTTCCTTAATTATCATACCTACACATGGCACAAAGGCTATCATGCTTTTCCCTTTTTCTCATCAAACAATATAACAACCATCTATATATCATGCTAGGCATCACATAATATGCATAAAATCAAAATAAAATTCCTAATGTGCTAGCATACGTTTCCATGCATTTAAGGGAGGTTTAACGATTACCTTAATCCTGCAAAGTACCAAATCTTATCGGTATCCCAGTTAAAGATTCAAGCTTAATTAACAATTCAACACCTAAAAATAATATTAATAATTATCATGTTAGAAGTAAGAAATTAAAAAGGGTAACACTTTATAAAATATTTGTTTAATAATAATACAATTTAATTAATTATCAATATACCTCAAAATTAGCCAAAAGAATTACAAAATAAAGGGAGAGCTCACGCTGCATGACCAGCGTGAATCTCATGCAAAAATGGGAGGAGAAAGGGTTCGAAGGGGGTGAGATAGAAGGGAGGAGAGGTGGCTCGGTTTAGTGACTTTAGGCTAGAAAAAGAGATAGGTGGGGGAGGTTTCAAGGTAAGGAAATGGTGCGGGAGTGAAGAGGGGGCATAGGTGGAGGCTAAGGGTGTTTCACGACGGCATAGGGCGGCGGAGACGGCAGCGGCGAGGCGGCGAAGTTGGCTGCTGAGGTGGAGGGGCTGAGAAGGAAGGAAAAGATGAGGGAAAAATGAAGGGTTAAGGGGGCTGTTTTCAGCCAACTAATGCATGGTGGTGGTATAGGGGGTTGCAGGGTGGCGGTAGAGGTGGCCGGACAGTGGTGAACGGTGGCGTTACAGGTGGGTTGTCGAGACGAGTGAAAAATAGGGAGAAAAAGAAGAGGGGAGGAAGAGGGCTGCGGGATGGATATTGGGGTGGTGCAAGGTGGTAGTAGAAGGGTACAGGAGGCAATTTAGGGGCTGGGTACGGCGGTCGGTGTGGCGGCGCATGAAACGAAGGGGAGAAGATAGAGGGGAGAAAATGGAGGGAAGAAGATCGGGGGACAGAGATGAGGCTCGAAATGGGGTAGGAGAGATGAAGAAAAAGAAGAGGGAGAAGAGAGAGGGAGAGGCAGGGTGGCAGGGCGGCAGCTGCAGGCGGTCAGGCGACAATGGACATGTCGAGCTTCTGTTGACGCCTGGGAAGAAGAAGAAAGAAGAAAGGGAGGCTGCGGGGGGCCGGTCGGGGAAGGGAAAGAAGACAGACCGACCGATCCAGGGGAAAAGAAGGAAAAGAAAAAGTGGGGGAGCCGGCTTTGTCAGGCACGCAGGAGAGAGGGAGAAAGAGAGGGAGCAGTGGGTTGGCCTGGGTGCAGCGGCCCAAGGGAAGAAAAAGGAAAACAAGGAAAAGAAGAAAGAGGAAAAAGGGAAGAAGGGAAAAAAGGGAAAAGGAAAAATAGGAGAAATACAATAAATTAATTTATAGAATCATAAATGTAATATTCTTGATAAATTATTTAATTTAATAATTTAATTCATTATAATCTAATATATTAATTTGAAAAGGATAAGGTTAGTAAAATATTAGTTTGAAAAATTATTTAAATAAAAATATCATGATAAAATAACAAAATATCTCTTTTAAATTTACTAAATATTCCCATCCAAATTTATATACTCAAAAATCCATAACTTAATTAAATTAGATAATTTTAAAAGCTAATTTATTTCAAATAAAAAAACTATTTATTAAATTATTGGTTTTCTATAATTTTGGGGGATTACACCTTCATCCCTTATTTTTTTAGTTTTGACCTATCAAAAACCAAAGCCTTTGTTTTGTGTAGTCATCCTTGCCCCCTCATGCTCGAATTCGCGGCAATCCCCATCTTTCTACTTCGTTGTTCACTATTTTTCGTTAACACCATTTATGTAGAATCCCTATAACCTCTCACTACTTCCCTATTTGTTCATGCATGATTCACATTGCACCCCATTGGTAGGATGAGAAACTCATGTTGCTTGTCTTTCATTATGTCCAACCTTTACGTAGATTTCTCATTTGTTAAACCAAAACCTTAGTTGAGTGAACTTTTATCATTACCTCCTCTTTATTGTGTGACTAATGAATGTTCCACCCCCGTAGTTACATGACATGTTGATGCTGCCCCTACTCATGTGATCCTTGCACGTTGCTCCTACCCTGGCTGCTACATACCTCATTTTAAAATTTTTAATAAAAATGTATTATATGATATTTAAGAATTTTTCCAAACTAAATTTGGCATTCTATTGAGTTTATGATTTTTTTTTAAACTTCGTGGAAATTTTCATGTACTAACATAATATTAATTTTTTGATAATATAAGGTTATTCAAATAATAGTAATAAGGATGATGATGATGATAAATTTTCCTTAGAATTTTCTTTATTGGAAACCAAACACAATAAATATTTTCCAAGATTTTTCTTTCCTGCAAAACTTTCCTACCAACCAAACATGGAAAAAAGTTGATTTCTTTCATTTTTTTTCTTTATCTATCTTTCCTTTTCTTTTCTTTTTCTCTCACAAAATTTTACCAACCAAACAGATCCTTAGAAACATCATGACACTTTTATTGGGCTAATGTAATAATTTAAATATTTTAAATTATTATTATTATTATTATTATTATTATTATTATTATTATTATTATTACACACACACACACACACACACACACACACACACACACACACACACACACACACACACACACACACACACACACACACACACACACACACACACACACACACACACACACACACACACACACACACACACACACAGATATATAATCACCTTTTCTTATAAATTTCCTTTTAGAAAACCAAAAGCACTTTCTAAAAATTATATTTTCTATAAAAAAAGAGAGGCAAACAACCTAACAAGAGAAAAAAAGTTGATTTATTTTATTTTCTTTCCTTCATTTATCTTTTCTTTTCTTTTCTACAAATCAAACACATAGTAATTGATTTCAATTTTGATATTGCTCATACCCAAATTCAAATAATCAATTACTATGCATATAATTACACAATAATATTATAAGTTTGTATCTTAATTTATTACCATTTTTAAATTCTTCATGTCCATAATAATAATCTTAATTTTGATATTCCTCATGTGCCATTTTAATATTCCTACATTTTTCTTGAATAGTAAATCAACATTTTTAAGAAAAAAACTATTCATCTTATATTTTATAATTAACCTTTTTTTAGTTAGTACATCGATTTTATATATTCATATATCTTCCACATTCCTAATTATAGTTATCCTAATCAATAATTATATGTAAAATGTAACTTTAAAAATTCTTTTGAAATCCTCATCTTGATATGCTAATTGATTTCAATTTCAAAATTTCCTATTCTAAAATTAAAATAGTCAAATACTATGAATATAATGTAAATAAATTCAAACCAATAACTTTGAATAAATTCAAACTATTAGTAAACTAATCTTAATAAACTAGTAACTTTATATAAATTCAAACTATTAGTAAATCAACCTTAAATACATTCAAACTATTAACCTTTGTAATTGCTATACAATAAATAATAATTTTCATATTAGACTATATATTATCGTTACGGATATAGTAAATATGGTTAAAATTCTATTAATACTACGGTGTGGTAGAGATAAAAAATGGTCGGTCAAAATTTTAGTTCTCCCTCCCAGTCAACATTCACTCCTTTCCCCGGAATCATTAGTGACGTGGACCGGTAATTTCGCTAACCAGTCTCTCTAAATTTTGAACTGTTTGAAATTTGAGACCTACAGAATCGCCCTCATCATCCTATATATATATGTGCGCTCCCGTTATCTTACATGCACATTCGTCGATCTCCAACTTTCGCAGTTCGCACACCCATTTCCCCTTTTATTCATTCAGTCCCAACTTTCGCAGAGTTCCAATCACTCAACCATGGGCAAGAAGAAAACGACCTGCCGCAATGATAATACTACTAGTAAATCAACCCACCACCAAAATCCGCAAGACGCATCGGAGAAGCTGTCGAATTTGAAGTCGCTCAACGCTATGCTCCTGAAAGAGACCGTCGAGAGGCGCCAAGAGGTAAAATGCCTTCTTGAATCAAAGAAATCCATGGAGATGGAGCTGTCTAGACTTTTCTCCGATATTGAAGGCGTGAAGTCCCGGTTCGCACAGTTCATAGACGAAAACATGGGGTTTTGTCTTGAAAAGAATATCCTTTCTGCTTTCATCGAGTCTCAGGCTCAGGGCATCGCGGAAGAGCTCGATGCATTGAAGGTGGAAAAGAGTGAGATTGAGGCAGAGAAAGGAGCGGTGATGGAAAGGAATGAGGGTCTGCTGCAGGAGAAAGCAGAGATCAAGAAGAAGTTGGAGGACACAGAGAGAGAAATGATGGAGGTTGTTCGGGAGAGAAATAAGATGGATTGGGAAATTGGGTCCCTGAAGAGATCCATTAATAAGCTCGAAGGTGAGATAGAGAAGGAGAAAGAAATAGTGGATCAACTTGCACGTGAAAGAGATGGGTTTAAACGGGAGTTAAACGTTCGAATTGAGGAAACAAAAATGCTCAAGGTTGAGCTGACAGAAATGAAAATTAGAGAAACGAAGAGAGAGGGGGAGATAGAAGAGGCTGCTGGAGTGATTGAGGGGTTTAAAAAACAGATTGAAGAAAGGGACAATGAGAAGAGCTTGTTAAGCAAGGAAAAATGGCAGCAGCTTACCAGAATCAGGGAGCTTGAGAAGGAAGTTGGGGCTGTGAAGGCTCCAGGCAAGACAAAAAGGAACTTCTGGACATTGGTGATGTCCTCGGCGATTACGGTGGTTACTATAGGAGTAGTGTCTTTAATTTATGCTAATAGTAGTCCTAAAAGACGTTGATCATTTGTCTTTGTTCGAAGTTCGAACTGTAATTTTTTTTTTACCGAATAATCTATTGTAAATTTGATAGCCTTAATTTTACCGAATTACGACTATTTTCAATATAAGTGAATATTGGCTGAATTAGTTTGTCTGCACATATTTTGTAAGTCGAGAACCTGCAATTACATCAATCTATCACGAACCTGCAATATTCTCAGCTAATTCTATTCGATGGGATGAGATGGGAGGACTGAGCTGACTAATCTAACCATTTGGCGAGTACTTTTTATGATATTTTATAATATTAACAAAATAATTCAGTAGCGCTCTTATTTTCTCTATTCAAACAATAATAGATGGCCTAGCAAGTGGGGCCGTGAGGGTGCTTCCATTGTCCAGACAAGTCTAATTATCATAGGCCGACGACTATGGTAGTCAGCCGATGGTTGACGGTAAATAATAGATGGTTTTCAATACGTGAATAAATAATTATAACTTTCTAAGTTATAACTTATGTTTTCAATAAGAGAATAAATAATTATTTATTAAAGAAGTAAATTACGGATATATCAAAATAGAAAATAAAAAAATTAATGGTTATACATTGAACAGTAAAAATTACAAATAAACGCTTATAAATTATTTCAAATTTTCTTGAATATAATCAATGTTGATTATAACATATTTAACTGCACTTTAAATTATAAATTACTTAAAACTTTCTTGAATATATTTAAGATTCATTTACTTTAATTGTTATTTATTTAAACTATTGAGCGAAAATAATTTATACCTAAAAAAATTTCCAAGTCTTATAATTAAATACATCACATTCTAAACATATTCCCACAAAAACAATATTGGCCTTCCAATCTATATTGATGTCAGTTTTCAATCTAATAATTTGAACCAAAAAATTTGATTCAAAATTTTTACTTATATATATGACCGAGAGAGTAAATAAATACAAATATTTATATTTATATTTAAACTTGCTCACTAGCATATGTAACATTCTCTAACTAATCTATTAACTTGTATGCTTGCTACTATATTACATATTATTAAAGCAAATACTTATATGTGCAAATAGAAAATAAATAAATAAATAAACGGTTACGTACATATTGGACAATGAAAATAACAAATAACAAATAAGCACTTATAAATTATTTAAAACTTTCTAGAATATATTCAACAATGATTATATATTAGTTAACTACACTTTATATTATAAATTATTTAAAACTTTCTTGAATATATACATTACATGTTGTTCATTTAAACAATTGAGTGAACATAATTTACAACTATTGAAGTTTTCAAATCACATAATTAAATCCATCATATTCTCAGCATAGTATCAATTCTAACAAAAATAATTTTGGCCTACCAATCAACGTTGGTGTCATTTTTCAACCTAATAATTTGAACCAAAAAATTTTATTCAAAATTTTAACTTAATAGACGTAATGTATTGTGAAGATCATAGCGATCAATTGGCCATGAAAGTTGAAGAGAGAGAGGGTGGGGAACTCCATAATTTTGTATTTGACCAAATGAGTAATTGAGTACAAAGCTTTTTACTATATTATGGATTGTTGTACTACATATTATTCCATTGATGCTATTTTACACATTACACACATATGTTTGCATGATACCATGTTTAGGTTCACATGTATTCGATATGCCTACCCCCAACCCCATATTCCACTAACCCCTCAACATAGTTGCATATCTCCATTTTTAGTCACTATGGTGTATTAATCTGGTAATTTAAGCATTGTATTTTGTTTGGGTGGGTATTTTTAGTAGATGTTTTAGTTTAAGAAAAAAAGCACGACTTTTTTAAAGGGAAAAAATTACAATTTTTTTGTCAATTTGAAACTCACCTTTTCATCCACATGGTTCTTTTATTCTACTCATTGAAGCAAAGCCCATCATTAAATTAATAAGAAAATATAGGCTACCGTTAGACCACGTTATGAAGAGCATGCAGGGATGTGTGAGTTAAGTATGCTTTGAGGACCTAAACTTTTGTCTTCTGAAGGGTTTGAGGACCACAATTTTTTTTTAAGGTTGAAAGACCTCTAACAAGTTTCGGCTACTTTTCTTTAGTATATGTTTGAATGATGAATAGAAAATATAAATAAAATATTTTTTCTAAACCCAAGTTATGTTAACCCCATAACATAGTTGCATATTTCCGTTCTTAGTCTCTATTTTTTATTGATCTGGTAATTTAAGTATTGTATTTTGTTTGGGTGGGTAGTTTTGGGAGATGTTTTACTTTGAGGAAAAAAGGGGGGATTTTGCAAGGGAAAAAAATTACAATTTTTTTTGTCAAATTGAAACTCACATTTTCATCCACATGACACTTTTATTTTACTTATTGAAGGAAATCACATTATTAAAGTAATAAGAAAATATAAGCTACCCTTATATCTCGTTATGAAAACCATGTAGGGATGTGTAGGTTAAGTATACTTTAAGGACCGAAAATTTTATCTTTTGAAAGGTTTTAGGACCATAATATTTTTTTCAAAAGTTTAAAGACCTCTAACAACTTTTGGCTACTTTTCTTTAGTATATGTTTGAATGATGTATAGAAAATATAAATAACATATTTATGCATGTATAAATGTAAAAATTAAAACCAAACTCAATTAGAAGGAACTAAACTTTTAAATTTTAAAAGATTGAGATATCAAGTTTTCTTTTTCTTAATTTTATACCTCAAATGATTAAGCAAATAATGAACCTAAATTTTCATTTTAAGACTTAATTTATATTTTTTAGCATGCTTTTTTTCAATAATATGTGGATCAATATAGCTTTTTTTGTGGATGATTGTGGAGAAAATGGAAGCCAGTGTGTGTGTGTGTGTGTGAGAGAGAGAGAGAGAGAGAGAGAGAGAGAGAGATGCTCAAATTACATATGAAAAATAACAAGCTAAATTATTTAAAAAGGGGGGAGATACATAAATTATTTAAAAAGTGAATTACCAAATTATCATAAAATAAACCCCGATGTCCTAATATTATGAATTTTTTTATATTCTCTAAACCTTTAAATTTTAAAATTTTAGTTTGTTCTAATTATCTCCACTTTAATTTTTTTTATATTTACACAAGCAGAAGTATAATATTCCTATTTTTAATACATAACTTCAATATATATAACCAAGAAAATGGCTACAAATAGCTTAAAGTCCTTAAACTTCCCAAAAAAAACGTTGAAAACTTGATGTAACACCCCTATAATTGATGATCAAAGCGTTTTTTTTTATATGGAATATGTGGAACCAATAAAGAAAATGGATGAACCTGTCACATTGAACATGAAGAGAAGTGGGACCATTTGAAACACCCCAAAAAATTTGTAATTGAACATTTTTAATTAAATAATTAATTATGGAAATTAGTATAGTAAAATGTAGGGTGTTACTGCCGCACTTGATACAAGCCTTGTTCTCTCTATTATTCTTTTACTAAATCCTAAAACTAAAAATGTTACTCCACTTACTTTAATAATATGATTATGAAAATTAGAGTAGAGAGAATTAAAGTAATTTAAAATCATTTCAAATAAAACCAACTGTCATTGATGACAAAATTTAGTGAAAAGAAAAATATAAGGGCATAAGAGTATAGAATCATCCATATCAAAATATATCAAACAAGATACCGGATAACTCTAACTCTTAACCCAAATATATTATTAAGTAACCCATTATACAAAATTAATATTAAAACCACACATTTTGGGTAATATATAGATCAATATAGCTTCTTTTTTCGTGGATGATTGTGGATAAAATAGAAGCCATTGTGTGTGTGTATGTGTGAGAGAGAGAGAGAGAGAAAGAGAGAGATGCTCAAATTACAAAAGAAAAATAACATGCTTAAAAAATTAAAAGAAAAGAGAGAGATACATAAATTATTTAAAAAGTGAATTACCAAATTATGTGTGTGTGTGTTCGGTTTAAGCATCCTATGGATAAAATTCATTGTGTTTTGGGTAAAATCCGCCCCGTTTATATCCATAGACCCGACCCGACCCAACCCAACCTAACAAGCTAATTTGACATAATTTGAACCCAACCTGACTCAAACTCAAACTATCTCAACCAAAATCCGACCTGACTAGGTAAATTAACCCGATACAACTCGGACCTACAATGACCTGAACCCGAACTCACCTCGACCCGAACAATAAGGCGATTCGAAATGACCCGACCTGACCCACAATTGACACGTAAAGAAAAATAACTTGCAAATAACCCGACCTAATTGCCACCTATAGTTGGGCCAAGTGTTAGCTGCATTTTTATGTATGACGTTAGAGATATAACTCATTATATAAAGTGTTACATACATATTATGTATTGATCGTGTTGTTGGAGTTGTGTAATATTTAGAACATTTTCTCCTTTCTTTATCTTTTAACTTTTAATTACACATTTTCTTTATTATCATATTCAGGTTTTGTTTTAAGGGGTAGTACTTACGCCACTTGTTTGGCTTTAAGCGTGATTTTCTTTCTTAGTTGAATTTTGCCTTATCTAATTTGATAAAATTTGTTTTGCCTTTCGTTCTTTCTTAGTGGAATACATATGAATATATAAGGTGGGTTTACTAATAAAAAAATTTTAATTACAAGATATAACATGAATAGTTTTTTTCCCTAAAAAATGTTGATTTACTAATCAAGAAAAATGAAGGAATATAAAAATGGTGCATTAGGAATATCAAAATTAAGATTATTATTATGTAAATGAGTAATTGAAAAATAGTAATAAATTAAGATGTAAACATTTAAGATTACTATTATGTACATTATATATATACTAATAGATTATTTGAATTTGGGTGTGAGGAATATCAAAATTGAAATTAATTAGTGTGTGTTTGGTTTGTAGAAAACCAAAGGAAAAGGAAATGAAAATAAAAATGAAATTGTGAATAAAAAAATAAACTTTTCTTTCTCTTGTTTAGTTTTCAGAATTTTTTTATGGAAAATATAATTTTTAAAAAATATTTTTGGTGTTTAGATTTCTAAGTAGAAAATTTTAAGAAATGCTGATTATTATTGTTATTATCATATGAGTATTCTTATATATATAATAAAAATAAAAAATAATTAAAATATTACATTAATTCAAGAAAATTTTCATGAAGTTTCCAAAAAAAAACATAAACTCAATACTAATGCCAAAGTTTGTGTAGAAAAAATATTAAATATTACATAATAAATTTTATTAAATTTCTTAAAATGAGGTATGTTCATGCAACCAAGGCAGAAGCAACGAGCAAGGTTCAAATGAGTAGGGGTAACATGAATATGTGTAACACCCCCAAATTTCACTCCTGGAAAATTTTTTTTTGAAAGAATAAAGCGAAAGCTAGGAGATAATTCGGGAAATGTTACCGCCACATCTAACACAAGATAAATGTCAACCATCTATCTCATGTTAGATGCAAGGCTAAAACCTGTCAAACAATTACATCTGAATTTTAAAAACTTATCAGAGTACGAGAAGATTAAAAGACAATTACAACACCATTAAATTTTATATACAATACTTGAAACTTCCAAAAATAAATACAGATAGACCAGACAAAACCCGATAGATTAAATTCCGGATTGCCTACTCTCTCAAGTCAAGCCTTCCACCCAAATACAATATCCGATCTCAAACTTGCACAAGAGGTCTGCTCCCCACCATCAGTGGATCATCACAGGACCCATTCAACCAAGGTAGTATCAGTACGGGTCCAATACTGAGTAAATCTCAATACCCTCTCTTATGGGAAAGACGTAAACTATAACATCAAGTGCATATTGAATCATGTTGCATTACGTTGATACAATAATATGCCTACTCAATACCCACATCATAAGCCCTACCATACACATATAATAACATGCGAAACATATGTAACATCTTAAACCGATAAGAAATTCAGATAAACCAACCAGACATTTATAGATAATGTTAAACCAACCAACCGGGCATTTTTGGACAACGCCAAACCAAACCAAGACGAATCGAGCATTTATCAAGCGGGCATTTATGGGTAATGTTAAACCAACCAATCGAGCATTTATCCCCACGGACATTACTTAGGGACATGTCCAGCCCCGAGCATTACTTAGGGATATGCTCAGCCCCGATCGAGTAGACTCATTCTTTAGATCTCTGGTAAATATAGTAGATTCACATCATAGTCTTTATCAATTCATGTGAGTGCGGGAACCCCACTATTATAGCCGGTGGAACGGTCATGAGGGTCATGCCTTGCCACTATTTTAGCCGGTGGACCGGTCATGAGGGTAACATACCCTGCCACTATTATTCGTCGGTGGACCGATCCGGCCCCGACTCACATGATGTTTCACTGTAATTACTTCGTATCTTTCCAATGTCTTATCGTTATTACGTTCGGTTTGTTGAGCATGGAATCCCCCACTATTATAGCCGGTGGACCGGTCATGAGGGTAACATACCCTGCCACTATTATTGCCGGTGGACCGGTCATGTAGGGCACCCCGGCCCTAGCCACTATTATTCGCCGGTGGTCCGGTCTGGGTCCGGCTCAACATCTTTCTCTTTAAGTGATTAGTATCTTAACATATCTTATTTGAAATAATTTTTACCCTTGACATGCATGGCTAACTATATCCACACTTATCCTCCCAAGAGAGCCCGTCCCATATCTTGGGACTCTTGCGCCCCTTATCACACCTCGATATCCATTCCCATTTACACTTACACATAATGAAAGCCAACTCTTAAGGGTGTGGGTTGAAGCCCAACACCTTGTGGAACCACACTCCATCCACTATCACTCTCTAGGGTTTCCCGTGAAACCCTAATTGGACCTATGTGGCCCAATTTCCTCTTGCCTTACTACCATTAATTCATTTATCGTCAAACACCTCATCTCTTTTAAGTTCAATCCCAAATCAATCACTACTTTCTCCCAAAACCCTAATCGGGTCCCTTATACCCCTTACACCAACCTACGTATTATTTTCATCCCAAGTCTCTAAACACTCCACAACTCTCCCCTTACCTTATTCACACTTTAATACAACTTTTCTCACGTAACGATCATCCTCATGCAAGTTTTATCCAACCCAAGAAAACTCTCGAAGTTCCCATGCAAACCCTATAATTTTCCATGCATAGCTCTCATCCCTTATTCAATTTGGTCAACCTCATACCCCTCTTTAGCAACTCACTTCCCATTTATTTCTTTTTATCCTTTCATATCCATGTCATAATAATAATCACCCTAGCATGCATGTCCTAGAGGGTTGCATCATGCCACAACACACCATAATCACCACATATGGATATCACATTCATATCATAAGAAAAACACATACCACACACCTTAACTCCAAGCTGTGCTACGCATAAAACACGTAAAGGACAATCAGGTGATACACAACAGGACATGATATATATACAAAGCATCCAAGGCATACAAGTCATATAACACGTAGGGACATTAGCCACATCCTTACGAAACACCCATAAGTGGAGGTAAGTAGAAACTTACCTGGATCCGAAGCTAGCTAAGCGAGATAAGAGGGAGAGAGATCACTAGTTTGAGGATCCACAATAAATCTTTCCTAGATTACATCGAAAACTAAGTTAGAAACTATCCTATCGATCAATAATTTCAACTATTATAATTTAATCGATACAAGAGACACAAACTATTTTTCTTGGAAAACGTGTTCAAAACTTAGGACTTAAAAGCATAGCTCTATTAAGATTTAAGATTAAATATCAATCAAAACGAATTAATACAATTACACTTATGACACTTCAAACTAGTTTGGAAAGCCTGAGGAAGATAATCGATCATAAGATAATTTATCAAAGATAACTTATTCATTAAGTTTTACAACTAAATAGGTAAACCAACCATTTGCATAGAACCAAATCCAAGCCGATTAGTTTAAAACATAACTTAAATGACTTAAAACCCAAAGATAGAAATCGATTAGATAAAAGACACATAGCAAAATCGATTTTATAAAACAATCCCCGAAGATTAGGGTTTTTAATCCCTAAACTACGAATCGACCAAATCACTTCGATTACCTCCAATTGATAGTTTTAAAACACAATTAAACTAATTTTAGATAAATCCAGATAATCAATTTCAACAAAACAATCTTCCGATTAAACAATTCCAGATGATCAATTTTCAAAATTAGGGTTTTAAAGCCCACTATATAAACTCAAGTAATTCAAATCAATTAATTCTAATTAAAGGTATTAGAATACAATTAGGATCATTTCAACTACTTTTATAAATTTAATTTTAGCAAAACAACTATACCAATAACTAATTTCATAATCTCATTTAAAATCTAGGGTTTTAGGCCCGAAAATACAATTCGGTAAAATTCTATAAATTTAATCAAATTGAATGTTTAGAAATGCAGTTAAACACATTTTATAACAAATCAGATAATCAATTGATCAAAATCAATAAAAGAAATACCCAATTTAGCACAATTAGGGTTTTTGGGCCCGGAACGCAAATCCGATCAATTCTTGTCAAACATATAAATTGACGGTTCGAAAATGTAATTAAATATATTTTAATGTAATTTATATAGTCAATTGAATAAAATAATCTGATTACACAATTCAATTTAAACCCGCGAGAGTTTTGACCTAAAAATCCAATTCCGGTCAATTACGCACAATTTTTCCAAATCAACACTTCCAATATAAAATTAAATACATTTTAAATGATACTATAAAATCAATTAAGCGGAACGACTCAATTATACGACCCAATTTCATTACACCCAAAATTTGACCTAGGAATCAAATTTCGATTAAACCTGCATAAATTTCTCAAATTGACGGTTCCAAAATGAAATTGGATACATTTTAAAACATATTGTAAAATCAATTTATCAAAATAGCTAAATCGGATGAATCCGAAAAATTCGGGCATAACCCGGCCAAAAATCCAATTTTTCCAAAGTTTCAACACAACCATACAATTAACATATCCAAATCAATCTTACATCACATATATAAATAAACAAACAATCAATTTAGCTTTTCATAAGCTAATTCATACTCAATTAATCAAATATATATATATATATATATATATATATATATATATATATATATATATATATATATATATATTAGGGTTTTTCAGAAATTTATACCGAATGAAATCAACACAATCGGGACAAGAAAATGCCGGAGAAGCTTCGTCGGGGAACGAGGGTGGCTCGCCGGTCATCGCCCGAGCTCGCCATGGCCGGACGGCAGCTTGCCGCTGTTGCTGCTGCTCCCGCGCGTAGTCGCTACTGGGGCGTCGGCTATTGCTGTTGCGGTCGAGCAGGCTGCTGTTGCGCTGCTTCGGCTGTTGCTGCAGCGTCACCGAAGGTCGATAGGCGAGGCGGCGCAAGGAGGAGCTGGGGAGGAGGTGGCGTTGGCTAGGGTTTGGGCTGCGCAGAGGGCAAAGGGTCGGGAACAGCAGGGGAAGAAAAGAAAGGGAAGAAGAAGAGGGAAAAAGGAAAAGGAAGAGGGGGTTCGGTCGGGGCACCGATTTATTATTATTATTATTATTATTACAAATACAAATACAAATATACCTAAAATAAAATACTGAATATTTATAAATTATTATTGGAAGATTTTAGCTAAAATTTATTAAACGAAAATTATTTCAAAACGATCTAAACGCTTGAAATAAATAAAAAGCTACATAAAGAATTTCGGAAACATTTTCGGAAGAATTTACCAACGAATATAAAAATTTATATTATTTACGAAAATATATTATAAGACCTCGAAAAATTATTTAAAAATAAATAAGAAAATATTTAAATCCAATTCTAATAAACCGAGACTAGTTTAAATAATTTCCGAAATCGATTTTTCGTAATCAATAAGCGTAAAACAGAAGAAGGTTAAATCCGGAAAGAAATTCATAAATAATTTCCTAAAATATTAACGATTTCCGAAAACGAATAAATTTAAAGTCGGAAATATTTTCTATGGATAAAATTATAAAAATAAATTTAACTATTTAAACAGAAATTCTATAATTTAAATAATATATTTCGTCAAGGAAATATAATTTCAAAATAACGTCGTAATCACATGACAAAGTTAAAATCGAAAACGAATCTAAAATATTAAAAATAAAAATACAAGAAAGAACGGGAATATATATTTTTAACCGAGACTCGAACTCATAGGAATATAATAAAATCATTGTCGTTAACGAATTTATCTAGAATGGTTTGCTACGACAATCATTAATTAAATTCAAATATGAATTCGAAATCGTTGATAAATCCATAAAACGAATCAAAATTAAAATAATGAAATTTTTATATCAAATTATGCTAATAAAATCATTTAGCTTAATAAATTTGGATTTTAAAAATTCGGAGTATTACAATATGTCCCACGGCTAAGGCAGTGGAATTTTCATAAGTCAAAGATTAAAGAGGAGGCAATGACAAATGTTCACTTGAGCAAGGTTATGGTACAACAAATGAGAAATCTGCATAAGGGTTGGACACAATGAAAGGCAAGCAACATGAGTTGCTAATGCTGCCAAGGGGGTGCAATGTGAATTGCACGTGTAACAAAAGGGAAGTAATGAGAGGTTATAAGGATTCTACATAGATGGTGCTGAAAAAAATAGTGAACAACGAAGGAGAAGGATAGGGATTGCCACAAATGGGAGATTGGGAGGGCAGGGATGACTACACAAACCAAAAGCTTTGCCGCAATTAGTTGGGATGAGTAAGGAAAGAAGAGGATAGCATGGAAACTAGAGGCAAATTATGGTAGAAAAGGGGTGAAAAGGGTGAGGAGAAAAATACGTTGGGGGAGGAGGATGAGGAAAAGGATGAAAATCATATTAGAGATAACCATACTATAGTAAAAACTCTAGTTAGCAGAGCTACAACCCATGGCTAAAAATATGCATGTTAAGGTTGAATTAATGTTAAAACTAATAATTTAAATTCTATCAAATGTTAACCTAGCTAACTTTATATCTAATGTATCGTAATAATAAACATAATAATAATAATAATACTATAAATTTAATATAGAATATCATACAATAATTATCGTAATTAACTATATATTATTAGCAATTTTATAATTATGGTTCCTAAATTAGAGTTTCTACAAACGAGATACTAAAATTTTCATTAACCAAGATCCATAGTGTAATTAATCATATCAAAATATATGGTTAAGGTAATATATTAGAAATAATGTACTAAGTGATTGACTTTTTGGAGATGACATTAGGAGCTTTGATACTCCAATTAAGAAACTTGAAGCTTGGTTATATTTTATGGGTAATCTATGATTTTGTGTCATATGATGTTGACACAAGAAAGCACAACAATTATCATTATAATGGCTAAGAGATGGATAAGCCCTTTCTAATATGTCACATGTTGAGATGTACATAGGAGTTAGGTCTTATTAAGTACCTCATCATGTTGACAACCTTTTGACGTTACGAATGATATATACCTCATCCTTAAATCATTTAAAATACATTTAAAAATATTTTGATATGAAAAAATGATTTTGATTTTAAAAAGGGCTTGAAATTTTTGATAAAAATGAAAATTTTAAATGTACCAATTGATCAATTGTCCAACCCAATTGACGGATACAAACAAGAAAATACATCTTTATTTCTACGATAACCAATCAATTGGTTGCACAAACCGATGGTCTAGTTATGTTGTGGTTTAAGATAATTTACTATTTTCTCTTCGATTCACGTTTCAATGTTTATGAAAACTTCTAATTGGATTCTGTGTGCAAATAAACTTTTTTTTTTGCTTTTTACATTATTTAGGTCATTCTATGATTTTATTAATCCTCCAAAAGTATTTTGTAATATTTTCTCACCAACTCTTCCTTTCCCTCACTTTTCTATTAACTTTGCCTGTCATGGATTTGTGTAGAGCCCCATACACCTCCCCTAACATGCCTTACTTTTGGCCCAACTTCATTGTACTTCATATCCCTTATTTTTGTCATTCCCTTTCCTACTCTTTGGTACCCTAGACTTAACCAAATTCAACCCACTTCCTCTTTCCCCTTTCTGATTTTTGAACATAGGGGGCTGGGAACCTCTCTCCCAATACATAGTCCACTTCTCCAACACTTATTTCCCTTTTTTCTCCTTTCCTCAAGGTGAATTCTCTAAGTGTTGTGCCTTAATTTTTTCCCTTCTTCCCCTTTCTAGGATAATAATGAAGATTTAATAATAATAATAATAATAATAATAATAATAATATTAATATTAATAAAGTTTCCTTAGAATTTTCTTTCTAGGATACCAAACACAACCATTATTTCCTAAGAATTTTTTTCCCTACAAAACTTTCCTAACAACCAAACATGAAAAAAATTCATTTATTTCATTTTATTTTATTTATTTTTCTTTCCTTTTTATTTTTTTCACTCCATTTTCCACAAACGAAGCCTTAGAAATTTCATGAAAATTTTCTTGTCCTAATGTAATATTTTTATTTATTTAAAGTTTTATTATATATATAGGAAAAATAATATAATAATAATCAACTTTTTTTTAAATTTTATTTTTAGCCTTGATTTCACTGAATTAATTATATTTTTAATGATGTAAATTAATATGGGTTAGGAAATAATCATTGACTGAATTATTAGCTCCCCACATCTAAATACTATTACTGCTGCCGCTGCTACTACATATCTACTACTATATATCCCAAGCGAATGTTCTCATGTAGGTTGACTACTATATGTACACGCACAACAATACTATGAAAGCACGTGTTGGAGGCCTAATTTATGCGTGCACCTCCACGACATTTTTGCCTAATCATGTGACCTCTGGTTTCTATTGCACCCCACCAGTTAGTTCTGTACCCTTTTCCTATATGGTATATATTATTTTTTATTTTTTCTTTTTTCCTTTTTGTAAATCTAGATGGCTTGCGTATATGCTCACTACAAGCACATAGAGTGCATGACCAAAACAAGCACAAAGTATCGGAAGCATATTTGTGATTCTGAATTCTTTCAACAAATGAAGTCCTGATCCAAATGCATTGTTCCTCTCAAGCATTGGCCATTACTAAATGTAGATGATCTTGCTTCATCTAGCTAGCGGCTGAGCCCCGAACCTATCTATCACAAAACCCTCACGTGAAGAAGATCCTTGCCGTTTCGTAACATTTTGTCCCACTTTTGTCGCATTTTTTATTTCCGTTGCCCGATGGTAGTCGTTGTCATTACCACTGGTTGCATCTGGTCTCCTTACACATCCCAAACTATTTCAACACCCTACATGTTACGACCCTTAGATCCAACCCTCACTTTCTACCCCACTCATTCTCGTTTATTTTTATTATTTTATTTTTCTTTGTCCACCTTCTCACATTAGGTTTTCCTCCTAAACCCTAGCATGGTCTCCTACGCAGCCTTATACAGTCTCACGTACTATTTTTCGCCCGAAGCCCCCAGACACCCAAACGACACTTCTATTACCTTCCTCACGCCCTGAGGCAACTTTCCATACGTAAAGTTTGCTCCCATACAGACTCTAACCATCCCATGCAAACCCTCGATTTTCCCACTCTTTCATTTTATTTAAGTCCCCTTTTACTCATCCACTCATGGATCATGGATTATTTAGGTTATCCTTACCTACGTTAGCCAACTTAGTTCTCCTTGGTTCTCTTATTTTTCTATTTTCTTTTTCATGCCTCCAACCCACATCACCACATCAAATACCCTAGCATGCATGTCCTAAGGGCCACATCACATCATATCACAACTTGCAGCATATCTATATAAGCACATAACAGAAGAGAGCACATGAGCATACCTCTGTTCCAAGCCGTGCTACACATAAAACAGTTAAGATAATAGCATATAGAACACGACATATGATTATACAGGACATCCAAGGTAAGTAAGACACATAGCACACATACGACCTTAGCTACACCCTTACTTGGTTTAGATTACCGAGCTATCTCCCACACTTATTAGACCACTAATCACCCTTTGTAATTGTTACACTTAATATATTTTTCATTTGGTTGGTTAGATTACCAATTTACCCATTTCCTTTATTATAATTAACAAATTACCCTTTAGTTGGTCAAATTACTAAATTACCCCTATTCATTATCCTAATTATCAAATTACCCTTTAGTTGGTTAAATTACTAAATTACCCTTCACATTTATCATATTTACCATTTTACCTTTCTCCATTATTAAATTATTATTTTACCTTTCTCAATTATTAAAATTGCCAAGTTACTCCTTTCTGATTTCTACTTTACCCATTTTATTTACAAAATTACCATTTTACCCCTTTACTTTCAAATTTACTATTTTTACCCCTTAACTTCTAAAATTACCATAACACCCTTTACTTATAAAATTACCATTTTTCTCTTTTATTATAAAATTACCATTTTTCCCTTTAATTACAAAATTACCATTTTACCCTTTAATCACAAATCACTATTTTACCCTTTAATTACAAAATTACCATTTTACCTTTTATTCACAAAATTACCATATGGCCCCTTTACTTCCAAATTACCATTTTACCCTTTACTCCCAAAATTACCATTTTATCCTTTTTACTTATAAATTACCATTTTACTGCTTTTCTTCCAAAATTACCAATTTACCCTTTTTGACTTACAAATTTTCATTTTTGCCCCTTTATATCCAAAATTACCAATTTACCCCTTACTTCCAAAAATTACCATTTTGCCCCTTAATTCTAAAATTACCGTTTTACCCCTTAATTCCAAATCGTTTTACCCTTTTCACTTACGAGTTACCATTTTGCCCCTTATTACTCCACTTATATTAAATTATCATCTCAACATGAAATAATAATATTAACACCTCACCCACAACTATTATATTTAATATACTACTTAATATCACCCATATATATATATTAGGCCATATTCTTGTACAAGATATATTACTAAAATACCCTTAAGGCTCATAAAAATATTAAACATGCATTAAAGATCACAATAGCATCATACAACATGGATAATACTTAACCCTTTCATTTATAACCAACTCCTACCCTAAACAATATTTCCACACATAGCATATAATCTATCATGCTTCCTTTTTATCAATCAGCACAAGAAACCACATATATTATATATCAAGTATAGTAATGTATTAAAAATCCTAATGTGCTAACATACGTTAATCCACGCGTTTAAGTGGGATTTAACGGTTGCCTTGATTTCTGCAAAAACGAACATCACCGGTAGTACCGTTAAAGGTTCAAGCTTTTATTATCAAAACCCATACCTAAAAATAATATCAAGATTTATTGTATTAGAAATAATAAAAAAACAAAGGATAAGACTTTATAACACTTAATTAATCAAATACTTGACTTAAAATATTATTATACCTTAAAATTATTACCCAACTAAATAAAAAAATATAGTAACTCATGCTACATGCTGCATGCAAAACAATAGGGTAGAAGCTCAAAAATGGCATAAGGAGGAGAGAAAATCAATTTTGGGTTAGGATTTTTAGGCTTAGAAAAAGGGTAGGTAGGGGAGGATTTGGGGCAAGGAAAGGGTGCAGAAGTGGAGAGGCAGTGTAGGTGGTTGTTGGGGATTGGTTAACGGTGGCCAAGGGCGGCGGCGGTAGCAAGGCTGCGAAGGGGGCTGCCGAGGTGAATCAAGAGGGAGGGTTGAGAAGGAAGGAAAAGGGAGGGAGAAAATGGAGGCCTGCAGGTGGTGGTTTTGGCCAAAGGAGGTTTGGGGGTGGTAGAGGGGGTTGAAGGGATTAGCTTGGTGGCTCATGTGGCGGCAGAGGTGGCAGATCGAGGTAGTGCAGGGTGGCTGTTGAGAAGGGAGGGAAATAAGAGATAAAGAAGAGAGGAGGAAGGAGGCTGTGGGGTGGCTAGAGGGGTGCTGTGATCATTCGGGGGTGAGGTAGAGGGTGGCAGGGGGTGTTGTAGTTGGCCGTTGGGTGGTGGCAGCGGTGAAGCAAAAGAGGGAGGATGAGGGAAGGAGGAGAAAGGAAGAAAGGAGGGCCGGGAATGCATGGAAAGCTTGACAAGAAATGCTAGAATGAGGCGGGGAGGAAGAAGAAAAATAAGGCAAAGAGAGAGGAGGGGATAGGGGAGCTCGAGGGCAGCGGTAGGGTGGTAGGGAATGGTGATGGCAGGGAGAGGGAGAAGAGAGGTATGGCAGTGCATGGGGGAAAGGAGAGAGGGACGGTGGGGCCAGGATGGTGTAAAGAAAACGACTAGAGAGAGGGGGGATACAGTAGGGGGAGAGGGTTACAGGTTGGGTGGCGAAGATGGTGGGGTGGTCGGGTTTTTTGCAGGGGAAAGAGGAAGAAGAAGAAGGAAAGAAGAAAGGGGAGGGGTTGGTGCGACGAGCGGCCAAAGGAAAAGAAGAAGCGGGCCGACCAGGTTGGGGAAGAAAGGAAAGAAAAGAAAGAGGGAGGCAGGCCAGAGACGCATGTGGGAGGAAGGGGAAACGGGTCAGCGGCCCAAGCGCGAGGGTAGGCCAGCCGGCGGCCTAAGGAAAGAAAAGGAGAAAAAAAGAAAAGAGAAAAAGGATAAAAAAAGGAGAAGGGAAAAGGGGAAAAAAGGAAAAAGAAAAGGAAAATGGTATTAAATAAAATAATTTAATTCATAAAATAATAAAATAGAATATTTTTGGGTAATAAGTTATTTAATAATTTAATATAATTAAAATATAATAGTTTAAAAAGGATAATTTTAGTAAAATAATGGTTTGAAAAATTATATAAATAATAAGAGTGTGATAAAATAGCAAAATATTTATTTTAATTTATTAAATATTTATACCCAATTTTATATACTCAAAATCCATAAAATAATTAAATTATATAGATTTAAAAGTTAATTTATCCCAAATAAAAGTCATTTATTAAATTATATGCTTTTTAAAATTTTGGGGGATTACATTTTCATCCTTTTCCCCATCCTTTTACTCCAGCATATTTTTCTCCTCACCCTTTTCCCCCCTTTTCAACCATACTTTGCCTCTAGCTGTTATGTTCTACTCTTCCTTGCTAGCTCATCCCAGTTGTTCTCTTCCTTGCCTATATAATCTCACCTTCTGTAACACCTCCAAAATTCACTACTGAAAAATTTCGTAAATAAAAAGGAAACTAGCGGAAGCAAATTAATAAACCGTGAATTTTGGGAGTATTACTGCCACACTTAGTACCAGACCGGTTCAATCATACCGTTCTAGTACTAAGTGCTAAGGCTAAAGGAAAATGAAATACAATTTGCAAGAATTTCAACATACTTAAATCAGAGTAGCGTATCAAACGTTTACAAGAATGAAATCCACCAATGGTGGTTATAGTATCAACATATACATTTAAAAACAGAAATTTCAAAGAGATAGAGAAAAACCCTAGTAGTTCCGGATGAGACCTTACTCTCTTTCCCGTTGCCCACTTGAGTAGCACCTGAAAAGACCTGCAAGGGACACTGCCCATTGAATAGGCAGGGGCCCCACGAATGGAACCCTTCTGTACTACGATACTAAGTAACCCTTTAAAGTCCCACTTAAAAGCATGCCACAATGCAACACATGAAACAAACTACATACATATATAAAATTCACATAATTAACATTCACATAGATATCAATAGATCATTGCGAACAATCAGTACTTACGGCCTAAAGCCATGTCATAGTGTAACTCAATACAATCGGACCTTAAGCCATTATTCCGTCATTTATCATTCAATCAATCTCATATTCTATATCCATGTGAGTGCGAGAACCCCACTATTATAGCCGGTGGACCGGAAGTAAACACACAGGGCAGAACGCCTCTGACCACTATTATTGCCGGTGGACCGTAAGGTAAACACACAGGGCAGAACGCACCTGACCACTATTATTTGTGAGTGGACCGGTCTGGCCCCGACTCATATGGTGTTCCACTATAAGTGATTATTATTTTTTCATAACTTTATTCACATACAATACTGGTTTTATTGAGCTCGAGACCCCCACTATTATTGCCGGTGGACCGAAATATACATAAAATCATCATCCAGGGCACAACGCTCCTGGCCACTATTATATCCGGTGGACCAGTACTCAATATCATAATCATCTAGGCCCGGCTCATTAATATTCCACTTTCAATAATAGTATCTTTCCTTTCTTTAATCAGTACATCAATCATATTTATTTGTCTTGAACGGGAGATCAATAACCCGGGACACAAAGGTACACCGGTCGTACTGGTGCATATCAACTACTTATTACCCGTCAACCACGAACCCAAGGACGCAAAGGTACCCTGGTCGTACTGGTGCATAAAGCTAACTCAGTATCCTACCAACAAGGACACCTAATCCATAAGTATGCATACCCCCTAACTAGGTCCGTAGAGCTAGAAAGAGTAAGATATAGGGCCTGGCTGGGGCACAAAGACACACCAACAAATACCAGAATAATTATGGACTAAACCACGTCCTTAGGGTAGCGACCCCTAAGGAGTCACCATTCCCGATCTCGAGGTCTTTTCCTTTAAGTATTAGTGTCTTAATTAAAGGTGATCACAAAGGCACGACAATTAGATACTTATTTACTTTCAACCGTTCTGATATCATTAGCCGTTTCTTATTCAGATGGTTATCCAAGCTATCACAGAGAAACCATTAAGGCCATACTAATTATCAAATACTCTTACTTGGCTAATCAGCCTTATTTAAATCACATTATAACATTCCATAATCACAACAACAAGTTAGGTACAAATTACTTATTTACCCCCTTGCTCATATAATTGCTAATTCATCCCTTCCTTACTTGACAAATTACCATATTGCCCTTTAGGTTGCATAATTATCAAATTATCCTTTATCGCTATCATGATTACCAATTTGCCCCTTTAGTGGGTTAAATAATCATCACTTTACCCTTTAATCAGCTAAATTACCAAATTGCCCCTTTAGTTGGATAAATTACCAACTTGCCCTTCACCTTTATCATAATTACCATTTTACACCTCAATTATCATAATTGCCATTTTACCTTTTCCAATTATTATAAATACCCTTTTTAACCTTATTCATAATTATGATTATTAGTTTACCCTTTTCCATTCTTATAATTACTATATTACCCTTTTCCATTATTTAAAATTACCGTAATGTCCTTTAGTTAGTTAATTTACCTAATTACCCTTCTCTAGTATCGTGCATTCACACTTATCCAATTACCCATCTATAATCATAATTTAATTACTAAATTATATTTAGTCGTTGTCATAATTACCAAGTTACCCCTTACCCCCAAATTACCATATTGTCCTTTTATTTACAAAATTACCACATACCCTTTTACTTATAAAATTACCATAACCCTCCTTTTTTACTTTACAAATTGCTAGTTTACCCTTTTACATCCAAAAATTACCATCTTTATCTTCCCTTACAAAATCACCATTTTGCCCTTCTTTTCCAAATTACCATATTACCCTTTTACTTCCAAAATTACCATAATACCCCTTACTTATATAATTACCATTTCGCCATTCACTTATAAAATTACCATATTGCCATTTGCTTATGAAATTGCGATTTTACCCCTCTTCCTCCAAAGTTACCATAATGCCCCTTTACTTGAAAGTTACCATCTTTTCCTTTTCTCATAAAATTACAATCATACCCCTAACTTATATAATTACCACAATAACCTTAGACAATAATAATACACATGCATTAGCAACATAATACATCATAGACAAGCATTTAATATTTCCATCAATAATCAACTCCTTCCTTAATTATCATACCTACACATGGCACAAAGGCTATCATGCTTTTCCCTTTTTCTCATCAAACAATATAAAAACCATCTATATATCATGCTAGGCATCACATAATATACATAAAATCATAATAAAATTCCTAATGTGCTAGCATACGTTTCCATGCATTTAAGGGAGGTTTAACGATTACCTTAATCCTGCAAAGTACCAAATCTTATCGGTATCCCAGTTAAAGATTCAAGCTTAATTAACAATTCAATACCTAAAAATAATATCAATAATTATCATGTTAGAAGTAAGAAATTAAAAAGGGTAACACTTTATAAAATATTTGTTTAATAATAATACAATTTAATTAATTATCAATATACCTCAAAATTAGCCAAAAGAATTATAAAATAAAGGGAGAGCTCACGCTGCATGACCGGCGTGAATCTCATGCAAAAATGGGAGGAGAAAGGGTTCGAAAGGGGTGAGATAGAAGGGAGGAGAGGTGGCTCGGTTTAGTGACTTTAGGCTAGAAAAAGAGATAGGTAGGGGAGGTTTCAAGGTAAGGAAATGGTGCAGGAGTGAAGAGGGGGCATAGGTGGAGGCTAAGGGTGTTTCACGGCGGCATAGGGCGGCGGAGACGGCAGCAGCGAGGCGGCGAAGTTGGCTGCTGAGGTGGAGGGGCTGAGAAGGAAGGAAAAGATGAGGGAAAAATGAAGGGTTAAGGGGACTGTTTTTGGCCAACTAATGCATGGTGGTGGTAGAGGGGGTTGCAGGGTGGCGGTAGAGGTGGCCTGACGGTGGTGAATGGTGGCGTTACAGGTGGGTTGTCAAGACGAGTGAAAAACAGGAAGAAAAAGAAGAGGGGAGGAAGAGGGCTGCGGGATGGACATTGGGGTGGTGCAAGGTGGTAGTAGAAGGGTACAGGAGGCGGTTTAGGGGGTGGGTGCGGCGGAGGGCGGCGGCGCATGAAACGAAGGGGAGAAGATAGAGGGGAGAAAATGGAGGGAAGAAGATCGGGGGAGAGAGATGAGGCTCGAAATGGGGCAGGAGAGATGAAGAAAAAGAAGAGGGAGAAGAGAGAGGGAGAGGCAGGGTGGCATGGCGGCAACTGCAGGCGGTCAGGCGACAACAGACATGTCGGGCTTCTGTTGACGCTTGGGAAGAAGAAGAAAGAAGAAAGGGAGGCTACGGGCGGCCGGTCGAGGAAGGGAAAGAAGACAGGCCGGCCGATCCAGGGGAAAAGAAGGAAAAGAAAAAGTGGGGGAGCCGGCTGGGTCAGGCACGCGGGAGAGAGGGAGAAAGAGAGGGAGCAGTTGGCTGGCCTGGGTGCAGCGGCCCAAGGGAAGAAAAAGGAAAACAAGGAAAAGAAGAAAGAGGAAAAAGGGAAGAAGGGAAAAAAGGGAAAAGGAAAAATAGGAGAAATAAAATAAATTAATTTATAAATCATAAATGTAATATTCTTGATAAATTATTAAATTTAATAATTTAATTCATTATAATCTAATATATTAATTTAAAAAGGATAAGGTTAGTAAAATATTAGTTTGAAAAATTATTTAAATAAAAATATTATGATAAAATAACAAAATATCTCTTTTAAATTTACTAAATATTCCCATCCAAATTTATATACTCAAAAATCCATAACTTAATTAAATTAGATAATTTTAAAAGCTAATTTATTTCAAATAAAAAACTATTTATTAAATTATTGGTTTTCTAAAATTTTGGGGATTACACCTTCATCCCTTATTTTTTTAGTTTTAACCTATCAAAAACCAAAGCCTTTATTTTGTGTAGTCATCCTTGCCCTCTCATGCTCGAATTCGCGGCAATCCCCATCTTTCTACTTCGTTGTTCACTATTTTTCGTTAACACCATTTATGTAGAATCCCTATAACCTCTCACTACTTCCCTCTTTGTTCATGCATGATTCACATTGCACCCCATTGGTAGGATGAGAAACTCATGTTGCTTGTCTTTCATTATGTCCAACCTTTACGTAGATTTCTCATTTGTTAAACCAAAACCTTAGTTGAGTGAACTTTTATCATTACCTCCTCTTTATTGTGTGACTAATGAATGTTCCATCCCCTTAGTTACATGACATGTTCATGCTGCCCCTACTCATGTGATCCTTGCACGTTGCTCCTGCCCTGGCTGCTACATACCTCATTTTAAAAATTTTAATAAAAATGTATTATATGATATTTAAGAATTTTTCCAAACTAAATTTGGCATTCTATTGAGTTTATGATTTTTTTTAAACTTCGTGGAAATTTTCATGTACTAACATAATATTAATTTTTTGATTATATAAGGTTATTCAAATAATAGTAATAAGGATGATGATGATGATAAATTTTCCTTAGAATTTTCTTTATTGGAAACCAAACACAATAAATATTTTCTAAGATTTTTTTTTCCTGCAAAACTTCCCTACCAACCAAACATGGAAAAAGTTGATTTCTTTCATTTTTTTTCTTTATCTATCTTTCCTTTTCTTTTCTTTTTCTCACACAAAATTTTACCAACCAAACAGATCCTTAGAAACATCATGACACTTTTATTGGGCTAATGTAATATTTTAAATATTTTAAATTATTATTATTAGTATTATTATTATTATTATTATTATTATTATTATTATTATTATTATTATTATTATTATTATTATTATTATTATTATTACACACACACACACACACACACACACACACACACATATATATATATAATCACCTTTTCTTATAAATTTCCTTTTAGAAAACCAAAAGCACTTTCTAAAAATTATATTTTCTATAAAAAAAAGAGGCAAACAACCTAACAAGAGAAAAAAAGTTGATTTATTTTATTTTCTTTCCTTCATTTATTTTTTCTTTTCTTTTCTACAAACCAAACACATAGTAATTGATTTCAATTTTGATATTACTCATACCCAAATTCAAATAATCAATTACTATGCATATAATTACACAATAATATTATAAGTTTATATCTTAATTTATTACCATTTTTAAATTCTTCATGTCCATAATAATAATCTTAATTTTGATATTCCTCATGTGCCATTTTAATATTCCTACATTTTTCTTGAATAGTAAATCAACATTTTTAAGAAAAAAAACTATTCATCTTATATTTTATAATTAACCTTTTTTTAGTTAGTACATCGATTTTATATATTCATATATCTTCCACATTCCTAATTATAGTTATCCTAATCAATAATTATAAGTAAAATGTAACTTTAAAAATTCTTTTGGAATCCTCATCTTGATATGCTAATTGATTTCAATTTCAAAATTTCCTATTCTAAAATTAAAATAGTCAAATACTATGAATATAATGTAAATAAATTCAAACCAGTAACTTTGAATAAATTCAAACTATTAGTAAACTAACCTTAATAAACTAGTAACTTTATATAAATTCAAACTATTAGTAAATCAACCTTAAGTAAATTCAAACTATTAACCTTTGTAATCGCTATACAATAAATAATAATTTTCATATTAGACTATATATTACTGTTACGGACATAGTAAATATGGTTAAAATTCTATTAATACTACGGTGTGGTAGAGATAAAAAATGGTCGGTCAAATTTTTAGTTCTCCCTCCCAGTCAACATTCACTCCTTTCCCCGGAATCATTAGTGACGTGGACCGGTAATTTCGCTAACCAGTCTCTCTAAATTTTGAACTGTTTGAAATTTGAGACCTACAGAATCGCCCTCATCATCCTATATATATATATGTGCGCTCCCGTTATCTTACATGCACATTCATCGATCTCCAACTTTCGCAGTTCGCACACCCATTTCCCCTTTTATTCATTCAGTCCCAACTTTCGCAGAGTTCCAATCACTCAACCATGGGCAAGAAGAAAACGACCTGCCGCAATGATAATACTACTAGTAAATCAACCCACCACCAAAATCCGCAAGACGCATCGGAGAAGCTGTCGAATTTGAAGTCGCTCAACGCTATGCTCCTAAAAGAGACCGTTGAGAGGCGCCAAGAGGTGAAATGCCTTCTTGAATCAAAGAAATCCATGGAGATGGAGCTGTCTAGACTTTTCTCCGATATTGAAGGCGTGAAGTCCCGGTTCGCACAGTTCATAGACGAAAACATGGGGTTTTGTCTTGAAAAGAATATCCTTTCTGCTTTGATCGAGTCTCAGGTTCAGGGCATCGCGGAAGAGCTCGATGCATTGAAGGTGGAGAAGAGTGGGATTGAGGCAGAGAAAGGAGCGGTGATGGAAAGGAATGAGGGTCTGCTGCAGGAGAAAGCAGAGATCAAGAAGAAGTTGGAGGACACAGAGAGAGAAATGATGGAGGTTGTTCGGGAGAGAAAGAAGATGGATATGGCTAAATGTGAGGGGGATTGGGAAATTGGGTCCCTGAAGAGATCCATTAATAAGCTCGAGGGTGAGATAAAGAAGGAGAAAGAAATAGTGGATCAACTTGCACGTGAAAGAGATGGGTTTAAACATGAGTTAAATGTTCGAATTGAGGAAACGAAATTGCTCGAGGTTAAGCTGACTGAAATGAAAATTAGAGAAACAAAGAGAGAGGGGGAGATAGAAGAGGCTGCAGGAGTGATCGAGGGGTTTAAAAAACAGATCGAAGAAAGGGACAATGAGAAGACCTTGTTAAACAAGGAAAAATGGCAGCAGCTTACCAGAATCAGGGAGCTTGAGAAGGAAGTTGGGGCTGTGAAGACTCCAGGCAAGACGAAAAGGAACTTCTGGACTTTGGTGATTACAGCGGTTGCTATAGGAGTAGTGTCTTTTATTTATGCTAACAGTAGTCCTAAAAGACGTTGATTAGTTGTCTTTGTTCGAACTGTAATTTTTTTTTTGGATATAACTTATATAATCTATTGTAAATTTGATAGCCTTTATTTACTGAATTACGTTGATTACATTGGCTGAATTATTTTGTCTGCACATCTGTAGTAAGTCGAGAACTTGCAATTACATCAATCTATCAGGGATGGGATGGGAGGACTGAGCTGGCTAAAGGGACGCGATTTGGCTAAAGTTCTGGGCGTTTATATATATTTTTATGATATTTTAAAATATACATGGTTTCTTAATTCTAATCAAGAAATTAAATTCTTCCATTGTCCAGACAAGTCTAATTATCATAGGCCGACGACTATATCTGCGGTTAATTGATAAGCGATCGTATCTGCATTTCCATAGTATTTATTTACCTCAATTGGAGCGGAATATGAAAACGACATCCATCCTCTTACATTTCCTACGAAAAGTCTCCGTCCGGAAACGTCTTCGGCCAGTGTAAATATTCACATCTTATTTTAACGGTTACAATAAATTATTTAACTAATTCTATTTAATTACTAGTTTTTACTTATACAATGCTCGAAATTTAACTTTCTAAGTTATAATTTATGTTTTCAATACGTGAATACATAATTATTTATTAAAGAAGTAAATTACGGATATATCAAAACAGAAAATAAAAAATTAAAGGCTATACACTGATCAGTACAAATAACAAACAAACACTTATAAATTATTTCAAATTTTCTTGAATATAATCAATGTCGATTATAAAATATTTAGCTGCACTTTAAATTATAAATTACTTAAAACTTTCTTGAATATATTCAAGGTTGATTTACTTTAATGATTGTTCATTTAAACTATTGAGGAAAAATAATTTATATCTAAAGAAGTTTTCAAATCTCATAATTAAATACATCATATTCTATGTATAGTAGGAATCCCCACAAAAATAATATTGGCCTTCCGATGTATATTGATTTCAGTTTCCAATCTAATAATTTGAACCAAAAATTTTGATTCAAAATTTTCACTTCATATATGACCGAACAAGTAAATGAGTACGAAGATTTATAATCATATTTGAACTTGCTCACTAACATATGCAGCATTCAATAACTAATTTATTAACTTGTATGCTTGCTACTATATTACATATTGTTAAAACAAATACTTATATGTGCAAATAGAAAATAAATAAAAAAAACCGGTTACGTACATATTGGACAATGAAAATAACAAATAACAAATAAGTACTTATAAATTATAAATTGTTTAAAACTTTCTAGAATATATTCAACGTTGATTATATATTAGTTAACAACACTTTATATTATAAATTATTTAAAACTTGCTTGAATATATACATTACTTGTTGTTCATTTAAATTATTGAGTGAAAATAATTTACAACTATTGAAGTTTTCAAATCACATAATTAAATCCATCATATTCTCAGCATAGTATCAATTCCGACAAAAATAATCTTGGCCTGCTAATCTACATTGGTGTCATTTTTCAACTGAATAATTTGAACCAAAAAATTTTATTCAAAATTTTAACTTAATAGACGTAATGCCACGACTATGGACAACTTGGGCATAGGAGTTTACGAATGCTATAGCGCACCTCGTGAAGAAGTCTAGTGGTCACAACAACTATCAATTCGACCGAATCAAGCGCTTGGAGCAACCTGTTCAACCTCGTTAACTGAAGCAGATGAGCAAACAATCGATCGGGATACAACTTCTTCGAACTTACTGTCGGGTCCCGCATAGTTGCTTTTATTGTTAGATATGTGTGTAGTTGTTTTCTATAGTTAAGTAAGTTTTTCTTTAAGGGGGTAGTAACCCCAAGTAACTAGGATCCCTCGGTGTAACTCTAGTGCTAATGCGTAAACTTCGGGGGTGAAGTTTTTCTTTAAGGGGGTAGTAATGTAATCTTCCAAAATTTTAGAAAACCTATAATTTAATAAATAACTTTTATGTAAAATAAATTAGCTTTTAAAAGTATTTAGTTTAATTATTTTATGGATTTTTGAGTATATAAATATGGATAGGAGTATTTAATAAATTAAAAATAAATATTTTGTTACTTTATCATATTATCTTTATTTAAATAATTTTCCAAACTAATATTTTACTAAAATTATCCTTTTTGAACCAATATATTAAATTATGTTGAATTAAATTAAATGATTTATCAAAAATATTAGATTTTATTATTTTCTAAATTAAATTAAATTATTTTTCCTATTTTCCCATTTTCCTTTTCTTCCTTTTTCTTTTCCTTCTCCTTTCTCTCATTTTTCTTCTTTCTTTTTCTCTTCCTTTTTTCCTTTGGGCCGCCGCACCAAGCTAGCCCTTCCCTCCTTGTGCACTAGGCCTCCGACCCACTCCCTCCCTCCTCTCCTTTCCCCCGAAGCTGTAGCGCAGCTCCACCCCTCTCTTTTCTTTCTTTCCTTTTCTCCCTCGGACCGGGCTGGCCTAACTCCCTTCCTTTAAGTTTGGAGGTCCTTAAACTTCCAAAAAAAATTGAAATCTTGATGTAGCACCTGTGTATTTTAAGATCAAAAAGTTTTATTTATATGGAATATGTGGAAGCAATAAAGAAAATGGATGAACCTGTCACATTGAACATGAAGATAAGTGTGACCATTTGAAACATCCCAAAATTTTGGAATTGAACATTTTTGTTTAAATAATTAGTTATGGAAATTAACATAGTAAAATTTAAGGTATTACTGCCACACTTAATACAAGACATATTCTCTCTATCATTCTTATACCAAGTGTTAAACCTAAAAATATTAATCCACTTACTTTAATAATACTATTATTAGAATTAGAATAGAGACAATTAAAGCAATTTAATATTATTCCAAATAAAACCAATTGTCAGTGGTGAAAAAATTTAGTGAAAAGAAAAATATAAGGGCATAAGAGTACAAAATCATCCAGATCAAAATATATCAAACAAGATATCGGATAACCCTAACTCTTAACCCAAGACATATATCATAATAATACATAATGGTAAAGATCAACTTCTGAATACCAGACGTCTCATGTTCAAATCCTCCACCCTCCTCCCTCCTCTATTAGTATTTTACTACTTTTAAGGTGATCTGTGCTTACCTTTATGGACCCCTTATGAATCTAAAAAAGGCATCATAATAATACATAATATAAAATTATTGAAATATACATGTGATGATAAAATATGATAATCATATCAAATACACAATAACAAAAAAACAACATACTACTTATTCTCTTTTATCTAGAACATAATAAATGTTATCAACAAAGCATTGAAGAGATGATTTTTTAAATAATCATTTGGATCAAGATCAACATAATAAGCATAACTTCACCATATATCTCATATATCAAAATCAATGATAATAATATCCACAACATACCAGGTAGGGCTCAAAGGCACAATACCCAATATAGGTAGGCTCGAAGGCTACTACGAAATCAAAGGTAAGTACAAAGGCTACTACCGAACCATAGGTTGTCACAAAGGCTTCTACCAAAGCACATGTATGCATAGAAGCTACTACTGACCCATAGGTTGGCATGAAAGCCACTATTAAACCATAGGTAAGTACAAAAGCTACTATTGACCAATATTACAATAATCATTTCTATTTTTATTTACTTAAGATGAGATCATATCAACTCAAAGATACTAAAGTACTCTGATCATACCAATATACAAAAACAACATAGTATCCTACCGACTATCAACACAAGGACATTAAGGTACCATAGTCGAACTAGCACACAAAGGTGACATAGTACCTTATTGACAAGTACATCTAATCCATAAGTAAGCATACCCTCTCTAAGTTCATAGTGCTAAATATAATAACATATAGAACCTACCTAGACACTAAGGCTCATTAGAAAAAAATTCATAATCTATCGTGGGCTAAACCACGTCTTAAGAGTAGCTACCCCTAAATAGCCACCATTCATGATCTCGAGGTCTTTAACTTTAAGTATTAGTATTTTATTATAGTTGTAACACCCCAAATTTTTATAACAAAAAATTTGAATGTTTAACCTTTTATACAAAAAATAATAATTAATCTTTAATTCTTCATTTAACTATTTTTGTGAACCTTTGCCTTACAAACATAGATAAATTATTTAATAAATTAATATATTTATTTTTATCATTTTATCTTATTTTTTTATACGATATTTATTTTAAAATTAAGGGTAAAATGGTAATTATATATCTGGTAAATGGGTATGGATATGGATACGGGTATAGGTATGTGTAGGGATGTTGATATCCCATACTCGTATCCAACGAGTATTTTTTCAATCCTCCATATCCATTTAAGTATCCAAATGATGGAAACCGGTTAGGGTTTCGCAAAGGATCGAAAGATTTAGTCGAGCGCAACGTTCGATTTCGCCGGTTCAGCCTAAGGAAAACTTTCCAAAGGAAGACCCAAAGATTCAGAAGCACAATTGATTCAATGGCAATTGAAATTAGAAGGTGAATGATCAAGATCGATCAAGGTGAGAACGAGACAGAATCAGAGAAGAGAAGCGAATGAGAGAATCGCCAAGAGAGAGAAGAAGTCGCGAGAGAGATCGAGAGAAAAATATCAACTGATGTTATTTCTGTCAAAGTTGTGTACGTATTACAATGTATTCGGCCTATTTATATGTACACAGAGGGCCGTATACTTGACAATACATACAGACAATACAGGCCTGCATGGACGGGCAATACAAAATTTTGGGCCAAAAAAAATGAAGTGTCGACCAGCCCAAATTCGACCAAGCATAAAAAATGTCCCAAATACAATTAAGCTTAAGGCTTAATTTCCCATTAGCTAAAACAACTTTAGCTAATCATGGTCATTAAGGATTGATTAATCCGCAATCCCTCTAGGATCCAATTTTGACTTTCTAAAATTTGGAAACCTTTCTTTCCTTAAGTGAACCCAGACTAATCTCCAGGTTTAAAAATCATTTTTCTCCTTCTTTTATTAGTATGTTCAGCCATCTATTGTACCTTTTTATTAATTTGTTTCCTTACAGTCTCATGTAATCTTTTTATACTTTCAGCTCTAGATTCAGCATCAAAATTTTGCAAGTCAGTATGAGGTAAAGGACTCAAATCTAATGGAGTTAATGGATTAAAACCATACACAATCTCAAATGGAGTTTTATTAGTTGTAGAATGTAAAGTCCTATTATAAGCAAATTCCACTTGAGGTAAAACATATTCCCATTGTTTAAGATTCTTTCCAAGGACAGCTCTCAACATGTTTCCCAAAGTTCTATTAACCACCTCAGTTTGACCATCAGTTTGAGGGTGACAAGTTGTAGAAAATAATAATTTAGTCCCTAATTTTCCCAACAAAACTTTCCAAAAGTGGCTTAAAAACTTAACATCCCTGTCTGAAACTATAGTCTTAGGAAAAAGCTTAACCACATTAGAAAAAAATAATTCAGCCACTGCTACAACATCATTTGTTTTATTACAAGGTATGAAATGAGCCATCTTACTGAACCTATCTACTACAACCATTATTGAATCTTTAGCTCTATTAGTCCTAGGTAATCCTAAAACAAAATCCAAAGATACATCAACCCAAGGATGGTTAGATACAGGTAAGGGGGTATATAATCCAAAAGGTTTTGAAGTAGTTTTTTCCTGCCTACATTTAATACAATTGACACAATGTTTCAAAACATCCTTTTTCATGTGTGGCCAATAAAAATGTTCAATTAAAACATCTAAAGTTGTCTGAGTTCCTAGATGTGCCATTAATCCACCACTATGTGCCTCTTGAATTAATAATCCTCTGTAAGAGCATGCAGGAACACACAATCTATTTTCCCTAAACAAGTATCCTTCATTAATAAAATATTTTCCTTGAAAAGAAACTTCACACCTTTTATATATTTCTTTAAAATCATTATCCTCTAAGTATAATAGTTTAATACTGGAAAATCCTAATAAAGTAGTATCAGCAACATTCAATAAAGCATATCTCCTAGATAAAGCATCTGCAACTATATTATCACTACCTTTCTTATATTTAATTATGTAAGGAAAACTTTCAATGAATTCTATCCATCTACCTTGTCTCCTATTTAACTTTGATTGACTCTTTAAATACTTAATAGCCTCCTGATCTGTATTAACTACAAATTCTCTATGCCACAAATAATGTTGCCATACCTCCAAAGCCCTTACTAAAGCGTATAGTTCCTTTTCATAGGTAGAATAATTCAATGTACTACCATTTAATTTCTCACTAAAATAAGCTACTGGTTTTCCTTCTTGAGAAAGTACAGCCCCTATTCCTAACCCTGAAGTATCACAATCTAATTCAAACATTTTTTCAAAGTCAGGAAGACTCAAAACAAGTGCTTGGGTTAATTTAGTCTTAAGTGTCTCAAAAGATTGCTGTTGTTCTAATCTCCAAATAAACCCATTATCCTTCTTTGTTATGGCAGTCAAAGGAGCAGCTATAGTACTAAAGTTTCTCACAAATCTCCTGTAAAAAGAACACAGTCCATGAAAACTTCTTACTTCAGTTACACTCTTTGGCACATGCCACTCTTGAATAGCCTTAACCTTTTCTTCATCTACAGACACACCTTCTTTTCCTACCACAAATCCTAAGAAAACCACACTTTCCAAACAAAATCTAGACTTAGCTAAATTAGCATAAAGCTGTTCTGTTTTAAACACATTCAAAATAATCCTTAAGTGTCTCAAGTGTTCATCTAAGGATTTACTATATATAAGTATATCATCAAAATAAACAACCACAAATTTTCCAATAAATTCCCTTAATACATGGTTCATAAGTCTCATAAAAGTACTAGGAGCATTTGACAACCCAAAAGGCATAACTAACCATTCATATAATCCAAAATTTGTCTTAAAAGCTGTCTTCCACTCATCTCTTGGTTTCATCCTAATTTGATGATACCCACTCTTTAAATCTATTTTAGAAAATATAACAGCACCATGCAATTGATCCAACATTTCATCCAGCCTAGGAATTGGATATCTATACTTAATAGTTATCTTATTTACTGCCCTACTATCCACACACATTCTCCAACTACCATCCTTTTTAGGTACTAGTAACACTGGTACTGCACAAGGACTCATAGACTCCTTAATATATCCTTTACTTAACAATTCTGAAACCTGTCTTTTTAATTCCTTAACCTCTTCAGGATTGGCCCTATAAGCAGGTCTGTTTGGTATAACAGCTCCTGGAATAAAATCTATTTGATGTTCTATTCCCCTTAATGGAGGTAATCCACTAGGTATATCCTCAGGAAACAATTCACTATATTCTTCTAATAACAGTTTCACTATACTAGGTACTTCTTCAATTGTTCCTTTCTGACACTCATAACAGTCCTTAAAAACCATCAAGTATACATTGGTATTTCTTTTTATTGCCTTTCCTACATCCTTACCTTTAGCATAAAATCCAAAAGTTCCTTTCATGTCCTTTGTACTAAGATCATTTCCCAAAGTAGACTTAGATAATTCTTTATAATCAGATTTAATTTTGGTTTGATCCTCAAATATTTCCTTTGGAGTCATAGGTGCTAAAAAAATCTTCTTATCATCCTTCTGTACTGTATACCTATTCTTATAACCATCATGTACTACCCTCCTATCATATTGCCAAGGCCTACCCAACAACAAGTGAGCAGCATGCATAGGAACTATATCACATAAAACAGAATCCTCATATTTTCCTAACTTTAAATTCACTAAAACCTGTTGACTAACCTTAACATCTCCCAACTCATTAAGCCATTGCAATCTATATGGTTTTGGATGTTTAGTAGTGGTCAATCCTAATTTAGATACCAATAGGGTACTAGCAGCATTAATACAACTACCACTATCTATGGCCATGTTAAAACACTTATCATCAATTAAACATCGAGTATGGAATATATTTTCTCTTTGTATAGCATTGGAATCAGGTAATTTATTACTATTTAAAGCTCTTTGAACCACAAAAAGATCCCTATTCACTGGTAATTCTATTTCATCTCCTAGGTCACTATCATCCTTTCCAACTATGTTAACCCCTTCTTCTTCTTCTTCTTCTTCTTCTTCTTCTTCTTCTTCTTCTTCTTCTTCTTCTTCTTCAGATTCAGATTCAGATTCTACTTCCCCAGATTCTCTAATCAAAATATTTCTCTTGTTAGGGCATTCAGAAGCTATATGTCCTAAGCCTCCACACCTAAAGCATTTAATATCCCTAGTCCTATTTGACCCATTTACAGGATTTGTCATCACATTCTTGCCCCTTTCAAACTTTTGTCCTGTCTTAACTTCATTGTTTCTTCCCTTAAATTCTACCTTACTATTATTCTTCCAGTTTCCAGAAGTATTTCCCCCCAAATTTCTCCTCATAGTAGTCTTAAACCCAATCCCAGGGGGTTTATATTGCCTAGATTTCCTTAATTGAATCTCTATCTTAGTAGCTATATTCACCATTTCAGTTAAGGTTCCACAAGGATACAATTCTACTTTATCAGCTATCTCTGAATTTAACCCACTCAGAAACCTAGCCATAGTAGCATCATCATCCTCAATAACTCCTGTCTTAATAATTAAAACTTCTAACTCTTTATAATAGTCATCTACTGATCTCACTCCTTGACTAATAGTTTGCAACCTCTTATGCAACTCTATATAATAGTAACTTGGCATAAATATCTTTCTCATTAAAGTTTTAAACTCTGCCCAAGTCTGTATAGCTGGTTCCCTACACCTACGTCTAGTTAACACCAAATTATGATACCAAGAAGACGCATACTCAGTAAATTCTACTACAACCACCTTAATTTTCTTTTCCTCAGAGTAATTATGACACTCAAATACCAGTTCTATTTTCCTTTCCCATTCAAAATAATAATCAGGGTCATTCCTTCCATTAAACCTTGGTATACTAAGCTTAAGATTATTCAAATTCCTATCAATGAATTCTAATTCCCTATCCTGCCTATTGTTCTGTCTAAGCATCCTATCACTATTGTGGGATATTTGGTCTTCTAACTCCTCTAGATTAGCTATGGGTGGAACTCTAGTCCTAGGGTCCATTGGAGCCCTTCCTAAAACTCCTACTTGATTAGTTTCAACTCTGTTATGTTGCAATTCATTAAGTGTAATACCCCGTATTTTTAAAATCCAGATTTATTGAGTTTAATGATTTTATTATATTCCCATGAATTCGATTCTTAGTTAAAAATATGTATTACCGTTCTTTCTCGTATTTTTATTTTAATATTTTAGATTTGTTTTCGATTATAACTTTGTCATGTGATTACGGCGTTATTTTGAAGTTATATTTCGTTGACAAAGTTATAGAATTTCCGTTTAAATAGTTAAAGTTATTTTAATGATTTTATCCGTAGAAAATATTTCCGACTTTAAATTTATTCATTTCAGAAATCGTTAATATTTTTGGGAAGTTTTAATTTAAAAAGATTTTTGGAAATTATTTATAAATTTCTTTTCGGAATTAATTTTCTTCTGTTTTATGCTTTTTGATTTACGGAAAATCAATTTCGGAAATTATTTAAATTAGTCTCGGTTTATTCAAATTTGACTTAAATGTTTTATTATATGCTTTTAAATGATTTTTTGAGACCTTATAATATATTTCCGTAAATAACACAAATTTTTACGTTCGTTGGTAAATTTTTCCGAAAATGTTTTCGGAATTCTTTATATAGCCTTTTTATTAATTTTAAGCTTTCGGAACCTTACGAAATAAATTTTTGTTAAATAAATTTTATATAAAATCTTCTAATAATATTTTTTATATTTTTAGTATTTTATTTTATGGGTATTTGTTAAAAAAAAAAAAAAACCCCGCACCCCTTACCCGTCGGGCCACCTCTCCCTTTTCCTTTTTCCCTCTTCTTCTTCCCTTTATTTTCTTCCCCTGTTGCTCCCGACCCCCTGCCCTCTGCACAACCCCTAACCCTGCGCAGCCTCCCTCACCGCCTCTTCTCCCTAGCTCCTCCCTGCTCCGGCCAACCTCGCCAGCACCCGTCGACCACCGCCGCAGCAACCGCGAGCAGCCGCGCACAGCAACCACGCACAGCAGCCGAAGCAGAGCCGCTGCAGCGACTGCGCGCAGGAGCAGCAACCGCAGCAGGTCTTGCCGCCGTCCGACCATGGCGAGCTTGGGCGACGACCGGCGAGCCACCTCCGGCCTCCGACGAAGCTTCCTCGGCCCTCCTTGCTCCGTTTTTTACTGATTTTTGTTGGTATAATTTTCTGGAAACCCTAATATATATATTTGATTAATTGAGTGTGATTTAGCTTGTGATAAGCTAAATTAATTGTTGTATTATGTATATATGTGCTGTAAGATTGATTTGGATATGTTAATTGTATGGTTTGTGTTGAAAATTTGGGAAATTGAATTTTAGGCCGGGTTATGCCCAAATTTTTCGGATCTGTTCGATTTGGCGATTTTGGATAAATTGATTATGCAATATGTTTTTAAATGTATTTAATTTCATATCGGAAGTATTGATTTGGGAAAATTGTGCATAATTAATCGGAATTGGATTTTTAGGTCAAAACTCTTACGGGTCCAAATTGGATTGTGTAATCGGGTCGTTTTATTCAATTGACTATACAATTTATATTAGAATATATTTAATTACATTTCCGAACCATCAATTTATATATTTTAGCAAGAATTGATCGAATTTGCGTTCCGGGCTCAAAAACCCTAATTATGCTAAATTAGGCATTTCTTTTATTGGTTTTGATCAATTGATTCTATGTTATGTTATAAAATATGTCTAATTGCATTTCTAAACATTCAATTCAATTAGATTTATAGAATTTTACCAAATTGTATTTTCGGGCCTAAAACCTTAGATTTCAAGTAAAATTTTGGAATTGGTCATTTATATAGTCGTCTTTCTAAAATTGAATTTATAGAAATAGCTGAAATGATCCTATATGCATTCTAATACCTTCAATCGTAATTAATTGATTTGAATTATTCAAATTTATGTCTTGGGTTGTGAAACCCTAATTTTGGAAACCGATAGTCTTAAATTGGCTACTCGAAAGATTTCTTTTGTTAAAATTGATTATCTAGATTTATTTAAAATTAGTTTAATAGTACTCTTAAGCTATCAATTTGAGATAATAAAAGTTATTTAGCTGGTTTGTAGTGAGGGCATTAGAAGCCCTAATTTTCGGAGATGGTTTTATATAATTAATTATGCTATGCTTCTTTTACCTAATCGATTTCCATATTTGACTTTAAATCATTTGAATTATGTTTTTATCTTATCGGGTTGGAGTTGGTTCTATGCAAATGGTTGGTTGTCCTTTGGATTGTAAAACCTAATGAATGAGTCATTTTTGATAAAATAGCTTATAATCTATTATTCCTTCCCGGCATTCCAAATCAATTTGAAATGTTCCAAGTGATGAGTGTTAATCCGATTTGGTTAATATTTAATTTTAAATCTTAATCGAGCTACGCTCGCAAGTCATGGGTTTTATGCACGTTTTTCAAGAAAGGTTGTTTGTGTCCGTTTGTGTTGATTTATTTATAATTGAATTGTTGATCGGTAAGATAGTTTCTAACCTAGTTCCGATTTCCATCGGTGATCTAGGAAAGCTTTCTCGTGGATCCACGAGCTAGTGATCTCTTTCCCTCTTATCTCGCTTAGCTAGCTTTGGATCCAGGTAAATCTCTACTTACCTCCACTTATGGGTGTTCGTAAGGGTCTAGCTAAGGCCACTTGTGTGATATGTGATCTACTTGCCTTGGATGCTTCGTATATATATACCATGTCCTGTTGCGTATCACATGTTTGTCCTTAACATGTTTTATGCGTAGCGCAGCTTGGAGTTAAGGTAGGTGGTATGTGTTTTTCTTATAACATGAATGTGATATCCGTATGTGGTGATTATGATGTGCTGTGACATGATGTGAATTGACTATATTTACCAGAGATCTAAATAATGAGTCTACTCGATCGGGGCTGAGCATGTCCCTAAGTAATGCTCGGGGCTGGACATGTCCCTAAGTAATGTCCGAGGCTGAGCATGTCCCTAAGTAATGCTCGGGGCTGAGCATGTCCCTAAGTAATGCTCGGGGCTGGACATGTCCCTAAGTAATGTCCGGGGCTGAGCATGTCCCTAAGTAATGTTCGGGGCTGGACATGTCCCTAAGTAATGTCCGGGGCTGAGCATGTCCCTAAGTAATGCTCGGGGCTGGACATGTCCCTAAGTAATGTCCGCGAGGCTTAATGCCCGATTCGGCTTGGTTTGGTTCGGCATTGCCCATAAATGCCCGTTTGATAAATATTCGGTTCGGCATTGCCCATAAATGCCCGTTTGATAAATGTTCGATTCGGCATTGCCCATAAATGGCCGTTTGATAAATGCCCGATTCGGCTTGAGTTGGTTTGGCGTTGTCCAAAAATGTCTGGTTGGTTGGTTAACATTATCCATAAATGCTTGGTTGGTTTATCTGAATCTCTTATCGGTTTAAGATATTTCATATGTTTTGCATGTTATTATATATGTATGGTAGGACTTGTGATGTGGGTTTGAGTATGCGTAATATTATATCAACGTTTTGTATCATAATTTAATATGCACTTGATGCTGTAATTTACGTCTCTTCCATAAGGTAGGGTAGTGGGATTTACTCAGTATTGGACCCGTACTGATACTACCTTGATTGATTGGGTCCTGTGATGATCCACCAATGGTGGGGAGCAGACCTCTTATGCAGGTTTGATCGGTTACTATTTGGGGTGGAAGGCTTGACTTGAGTGAGTAGGCGATCCGGACATTATTCTTCGAGTTTTGTTTAACTGTATTCATCTTTCTAGAAGTTTCAAGTATTGTATTTAAAATTCAAGGGTATTGTAATTAACTTTCATTTTCTCGTACTCTGATAAGCTTTTAAAATTCGGATTTATTTCACAGGTTCCGCTGATTGATTCAACGATGATTTTATTTAGTGAATTGATTCACTTGCCATCTGCCTGTGGATATCTCCTTGTGGGAGTTTATCCTTACGGCATAGATGTTTGCAGTTTTGTTTGACAGGTTTTAGCCTTGCATCTAGCATGAGATAGATGGTGGACATTTATCTTGTGTTAGATGTGGCGGTAACATTCCCCAGATTCACTTCTAGCTTCCGCTTTATCCTTTGAAAATTTTTTTTTTCCAGGAGTGAAATTTGGGGGTGTTACATTAAGTCTTACTTCCTGTTCCCCTAATCTTTGTTCTAGGTTAGCAGATAAAACAGCAAATTGTGCAGTCATTTGTTCTTGAAAAGTCCTATGGATTTCTAGAAGATCATTACTAGACACAGATTGATTCACTGACTAGCCATTATTAGACATGATGAAATTTAACAGCAATTAAACAACCAACACAGCAGTAATTTAATCAACAGAACAACTTATTCAAGAATTTCATATAACAGAACACACAGTATAGTCTCACAAAGTATCACAGTATCAAATATTAACAGTAATAGCAACAGTAAAGCTTACTCAGATGCATTCAATGTCTATAATAATTCGACAATACTAATTAAGTAAGAGGGAACGATATTACCGCGTCTGCTTAAGCAATCAATTCACTTATCTAGGGTACCCCTCTTCTTGGAGGTCTATCCCTTTTCTTGAAACCAAGATAGTTCGCCGGTTGTGATATCAACCTATATACTTATCAACAAACAGATAATTTGTCGAAAATTGGAAATTAAGTATAGCAGATAGTGGTATTAACAAAGGAATTTACAAATCGAGGTTACCAACAACAGTCTGTCGTACTGTCAGTCAAGATTCAAGTTCTTGACCAAACCCTAGGGCGATTAGGTTTTTTTTTTCAGACTTTCAAAATAGTGGACCAAATTGCTTTAATCGCCGGTTTGAGCACGACAAGAATCGATAGTGAGTTCGTCGCTGCAAAACCCTAAAATTTCACACCTCAAGCTAGGGTTAGCGAAATACAGAAATCGAATCAACAAAAATGAAGGAAACTTAATCAGTAATACAGAAACTACAAGCACTCCAGAAAATCGAGGCTCTGATACCAAATGATGGAAACCGGTTAGGGTTTCGCAAAGGATCGAAAGATTTAGTCGAGCACAACGTTCGATTTCGCCGGTACAGCCTAAGGAAAACTTTCCAAAGGAAGACCCAAAGATTCAGAAGCACAATTGATTCAATGGCAACTGAAATTAGAAGGTGAATGATCAAGATCGATCAAGGTGAGAACGAGACAGAATCAGAGAAGAGAAGCGAATGAGAGAATCGCCAAGAGAGAGAAGAAGTCGCGAGAGAGATCGAGAGAAAAATATCAACTGATGTTATTTCTGTCAAAGTTGTGTACGTATTACAATGTATTCGGCCTATTTATATGTACACAGAGGGCCGTATACTCGACAATACATACGGACAATACAGGCCTGCATGGACGGGCGATACAAAATTTTGGGCCAAAAAAAATGAAGTGTCGACCAGCCCAAATTCGACCAAGCATAAAAAATGTCCCAAATACAATTAAGCTTAAGGCTTAATTTCCCATCAGCTAAAGCAACTTTAGCTAATCATGGTCATTAAGGATTGATTAATCCGAAATCCATCTAGTCCAAATTAAGGACCGGGTGGCGGATTATACAACCGTCCTAATTCCCATTAGCCCATTCCGACCGGCGAATGCATTATATGGGATTACAAAAATATTTAAGAAAATTTTACATAATCTGTACACTTCAAAACATATTCTGCACTTCTCAGCAACTATGTCCAAGTCCACAGAAACCATATGCCACATTATTCTCCTATTAATTCAACAAATAAGACAAACAATTATAAGTAATTAATTCATAGCAATTTTCAAAATTACTTAAATATAAATTCATAAAATTCACATCACCAATGGATAAAAAATTCATGTATTGGGTAAAATATGTCCCGTTTATATCCATAGAACCAACCCAACCCAACCTGAATCAAACTCAAACTATTTCAACCCAAACCTGATCCGACCAAGTAAATTAACTCGATATAACCCAGACCTATAACGAGCAATGACCCGAACTCAACCGACCCAAACAATAAGGGGACTCAAAATCACTTGATCCGACCCTACAATCAGCACACAAAGAAAAATTCTTGCAAACAACCTGATCCGATAAAGATCCGACCTGTTCGACCCGATTGCCACCTATAGTTGGGCCAAGTGTTAGCCACATTTTTATCTATAACGTTATAGGTATGACTCATTGTATAAAGTGTTGCATACATATTATGTATTGATCATGTTTTTAGAGTTGTGTAATCTTTATAACCTTTGTTCCTTTCTTTCTCTTTTAACTTCTAGGTACATGTTTTCCTTATTATCATATTCAGGTTTTGTTTTAAGGGGTAATACTTACGTCGCTTGTTTGACTTTAAGCATGATTTTCTTTCTTAGTTGAATTTTTCCTTATTTGGTTTGATAAAATTTGTTTTTCCTTAGGTTCATTTAACTTTAATTTATCGTTATTTGCTTCATTTAAAATAAACCTTGATTTGTTTAGTTTGGTAAAACCTTGTTTATTTCTCATTAGATAACTCTAACATATTTATTTCAATCAAACTTTTTCATTAAATTGTTTTGTTGAGTTTTTATTATTTTAATTTCGTTGAACTTTGAGGATGAAGTTCATTTTTAAGGAGATAGTGATGTAATAACCCGTATTTTTATAATTCAATTTTCAAGCTCAATGATTTATTAGCGTAAGTTTTAAATAATTTATAATTTAAATTATAGTTAAATAGTTTATAATCATTGTTGAGTATATTCAAGAAAGTTTTAAATTATTTATACTTTATAAGTGCTACTTTGTTATTTTCACTTTCTAATGTACATCCATTTATTTTTTATTTTCTATTTTGATTTATAAGTATTTTTTCTTTAATAAATAATCACTTATTCATGTAGAAAAACATAAATTATAATTTACAAAGTTAAATTTCGCACATTGCACAAGTAAAACATTAATATTAGCTAAAAAATTAAATGTTAATGATCAAACATTTTTATTTATTGGTCAAAATTATATTTAGATCATAAACAATTATTTTTTAATTTAATTATATCTGAATATCCAAAATAAGTGATTCATTTTAACCATTAAAATAACAAATCAATAGGTTGCACAAACCGATGGTCTAGTTATGCTGTGATTTTAGATAATTTACTATTTTCTCTTTGATTCACATTTCAATGCTTATGAAAACTTTTAATTGGAGCCTCTTTCGACAAATAAACATATTTTGTTGCTTTTTACATTATTTACATCATCCTGTGATGTTATTAATTGTCCAAAAGTACTTTGTGATATTTTCTCACCTACTCTTCCTCTTCCTCACTTTTCTGTTTCCTTTGCCACACATGACTTTGTGCAAAACCCTATACACCTCCCCTAACATGCCTTACTTTTAGCCCAACTTGATTTTACTCCGTATCCCTTATTTTCATCATTCCTCTTCCTACTCTTTGGTTCCCTAAACGTAACCAAACTCAACCCACTTCCTCTTTCCTCTTTCCGGTTTTTGAACATAAGGGGCCGGGAACCTCTCTCCCAAATCATTTTCCACTTCTCCAACAATTCCCTTTTTTTTCTCTTTTCCTCGAGGTGAATTCTCTAAGTGTTGCTCCTTATTTTTTTCCTTCTTCCCCTTTCTAGGATAATAATGAATTTTTAATAATAATAATAATACTAATAATAATAATAATAATAATAATAATAATAATAATAATAATGTTTCCCTAGAATTTTCTTTCTAGGATACCAAACACAACCATTATTTTCCAAGAATTTTTTCCCCTACAAAACTTTCCTAACAACCAAACATGAAAAAAAGTTGATTTCTTTCATTTTCTTTTCTTTATTTTTTTCACTTCATTTTCCAAAAACAAAGCCTTAGAAATTTCATGAAAATTTTCTTGTACTAATTTAATATTTTCATTTATTTAAAAATTTATTATATATATAGGAAAAATCATATAATAATAATAATAATAATAATAATAATAATAATAATAATAATAATAACAATAATAATAACAATAATAATAATAATACTCAAATTTTTTTAAAATTTTATTTTTAGAAATTTAAACACCAAAATTGATTTTCAAAAAAAAATTAACAACTAAAGAAGAGAAAAAAAAGTTGACTAGTCGACCTTATTTGGACACATGTTAAACAAGTAGACATTATCTTATGATTTTTCTTTGGTTATAGTCCACCTATCCTACTGTAAATTTGATAGCCTTGATTTCACTAAATTACTTATATTTTTAATGATGTAAATATGGGTTAGGAAATAACTATCGATGGAATTATTAGCTCCCCACATCTTATTACTATTACCGTTGCCGCTGCTGCTACATATCTACTACTACATATCGCAAGCGAATGTTCCAATGTAGGTCGACTAATATATGTGCACTCACAACAATACTATGAAAGCACATGTTGGAGGCCTAATTTATGCGTGCACCTCCATAGCATTATTAATATTTAAAGTGAAAGACCTCGAGATTGAAATTGTGGCTCTTTACGATTATCTAACCTAAAGATGTGGTTCAGCCCACGATTGATTATAGATTTTTTGTTGGTATGCCTTAGTGCCCTAAACATACCCTATATATTACTCTATTTAGCTATGCAGGCTTATAGAATGTATTTATACTTATAAATTTGGTGTTTTTGTCATTAAGGCATTATATCTTCTTTATGTGCTAGTACAACTAGAGGACCTTAGTGTCTTTGGGTTAATAGTTGGTAGGGTATGGTGCCACCTTGATGCATTGGTATGACTAGAGTACCCTATAGGGCTATAAATGAGCTGAGCTAGTTCGGTATTTGGCTCAGCTGGTCTCATTAAAAGCTCAATTCGGCTCGTTCGTTTAGTTAAACGAGCCTAAAAGTGAGGCTCAGTTCATTTTTTGGCTTTGGCTTGTGATCTCAGCTCGGCTCGGTTCATTAAAAGCTTGGTTCAATTCGTTCGTTTAGTTAAACAAGCCAAGACCAAACATCATTTTAGGCTCGTTTAGTTAAACAAGCCGAACCTAAGCACAGGGGTATTCGGCTCAGCTCAGCTCGTTTACAGCCCAGGTACCCTAGTATCTCTAACTTAATATGATATCCTATTGAGTAAATACAAATGAAAATAATTATTGTTGGATCAAAAGGATTATTGGAATGGTTTAGTACTAGATTTCATGCCTAAATGTGGTTCAATGGTAGTCTTTGTGCCTACCTGGGTTTGATAGTTGCCTTTGAGCCCTACATGTGGTGTTATGGATTTTATTGGTTTTGATATTGAGATATGAGATATGGTGAATGTTGTGACTATTAGGTTGAGATTAGGCCTTATCATACTTCATAGAGTATCCCTTGGATGCTTGGTTGTTAAGTTTCATTATATTATAAATAAACAGGTATGAGTAGTATGCAGGTTTGGTGATATTTGATTATCTTATATGAGTATTGTATTTTGATCATTGTGTATATATTTTAATATTTTATACCATGTCTTGCTATGATGCATTCTATGTGTTCCATGTGGGCTTTTTATAATAGTTTTGTACAACAGGTTACTTAGTATCATTGTACCGATGAGTTCCATTTCATGGGCCCTTGCTTATTCAATGGGCAGTGGTCTTTGTAAGTTAGTTTGTGAGATTAGTTGAAGGATACTAATCTGGATTGAGAGTTAGGACTATCTGATGTTCTACCTGGTACCTTTTAATTTGGATTTTCTTTTACTCTTATATCCTTTTGTATTTTTCTTCCACTGAAGTTTGTAATCACTTACGGTTGGTTTTATTCAGAATTTTATTAATATGCCTCATTCTTTATAATCTAGTTCTTATAAAGGTGTTATTAATATAAGTGATGTAATGTTTTTAACCTTAATACTTGGTATAAGAATGATAGAGGAAACAAGAGTTGTGTCAAGTGTGGTAGTAATACCTTGTATTTGTACTATTTTAGATTTTGGAATTAACTCTTTAAATGAAAACTTTAAGTCCTAAAAAGAGGGGTGTTATAAAAATACCCCCATATTATTTAGACATCTAAAAAAAAATCTTACATAACTTGTGTCATACTCAACTAAAACACCAACATGTTAACTATGAAATTAATTTTAAAGCCCTCGATGACTAACATGCCATATTTATTTTCCAAAAAAAAAATCATAAAATAACCCAAACACCCTTAAGATCACAAACTAAACAAACATTTCACAAAAACCCTACAAGTCCTAACATTTTCATCTTACACTCCTTAACATGTTTCACCACAATGACACTTATTTATATTTACACTCCATAACTTAATTAAAAATAGTAGATCATGGAAACATGCTTAGGGCTACAAGGTAAGGCTTAAAACAAGCAATATCACATAAACTTATAATTTTTCATAATGATCATACTTTCATTAAGTGACATAATAAGATCATTAAATAATATTAGCCACATGATTTCCACAAAAATACTATACTAACATGTCGTTGCATACAATTACCACATAGCATTAAAATCATATTCTAAGACATGTATCCTTACCCAAAATTCACCAAACTCCCATCAAGAAAAAGATCTGAAGTCCTTTCCTCCAATTCCACCAAAAGATCATCTAAAAGTAAAGAAGAACCATAGTTAGAAAGCATAGGAAAAAAGCAAGGAAATTTAAGGCAAATGAGGAAGGAAAATAGAAGGAGACCACAACAAAAGAGGTGGTTAGCTTCATGAGTGGTGAATTTTGATGGGGATAAACTTGTGTGACCTCCTTGCCCTAATGGGGGTGAGAAACATGAGGTCCTTACGCTATAGGTGGCTAGAAACATGAAGGGTGGGTGTTGGGGTTTTGTGGTTACATGAAGGCCTAACAAAGCTAAGGTGATGCAATGTAGGGATATGAAAAGATGGGGGTTATTGATGAGTTCATATTTTGACACATTTTATACCCTTATAATCTTAGTTTTTGGTAGTTTATTTAACTAATATAGGGGAATAATTATTGTTTTATGCTTAAGTGGTAAAAATTGCATAAATTTTATTATTTGAGCTAAAATGATATAAATTAAGTAAATTTAGAATAAAATATTATTTATTAATATTTATTGAATTTTATTTTGCAGGGTTTGTTTTTAAATAAAAGAAAATAAAAAAAGAAATAAATTGGACCTTTGGACCAACGGCCGAAGGCCGAAGGCCCAAAGGCCTGGAACACAAAACGACGCCGAACGGAGACCTGGAAGCATGGAAAAGAAACGAAGCTGGGCAAAAAGGAGCGCCGCTCGGTGGAGAAGAAAAGTCAGCCGAAAGAAGGGCTGACGTGGCACAGGACGAGGGACCGATCACACGAAACGGAAATAAAAAGGACGCGACATTAAATAGAGACGACGTGGAGAGAAAGGAAGAGAGAAGTAGCCTCTGCCGTTAGGCGGTAGAGCCGCAACACGGAAAAGGAGAGACAGACGAGAGCCTCAACAGGCTCGAGGCTTGCGGCATAGCCTTTATAGGCTCGGGAGAAAGAAAAGACAAAGGTTGGGGCATGCAGCAGAGCCGCAAAGGACGAAGCGCACAGGGAAGTCGCACGGAATCCGAGGCCAAACGAGACGCAGCAGCCTCCATCTGCCGTCAGCGCCAACCGGAAAAAGAAAAAAGAAGAAAAGAATTGTGCACGGAAATAAAGGCCGAGAAGGAAGAAAAATTAGAGGAAGAGTTTAATACCGGTAGAATTTATTTTAGATAAAATTAATTTTTATCTGAATAAATTCTTGATCTTTTATCCAAATTAATTCCGATTTTTTCTTTCTCTTATTTTTAATATCTATTTTAGATATATATTTCTGTGTAATTAATTCTTTAATTATGGTTGGCTGAATATTTATTGTTAGGGAATAATTTGAAACCCTGGATTAGGATTTAAGTTATAATTTTATTTTCTTTGTTTCGTGAGATTTTTTCTTAACTCTATATTAATTGCTATCGTTTATATATATATAATTCTGTCAAGTATAGTTTATTTGGTGCATGCCTTGTTTTGGTTCCTCATAAGTGACAGTATGTAGGATTATTTGCCTGCTAGGTGGCCATCTAAATATACTAGAATTTATATGTATAAATTGCAGCTAGGTTAGATAACAATTCACCTAATTGTTTTGTGATTCTAACCGAAGTGGTAAAACGTTTCGATACATGTGGGTCAAGGATAGGAAATACAGCTAGACATACGTTTTGTACTAGTCTGGGTACTTAGATTAACGACCTTCCACTTACACTTAATGCATTAAATCTATTTAAATATAGGATCCACTTGTTGTTGCTATACTGCTAGTATTTAATAGGGTTAATATAGGCACGTGGTCGTATTAATTAATTAAGGGAAGTAATATAAGGTGTATGGACCTGCATTTGGTGTGCAACTTGGTCGATCTCTTTCTCACGATTAAAGATGACTTAGAAATAAATATTATATTATGACCTAATCTAGTGGTGGATTTTTATTTCCCTAACATATTTCTCATATCTACGGGTTTCTCATTATTTTCATTATTTTTATTATTAGTTTATTTTATTTTATTTATTCCTTTTATTATTTTTATTTTTATAAAGCCCCATTAATATTTTTCTTATTTATTTATTCTATGTTATTTAGGATTTTTATTTTTAGTTTTAATTATTTTTAAGCTAGTTAGATAGAGGTGAGCCCTCTCAATCCCCGGCCTAGAACGATACCCTTATTTACCAGTGCTACAATTGACAACAAGAGGGTTTAAATTGCGTGCCGGCTACGGTCACACCAGTTATTTTTATGAGGTTTGGGTGCTAAAATGGGGGTGGTTGCGTGAGCTAATTATGTTGTTAAAGGTTTGCAACTTAAGATGTGTTGGAGGAGGATAATGATGCAATATGAGGTGTAGTGTTAGGGTGGAGTTTGATATGAAAATGGTAGAGTGTAGGGAGTAGAAACATAGAAGAGAGTGATAGGAGTTAGAGAAGAGATAGGGGTTCGATTAGTGAAGTAATAAATGATAGAAAGAGGAGCGATAAGGGGTATATGGTTGGGTTGCACGCAAATAGAATGGAGTGATGAAGTTGGGGGTGAGGTTGGGGTTGTAAGTCTATAACCAAGAAATTGAGGGATGAGATGGGATTTTGGTGTACAAAATACTTGAATGAGGGATGTCGATGATGATTGAGTTAAGGGTTGCATTTAGTTAGGCTTCTTAATAGAATGACCAAATCGAGGGAATAAGGTTTGGTTGGGGAAAGGGGAAAAGTCAAATGAGAATGGTGAGGCTATAGTAAAAAAGAAAGGCGAAAAAGAGTGGAAAAGGTAAATAGGAATAAGGATAGTTTATGAGTTGATTTAGGGTTTAAGGATTATAAAAATTTTAAGATAGTAATAATCTAGAATTAAGGTTAGGTTAAATTTGAGATATTACAATCCTGGTCGTGTGCCTATTGTGTCTTCAAAATTCCTAGCTCGTATGGTTGAGGTCCTGGTGAAGCACAACAATCATGTGCCTTGTATGTCTCTGAGACGTGTGGGTTATGTGACTCTTTGACCATCAAGATGTTTAGGTCATGCATCTAGTCATTTATCCACTGATCTAGTCATGTTTCTAACCCAATAATGGTTATTTTTTATGGATAATAATGGTTGGTTAAATTAAATCCATATAATTAGTAGTTATTAATTAAAATATAATTTGTAGCATTACGTATTATAAATAAATAGTGGTCAATAGTCAATAGGTTATTAGTAGGTACTTATTATTATATGTTAGTAGTTAATATTTAATTATATACATTGAATGTTACTAGTTAATAGACAACAACAATAACGATGATGGTGATGACAACAACAACAACAATAATTAGTAGGTAGAAATATGAGTAGTATTATGAGTAGGAGTAGCAGCAGGAGTAGTAACAACAATATCAATGGCAACAGGAGTAGGAGCAAGAGAAAAAGTAGAAACAATAGTAGTAGGAGTAGTATAGTAGTATAAGGAGTAGTATAGTAGTAGTAGTAGTAGTAATAGCAGTCGTAGCAGTGACAACAGGAGTAGCAGGAGCAATAGTAGTAGTAGGAGTGTCACTAGTAGTAGGAGCAACTGTAGTAAAAGCAGTAGTAGGAGTAGCAATAATAGTAGCAGTATAGGACGAGTAGGAGCAAAAGTAGAAGCAAGAGCAGTAGCATCAGGAGTAGCATCAACAGTAGTGGTAGGAGTAGGGGTAATAGCGATGGTAGTAGTGGTAGTGGCAGTAAGTAGTGGTAGTGGTGGTAATGGTAGTAGTGGTCATAGTGGTAGTGGTAGTAGTAGTGGTGGTAGCAGTGGTAGTGGTGGTAGTAGCAGCAGTAGTAGGAGGAGCAAGAGCAATAGTAGGAGTAGCAGTAACAATAGTAGTAATAGTAAGAGTAGGAGCAACAACAGCATTAGTAGTAGTAATATTAGTATTTAATAAAAATTATATCTTATATTATATTAGTTAGTAAATAGATAATTAATTATAATTATATATCAATAGTTAATACTTATTTATAGAAATTATATGGAAGTAGTTAAAAAATAACAATTAGTAGTATTTAATTATTTAATCCTTATTTTAAACTACTACTACTTATATAAATTTATAAAGTCATTTACTCTAAATACTCACTTTTAACCCTATGATAAACAATTGATTAAATGAATGAGGTATATGTGTGTCCCATATTAAAGGAAAAAAATGAAAGAAAGTACAAGTACATGTTCATTTTATGGGTGACAAAGTGAGTACTTTTTCTACCCCTGACAAAATAGTTCTCTCTTTAAAAGGTATTAACCAACTTTCTTTGGTATACTCTATAAAATGAGAAAATATGTGTCAACTTTATTCCATTATTTCTAATTCATCATCATAACCAAACATATTATCTTTTTTAATAAGTATAATCCACCTAGCTAGAATATTGTTAGCAATCTTATCATTTTCCCTTTCTTCTTTAGAGCATCTGACCGAATATTCTTGTTGATAGGAAATCTATAAAGAAGAGGGCTCATATCCTTAAAAATTATGATCATTAGTTTTTTCAAAGTCAATTCTCTATTAATTATAACAACACTTGATAGTCAAGGCTCCATCTCCCTCTTCACCTTGTCAATAGCTCATAGATAGTTATATTCTTTATTTGTTGTTAGAAATGCTACTACAATAGTAAAACTTTTATCATTGCAATTAAACCCCACTTTCTCTAAAAATAGCAATTTATACTTGTAGTCTTTATATGTGCAATCCAATCCTATAACATAGGGGAATGTGAGTACTAATGCAACATATTTTGAATGTGCAAAAAAAAACCCCACAAATAATATATATACTTGGATGCCTACGATATAATACCCCAAAATTTAGTACATATATATTTTTTTTAACAGAAGCTAAACATAAGATAATCAGGTGTTACTATTATACTTAATATGAGTCTAGTTTCATACCATTCTTATATCAAGTACAATTCAAATCCATTAACAAGCTTAAATAAGATAACAATAAAGTAAGAGGAATTTCATAAACATAGCCAAAAGTTTTAGGGGATAAAATCCGAGTATAATAAATGGGAACCATAGATCTAAGAGTCTATAAGGTATTCAAAAAAAAAATCTAGTTATTAAATAACTAAGACTCAACATCCAACCCAAAAATATAGTCACTCCTCCTTAGGAAGTGCATTGAACTCAACAAAGTCCTCAAGATAGCCAACAAAAACCTTTTTTTATCAACAACTAGATCACCTGCTCATTGAAATTAGTAGCACCTATAAAAAGAATGATAAATACTTGTGTATTAAGTAAATTAACAAATACATATCACTAGAGTGATACATGCATAGCACATAAGATCACAACAAGAGAAAGCTATACATACACAATACTCATGATGGAAGAGGCCCAAATATGAAACTGTGTTAAGTATCCATAATTAGGTGATCATGTAAACCCATTTTATTAACACATTGAGGTCAAGGAACCATTAATAACAATACTCTCCCTTTTTTTTTACTACAAATGGTAAAAACATACTCGACCCACTAAACCTCTCAAAGCAAGGGTAAAACATGCATGTGCCATTAGTAAACTTCAAATATTTAAATTTGCATACCCATATAAGCCAGTGGACTGGTAAGATAAATTAGACTAAGATCATTTATTTCTATTAAGACCAATAATTCCAAATACTTGATCTCGACTCATGTGATTTTCCACTTTAAGTATTCATGTCTTATTTGTATTTTAGCCACCACTTAGCACATAACAAATGCATTACTTGAGTTACTTAAAGTCATTGTAATTTCACTTTTATTATCATTGCCTTAGTATGAGTTAAATTGCTTATGAAATGATTACCAAATTCTATAATTATCATTAATTGATTCCAATAATTGATAATATCCCACGATTATAATATATCATGAATAACACATTGAACATGTTATATTTACATGGAGTAAATGTAAGACACAAGAAAAATTATTAAGTATGAAAAGGAGCATTTTCACAAAGTAAAAATACCCTTATAAAATCTAATTTTACAAGTACATTGTAATTCCACCTAAAAGGCTCTATAACTCACCAAATATAACACATTAACCAAAATATTATTAAAAGTACCATATCCAAAATTACGCCCAACTATAATATTTCAGACATAAAATACATATGATACCATTTTGGTTACTATTTTCAATTTAATCCAATTCTCATTAAACCATAAGTACCATATTTTAGCCCATGTAATACTTATACCACACCAAAATTTTAGATTTAACCTAAAAGAATCTAAATGCCCTAAGTTCACATAAAAATCTCTTAATTTATTATTTTCATAACTATCATCAAAATTCTACAAGTGTCTAAGTCTTACCAATTTTACACACAACTACCCTTACATTACTATCATCTCAAAAACACTATTTACTTAAGCTAAAGAAAACCATAAAACCTTAGAGGCCAAAAGGTCAACACTATTCCAAGAATACCCCCAAAATTTGAAACTACAACATATTACACCAATCATCATACTTAGACTTATTAAATATGTTCATCTATGAACTTAAAAACATAACATAACATACTATCATGCTCGGGATGTTATGATTAAGCCTGGTAAGGCACACAATATATCAACTTCTCATAAAATCACACACTTATAAAATCATGAAATTTATAATATAATACATGCATATAAATAAAAGTAGAACCTATACATGATTTCTAGCACAAAAATGATAACATGAAAAACAAATTAAAAATATATGGTCACAAAAAACCCTAATATAGATATATATATTTCTTACCAAAGCTACTTTGATCTCTATGTACAAAATATTCCTAAACACCTTCTTCTACCCTTTGATCACCTAAAAAAAACTGCAAGAATTATAAAGGGGGAAAGTAGTAAGGATTAGAAGAGGATAGAAACATTAAAAGATGTAAGAATAACCCTTAAGAATTTTGAAAACGGACTTGAGAGCAAGCTTGATCAAACCTTCAATAATATGTGAAATTAACTCTCTTTTGCTTAGACTAAGCACCAAAGAGTTAAGTTTTAATATTTTATAGTTTAAAAGGGGAAATAATATGTAGAGGAGAAGGGATTAGAGGCTCAACACAAGGTTCATCAAGAAAACCCAACAAAAGCTAAAAGAGAGGAGAGAGCATAATTGTAACACCCCAAAATTCACTATTTTTTTTGAAAGCGGAAGCAATTAAATTATAAAAACTTAAAACCTGTGAATTATGGGAATGTTAGCACCACACTTAGTACCAAACCGGTTCTCTCCAACCGTTCCAGTACCAAGTGCTAAGGCTAAAGAAAATATTTACGTTAAATTCAAATTAACAATTCATAAAAGGATTCGAAAGATCATACAACAAAATCAGAGTATGAGAAATTAAGAGTTAATTACAATACCCTTGAAGTTTCAAATAACACTTGTAACTTCCAAATTCAAATACATTTAAATAAGATAAAATCCGATGGGTCAAATTCCGGACTGCCTACTCACTCAAATCAGGCCTGCCACCCCAAAATAGTCTCTGATCTTAAACCTGCACAAGAGGTCTGCTCCCCACCATCAGTGGATCATCACAGGACCCATCAACCAAGGTAGTATCAGTACGGGTCTAGTACTGAGTAAGGTGACTTAATCACTAAGGCCAACACACAAACACATAAATCATGCAGAACATAGAAGGGCATAATTACCAACACAATGACATAAGGTGCTTACGACCATCCAAGTAAGAGTACAAGGCCCGATTGTAGACTGGATTAATTTTTAAATTAATCTCTGATCAGAATTCATTTCACACCATACTTTTTATCAAGTCCATACGAGTACGGGAACCCCACTATTTTGCCGGTGGATTGGTCTCCAAGGCACTCTGGCTCCTGGCCACTATTATAGCCGGTGGATCGGTCACTTAGGGTACATGCCCTACCACTATTATATGCCGGTGGATCGGTCTGGCCCCTTCTCGCATGGTGTTCCACTGTAAGTAGATAATGTCTTCCCACTTATTATCAACATCTATAGTTTGGTTCGTTGAGCTCAGGATCCCCCACTATTTTAGCCGGTGGATCGGTCACTAGGGTAACATACCCTACCACTATTAAGCCGGTGGATCGATCTCCAGGTTACCGTAGTACCTGGCCACTATTATGCCGGTGGATCGGTCTGGGCTCGGCTCAACATTTTTCACTTTACGTGATTAATATCTTAAGTATCTTATTCAAAGACTTTCACCATGCACATGCACGAATCATAAATCATAAAATTCCACCATCATAATTACACTTTATCACCACATACACATGATAACACAAAGACCCTAATCAAACACCACATACCCTAATTAACCCCCACAACCATAGTCAATCACTCCAAACCCTAATTTAGTCACCCCATACCTTTATAATGTCTTACGTATTATTTTTCACCCAAAAAATTCAAACACCCAAATAACTCTTCTACTTCCTCCCTTACATCCCAAATCAACTTTTCACACGTAAATTTCACTTCCATGCAAACACTAATCTTTCCATGCAAACCTTCGAACCTTTTTCATGTAAACCCTAAAATTCCATGTGAAGACCTAAATTTAACCATGCAAACCCTAATACCACCATACAACCATCAATATCACCATGTAAATCCTAATACCACCATACGACTATAATTACCACCATACAAACCTTAATATCATCATACAAACCCTAATACCAACATACATCCATTAATAACACTAGGTAAACCCTAGATTCTGTCATACAAAACCATAAATTCAATCCAACCAAACCCAAAGATTTACCCATACCAAACCCTAAATTCAAACCATAAAGATTCTTCCATACCAAACCCTAAATTCAAGCCATAAAGATTCTTCCACATAAAATCATAAATTAGAATCTCCCAAGGAAAACTATAAATTGAATTCCCCCAAGCAAATCATAAAATAGATTCCCCCATGTAATATCATAAATTACATTTTCCCAAATAACATCATGAATTAGATTCTCCCAAATAAATTATAAATTAACTCTCCTATATAATATTATAAATTACATTATCCCAAATAACATCATAAACTAAATTATTCCTTATAAAACCATAAAATTTAGGTCAACTCACTTCCCTTAGTCAACTTCTTTCCCCATCCTCCTTTTTCATCCTTCCTCTCACACAAACCACATCGACTTCCTCATATACACAACACATATCATCATTCATAATTAATACACATACCATGCACAACATACTTTAACTCCAAGTCATACCACATATAAAATATTTAATAATAATAAACAATAGATACATAACATGCGAAACACATAACACACATAAGCACATAAAATGCCTTAACACTCCTTACCTAAAACGTCACTGGTCTTGGTGCACACTCCTATTCCACTTGAGGGATTTGATTGGGTTCCTATTATATCAAAGCATACTAGAATTAGACTCTCTTATATAGTTCTAACTTATTTCGAGGATTGGTTTTAGGATGACATTTTACTATTCAATAATTAACTATAGGAACTAATATAATTAATTCACTTATTTTCTTTTGAAAAGGTGATAAACTAAGGGTTTCTACCCTTCTCCCAAAATAGATTTAATAATATCATAACTATGATGATGATAATAATAACAATAATAAGAATAATAGTAATAAAAATAATTAGTAATATAAATAAAGTACAACAATATTAATGATACTTTTTATAAATAGAATATTAGATATTAATGATATCAAAATTCTTAAAATTAAAAGTTGGATTTCTAACCCTCCCACAATGCTAAAAATAATACTATTCAGAATTGTGATAATAAAATTAATAATGTATATATACTTATATTATATTTTAATAAAGGTAAAAATGATAATATAATTAAAATAATGTTGAAAATTTTTGCTAATGTTAATAAAATTAATAAATTCGAGGCATAATTAAAATTTAAGGCCTCTATTCTTCCAGTAATAATCACAGAATCAACCAAGTAATTATACTAATAATATTATTATTATAAATATTATTGATAATAACATCAATTATGTAAAAATCTAAGCAAATAGGTAAAGGCCGAGATAATTACTGTATCTTACTAAATAATACTTCCAGACCTGTAAACAAAATTTAGAAATTAGAATACAGTCAATATTACTAATAATAATAATTATAATAATAATAATTAAAGTTGAATTAATACTAAAATTTTGACTAAAATTAGAATAATTATAAATAATTCGAAATAAAGTATTTAAAATGTCTATGGAATCACCTTGAGTTGGAGGATGAAGGTGGAACCGGCGATGGTTCCCGGAGGTGGCCGGAAAATGGGTCTAAGGGGGCCAAAAATTAGGAAAATGTGTGATGGAGAGGAAGAAAATTAAAATAATTATATGGGGCTGTAGAGGATAATTAGTAGGAGTTAATGGTTGGTTTGGAAGGTGTTAGAAGCGGCACATGTGGTGGTGGAAGGTGGTTCAACGTCTCGGGTGAAATTTTCTGTCGAAGCAACTAACCAACTTTGTGCAATTATGGAGGCTTGTACAAGATGAATCGAAGGTTGTGGTTAGTTTAGTTAATTAGGGGGTATTGTAGGGAAGAGATTGGTAGCAAGAGGAGGTGTTGAAGTTGGCCGGGGAAGGAGATAATGGCGTCTGATGGGGCGGTGGCAGGCAGATCTCTCTTAGGGTTTTCGAGAAGAAGTCTCGAAAACATCCACATTAGGCTATAGAGTTTAGATGGGTTTTAAGGGTTTTGGGGGTCGCCTGGATGGTATTTATTGCTAGGGTTTTGGTGGCCGGTGACAGAAATCGGTCAGCGTTCATTTGGGTCGGGGTCGAAATTTCGCGAGCCAAAAGAGAAGGAACAAGCGAGAGTTGAGGATAATTGATCGCTCCAAGTCAATTTGCTAGTCAAGAGGAAGAAAAAGAATGGTGAATCGGTCGGTCAAATTCCGCGTAGCCATCGCTGACATTATCGGGTGCAGGAGTTGTTGCAGCGGCGACGGAGGAGAGAGGAGGAAGAAGAAAGAAGGAGATGGGGGGCTGGACCGGTCGGTCCAGGGGAAAAGAAAAGAAAGAAAGAAGGGCAGATCGGGCGGTCAGCGCGAGGCGAGGGTGAATTAAATGAAGTGACGCGCTTCGATGGAAGATCACACTAAAACGCAGCGTGGAAGAGGAGGCCGTCGCGCGGCTGGGATGGGCCAAAGGAAATGAAAGAAAGAAATATAGGCCGGTGGGCTGGCCCAGTTCGGCGAGAAGAAAAAAAAAGGAAAAAGAAAAGAAGAAGAAAGAAAAAGAAAGAAAAAGGAAAAAGGAAAAATAATGGTTTGGGATAATTAAATTAATTAGAATATTTCACATATTTAAAAATAATAATATTTAAATAAAATAATATTTAAATCCCTTTTTAGGCTAAATTAGAATTTTAAAAAGATTTTCCATAAATTCCATTTTAATTAGCAAAACACCCTAAATTTCTCCAATTAAATTAATATTAATTTGAAACTATTTTCTCATTATTATTTTAAATAAAATAATTTATTTAATTAATTTATAAAATAAAACCCTTAATTAGCTAAAATACCCAAAACTTTTCTAATAAAAATTATTTATTATTTTCTTCTTAAATAGCCCTAATTAATTCAATTTAAAAATAATTTATTTAAATAATTCTTATAATAAATATCCTTTAAATGTAGTTTATAAAATTAGAATTTTTCGGGGCATTTCAATAATTGAAGTGTAGGAATTGGGTTAAATGATTAAGGGAATGCACCCCTAATGACTAAAAAAAAATAGGAAAATATATGGATAGAAGTTAGATGAGAGGTTTCTTGTAAGCAAGAGGGGTGATGGAAGTGATTGACGTGGGTGAGAGAATGTAAGATAATTGGTGGAAGGTGATTAAGGTAATTATGGTTAGATTTTTAGTTGAATGATCAAGAATAATATGGGATATGATCATGAGGTGTAAAAATATCAGAATTTCAAAGCTCTTAGGTCCAAAAAATTCAATAATAATTAAAACTGGTTTAAGTTAGGTAGAGAGTCTAATAAATGATCAAAAATGGGGAAAATAATAAAATAGTTTACATTTTTTTAAAAACATAGGAAAATATGAGGAAATAATTTAGGAACCCAAAGATATAAAAATATTACGCATGTGAATTGATTTGAAGTAAACATACATTAATAAAATAAGAATGGTAAAAATTGTCTAGATTTGGTTGACTAAAAGAGGCCGACAGTTGACCACCTAATGATTTGGACAATAGGGTTTGGAGTATTGCGGACCAGTCAACCGAGGGTAAAGCCTGATCAATTGCTAATTAGTTGAATGGAAAGCTGGTGTTTCATATGAGAATTAGTAAAATCTCTCATTGCCTGACAGTATTTTGATATTAGTCTTGTTGTATATGAATGACCTTATAAATAATTTATAAAAGGGTGATAGACTTATTGTACTCAACAACCAATTTTGCATCCACCGTTGAGTACTTCATTTTATTTTAGCTTGAAGGAACATCCATACTTATTTGATCTCATTATTCTTGCACCTAGTGGATCCACTATAGCACATCTTTCATAACTAAACTATCTCTTGTAACATAACCATACCTTTTCCTATTTACCTCATTCAACTTTCTTCGATCAATAAATCACGATAACGATATTTTTTGTTCTTTTCCTATCAGTCTAGCCCACTTAATAAATTCATCATGTGTGGAAAAAATAAAATTAATTTGAAATAAACTTCTCCAATCATTTTTGATTTGATCCTAAAATTCAATAATTAAAGTTAAATATGAAACAGTATAAATAGAAATTTCTAAACATTAATCATTATCAAACTTCACGTGTCATAAAAATTTTAAAATAAAAAATAATAATAACAACAATTAATATTAATATAATAAGTTATTAACAAATGGTAAGGGAAAAATGGTATGAAGAAAAATGCCCTTTGTATGCTACCACCTCCACACTTATGGGACTTCTAAATAACAACCCCCAAAATATATATTAGCTACTAAATTGATATGTTAAAAAAAATTTGGTATTTACCAAGTCCTTTTTGTACATATTTATAATGTTTCACCTTATATCTTATAGGTAACAAATGTATTGATGAGTTAAAGTATCTTTATTCTAGTTTTCTTGTCGATAGGTTTAAAGCATACTTAAACTCATTGAGACATTTGTTACCCATAAAGTACAAGTTGGACTAAAACTACCAACAAACTTGATGACAATAACTAACCCAATGTTTATAGCTAACACAACTCAAATAAAGGTTGACTAAAACCACCATTTTGCCCAATATATAAAATCAACATAGCTCAAATAAAGGCATACTAAAACCGCCACCTGACTTGATGTATAAATCTATCACAATTAAAATAAAGGCAGATTAAAACCACTAGCTAACCCAATATAGATAACCAACATAGTTCAAATAGAGGTGGATTAAAACTACTAGCTGGCTTAGTGTAGATAGCTAAAACATTATTCCATTATCTTCCACTTTAATCATGAATATCTTATTCAAGTCCAACACTTTAAACCATAAATCCATACTTAAGCCATTTATTCCCATTTTAAGCATTATTCAAGAAGGTATAAAGTCAACATGAAGTTTACCCTAAGGTAAAACACTAAAAAAAATACCAAAAGTCTTTAGAAAACCAATTATCTGGTCTTACAAAATAATGAAATAGTATGGGAAATAGAACAAGGAAAATCATTAAAAAATAATAAAACCATTTAGTTGGTATGGGAAAACTAGTTGACTAATGCCACTAGTTGACTAGTCATGAGCCTAACTAGTTGACTAGTGTCACACCTAACTAACCTACCAAATTTTAGTGAACTAGTTGACTATTTTTCCTCCATACCAGTTGATCGGTTCTATTATGCAAAACAAAAATCAAATACTTCATACTTTTAAACTTAATCTAAACACAGATATACCATATGATACTTTCTATAAATTAAGCATAACACATATACCTCATAAAAAAGAACTCAAACAATTAATTCATGCACAAATCATGATTCTAAGGTCAAATATAATCCTCAAAACTCTTAATCATGCTCTTAAACATAATACACTTCATGAATACTTGCTAGAAAGTAGCCAAAACTTATAACACAATAATTTTACATATAAAAGGATTTGATAAATTTACCTATCAAGAAATTCCTCAAGAAAAGAAGGCCAACCCATATTGATACTCTAACCACTTTGGATTATTCTCATATATTCAAGAATTAAATAAAAACCATTTAGAGATTAGAAAATTTGGAAGAATAAAGGAGAAGATAATATGAAGCTAAGGAAAAAAGGAATAAAGGAGTAGTCGGAGGGTGGAGGAGAGCTTCAATGAGGGTTATTATATATTCAACTGAGCATGAAATCAATGGGAGGAAGTCTAATTCGAGCTAAAGAAATTAGGGGAATAGAAGGACCAAAAAACACTTGACTGTGAGGAAGAAAAGTACAAAAGGGGGGTTATTGTGTAGGATAAGACCAAGGGGTTAAAGAGATCTTGAACTACCTAAAAAGGGAGCCCCAAAATATGAAATTTGGGTTAAGGATGAACCTATAAGATGCAATTACAAGGAGAAGAGAGAGAGAGAGGAGGAGGGCATTAAGGAGGAAAGTAGAAAACATGAAAAAGGGGCTTTTGGGTGTTGGAACTTTGTTATTCAAGTTGAACCTAAAAATTAGTTTGCTAAAGAGAGTTCAAAACTCCTTACAAGTTATTTATAATCAAGGTTAGGTAAATATTGCAAGATAATCAATTTCAAAAATATAGAACTGGTTGTGAGTTATTGTCAAACCAATTGGTTAGTTTTAGTTGGTTAGTTCATCAAAATAAGAAAAACAAATACACTACTTACCAGTTGACTAGTTTTGTCATACCATTTGATTGATCCATCATTTGAACAACATATTCATAATTTATTTTAAATTTGTTTTTTCTTTAAATATTATACAAAAGAAAGTTATATATACTAGGTATTATATTATGTCATTTCATAATTTGAGGGACATGAGACCAGTTGTGGACACCTAATTGGTAGAGCTATAGAGTGGATGAATGTGCTAAGGGAAACTAAGGAGTGTTCATCCAAAATAAATAAATGACACCTTAGAAAATGTTGACTCAATGTGATTTTTGAGCAATGAGAAGATTTGAGTGTGACACTACACCTTATAAGGTTAACTAAAGATAAAGTATAAAATGGTTAGGAAATCCTTATATTTAATGATTTAGAGCAAACTTGTCAAACATGAGAGGATAATATTTGATCAATCAAAATTTAAGCTTAATCACTTGAATGTTGTGAGCTTATATTAGGGAGACTATACACATACCTAGGTTTTTAGATCGATGGTTGATCACTTAATTATGATAAGACATCAACATTATAAGACATATCTATGTATGTCTTAGCTAAAAGGTCTAAAAAGGAATTTCAATATTATCTGAGCTAACATTCCTTATACTTGAACAATACTATTAAAAATAATATACAACTTATGAAAATTTCTATAACTTATAATATGAGGATGGAAACCCAGTTACATTACACCTGAATGAGTTGTAAAATATATATTCATATATTTGAAGAATATATCATATTCAAGAATGAAATTCAAGCTCTATAGGATTGACTCATTATTGCACACTTAAGATACCTTATATATATATTTTATGAATCATGTAACAAATAGAAAGCTCCCAATGACATTGATAATGGTTTTAATTCTAGGAGAAAAGACAGGGAAGAGATAATCGTGTTAGGACATGTGCTTCAAGGACTAAAAAATTAGTAATGGATTAGGGAAGGACTAATGACAAGAGGCAAAACTAAGGGAGGTCCAAGAGTAGTCCTAAAAACTTAATAAAGGACATGTAGAAGGCTTTTGAAGAATGAGTGTTATTAGAGAGCAAGATAAAATACTTTTATTTTATCTTTGGAGTGACATTTTAACCACTCAAAATAGGGTTGAAGGAAATATTCTAAAATATAATCTTATATATTTGATAATATTATTAATACCCCATATTTTTTAAATATTATGAAATATTATTTTCATAAGGTATTAGTTAGATTTATAAAATATTTTGGTTCATATAATAATTTAAAATTCACAAAATTTTATTTTCCTTGATGTGATGTAAAATATCTTAAGTAAGGGGCTCTTTGTGTGATATTATTTTGTTAAGATATCATTCCTTGGTTCTGATCAAACATATAAAATATTTTATTTTTTACAATGTTGTTCTCCTAATATGTAAGAAACTATAGTTTAATTCATATAGTTTATTAATATAAAAAAAATGTATTATTATTCGTTTTGTAAGTTATTCTTCATTTATATATATATATATAATAAATAGTGTGAAAAATATATATTGTATTCTATAATTTGAAAAATAATTAAAAATTTAATTAAAATAAATAAATATACTTAATCTGTAAAATAAAATTTGGATTTGAATAATTTATCTCTAGTAACTTTTGCTAGTTACCTATTTGTGGGGTATAGTAATTAGATTACTTTTGGTCATTTTTTTTTACCTTTTCCATGGTAAAAAGATGATGGTTCTATTAACCTTAATAGTTCTCCTACCATTATATAGGAACCCGACCAGCTCCACAAAATGATATTAGAAAAATAGCAGTGGCAACTGGCAAGGAAAGAAGCACAACTACCTACCATTGATCTAATCAAGTTGCCATAACCTACTGGTAACCCACAACTTTTATTCCTCATTAGCATTAGGTCATAAAAAAAGTTATAAAGACATGTATGATATCTATTTGATCAAGGAGCTTAACATATTAGGCATTTACTTTTTAGTTAGATAGATTTATTATTTCAATTAGATTCCTAATTGCTTGCACTATGTTGATATTTGGTTGGTCGGGGAGTGAATTGGTGTCCCATTAAAAGCATTAATATTGGTGCCATTAAATATATTTTTGATTGGCTAGTAGGTATCTGATTGCTAATGCCACATTTTTCCAGTCCCAAGCCTCTATTAATCAAACATTTTTGTTGTGTAGTTCGTGACATTTGGTTTAAGCTAGTTCGTGCCTATAACCATGAGAAATTTAATATTTTTTTTATTCACTTAATTTATTTAGCTATATTCAGATTAGTTTGTTTTCAATCTTATCGAAAGGTATAATGATAATATGGGTAGATGTTTTGGGGGTTTAATACTCGAATATAAAATTATTTTATATTTTAGATAGTTCATTTTATTCAATATTTAAAATTAATTTCATTGTAGGTTATTGTTGTTGTTGTTGTTGTTATTTTCTTGATAACACCACATACTTTTCTAACTAAAATCCTTATATTTTGTTATTATGACTCCAAATTTTATTTAAAAATATGTGTTTTATGAATGTAAGTTATTTATAGATGTTTTAATGCTTCTTTTGCTAATTTATTTGGAATGTATGTATGGTGTTTATGTTATTTTATTTATTATTGGTGATAATATGAAATTTGTGGTACATGTTATCTTATGATATTAATACATATACATAATCTTTGTTTTCCTAATTGGTATTAAATTATAAGCATGGTTAGATTATGAACCAAGTTGTCAACTCTTTTGGAAACTATTTAAATTGGAAAGTGGTGTTGTGGAAGGCCTTATTTGATAGAAGTAATATTAATGGAAAATGTTACTTATAGAAGTTAATATTTTTTTAAAGTAACAAAAATGGAAGGTACAATTTTATAAAGGTGATAATTAAGGAATGTATATGGTTGTGTTTTGGATGTGTTATATGGCCAATTTGAATGAAAATCAAAAAAAATTAAAGTAGAAGATTTGAGTTGGGCTTAAGGTCCTTTGGGGTTGATCTCCTAGAGTTGGGGGATCGACAATAACCTTTTCTTGATTTGTAGTGATGTGTAGTCACTTATTTTATTTACTTGGCCAAGAGCTGGTAAGGCTCCATATCTAATCTATTAGGATCTTTAAACCTCTTAATATAACACTCCAACTTTTAGCTAACTTTAATCTCGAATAATTAATATCGTAACCTAATTCTAATATTAAGAAATTAATATTTCTATCTTACCCTAAATCCCTATTATTAAATCTTAGTTTAATCCTAATTTTTATTTTGGGTTATTAATATCTTTCATAAAATAAACCTAATCCTAGATAATCATTTAATTTAATTATACTATTACCCTAACCTAATATATTTTAAACTAAACCTAAATCTAAACCCACCTTTTTCTTTTCTTCTCCTTACCTTATTTTATTTTATTTTTCCCCTACCAATCACCTCTCATTACCTCACATGACCTTTCTTCTTCTCTTCTCTTCTCTTATTCTTCTGTGCACACCTACCCTACCAAGCCTATCCCTCTACCCCCATCAACTTTCCCTTCCTCAGTTCTAGGGTCGGGGGTTAATTTTGTTTCCCGATCACCATATCTTTCCTCTCCCTTTTCCTATGTGCATGTGTGTATATAAGGCACATTTAATGCCTATGTTATTTTGTCAAAATATTTCACCACAAAATGTAGCTTTATGCCTCTTAGCCATTGCCAAAACCACCTAATATCACCCCCACCAATGAGCCCAACTGAGGTATCAACACCTCCACCGGTAACATTTTCCATTACCTCACCCCTAGCACAGGCCACCTTTTCCATTACCTCACCCCAAAAATCGGCTAAAACCATCACAACCTTCCCCCAAGTACCGGCCAAACTCACTAATCCTACCCACACTCTATGCGTCTATTTTTACCACAACACACACACTACTATCTTTAGCTAACTCCATCGCAACATTTCCTTTCTTTTTCCCTTCTTTGCTACAATAGTTGTCACCATAGCATAAACCTTCCCCCTTTGGTAGCTTTAGCTAAAGCCTCCTCCACTTCTTTGATATCTTTTGTTGAAGCTTCTCCTCCTCCACCTTGGCAACTTTGGTCAAAGCCTCTATTTTAGAAGCCATAACTGCAACACTCCTCCATTTCAGTACCTCAAACCTTACCAAACCACCCTACTTGTTTGGCCTCCTTCACTTCTGCATCCTCCTTAGAAACGACTTGTTATGCCATTGCTACCCTCCTTGTTTTTCCCCCTTTAACCGATCCTCCTTTTTGTTGCACATAAGTTGGTTGAGACTCCTTCGAATTTTAGTTTGGTTTTTCCCATTCTTTCACCCTTCCATTACTTTAACCCATACTTAATTATATCATTAATTATAATTATATTTTTTTAATTTTTCTAGGTGATACTCCAAAGGTCTTGGAAGAGGTGGGATAGAATAAGCATTCTTAGAGATTGGGGCCTTTTTCGTAACTATAGTAGTCGATGTTTTAGGATTTTGTATTAAATGCTTGCATGAGTATGTGTATTATCATGATATTGTTATTATATGGTTAAATTTATTCTATTAATGATATGATATGATAATATAGATTATTTGATAGAAAGAGAGTCTGAATAACGCAAGATGTGCTAATATGATGTTACTACGCTAGGTTGTATCCTTCTGAATGAGTATAATTGGTGGAAGAATAGTGTGGGAATAATAAAGTATGATAAGTGGGGAATAAGCATATTCAACGTTTATGATGATAAATGGAGTATTTGGAAATAATAATATTGTGGATATAAGATTTTTTTATAAAATAAGGGTTTTCGGCTATCTATAAGGGTATTTTGGTTAATAAGGGCTAATGTGGGAATGTTGGCATTTTAATGTGTTTGGAATATTAAAATGTGTGTTTGGAGTATTAAAATGTGCTAATAATATCATGTGGATTTATTGAATTGAACATCCTAAGCTCCCTAAAATGAGAAAATGGCCTAAATTGGGAATAACAACCTTAAACAATATTATTATCATATGTGTAAAACATTAGAGTTAGACCAAGATTTTCAAATATGTTGTTTATATTGGAATTTTAGGGAAATAGGTTATAACTTATGTTTGAAATTTAGTAATTTTATGAGCCTTATGGAAACAAGTTATAACTTATGTTTGAAATTAAGGTTTTGGGAGCTTTGTGGATAGTTACTTTTGAGATAAGGTCATTATCGCATGTGTTAGACGTATAAGTTAAACCTTGAAATCAGGGTTTGGGCAAATAAGGATCTTAACTTTGAAGAACAACCTTATGACCTGCATGATGTGCTAACGTGTTTTAATGTGTTATATACCTATGAATAAATCATGAATAAAATATTAATCATTATTTAAAGTGAAAGATCATATGAGCCGAGCCAAGGTGATGCTTTTCAGATCCATTCTACGAGATGATAATAGTGGCTCAAGTGTGTTATCCTTGAGAAGGTGCTTTAGTCTATTCCTCCATATTAATAATAGTGGGTTCCACACTCATCATGAATGATAATATGAGTTAAGTAACCTAATGGATAAGTCATTGATTATTTCAAGCGGAAGAATATGTGAGTCAGGACCAAGGTGATGTTTTCATATATGTTCCACCAGATGAAAATCATGTCTCAAGGTTATTTTTCCCTAAGGAGGTGATCTTTTCAATCCCATTTCATAATATGATAATAGTGGATTAGGTATGTTGTCTCTGAAAAGGTGTTTTAGTCTATTCCACCTAGTTATTCTGAAGGGATGGATTCGAGACATGGATAAGACATTCGATTTAGTTGATTTCCCACCTTCTTGGAAGGCAAGAATTGCATCTTTCTTCTTGTGAGGAGTCATCGACACTTAGTAGGTCGGTCATCATCTCTAGGAGGGTTGTAGATGTCCTTGAAGATATTCATGGTGGCAATTTGTGCTAAATTTTACCCCGAGAGTCTTAAGAGGGATAAGGTGAAGGAGTTCATATAGCTTACTGAAGGGAGCATGATTGTGAGGCTGTAACACACCTAGTTTACCGAGTTGCTGATGTTTTCACTAAGGATTGCAACTAGTGAGTCAATCGTGGTCTACCAATTTGAGTAGGGGCTCCACTTTAGCATCCGAAGGATGATGAGTGTCATGGCTTTTCAGAACTTGGCCACATTGTATGAGAGGGTGTGTATTGTGGCTATACTAGTTTAGGAGCAGGCTTACATTTTAGGAAAAAGGAAGCCAGATATATAGGGTTTTGAGGGCAGGATCTAGTTTTAGGGGGGCAGACCTCCAAGATTTTAGTAATAGGGTTAGATCCAGCCTTAGGGAGGTCAGTTCCTATACCAGGGTTAGACAGGCAGTCAGAGTAGATTTTTGGGTAAGCTAAGGTGCTTCTTGTGTTGATTTTGCGGCCGAGATCATCCAAGGAGAGACTATTAGGTCACTCTTATTTAGTGTGGGACATAAGGTCAGACGGCCACCACTCATATGAGTGCCAACTTTAGTAGGGTTAGTAACAATATTAAGGACTGCCGATACTAAAATAGTAGGATTTTAGCATTGACCTTACTACTAGTAGTAGTAGTAGTAGAGGGAACTCGCTCCAGCTATTAGTCATTCTAGGGAGACTAAGGGGACACCATAGGGGCCTCACTTGTTTTCTTAGGGAGGAGGACATACCTAGGGTTTTAGATGGGTATTATGAAGGATACGAGGGAGGACAATTAGGTGGGCTCATGAATGTCATCAACAAGGTGGAAGCAGAGAGGCATTTGGATGTGGTTACTAGTACATTTTCCATCCTCTCACTACCAGCTTATGCACTATTTGATTTGAGGGCATTTCTATCATTTTTATCTTTAGCTTTTATTGATAAAGCTACTTTTTATCCATCTTCTTCTGTATCTATATCTGTGATGTTGGCTTTTAGGGATAGATTGGACTATATTAGGCTCTACTCATATGTAGCCTTAGAGATAGGTAGGGTAGACTTCCTAGCAAACTTATTTGAGATGGACCTTTAGGATTTCAACATTATCCTTGGAATGATTACATTAGGGAGGTACAAGGCGGTGATAGACTGAGTCCAAGAGCGAGTCGTGTTGCGGGGACCTCAAGGTGCTAGGGTATTCTATCGGAATTGCAAAGCTAGACCTACGATGAAGGTTGTATCTGCTCATACGTTGTATTCCTTGATGCAGAGAGGTTACCTTATATATTTATGTGGGGTTCAGGAGCTGAACAAGGATGTGTTAGCATTAGAGGATATTTTAATTACTCGAGAGTTTCTAAATGTGTTTGCCAAGGAGATTTTAGGTATGCCACATTTATCTGAGATAAACTTCACTACTGAGTTGGTACTGGAGCTTAAGGTTTTCTCAAAGGTGCCTTATTGAATGACACCGATAGATTTGAGGGATTTGAAGACTTAATTAGAGAACTTTTTAGCTCATAGGTACATTCGCTTGAGTATGTCTCCATGGTAAGAATTAGTTTTTTTTTTTTGTGAAGAATAAGGATAGGAGCCTTCATCTGTGCATTATTATCATGATTTGAACAAGCTAATGATGAAGAACCACTATATGCTTCTAAGGATCAATGGCTTATTTGACAAGCTTTTGGGTGCTTCGATCTTCTTGAAGATTGACTTGAGCTCAGGATATCATCAGTTGCACATCTCTAGGGTAGAAATCATGAATACGAACTTTAGGATATGGTACGGGAACTGTGAGGTTATGGTGATGAATTTTGGGCTCACTAATGTTCTTGTCATTTTTTCGACTTGATGATGAGGGTTTTCTGGCCGTTCTTTGACTACTTTGTTGTAGTCTTCATAGATGATATTTTATTTTACTCTTGGAGTAAAGATGAGTTTGAGCAGCACTTATGTACAACATTGTCACTCCTTAGAGAGCATAAGTTGTATGCCAAACTCTCTAAGTACAAGTTTTGGCTTAGGGAGGTTGCATTTTTGGGTCATGTGGTGTTAGTAGGAGGAGTTATTAGTAGTGAGTGAGTGGAAGGCACCCACTAGCATCCTCGAGATACGTAATTTCTTGGGTTTGGTTGGGGTACTACATACACTTTGTTTAGGACTTCTCAAAGGTAGTTTGTCCTTTGACGAACCTCTTAAAGAAGACGACTAGGTTTCAGTGGGATAATGCTTGTTAGGGAGCATTTCAGGAGTTGAAGCGGCGGTTGACTACAACACCAGTTTTGACTCTACCATCGGGATTACACAGGTTTGAGGTCTACATTGACACGTCAAAGCACAAACTGGGGTGTGTTTTGATGCAGCATGGTAAGGTAGTGGCTTATGATTCTCATCAACTAGAGCAACATGAGAAAAACTACCCAACATATGGCTTGAAGTCGACAAAGGTCATTTTCACACTAAAGATATGGAGGCATTATTTGTATGGAACTCAGTGTAAATTTTAAACTAACTATAAGAGACTCAAGTATTTATTCACTTAGAAGGAGTTGAATATAGGATAAAGGAGATGGCTAGAGCTGGTGAAGGATTATGACATCGATTTGATCTACCATGAGGGTAAGGATAATGTTGTTGTAGATGCCTTGAGTAGGAAGACATCACACTCTTTGAGTTCTATTTTGGTGTCTAGTTGGTTGCCGAGGATTCTTCATGAGATGGGGATAGAGATGGTCCGACATGGTAATTTAGAGGTTTAGATGCGTGCATTGACGATTATGTTGACTTTTTTTATGAGATATGAGTGAGACAAACTAGGGATGTTAAGCTCAAGAGGATTTGGTAAAAGATTTAAGATAACCGAGCTAATGGTTTCTGGATTTATGAGGATGGTAGCATTCGCTACAATGGTTGATTGTGTATACCTTAGAGTTGCATTGATCTAGAGCACCATATTTTAGAGGAGGCTTACTTTACTTCATATTCAGTCCACCTAGGAGGGAATAAGTTGTATGAGGACCTCAAGAGGATTTATTAATGGCCTTGTATGAAGTGTGAGGTAGTAAAGTTTGTGTCAAGATGTCTAACCTTCTAGGAGGTTATGTTAATAATAATAATAAAATATTTGAGGAAGATATAATTAATATGGTGGGAAAATGATCAATATGGGAGGAGCTATGTATAAATTGTGAAATTAGGGTTTTAGAAAATAAGGATCTTACCATTAGAGAATGACCTTATAACTTGTGTGATGTGCTAACCTATTTTAATGTGTTCTATACTTGTGAATCAATCATGAATAAGACATTAATATTTTAAATTAAAAGATCATGTGAGCTAGGCTAATGTGATATTTTTTAAATCCGTTCCACTAGATGATAATAGTGGCTCAGGAGCATTTTTCCCTATGAATCCATTCCATTGGATGATAATAGTGGCTTAGGTGTGTTGTTCCTAAGAAGGTTCTTTAGTCCTTTCCATTAGATTATGAATAGTGGGGTTCTTGAAATCAATGTAACTAAAAGAGTGAAAGCGGTTATATTTAATAAAGAGGCATGAACCATTATTTACCTTATGAGACTTTTCATAAATTGTATGTGTACTTATTATCTATTACGAGTTTATGAATTTATTTGTATCTCTAATTCAATAGTATTGTACTGACCATCCTTTTCATGGGTGTTGCTTATTCTCATGAGCAGATGATGCAGATGCGGTTGTGTAGGTCATTGAGGACTAGCTGGACTATTTTTCTGCTTTTGATACTTTGTATGGGGAGGTGTGACTTTTATCTATACTACATGTTTGGGTAAAGAGTTATTTTATCCGAATCATGTTTTTACCTGGATGCCTATTTGGACTCTTTAATCTATGGCACCCCCTTAGTTTGCATTATATTATTGTAATCTAGAGTTAATCTCCAAACTTGTATTTGTATTTATAAAAGTTTATTTCATTTCTAATTACCTTATTTTACTATAAATAGTTTTAGTCTTGTGATTTATGTAAGGATGGCTTGGTAAACCAGACTTATATCAATTATATCAGTAACATCCATTATTTTGATTATATGTTTCCGTTGTGCAACCAAATTTTTCAGTAGTAAAATTTGGGGTATTACACTTAAGAATTAGATGATCAAGGATGGATTTTACACTTTAGTCCTAGGACCACTAGGATTTCCTAGGAAGTAGATCTCCTGTGGTTGGTCTTGGTTGTTATTAAACGTCTTTGGACTTAGTTTTCTAGGTTACCCTCTTGGTTGGATTTTTCCTACTCAATAGATAAAGATTGGAAGGCGTGTTTGTGTAGTTACTAATAAAAAAGGGTTTATGAATGGAGAACTAATATTTGTCTTATCATTTAACTCATATGTTGTTGTGTTTGATACATTATAGTAATTCTATAAATTATAATATTTTCCTTTCTAAATAATGGGGTACTTAGTTTTTCCCCTAACTAACTTGTTACTATTTTAAATGGGGTTACAATAATCCATTATATAACTGGTGAGTAGATAGTCTTGTACAGGTTGATTGTGACCATACTTGTGGATTAATTCATGCTTGTGGGATGATTTGAGAGAGTAGTTTGGCTTCCAAAGTTAGTGGTTTTTTGATTTCATCAAGTTTTAAATGTAGTAAGAGTTATTTAATTCTCTTATTTGTTTTTAACTACTTTCACCTTGCTATTTAACATTATTATGGTGTATTATTATATTAAGAATGTTATGGAATTTTATTTTGGTTTCGATCTTAAGTTTTAACCTTAGCATCTAGTGTAAGTGAAATAATGGTATCTAATTGCACTAGATATTGTGGTAATGCTCTTATTCTCGTTCAGCTTCTACGTTGATTTCTAAGTATTATGTGTTTTAAAAATGAGGATGTTACGGTATTTGTTCGGCTTGAATGAAATATATACCACATCATAATATTAATATTTACTCTCCTAAGCTCACTCTAATCACGATAACTTACTTTTGTAAGATATTTCTCTAAATGGTTATTTTTTTGGTATAGTATATATTCTTCTACATGTTTTTACCAATGTGAATATAACTAAATATTCTATGATATTACCTAATTGAATATTTTAATTGATCACAACATACACATTAACTAAGGAACACATAGAAGCTTCTTAAATCTAAGAAATTGTGGCATCTAGAGTTACATGTGCATTCCAAAATTTATAGATGAATTGCGATTGGTTGAGAGTTAAAATACTTTACTAATTCTATTTAAATTATTGTGACAAATCAAAAGGTATAGCCTTAAGAAGGTGGTGGATGCATACTATTTAAAATAATACTTTCTCATTAATATACGAACCATGTAATTTCATATATTGATTTTTTTATGGATTTGATTAATAACACAAGTGAGAAACACATTATGGATTCTTAAAAACTTGATTAGTACAATATTAATAGAAGGAACTCGCCACATCATGTTTCATAATAATACAATATAGTTATGACAATTATCTTTTGATTTTTTTATCTATTACAAAAGTTCAAACACTCTCTCTTAGAAAGATTTTTACAAATTTAATTAAGAATATTATTAGAAGGTTTTTTGTTTGGTATGTAATTTTGATTTTTAGATTTGTAAAGATTAATTTAAAATCCTTTTCCTTTAAGTCACTTAGTAAACTTGCATTAGAAGAGCATCTTTGTTTTACTCAAATGAGGATTCTTTAGAGAGATTGTGATGGTTCAATGAAAACTATGTTTGAAATCAAAACAATAGTACATGGTACCCTAAATGCTCCCTTCTCTCTCCTCATGGCTAATGAAGGGAGTCTATGGCGGACAATTAGTGACCACAACTATAGCACTTGCTGATATGGCGACACACTCTCCTTCATGCACCAATGATGGAATAGATTCAAACAGGGATGAGGGAGTGATAAATCCTATTTCATTGAGTAGACAAATGATTTTTAAAAGATAAGATGTGGATGTCTTTGGAACTAGATTATAGTAACAATATCCATCAAGACAAGAATAAAGAAACATAGTCTATTCTTAATTGATAGGAGGAGAATGATACCGAATCAATTGAAACTTTCAAAACCCTATGTAGACACAAATGAAAGAAGCAATAAATACTCATACTAATGACCCAAAGAACACAAATTAGAGGTATATGGTAACTAGAAATAGGGTTTCTTGATAGGATTAATCTTTAACGTACTTTCCCCCAACAATCGCTAGTAAATCAGTTCGAATACAACTCCAGAAGGAGGAAGTATAGAGATCTTATGAAGATTGGAAATTTGCCATTGTTGGTTATATTATTGGATTTTGACCATTATTAGGATAAATACAACAATTTACTCTCACACAATGGCCCAAAGTCAGGCCCCCTAAAATCCATTTGCATGATAGTAGTTTTGTGATATTCAAATGCTTCTGTATTGAGGATTGGGATTGTATTCCTACTTATCCATACTGGAATTATGCAAGGAGGCCATTTATACTCAAGCATTGGTATTGAAAGTTCTAATTTGTTAAGGAAATTTTTTAGTATCTCCCACTCTAGATTAAACTACTAAACCTCCCTTTGGACTATTAGGATGCTAAATCACTCAAGGGAATTGCTAGTGTAGTGAGGCATTCCATCCCTATGGATGTCATTACTCTAGATAGAGAAATAATCTAATTTGCCAGAATTTTAGTGGAAGTGGATGTTACAAAATAATTATTGGAAAGTGTAGAAATTATTAACCCTGATGGAGGCATACTCAATTAGCCCATTCAATATTAGTGGAGACCAGCTTACTGTATAGTGTGTGATTACCTTGGCCATACCATACTAGTATTCCTAATAAACCAATTAATAGAAACTAAGATAGAAAACAAGCATTATGCTAACCCATCATAGTCACAACTATCTGAAATCGAATGGTCTAATGCCTAAAAAGAAACCTAACACCATATGGAGGAGGGTGGAAAAATCAAGTAGGGGGAAAAATTAGGTATACCTGATACTAAAGGGGTCTCAACATCTCATAATTGTGAGGCGGGAGAGGCTTGTAATGAATTCTTAGAGCAAAACAACCAGTTTAATGCTTTGTTGTTTGAGGAGGAGGAACAACCACCACAAGGGCATGAAGAGGATCAAGGGGGAACATGTAACATCCCAAAATTCACTACTTTTTTTTAAAAGCGGAGGAACTTAAAAAATAAAACCTGTGAAGTTTGGAGATGTTACTGCTGCACTTAGTACCAGACCGGTTCACTCCAACTGTTCTAGTACCAAGTGCTAAGGCTAAAAAGATTATCGTCAAACTTAAACTGAGAGTTCATAAAAAGAACTAGAAAGATCATAACATAGAAATTAGAGTACACATAAAAGTTTATAATCAATAATAAGATAGAAATCAGAGTGCGAAATCAAAATTCCTCTGAGGGAATAATCTTACAATTAATAAAAGGTTTAATTGAAATGCTCAATACAAGGTAATGAATAAAAAAGAATAAATGCGATAAAAAAGAAATAACATAATGAAATAAAATCACATGAAGAGTGAATTCGGCCATGACATTCTCAAACTTTGAGCCAATCACAAGCTCAGAAGGGATTTCTATTCGTGGGAATAAGGAGCACCCATAAAAAGGGTGATCACTACGCTATGTACTAAGTAAGGTAATCGTGCACTAGGGCCAACATAAAAATCACATAAACCATGCAGAAGAAATAATAAAAGCATAGATACCATCATGATAGCATACTATAGTACAATCATTTGGGTAAATACATAAATGCCCATTTATAGTACTGATTAATTATTTAATTAATCTCTAATTAGAACTCATTTCACACCATACTTTGTATCAAATCCATGTGAGTACAGGAACCTCCCACTATTATAACTGATGGGCCGGTCACACATAGAGCATCCTGCCTTAACCACTATTATAACTGGTGGATCAATCACACATAGGGTAAAAACCCTAACCACATATTCCTAACTGGTGGATCGGTTTGGCTTCTGCTCGCATAGTGTTCTACTGTAAGTAATTAGTATCTTTTATGTGTCTTAGCAAACACTCTGGTTTGTTTTTATTGAGCTCGAGATCCCCCACTATTATAACCGGTGGATCGGTCACACATAGAGCATCCTTCCCTAACCATTATTATAACCGATGGATCGGTCACACATAGGGTAAAAACCCTAAATATTATTATAACCAGTGGATTGGTCATACATAGGGTAAAAACCCTAACCGGTTGATTGGCTGGACCCGTCTCAATATCTTCCACTTTAAGTGATTAATGTCTTAAGTATCTTATTCATAAGCTTTCACCCAGACATGCATGAATCACTTACTTTACACTTATCCTCCAATTGACTCGTATCATATCATGAGAACCCTGCGCCCCCTAACTTGTCCAACAACCTTTCCTCTATACTCAAACTCACACCAAAACTCCCCAAAATTATATGGGTCAAAGCCCACTACTACACACCTCCAATTCCACTTATTTCTTTACTCTAGGGCTTTTTCCCAAAAACCCTAATTTAGGCCTAAGTGTCCCATCCTACTCCACCTCACACAACCCAAATCATTATGACACCCCATTTTTCACAACCATTGATCCCATATTCATCATCGTACTTTATTCCCCAAGTACACACATGTTACCACTGAACCCTAGTTAGCCATATCAAAACCCTAGTTAACCACACCAAACCCTAATTAACCACAACAAACCATAATTAATCACTCTAAACCCTATTTAACCATAACAACCACAATTAGCCATTCCAAACCTTAGTTAATCACAATAAACCATAATTAGCCACTCCAACTCTAGTTAATCACAACAACCCATAGTTAATCACTCCAAACCCTTAATTAGTCTCCTCCATACCCTTATAAAGTCCTACGTACTATTTTTCACCTAATACTTTTAAACACCCAAATAACTCTTCTATTACCTTACTTACATCCCAAGTTAACTTTTTCATATGTAAGCTTTACTCCCATGCAGACGCTAACCTCCCTATATAAACCTTTAAACTTTTTCACGTAAACCCTAAAACTCCCACATGAAACCTTAGATTCAACCATGTAAACCGTAGATCCATCCATGCAAAACCCTAGATTCCACCTTACAAAACCCTGGATGAGGTTCTCCCATACAAAACCATAAGTTAGATTTTCCTTTATAAAACCATAAATTAGATTCTCCCATATAAAACCATAAATTAAATTCTCCCGTGTAACACCATATATTAGATTCTCCCTCACAAAACCATAAATCCCCCATTTTACTCTTCTACTCATGGATCATTAAAATACTTAGGTCAACTCAAATCCCTTAGTTAACTTCTTTCCCCATTCTCTTTTTTCATCCTTTCCCCCACACAAACCACATTAACATCCTCACATGTACGTCTAAAGGGTCACAAACCATTCATTACATATACATAATACACATGCCATGTAAATACACAAAAACATACTTCAACTCCATGGCATACCACATACAAAATAATTAATAATGATAAATATAGAATACATAACATATGAAGAACATAATTCACATAAACACACATAAGGCCTTAGTAACACCCTTACCTAAAACGACACCGGTCTTGGAGCATGCTCCTATGCCTCCTTAGGGCTTTGACTGGTCTCACCTATAGGAGGAAAAAACTAGAATTAGATTTTCTCATACAAAAAATACTATTAATTACTAACTTATACTAAGACTAGGCTTTTCATAAAATAATAAAATAATAATAATAATAAACATTAACTAATTACTAATTTTGGCTAAAAATATAAGAATTAATAGTAATATTATAAAGTTGATAATATAAGGTTGAAGACTTTACCCTAATAATAATAATAACAATGATACCAAAATAATAATAACAAATATACTAAAAATAATATCAATAATAATAATAATAATAATAACAATAACAATAGTAATAATACCATAATAATAATAATAATAATAATAATAATAATAATAATAATAATAATAAGGGCATTATTCAAAAATAAAGTGAAATAAGGGCTTCGACCCCTTTACTTCTTTGATGATTTTAAGGAGCGATGGGTAAGAGTACGCGCCTCACGCGCTAGGTTTCTTTTGCCCACCCGAGCGATCACCGTGGTTCTGGTTTCTCGTTCACCGGTAACCATGGCAAATAGGACATCTCAACGTAAAACTTCTCCTGCACCGATGTCCCCAGTTGTTTCGGCCAATAAAGATTGTGAGGCAGCAGCGACGCCATTAGAAAGCTCTAAAACGATTACTTATGTTACAGGGGAAATCGGCTCGCCTGAATTCATAAACAATTCTACTGATTGTGATACGACTATAGTCGACAAAAAATTGGAACCAGAGGATTCCCAAAAGAAAAAACCGTCTCTAAATTGGAAGGACATTCTTCTTGCCAATCGTCGACCAGAGAAAGGCATGAATTTGAAATATGCGCCTCCGACTGTGGTTGATGGAATTTTGAAAGCAGAGATTCAGGAATCGGAATTAGAGAGGGAGGCTAGGAGGTGGAGTAATGCAATCGTAGGTTTTGTGCCTGGTCCTCGGCCCCTCCATTCCCAAATGAAAAAAATTATGGCTGAACATTGGAAGTTTCTTACCAGTATCCCAGAAGTCCTCACCCATGATCATGGTTTTTTTCATATTTCGATTTGAATCCTCTGATGATATGAACATAATTCTTGATCGCCCCTTCTGGAATTTTGGAATTCGGCCTCTCCTTATTCAAAGATGGTCACCAGATATGAATTTATCATAAACTGAGTGGACAATTATGCCTCTCTGGGTTATATTTCCAGGTTTACCTTTGCAATTCTGGTCTGATGATAGCCTCAGCAGAATTGGTAGTATCCTAGGGAAACTAATTTGTGCTGATCAAATAACAGCCATGCATGGGAGAATATCTTTTCCCCGTCTGCTTATTGAAATGGATGTGAGTTCTCCATTTGTAGACCATGTGCAAATTATGTTACCAAATGGGGAAATTGTGAACCAGAAAGTGGACTATGAGTGGAGACCAAAATTCTGTTCACATTGTGATATAGTTGGCCATGAGGTTGGACAATGCAGAAAGATTTCTGGGAGGATATACAAGTCTGACCATAGAGTTTGGGTTCCTAAGCCAAATCAGGTCAATGTCCCTGTCCAGGATGATTCTAAGGTTGTCCCAAATGATCTGAATCAACAGGTTACTTCTCGTGGCCCTGAAATAGTGGATGCTGACAACTCTGATCATAGCATTTGTGTTTCTGAGAAGATTGTGCTACCTTCATATGACAAATCTATAGAATCAATCCCTATGAAACATTTTGACATCAGTAAGAACATTCCCTTATCCACTGACAATGCTATAAGATTACCTTCTTCCAGGATGAACAAAGATAAAGGGAAAAGAGCTGGGGATATTGATAGAGGTGGGGGTTCTATACCCTTACAATCCTTATGAAGCTTGCTATTTGGAATATTAGAGGGCTAAATGAAGCCCTCAAGCGTGGTGTTGTGAGATAATTTGTCAAGCAACACAAAATTGGTATTCTTGGTTTAGTTGAAACTCGTGTGAAAGAAAATAAGGCTAGATCTATCCTTGACAGACTGAAATTGGGCTGGGAATGGACTCACAACTATTTGCACCATTCTAATGGAAGAATCTGGATTCTTTAGAAGGCTGATAATTTTGATCTCAGAATTATTAGTAGTATGTCTCAAGGGATCCACACCAGAGTTGTGGATCTCAGAACTAATGTTCACTTTAAATTGACTATTATATATGGTTTCAATACAGGTAGGCTTAGACAGGACCTTTGGACTTGGCTGGAATCAATTGAAGGGAGTATCCAACAGCCCTGGGCTATTTTAGGAGATTTTAACATTGTGGCTTATGATTCTGAAAAACTTGGGGGTAATGTAAACCAAAATGAAGTGGATGATTTCACTAATTGTATGCACCATTGTGGTCTTTGTGAGCTTCCAACTCTTGGACCAAAGTTCACTTGGACAAACATGCAGGAGAGTGGTACAAGAATATACAGCAGACTAGATAGGGGCTTTGGTAATTTTCAATGGCTAGCACAATTCCCTGCTACTACCTTGCAGACTGAAGCTCAAGTTATTTCAGATCACTACTCCATGGTTCTTCAAGTGGACAAGTAGGCTGCTAGTGGTTCCAAACCTTTTAAGTTTCACAACTACTGGGCTGATAAAGAGGAATTTTTGCCCTTAGTTCAGGAGGTGTGGACAAAACCCTGCACTGGTTCAGCCATGTTCAGGATTGTCTCCAAACTTAAGGAGCTCAAGGGAAAACTTAAGGAGCTGAACAATCTACACCGGGGTCATGTATCTGTTAAAGTTAAGAAATCCCACTCTGAATGGCTTGAAGCCCACAGAAACCTCATGCTTGACCCTTTTAACCAGCACTTGATACAAATTGAAAGAAAAGCTTCTATCAAATGGCATTCCCATGCTGCAGAAGAAGAACAATTTTTTCACCAAAAGGCTCACATTCAATCTGTGAAACTGGATGATGGGAATAATAGTTATTTTCATGCTATTGCCCAAGGTAGGAGAACTCATAATAGGCTTAACAAGCTTTATGATGATAATAATCATTGTATAATGGGGGATGATAATATTGCTGCTGAGGTCCATCATTTCTATGCCAATCTTTTGGGGAAATCTGTTCCTACTCTACATACTGACCCTCATGTGTGCAAAAATGGAGGTATTCTATCTCAAAATTCCAGAACACAGCTCATCTCTGAACCTTCAACCCTTGAAGTAAAGAATGCTGTTTTTTCAATGGGTGACACAACTGCTCCTGACCTTGATGGATTTAATCCTTATTTCTTTAAGAGAGCCTGGGTCACTATTGAAAAAGATATGGTTGATGCTGTTAGGCAGTTTTGGAGATTAGAGAAAATCCTTAATCAGATTAATAACACTGCTGTGACCCTGATCCCAAAGAGAGCAAGAGCTTGCAGAGTTAAAATTTTTTGACCAATAGCCTGCTGCAATGTGATCTACAAGATTCTTTCCAAAGTTATTTCCAACAGGCTGCAAAATATCTTGCATGAGGTTATTGACAGCTCCCAAGCAGCTTTTGTTAAGGGAAGACATTTGGCAAATAATATTTTGCTTACTGTAGAGCTTCTTAAACACTACAATAGGAAAAATATTTCACCCGCATGGTTTTTAAGGTGGATATTCAGAAGGCTTATGATTCCATTGAGTGGACCTTTATCATCCAAATCTTAAAACAATTTGGTTTTCCCTAAAAAATTATCAACCTCATTTCACAATGCATTTATTCTGTTAGAATTTCTTTTAACATTAATGGCTCTCTAACTAAACCTCTTCTCTGTAAGAGGGGTTTAAGACAAGGAGATCCCTTATCTCCTTACCTCTTTGTTCTTGGCATGGAATACCTGCACAAAAGCTTAAAGGGTCTTTGGTTGGAGGAAGGTTTTCAGTTTCACCCTGGTTGTCAAAAGTTAAACTTGATTGATCTATGCTTTGCTGATGATCGATTGTTGTTTTCCAAAGCTGCCCCTAAGTCTGATTACCTCATCAGAAATTATTTGGATGATTTTAGTCGAAGGTCTGGTTTAACTATCAACCCTTCCAAAAGTTCTGTATATATAGGGGGATCCTTGATGATAAAAGGAGGTTAATCCTCCAAGAGCTTGGTTGTGTGGAAGGTTCTTTCCCTTTCAAATACTTGGGTATTCCATTGGAATCCACTAGCCTTAGCACTCATCATTACTCTCCATTAATTGAGAAAATTCTAGCTAAGGTCAAGCACTGGTCTACTAGATTTCTCAGCTATGCAGGGAGAGTACAACTCATTAACTCTGTCCTCTTTGGCATTCAGAACTTTTGGGCCCAAATATTCTTACTACCTCAATCTGTTATTCAAAAAATGGAATCTATTTGCAGAACTTACCTTTGGACAGGGTCTGCTGATAATGGTAGAAAGGCTTTGGTGGCTTGGAAGCACATTTGTCTACCAAAGAAGGAAGGTGGTTTGGGAATCAAAGAACTTCATAGCTGGAACAAGGCAGCAATTGCAAAATTCCTTTGGCAACTGATTCACAACAAAGACAATCTATGGATCAAATGGGTGCATGAATATTACATCAAGGATCAGGACATATGGTCCTATGAATGTAAGAATCACCATTCCTAGATTTTTAAGAAAGTTATGAAATTGAGATCAGATATTGGCCCTATCCTCAAAATAGATGCAAGTTCTCCAGCTGGGACTTTTTCCACCAGGGATATATATGAAAAAATAAGACCTCGAGGATAGGATGTGGATTGGTTCTACCTTGTGTGGAAACAGGAGGGAGCCCCAAGACACAAATTTATCAGTTGGCTCACTTGTAGAAATGCCCTACTTACAAAAGAAAAACTTCATGGATGGAAGGTTATTAATAATGCAATCTGTGAGACATGTGGCAAGTCTACTGAAAATATTGACCATGTTATGGTTCAATGCCAAATTGCTAATGAATGATGGAGACAAATTCTGAACTGGCTTGGATGGTGTCACTGGAGCACTAATTGGATACATATGTTAACATGGCTCATCAAACATGCCAAGAGAAGACAAGGGAGAGCTAGTTTATTGAGATTGTCAGCTTCTGCAGTGCTCTATGAACTATGGGCTTACAGAAATCAAGTTATCTTTCAAGATAGTAAACTGCAAACCCATGATATTGTGAGGAAAAGTATGACTCATGTATATATTAGAGCTTATCATTACAGTAGATTCAATAAGTATAGGACTAGTTTAGAGAAGCTAGATAGATAAGTCTATCTCTTTTCTTTGTTTCCTGCCTGGTTGTACTATAACTTCCCATTTTGGTTATTAATGAAATTTCTTTAATTACCAAAAAAAATAATACTAATAATAATATTAGTAAACTAAATAAAAAAATTTAGTAATAATAATAATAATGAAATATTAATAATAATAATGATAATAAAAATAATAATATTGCAAAAATGATAATAATTATAATGGTAATAATAGTAATGATAATATGTAAAGATAAAATGAAATAGGGTTTCTACCCTACATTGAATAATAATAAACTTATTAAATAATAATAATAATAATAATAATAATAATAATAATAATAATAACACTAATAATAATAATAAATGCTAATGATAAAAATCATAACAAAATTAATAATAATAAGACTTGATATTTATAATACTACTACTACAATTCAAAATAGGCACAATAGGGTTTCAACCCTATGAAGAATAATAATACTAACATTGAAAATAATAACAAAATATTTATTATTTTCTTCTTAAATAGCCCTAAGTAATTACCTTTTATTTTAATAAAATACTTTATTTAATTAATTTTTCTAATAAAACCTTATTTAAATACAATTTTTAAAATTAAAATTTTCGGGGCATTTTAGAACACCCCATTATGTCTGAACTAAATGGTATCTCATCTTAATGTTAGCAGTTTAAACAAACCTCATAAGCAACATGAAATTGTCAAATGGTATAGAAGTAATCACTTATCTTTTTTTAGTTTTTTAGAAACTAGAATAAAGCCTGATAAGGCTTAGGCTATTAAAAATAGGATTTGTCCTAGATGGGGTTGCTTGAAATATTATGCACACTATGAAAATGGTTGTATATGGTGCACGTGGATTCAAAAAATGGAAAGTAACTTTAATATCAGTATTTTCTCAAGGAATTTTGGTGAAAGTAGCAAATATAGATGGGAAATATTTTTACACTACATTTGTTTATGCTCAAAATACTAGCAATACATGGAAAGAAATATGGGATTGGCTGTTATAATATAAGGTTACCTCTGAACCTTAGCTCGTTATGGGATATTTTAATGTTATTTGTAGAGTTGAAGAAAAATTCCAACGTTATGGCCTCAATCAATAAGATATTAATGATTTTAGAGCATGCTTGCATCAGCTTATCCTTCATGAATTACCTTACATAGGTCCTTTATTTACTTGGTGTAATAGGAGACTATGGAATGAAAGAATGATGTGTAAGTTAGATTGAGTTCTAGTTAACATAAAATGGCTTTTTACTCATCCCACTACCACTATTACATTAAGGAAGAGGCTTTCACTGATCATTGTGCAACCCATACCCTCATACTACAAAATATTCGTTAATACAAGAATACAGTTAAATTCTTAAATATGTGGTGCAAGGATTCAGAGTTTTTGAAGATGGTCATAGAAGTTTGGAAGAGCCCTTATACTGGTAATCCTAATACAAGAATGAAGAATAAGATTTATATACTTAAAAAAGAGTTTAGAAAATTGAGTTGAGCTAGGTATAGTGACATCACAGACAAAGTAGAAGCCCATCATCAAGTTCTTATCACCATATAACATACTTTACAAACGAAACATGCCAACCTATACTTACAATAAAAGGAGAGAGAGGCCTTAGTAAATTATGAGTTTTTAATATAATATGAGGAGAGTTTCCTTAGGCATAAGGATTCCATCTAATGGATAAATGAAGTTGATGCCAACACACAGGTTTTCTTTGCTAAAATGAAAGCAAACCAAAACAGGAGCTCCATTACTCATATTAAAGGAGAATGTGGACATTGGATTACCGTTAATAGTTTAATCTTATAACAGTTTAGAGCATACTACACACAACTCTTAGGATAATAAAACACACATCTAGTGGATCCGATACCACATGTTATCTATAAAGGACCACTTTTTTCCCACAAAACATCAACATTTATTGATAAGACCTTTAACCAAATTTGAATGCAAAGAAGCCATTTGTTCTATTAGAGACACTAAAGCACCTAATTTAGATTGGTTTACATCATGTATTTTCAAATCAGATTAGGTGGTATTAGGATATTAAACCTAGAGGTTATTAAATAACTCTTTTCTTACAGCTTGGCTACCATAGCTCATTATTTCTACAAGGCTTGTTCTTATCCCCAAGATAGTAAATGCTGAGAATGTGGATAATTTTCATCTTATTACATGTTATTTAGTCCTATATAAGGCATTTCCCAAGATCATCACTTCTCGATTTTAGCATATCATGCTAGAGTTAATTGATCACTCATAGTATGCATTTATTAGGGGTAAGTTTATTGAGAAAAATATCCTTTTAGATTATGATTTGCTAAAAATTTATGGAAGAATAAACACTTCACCTATATGCATAATAAAAGTTGATCTACATAAGGCATATGACTCACTCCATTGGGAGTTCCTTGAGAAGGTTATGTTCGCACTCTATTTCCCCCCTCATTTGTAAAGTTAATCATGATGTGTGTTTCCTGTGTGAAATATTCTATCTCACTAAATGGTACATCATTAGAACCTTTTGAAGGGAAGAGGGGACTAAGGGAAAAGGACCCTATCTCTCCTTACTTATTTTTAATAATCATGGAATACTTTAATCGTATGATGATGACTCTATGTAAAGAACCATGTTTCAAAGGGCACCCACAATGTAAAATGATGAAAATTATGAATTTATCCTTTGCGGATGATAAGCTATTATTTTTCCATGGAGATATCCAATCTATCTAGTTGCTCATGGGGAAATTCCATAATTTTAATAAACTCTCAAGGCTCACTATTATTCCACAGAAAAGTTCAGTTTATTTTAGTGGTGTGACTCCTTTAGCTCAACATGCTATTCTTCAATACTCGAGTTTTCCATAAGGCATGCCCCCTTTAAATACCTAGGAGTCTCGGTGTAATCCCCCAAAATTTTACAAAACTTATAATTTAATAAATAACTTTTATTTGAAATAAATTAGCTTTTCAAATTATTTAATTTAATTATTTTATGGATTTTTAAGTGTAAAAATCTGGATAGGAGTATTTAATAAATTTAAAATAAATATTTTGTCATTTTATCACATTGTTTTTAATTAAATAATTTTTCAAACTAATATTTACTAAAATTATCAATTTCAAAACAATATATTAAATTATATTAAATTAAATTATTTATTAAAAGTATTACATTTTATTATTGTCCAAATTAAATTAAATTATTCTCCCCTATTTTCTCATTTCCCTTTTCCTTTTCTTCTCCTTTCTTTTCTTTTCCTCTCCCCTACGCACTGGGCCTTTGCCCATTTCTCCCTTTCCCTTCCTTCCTCCCTCTCCCTCGTGGCCCATGCGACGCAGCCTAGCCCCAGTCGCCCCTCCTTTCTTCTTTTCCCAGACCGGACTGGCTGGCCTAACCTTCTTTCCTGAGCCGGTCTGCCCGTTCGCACCTTTCCTCCTTCCCTTCTTTCTTCTTCCAAGCCCGACACCTTGAGCAATCTAGCCACCGCCTCCAACCGCCATGCCCGGCTACCACCTACCTCCCTGCTACTCCCTCTCTCTACCCCGTCATTTTCTTTCCAATTTTGAACCAAACTAACCCCTGCATCCCTATCCCGCATGCCATCTTCCTTTCCTTCTTCTTCCCTCCCTTTCCCTTGCCAACCGACACCTCCCTGCCACCCTTCGTCCTATCTCTGACCGGCCACCTACCCCCCTCTCTTCTCCCTCTTCTTTTTCTTGACCTCTCCAGCCTCTTTTCTGCCCCATATTTTGAGTATCTCCCTTTCCCCGACCTCCCTCTTCTCTCCTTTCTTCTCCTCCTATTTTTCCCTATTTTTCCATGCCGCTCCAACCACTGCACCAACCCCTGCGCTGCCTTCTACCACCCTATACCTCAGCCCTACACCACCCCGAGACCAGCCAAGCCACCCTCGAGCCCCTGCCGTTCCTCCCTTCTCCACCTCTTCTTTTTCTCCCCACTTTTCTCCCTTATTGGGAAGCCACCTACAACCGCCCCGTTCTCCGCCGTCTGGCCACCTCTGCCGCCACCCAAACCACCAACCCACACCCTGCAACCTCTTCTACCACCCCATACCTTACTTTCCCGAAAACAACCCCCTTACCCCTCCATTTTCCCTTCTCTTTTCCTTCCCAGCCACGCCAAGCCCAACAACCATCTTCGCCGCCTTGCTGCCGCTGTGAAACCATCCTTAGCCTCCACCTACACCCCCTCTTCACTCCTGCATCCTTACCTTACCTCCAATCTTCCTCCATCTACCTCTTTTTCTAGCCTAAAGTCCATAAACCGAGCCATCTCTCCTCCCTTCTACCTCATTACCTTTGAACCTTTTCTTCCCCCCTTAATCTACATGTGGCTCACGCTGTTCATGCAGCGTGATCTCCACTTTGATTTGGAATTTATTTGTCTAAATTTTGAGGTATATTAATAGTTAATTAAAGTGTTTTATTATTAAATAAATGTTTATAAAGTTTTATCCTTTTAATTTCCTACTTCCAATATAATAATTATTGATATTATTTTTAGGTGTTGAGTTGCTAATTAAAGTCTTGAATCCTTAACCAAGATACCGGTAAGGTTCGATTTTTGCGGGATTAAGGTAATCGTTAAACTCCACTTAAATGCATGGAAAAAAGTATGCTAGCACATTAGGGATTTTAGTATGATTTTATGCATGTTTTGTGTTGCCTAGTATGATATATATGGATGCTTATATTGATTGATAAAAAGAAAAGAAAAGAAAATTATGATAGCTTTTATGCCATGTATAGAGATGATACTTAAGGGAGGAGTGTGGTTATTGATGGAAATGTTAAATGTTTGTCTATGATATATTATGTTGCTAATGAATGAATAATATTATTGTGAGCCTAAGGGTATTTTAGTAATATACCTATATAAGTATGTGATCTAATATATATAGTTGATAATGAGTATTATGTTGAATAATGACAAGTTGGTGGAGTTAGATGATAATAATGAAGTGCTAATATTAGTATTTTATGTAGTGGTGGTAAATTCATAAAAGGGGTGTAATAAAGGGACAAAATGGTAATTTTATAAGTGACAGGGGGTATTTTAGTAATTTTGGATGTAAAAGGGTATTATGGTAATTTGCGAGCAAAAGGGTAATATGGTAAAATTAGATGAAAGGGGCTAAAATGGTAATTTTATAAATAAAAGGATATTATGGTAATTTGAAAGTAAGGGGTATAAGGATAATTTTGTAAGTAAAAGGATATTTATGGCAAACTTAGGAGTAAAAGGTAACTTGGTATTTATAACAACGAAGGGTAATTTGGTAATTAAATTATAATTATAGAAGGGCAACATAATATTTATAAAAATAGAGAAGGGTAAAATGGTAATTATAATAATTGAGAAGGGTAAAATGGTAATTATGACAATGGAAAAGGGTAATTTGGCAATTTGGTAATTATGATGATTGAGAAGGGCAAGCTGGTAATTTAGTCGACTAAAGGGTGAGTTAGTAATTATTTAACCTACGAAAGGGGCACATTGGTAATCATGATAGCAAAGATGGGTAATTTGGTAAATTATCCAACTATACTGCAAGTTGTTGATTATAATAAAAGAAAAGGGCAAATTGGTAATCTAACCAACCAAATAGGAGACATGTTAAGTGTAGCAATTATGAGGGGTGAATGGTGATTTAAAAAGCGTAAAAGATAACTTGGTAACCTAAATCGGATAAGGGATAATTTGGTAATTATGCAACCTGAAGGGTAATAGGGTAATTTGTCAAGTAAGGAAGGGATGACTTAGAAATTATATAAGTAAGGGGTAAATAAGTAATTTATACCTAACATGTTGTTGTCATTGTGGAACTTCATAATATGATTTAAATAATGCTGATTAGCTAGGTAAGAGTAATTGATAAGTAGTAAGTATCATGAGAACAAATCCTAATTTAGAATTAGATGAGATTATGATGGCCTTAATGGTTTCTTTGTGATATCTTGGATAACCATTTGAATAAGAAATGACTAATGATATCAGAACGATTGAATGTGAATAAGTATCTGATTATTGTGCTTTTCGTGATCACTTTAATTAAGACACTAATACTTAAAGAGAAAGACCTTGAGATCGGGAATGGTGGCTCTTTAGCGGTCGCTATCCTAAAGATGTGGTTTAGCCCACGATTATTCTGGTATTTGATGGTGTGCCTTTATGCCCTATTCAGGCCCTATATCTAACTCTATCTAGCTCTATGGACCTAGTTAGGAGGTATGCATACTTATGGATTAGGTGTCCTTGTTGGTAGGGTACTGAGTAGCTTTATGCACCAGTACGACCAGAGTACCTTTGCATCCCTGGGTTCGTGGTTGAAGGGTACTGAGTAGCTTGTATGCACGGGTACGACCAGTGTACCTTTGTGTCCCGGGGTCTTGATCTCCCATCTGAGGTAAATAAATAGAATTGTTGTGCTGACTAATGAAAGGAAAAACACTAATTACGAAAGTGAAAGATTAATGAGCCACCGGTTATAATAGTGGCCTAGGAGGGTGTTACCCTAGCAAGTAATTATGAGTACCAATCCACCGGATATAATAGTGCCCAGGAGCATGTTGCCCTGGCCAGTGATTATGAGTACCGATCCACCGGATATAATAGTGGCCCAAAAGCATTTTGCCTTGGATGATGATTATATGCAATCCGGTCCATCGACTAAAATAGTGGGGGTCCCGAGCTCAATAAAACAAGCATTGGGTGTGAATAAATTATGGAAAAATATTAATTACTTATAGTGGAACACCTTGTGAGTCGGGGCCAGACCGGTCCACCGGTGAATAATAGTGGCCAGAAGTGTTCTTCCCTGGAGACTGATCCACCGACAATAATAGTGGTCAGGAGCGTTCTGCCCTGTATGTATTTCGGTCCACCGGCTATAATAGTAGGGTTCCCACACTCACTTGGATATAACCAAAGAGATGATTGAATAATGATGGACTAATGGCTTAAGGCCTCAAAGTATCGATCACACTTTATAATTTGTTGATATGTGGCAGCCTTGTTATATATGTGATTGTTATGTATGCACCTCTTATTACATATGTATATAGCTTACATTATGAGCGGCATTGCGTGCCTGCTTTTAAGTGTGGTATTAAAGGGTTACTCTGTACCATAGTACTGAAGGGTTCCCTTTGTGGGGCCCCTGCCTATTCAATGGGCAATGCCTCTTGCAGGTCTTTTTAGGTGCTACTTAAGTGGGCAACGGGAAAGAGAGTAAGGAATTATCTGGAACCATTAGGGTTTTTCTCTCCTTCTCTTTTAAATTCATGGTTTTAATGTTAAGGTTGTTAATGTAACCACTACTGGTGGATTTTATTCCTGTAAATGATTTGATATGCTACTATGATTTAAGTATGTTGAATTTCTTGCAAATTGTATTTCATTTTTAGCCTTAGTAATTGGTACTGGAACGGTATGAGTGAACCGGTCTGGTACTAAGTGTGACGGTAATATCCCCAAAAATTCACAATTTGCTGTTTTGCTTCCGCTAATCTTTTAATAAAACAAAATTTGTTAGTAGAGAATTTTGGGGGTGTTACACTCGGTTGCTTACACAAGGTTAAATACCCATCATGTGGCTATCCTCTTTGATAAGTTACTACATCAAATGCAAGATTGGCGATCAAATTTTTCACATATGTAGAGATATTACAGCTTTTGAAATTAGTTTGAAATCCAAATGTATTAGAGTCAAGTCTTTTTATTTCCCAAAAAGGTTATATCCCAACTGATCGCTACTTATTGCACCTTTCTTTGATGGGTAACACTACACACAGGGAAAAAATCCTAGTAGCATGGACTTCTTGATGATTACCGAAGAATGAGGGGGGCTTGGTATCATAAACATTGGCATATGGAATGAAGCAGCACTAGGCAAACATATATGGAACTTGGAAAGTAAAAAGGAACCATTGTGGATCAAATGGATCCACCATTTTTTCATAAAGAGTACCGCAGTTTGGGATATTGATATCTTAATAGCTGCATCATGGCCTTCAAGATGCATTTTGAGTCTAAGATTCAAACTTTTACCTCGTTTCTCCAATATATCACATGATGCATCCAATAGTATAAAGTGAGTATACAATTATTCAAGGTATACAATACCACATGTAGAATGGTGGGAGACTATTTTGCAAAACCTAACACTCCTAGTTAGCAATTCATTGCTTGGCTTGCTGCATGGGAATGATTGGACACAAAAGATAATAGATATAACCCTATAATAGGTCAAAAATCTGCCTTTTGTCCAGGCCAATAATCCATATTCCATTTGTTTTTTTTAATTTCCGTTCATGGGTAAAGGAATTCACACACTAGCTTGTACCATGAAGACAACAAAAGTGATAGTAGGTTGGCATACATTGATGAGGATGTTCAACCATATGCGAGGTGATCAAAAAACAAAATGCACATATTCAAAGGGATTTTAAACACCTACATCTTCAAGATATGTAAGGCAAGAAATAATATGATATTTGATAATGAGGTTTGTAGCTAGAACATAATTACTAAAAAAATTACAATCAGTGTATCATGAAGATGCTTATATGGGTATATAATGTCTAAGTATAGTAGGTACATTCATTTTATGGATGATTTTTGTATGTGTGGAAGTGATGTTTTTTAGACACAAGAAATAAAAATTCTATTTTTTTAAAAGAAAAAAAGATAAAAAGTGTGTATATACCTATACATACATGCATGCATTTACAAACATTAAGTTTATGTTTGGGGAAGTGATAGCTTATGGTTGTTGGCTAATAATGTCAATTTTCAATATTAATAAAGTAAATTTAATAAAAATAGTATTATTTAAAACTTTATTTGAAAAGCAGTTATTGGATCATGAAATGTTCAACCAAACATATTTGAAGTCTCATCCCTTAACTTTATGAATAGAGGTGCACATACTATAATTAAAATATAAACTAAATTGCACCAAACTAAAATTTTATGGTTTGGTTAAAGATTAGAGGGCCAAAATTTGGGCTATATATATATATATATATATCCACATAAAAACATTAATTTTAGATTGTTGGCACTTTGTTGTTTTTTGTCCTTTTGTAACCTATATTGTTGTAGAGTTGTTGGATATATCCAACAATTGATTATATTATATTGTTTTGGATATTGTGGTATGGTGGATGGTTTAAAACCAAAACAATTAATGGCACCATAGATGAATATATAAGATATTTTCTAGTATTTTTTTAATGATAGTAATATATCAATATTAGCATGCAACAACAACTTTGTGTTCATTTTAATTATTTTGTAAACCATTAACCACACCAAATAAAAGTTTAAATTTATGACTTGGTGTGGTCAAGTTAAATTTAAAATATTTTTTGGTTTAGTTGAATAAAATTGTAACACCCCCATTTTTACGACACTTGATATAAGTCTGGTTTCCTCTGTCATTTTAAGCAAAACACTGATTATCATATCCTACTAAAATTATTAATCCCCACTAATTAAACTCTTATACCTAAAAATAATTCCACAAAAACCATATTAATGTTTAATAATTAAAATAATAATTAAAATATTAAATTATTTATTAACTAAAATTACCAAAATACCCTTACTTTTTAAAATGGGTAACAATATTTATAAAACAAAAACCTTACATTGAATGGACAACATGAGTTGCGCACGAGAGGGGGTGGTTGTGCTAGGCTGGTTGGCTATGGTGCACGGGGGCGGTAGTTGTGGTGATGGCAAGGTTGAGGGAGGCATGACTAGTGGTGGAGGATGGTTGGCAAGAAAGAAGGGAAATAGGAGATCATGGTGGATGATGGTGCTAGGTTCAACAAGGTAGTGCGGGAAGAAGGGGAGGAAATATAGGATAGAAGGGTATTGTTGTGTGGCTTGGCTGGTTAGGTAGATGGACAAGAAAATTGAAAGGAGAAGGTAGGGGAGAGGTTCTCGGTGGTGAGCTGGTGGCTACAAGGTGGTGATGATGGTTGCAACGGGGAGGATATGGATGGTGGCCCAAATTTGGAAGTGTTGCAGTAGAGGGTTGTGCAGTAGGAGTTGTGGTTTCAATAGAAAGGGCTAGTGGGTTGGGCTGTTGCGGAGGGACATGCTGAAGTAAGGGGGTAAAACAACAATAATATTTGTTGTTGCCTAAGGGTGTGCAATAGAGGGTTCATCCGCTATTAGGGAGAGACTGTAATTGGGGTTGGTGAAGAAGAAGTAAGGCATGGTTGGGGAGGAGAAGAAAAGGAAGGAGGAGGATGAGGAGTATGTTAACTATGTTGATGGTGGAGGGTGGTGGTGATGGGTGGAGGTTGTTGGTGAGTTGTGAAACCAAAGATGGTCGAGAAAGGTATTAGGGTTGGAGTTGGTGGAGGTAGCAGGAAATGGTTGGAGTTGGGTCTCGGAGTTGATGACGGTTTGAGTAGAAGTGAAACCAAACATAGTCGAGAGAGAGGGAGTAGGGGAAGGGCGATCAAGAGAGTTCGGGAAAGAATGGAGGGAATGAGTGTGTATAAGTGTATATATATAGATGTATTGGTAGCAAAAAAAAGAGTGGGTTCTCCATAGAGATAAGTTAATGGTGAAGGGTTGCAGTGTGAGAAAGGGAGGAAAAATAGGAGGAGTGTTTGGTAGATGGAAATGGGGCCCAATAAGGGAGTTATGTGAGAGAGGAGGTCGATAGGGATAGGGTAGCAATTAATTTATTTTAGTTTTAGGTTTAGTTAGGTAGGTTAGGGTACTGAATAAAAAAAAATAACTAAAAAAACTAGTTTAGGATAGGTTTAACGAGAAGGAAAAAAGTAAAATAATTAGGAAAAATTATTCAAGTTACGAGTGAAAGGTTAATAATAAGATAAATTTTCTAAGGTTTAAGGGTTAGTTTTATTTTTTTTAATAAAAGATAGACAATCGAAAGAAAATATTATGAAATTTCAAGGTGCTACAATATCAACCTTTATAAATGACTTCTTCCTTGAAGTCCATACCACACTACTCAAAAGCATGCAAGGATACCATGACATCCAGAGGAGCAACTACCCCCTTAAAATGGGAAACCTTACTAACAAGAAAATTCCATGGGAACACACAAAACACAAAACTAAAAAACTTAAATCTATCAAGGAAGATTCAATAGTATATCAAGTAGAAACATTGAGATCTAGCACCTACTTTTCTGCTTTTGTTGGACTGGCCAACCACATTGCTCTAAAAATTGAGTCTTGCTAAACTAGCTAATGTTGGTTGACTAGTCCTAAAGGCTACACTTGAGACCATTGAACTTCATCATAGGGTGTGTTGTAGCACTCAAACCTCATATGCCCAAGCTAACCACAATTGTGGCACTAAATCAAATTTCCTATGCAATCATTGCCTAGATGATATTATCTGCAATGGCAATAGTGGTAGTGTTAGATCAGTCTCTAACTTCCTCCGCTGTAGGAACCACTCTAACCATTCTAATGTCTACCCCCAACTTGATGTTGAACACTCAGATTTCTGATATTATGGTTTTGACACTCTCCTCTACGATCCTACACTATAGGTTTCCTCTTTCCCAAACTTGAAGTCTTCTCTTAAACCATATTGAAAGTGACACATGTTCACTTATACAGTGCAGCCAAGCCATTGAAGAAAACCGCACCCAAAATCTTTGGGATAATGAAGTGAAGTCCTTGCTCAAACTAGAACATAATTGTAGACTCACTAGCAGCTATACCTATAGCAAACATTAACAACTTTACAAATCACACATGATACTCTTGCACTGTCACACTTCCTTGAGTCAATTGTATGAATTCCTTGAGCTTGTTCTTCTTGAGGATATCAATGTAGAAATGCATCCAATGTGTTGTCTTGAAGTCCTCCTAGGATATTGGTGGTCCTCTTTAAGCATGAAAACCTACCCACTAGGGGTATGCGGGTCCTCAAATAAAATACATGACTATACTCGCCTTTCATGATTTTGGGTAATAAACTACCTCAAAAATCCTATTGAAATCTTGCATCCATCCTTCTAGGACAACGGGGTATTCTTCTCTTGTGTAGATCGGTGGACGATGACCCGAAACTCTCTAAAGCTAATCCTCTCCAATACCTTCCTATGGAAAATATGGAGGTGGAAATGGTTGAGGTTGAGATGGAGGCAGACGATGAAAAAACTCCATGAAAGCCTCGAATGTTCTTTCCAAATGGTTGATATGTCCATTTACGGCTATTTTGAATTAGCTACAAAATAGAAAAAATATTACGAAAAGTCTTATCTTAATAGCACATAACATATAAGAACAAATCAAATACCACTTAATCTATCCACACTTGAGTACTCACAAGATTAATCTGGGTTTAACAATACTAAGAAAAAGAAAATAATTTTTTTAGTTAAAATAGTTAGGATCATGAGAACTGAATCCCTAACCAAACCATGGTTCTCAACAAACAATAGCTCTTATACCAAATTGTAACACCCCCACCTTTAGGACTTATTTTTTTTTAAGAGTTAAACATAGAAGCTAAAACAATACAAACAAATGGTATTACTGCCATATGTGGTACATGTTTGGTTTCCTATGTCACTCTTATAGTAAGTTCTAAGGCTAAAATTATTACTCTACTTAAATTACTAACATGATCACAAGATTCATATTGGAGAGAGCAAACATTTTTACATCATTTTAAAAATTAACAACATTACCAGTTACAAAACTTAAAAGGAGAGAATATAAGAGCACATAAGATTTCATAAACAACCATAATTAAAGATATAAAAGGACACTAGATAGTCCTAATCTCTCAACCTGAACTACGAGGTTGAGAATAAACTCGTAAGCTAACTTGTAAAGAGCACTACCTCACTGAATAAGTAAAGGCCCATGAAAAGAACCATTTAGTACTATAGTATTAAGGAACCCATTATATCAAGCCAATATGAAGAAACAACATATAACATATATAAGGCATTACAATAATACATGGTATAACATATCAAATTATACATGCGATGATTGAAATATGATAACCATATATGATAATTGCATACCACCAAGGCCATATACTGCTTATGCATGTTCATCTAAACATGATGATACTTACTAACAAAATATCTAAGGGATGCTCTTTGAGGTATAATTAGAATCAACATAAACCCAAAACATAACAATGGGAATATTCACATATCTCCTTATCAATATCAATTCCCATATCATAGGTAGCTTCACATGCACAAGACCAATAAAAATCCAAAACATCATTGGTAGGTAAGAAGATTGCTACTGAATCACATATAGGCACAAATGCTATTATCGAACCATAGGTAGGCACAAAAGTTACTACCAACCAATCTGATAATAATCATTTTTATTTTTATTTATTTACTCAAGGGGACATCATATCAACCCATAGACACTAAGTTACTTCGGTCATACTAGTGCCCAAGGCAATATAATATCCTCCCAACTATCAATCCAAGGATACAAATGTACCTTTTTTATACTGGCACACGAATTTAACATAATACCCTATCAACAAAAATACCTAATCCATATATATATGCATAGCCTTTCTTAGTTCATATAGGTAAATAAAGTAAGATATAGGATATGTCTTAGGTACAAAGGCACACCAACAAAAATCTATAATCAACTATGGGCTAAACAAAATCTTTGGGGTAACAACCTATAAAGAATCACCACTCATGACCTTGAGGTATTTCACTTTAAGTATTAGTATTTTATTAAGATGACCACAAAATCGCATATTAATGATATAGATCTAATTTTTCATGCATATCCATTTTCACTCATTTCCAAGCATATGATAAAACTATAATCAAGTTCAATAACAAATTTAATAGTATAATTTACTAAGGTTATGCTAGGTTCAATTATTCACATATGGGCGCATTAGGCTAAAAATGACCAGTATGCCCTTAAGGCCGAAATGACCCAATTATCATTCAATTTAAATAGTAAATCCATTTTATTTATTCATTTATCATACAAAAGGATAAAACACAATAATTAAATTATTTATCATGTACTTAAATTATTAAATACAAAAAATGACCATTTTACCCTTAATCATGATTTTACACACAAAACCATAGCATGCATATCTAATCCATCCAAAATCACATAATATCATACTCAATGATATATTACACATTAGGCATGCTTGTCGGGATAAATATCATAGTATACTTAAAATGATCAAATTGTCCCTAGGGCATATCACAAGTATATTTAATCATATTCAACCTATCATTTTACACGTACATATCATACATAATTCTTTGCTCGACATTAAAATCATTTCATTCATACTTTTGTATATGAAATATTTCACATAATATAACATGCTTCCTTTGACTGATTTTCATGATAACAATAATTAATCCAATAATTACACTATAATTAATCATGCTTAACATAATGTATACACAAAACCCTAATTTGATATCATAAAATATCCATCAATTTAGTAGAGTAAAAAAGTTATCTAATTTCCCGCAAAATACAAATTATCAATATCATACTAAAATTATTAATCCTACTAATCAAAATTTTATACTTAATAATAATTACATAACAACCATATTAATATTTAATAAATAAAACAATAATTATAACATTAAAATATTTATTAACTAAAATTACTAAAATACCCTTACTATAAAAAATAGGTAACAATATTTATAAAATATAAACTTTATGCTGCATGGGCAGCATAAGTTGCACAAGAGAAGGGTGGTTGTGCTAGGTTGGTTTGTTGTGGTGCACGAGGGTGGTGGTGGTGAGATTGAGGGAGTAATTACTAGTGGTGAATGGTGATCGACAATGGGAAAAGAGGAAATAATAGTGGATGGTGGCACTAGGCTCGATGGGGCAACACAAGAAGAAGAGGAGGAAATGTGGTGTGGAAGGGAAGTGTTGTGTGGCTTGTTTAGCTAGGTAGATGGAAAAGGGGCTTGAACAGGCAATGGTTGAGGGAGAGGTGCTCGATGGTGAATTGGTGGTTGCGAGGTGGTGATAGGGGCATAATGGCTAGGATGGGGAGGATATGGGTGGTGGCCTAGTGATAGAAGTGATGTTGTAAATGATTTGTAACTTTAGTAGAAAGGGTCGATGGGTTGGGCTGCTGCAGAGGGATGTGCCAAAGCAACGGGCAGAGTAATGACAACTTTTATTGTTTGTTAGGGGTGTGCAAAGGAGGTTTCAACTAGTTCTTGGGGAGACTATAGCTAGGGTTGGAAAAGAATAAGTAAGGCAAGATAGGGGAGAAGAAGAAGAAGAAGAAGAAGAAGAAGAAGAAGAAGAAGAAGAAGAAGAAGAAGAAGAAGAAGAAGAAGAAGAAGAAGAAGAAGAAGAAGAAAATGAGGTGGGTGTTAGCTATGGATATAGTGCAGGATGCTGGCAATGGTTTGAGGTGGTTGGTGAGTTATGAAACCAAAGAGGGTCGAGAAAGGGAGAAAGGTTGGCGTTGGTGGAGGAAGGCATAAATGGATAGGGTTGGGTCGAGGTGGTTAGGGATGGTGTTGGTGATGGTTCGAGTGAAAGTGAAACCAAACAGAGCTGAGAGAGGGGGAGTAGGGGAAGTACGATTGGGGGATTTAAGCATGAATGGAGGGAATGAGTGTGTAATATATATGTAGGGAAAATGGTTGAGTTTGACAGAGAGATAAGGTAATGGTGAGGGGTTACAACGTGAGATAGGGAGGAAAAATAAGGAGTGTTTGGTGGAGGGAAATTTGGCATGGTAAGGAGGTTACATAAGAGAGAGGGTTGGTAGGGATATGGTATTAATTAATTTATTTTAGTTTTAGGCTTATTTTGGGTAAGTTAAGATATAAGGTAGGAAAATAACCTAGGAAAAAAAATTCAAGTTATGATAGGTTTAACAAGAAGGAAAAAGGTTAAATAATTATGAAAACTTATGGAGGAAATTATTTAGGTTACAAGTCAAAGGTTAGTAATAAAATAATTTGGCCAATTTTTAAGGATTAATTTTTTTTGAATAAAAGGCTAAACACCTGAAAGAAAATGTTATAAAATTTTGGGGTGTTACAAAATTAACTGTGAAATATGGTTTGATTTGGTTAAGGGGGTTAACCAACACTAAGTAAATTATCTACACCCCTATTTGTGACCCCATGACTAAAAAGTGATTTTTGGAAATTTTGTTTTAAGAACTAGTTTTTACTTATGATTGTATATGATTTACCATATCTACATGTGTACAATATTAGAGTGGCAGTTAAGGTATCTTCCACCAGAGACTAGTGAGAGAGCACGAAAATTGTGAAAAAAACTTTCTATGTTTAAACTATTAATGTGACTAAGAATATAAGATATCTAATAAAAGAAACAAAAATAAAATAACTAATACATAGAGAAACTAAATAAATCACAAAAAACTTATCCAAAGTAATAGAAGATGGTTGAGGTTTCAGCTAATTACCCCAATCTACAATATAATTGAACACTCTGTCTAACCCCAATTTAATATTCACAATCAATCATGCCAATAAGGATGAAAAGTATTATGCTTTATTTAGCCTCAACTACCTTATTGTACATATATGCCCCTAACTATCTCTAGCTTCAAGTTTAATAGTGTACGTTGTATTAATGCTCACTAATATCCTCCTTTATTGTTTTAGAGATTTAATTGATTATCTCTCAACATATAATTTAACCCCTAGTTGTATTATTATGTCTAATACCAAATTATCTCTCGATTGCACCAATATTTTCCTAATGGAATTATGGAATCTTGCTGGAATCCCATTATATAGTCAATCAACAATAACATGGCATATAGATTATAAAATCAAATCAAAAAGGTAAAAAATTTCAAAATAATTTAGTTTAAGGAAATCTCTCTTCTTTAGCATAACAAAACCGACACATAAAGAACGACACAGTATATTCCAAGGAAATCAATTTCAAAAGATTTATAATGAATAATTGATTACACCTTAGAAATATGAATTCCAAACAAGCTTCGATTGAAGGTCTGAATCTCTAAAGAACAAGAATAATGGAGAAATGGAGTGGATGAGAGAAGAGGTAAAGAAGTGAGAATGTTGATGGCTAAGTGTGGAAAATATTTGGCATGATTGGTGTCCATATGAAACCTTAGGTCTCCTCATTAAGAATGAAAAATCATGTGCATGTTTGCGTTAGTGTCATAGATGCCATATGACCATATTGGTCACCACAGTTGGGTCGTGTCGAGCCTTAACTTGGTGGTTTTCTGAGAAATTTGACACTTTTTTTTTGCATTTCAACTATAATTTCTTTGTTAAAAAATTGATTGAGTTTATTTTGAATGAGTTAGAAAGCTAAAAAAATATAACTTTTATGTTGAATAATTCTCCTAATTTAGACTATATATTATTTGAAATTCGATTTCTTTCATTTTTACACATGTTGAATACTTAATATTCTTGCTAACATTTTAGTCAAACTTTAAATTTTTTGTCTAAATCACTTCTCCCTGCATTCCTTTGCCTTCATTTTGCTTCATTTATCATGATACAATCTTTAACCTTTGCTCATTCTCCAACAGTTGGCACCAAAAAGGCAAAGCACATTAAACACAAACCAAGAGACTAAACTTATGCATAAATAATCAAAGAATAGTAATCAATTCAATCATAAAAAACCTAGGATTCATACTAAAAAACCATTCCTATTAGTATACATATTATTAAATGGTAGAAGTGCAATTTATTATTTGATATATATGAATTTTTGGAAACTCTCAAATATGGTGATAATTTACTTTTTATGCTTATCCATACCTACACATATAATGGTTAAATATCCATCAAATTTGGGATATGATTCATTTGATTATCATGTCTTTTTTGAATCTTTCTTTCTCAATATTACAGGTAGTGGCATAACAATATTATAGATTTCATGGTGTCTATATAAGTTAATATTCTTAAATAATATCAACCAATATTATTCAACTTTTTTAGATATAGAAATTACTTAATAAATTTCACAATTAGTCAATCAATAAAAGTATAACTATTGTTATTAACTAATAATCAACTTATAAATAATTTATAATAAACTAATTATAAACTAAGGTTTCATTTGTTTCTATTCTGAATTTATATCCAATAATTAAAGTTTTCATTATACTAAATTTCAAATTAATAATAAAAATAAGCAATTAATCAAAAAAAAATTATACCATAATTTTAAAATTGGATCAAGTTGGTTGGTGAACTGATAAGTAGGTTAGGTCACCTACTAGACTCCATATATCAATCCCTCCTTACTCATATGCATTCAAAAGTTGGTCAAACCAATAAAAATTGGTGAATAGTTTTTAAAAATGGTAAAAAAAAATATCAAGAGCTGATCATATCCCTATATAGTTCATTTTCTTACATATTTCAAATTTTTTGACCTAGCATATACCTTATGTATGATCAATATAAACCATTATTTCAACCATTAAACTAGTGAACTAGTGATAATACCTATAACACCCTTGACTTTCACTACTAAAAGTTTTATTTAAGATATAATTTTGCATAAAAAAAATACAAAAATTAGTTCACATATTATTAAATGGTAGAAGTGTAATTTATTATTTGATATTTTTGCTTAATATTCTTGCTAACATTTTATTCACAAACCATTTTTATTGGTTGACCAACTTTTGATCATAAACATTTTGTAGCAAGTTAGATGCTAGGCTAGAAATAGCATAAGTAAAAAAAAATTAAGAGAGAAATCTCTAGTGAGGTAAATGAAAGTAGATAAGATAATAACATTGTATTAGTTGATGGAGTAAGCTACCACATGACTAGTTTATTTGGGTAAAACACTTATGCTCATGTGAATCATCATAACAATATTCTAACTTATTCCGAATACTTTTATCGTGCATTCTTACTACCAACAACACTTAGTAACATAATTAGGCATGCTTCAAGCATACCAATCATGCCATTATTCTGTTTTACTCAAACCTCATAAAATGACTAAAATATGTCTCCATGCTCTTATAAAAATTTGAGGCACCAAGTCTTCATGTCATTCAACATAACATAAAATGGGTACACTAATATATATAAAATCACTCTGGGAATGATGCCTTACTCATGATATAACACAACCAAATCATGGCATACATGGTTTTAACTCATGTTTCAACATAAAATACTTTCTCTCATGCATATGACCTTACTACCAACTTGAACACACGAAAACACAACCATCATATATCATAAGTATATCCATCTTCAAGAGTAAGAATTATCTTACCTTAAATAGAGTAAAACACGAGCAAATAAGAAAGGAAAAGACTAGACTTCAAGCTTTGAGACTAGATAATCTTGATTACCTTTCAAAAATAGAAAGAAAATTAATTGAATCTTACCCAAGTCCATGAAATCATAGGAAACACAAAATGGAAAAGGTATCAAAGAAGAAGTCAACCTCCACCTAAAGATAGAATTGCCAAGAGGGGTAAACCAAATTAAGAACTCAATCCGAAGTCTAACTTACTCTTACTTAAGGAAAATCAAGATGAGTCTAGAAAAGGGATCATGAGAGTAAAATTAAGGGAACATTATCTAAGAAGAACTCAACCTCCTCCTAAAGCTAGGATTGTCAGTGGGGGCAAACCAGCTCAAGAACTTAACCTTCTCTCAATTCCAACTTACTATTGCTTAAGGAAAACAAAAGAAAGATAGAAAAAGGATTAGGAGAGTGAAAGAAGTGTAGAAGGCCTAAAAATGGTGAAGGTGGTAGTGGTGGAATTCCATGGCAAAGAAGAGTAAGGAAGGTGAAGAACAAGTTTCAACATTTGATGATTTTTTTTGGGAAAATTAGAGAGTAAGGGGAGGGAAAAAAAGAGATGGGTTTGAGAGAAAAATAGTGAATCCAATTGCTCAAGCCTCCATATACCATATTATGGTTAAAATTTAGAGAAAGAAATTGCGAGAAGGCTTAGGTCAAGACACTTGAGTAAAGGGATAAATGTACGAGTTGTAGGTTGAGGTTAGGAGGTTGAATCGGTCAAAACAACCATTGATAAAAGGAGATCAAGGAAAATCAAGGAGAACAAGATCCCTAACAACCAAAAATAAAAAACCTAGGTATGTGTGAGAGGAGAGATAGAGAGAAAATAGTGTAAAAGGTACCTTGTAGAGAAATTTGTTAATTTAAACTGAATATGGCTGAAAAAATGAGTAAATATGTTAAAAACCTCTAATCATGCTCCTTAGCATGAAAGTGTAACAATCAAAAGGTTTAACAAATAATGGATTCATAAATAAATCAAAACAGAGGTATATATCTGGTTTGTAGATGAGCCAGCTGGTTGGTTTGCACCGATTAATTGGTTTGCGCTAGTTAGCTAGTTTGTTAGTACTAGTTAACTAGTTATCTTAGGTTGAGAATTAATGTCTTGGCAAGAACCAACCAATTAGTTTTTACACTAACTAGTTGATTGGCTCCTTAGAAAACCCCATTTTCATGCATTATCCAATCCTTACAAAAGTAAAACACTTTACATATACTAAACACATAATTTAAAACATTGAGAGGGATCATAGGTTGGGATATTACAATACCTTTTGGATACCTGGTTTTAAAAACTATGCATTATACTTCTGTTATCTGTATTTCATTTTTAATTAACTTAATAAACTATAACATAAGATTAGTGATGGGCAAAGACTAAGGGCTGAGATTAAATAACTCAAACTTATTACTTGCATCATTGAAATATATTGAGTAGAAGACAGAGATGGAGGCATAAGGCAATGAGTAGTGTTGGAGCATGGTTACACAAATTATGGAGCCAAGCATTTTGTCATCCCGAGAAGGAGAAAAAATTGGTAGTTGGGCTTCATTGAGAATAAGCTAAGAGTTATTAAGGTGAATAAAAAAAATGAATTTTGATGCCCTACATCTTTCTATTGAGATGGTAAAAAATACGAAAGAATCATCTCAAACCACATGGTAATTTAGAAACATGAGCCCAAACATCATGTACCATAACATTAATCCGTCAGAATTTTTTTTGAATAGTTTCCTCTTAATTATATATATATATATATATATATATATATATATATATATATATATATATATGGGTTAACATAAGTATTGAGATCCAATGATAGCTTTTACATAACTATACATCAATGGGTAAGATTTTAATTAGAACATGCCAAATTAAACCAAACCATCACTAAACCTTAAACTGTAAACACTAATCCTTACCTTAAATCATAAACCTAAGCCCTAAGCCCTAAGCCATGAACTAAAAACCTTAAACATTGACCCTAAACCATAAACCCTAACCTTAAGGTTAACTATAAACCGTAAACTTTATACTCTAAAAAATCTAAAATAAATGGAATAAATATTAAATCTTAAACTCTAAAACACAAACTCTAAAAAAAATGATAGAAACATACAATAAAACAAATCTTAAATTAAAAGAATAAACCCCAAACCTAAATCCTAAAAAAACAAATAAATAACCTAAATGAAAATTACGATGTTTTGTTTCATATCTAAATCTAGTATTTGGTGTGAATCTAGATAAATGAACGATGTACATTGATTTTTTTTATTCTATTTGAATTTCAGTTCTCAATTGATCATATGGACACACACACACACACATATACGTAATATGGCATCGGATTTCTATGGTGTCTCAAAATACTATAATTTATAACAGTAGTTTTATTTGTTCCGAACCACCGTTTAAAAGGCTTCGCCCCTAATTGTACATAGTAATTTTCATTCGCTCTAAACCACCGCTTAAAATGAAGGAACGATCGTTTTTGGCCCCCTCCTAGCCTCGGAAATCGGATAAAGATTCTCATGGTCTGTTCCACGTATTGTGTAGTCTCTCACGAGTCACGAAGGGAAATGTGAGGACACAAACGATCCATTCCACGTATATGTACCAAGAAATTGTGGCCAAAATACTCTGTTCGCTGTAGTCCATGCATGATGGGATGGATGTCTCGAATTTTGGCATATTTTGCGATCGATGGCAATGCTGCCGAACCGAACCACATGAATAGGCTGGTGATCTGTCCAGCATTAAGGTGCCTTCTTCTGGTGCACTCAAGTATGCCTCAGAAATAGGATAAAGGACGCCTAATCATGTGATTGGCTGGGACAGAATGCTCGATTGGAGTTTTGCTGGAGTAAAATGAACGAATATATACGGAGATTCCTTGAGTATTATTGTGTGCCCTTATTTGTGCAACAGAATAATGACTTCGTAGCCGGCTCAACCAAACCGACGAAGGATGTGTTTGGTAATTTAATTTATTAAAATAAAAATAGGATGATATATAATAAATACAATTTCTATTATTTGCATTTGTTCAAAAAATTTCTTGTAAATTATGATATAAAAAAAAAGATACTTCAAAATTATCTGAAAATAATAAGTCACGGTAAATGAAATAAAGTAGTATAAAAAATAGCACCAAACATTAAGAGAAGGTGATTAATTGTGAAGCTGATTAATTATTAACATGAAGAGATTAGTTTTTAAAATGATTAATTATTAAGAGGAGGTAAACATTTTTGTAATTGAAATATTTTTCAAAGCATACTTTCAGAAACTAATTAGTTTAAGGACACTAGCAACGGGAAAAAAATATATTAAGAAGAAAATAGTTTTCTAACAATTGTTTTTTTAAGGAAAGGAGAAGGAAAGAAAGTAACAGGCTAATCCTTGAAGAAAGAAAGTGTAGCATGAAGACTTGTTAAAAAAAATCGTTTAACAAAATGATAATGTAGCATGGGTTATATGCTGTTAGTTTTCTACATAAATATAAAGATGAGTAAGATTTATAGCAAAATTTAACAAAAGTTCTTAATGGAAGTGTAATATACATAGTGATCAATGATCACGGGATTGAGTCACTTTAAAGTTATGTCTTTTTTTTAATTCTCTTATTATTTATCTCTCTTAAAGAATATCTCCTCATCTTTCAAGTCTCGTTAGCTTTGGTTTAATTTTCTTTCTATTCATTATTTTCTTATTGTTTTTCTTGAACTTTTATAATAGATTATTTTTAGCCTATTAAGGTATCGTTTTTGTGATTTTAATCATAATCTATATTTAATTTGAAGAAATAAGGATAATATATAGTAGAGTGTCTAGTGGACACATTATTTTCTAGCTAAAGTAATAATAGTGTTCGATAAATGATCTCAACTAAAATAATAATATAAGATTATATATATACATATATAGTTGAAATTGGTGATTTCTAATTATGAAGTAGTTATAAGTTGTGAATAGGTTTTATATATAATAACATTATAAGAATATAAAAATAATAGGTAAAACCAATAACATAAAGTCTATTTTGTAAAACCAATAACATTATAAGAAATAATTTTCTAAAGTCTCATTATTATTTTTTTTAATTAATAAAATCATTTTATTTATTTTTACAGCCTTTCTAAAAAGTTATTACATTTAATTTTGTATAGCCTTTCTAATAAATTACTACCCATAATTAATCATTATATATCAAAATTCATAATAATAAATATGTATGTGTATTCATATTACAATTATACATTGACTATTAAATATAGTGAGCTTGTGACTTGTATATAGTGTACATAATAACTTGGATTGGTATGCGTATGTGTTCAAAGGAGTTTGAAGTGAAACCGAGGTTAGGGAGGAAAACACACCGGGGGAGGTGTTATATAACACAAACTATGCTTATTCTAATCTCCTTCATCCTATAGAATCTAGCAAAACCCAAGAGTTCCTAGAAAAACATAGGACACTTGTGCTTCCTAACACATACAATAACTTTCTTATTTTTTTTTTATCACATTGCATCAATTTTATTTGTGTAATTCTATAAGGTTAGAAGTAGTTGCAATCGAACCTTAGTTATGTTTGTAACACCTCCACATTTTCAAAACCTAAAATTTAAATATTTAAATTTTTATCCAAAATAATTTAAATAATTTAATTATTTTTTGGACCTTTGACTTACAACCATAAAAAAAAATTATTTAAGAAATTAATATGATTATTTTTTATCATTTTATCTTACTATTTTACTTAAATAAACCTCAAATCCATAATTTTACTAAAATTATTTTTTTTAAATTAATACCTTACTTTTTGGGTAAGTTAATTTAATATTTCTTCAATAGCCAATTTTAATTTAAATTCTAATCCTAACTTAAAATAATTTTCTTTTCTTTTTCCTTTTTCCTTTTTCCCCTTTTCCCCCTTTTCTTCCTTTCCTTTTTTTTCCTTTTCTTTCTTTTCTTTTCTTCTCTTTTCTCTTGGGCCAACCTAGCCCTACTCGGCTCTTTTTTCTCTCTCTCTCTTTGGCATGGGTTAGCTTGCTCCTCTTCTTTTCTTTCCTTCCTTGCACAACCCGTCCCCCTTGCTTTTTCCTTCTCTCCATCTGCACCGCCCGAGCCAAACAACCCCCCTCACACGCCTTTTTCTTCCCTTACACCTCTACCTCTACATAGCCAAATGCCCTAAATCGCCCCCTCTACCTATCCCTTTCTTTTCCCTTTTCAACCTTGCATCCCCATGCTTCCCTTCCCTCGCGTGCCCCTCTCCTTTCCATTTTCATCCCTGCCCCTCGTCACTTATCTGCCATGCCTACTCCCTTGCCTGCGAGGCTGTAATCTCCCTCCTTGCACTCACCTGACCCTGCACGACTAAGCCTCTCCTCCTCTTCCTTTTCTTCTCCTACTTCTTTGCCTCATTTTCCCTCGTGATTGGTCTTCCCTTCCTTAACCCTCTCATCTTTTTTTCTCCCCTTTCTCTTGCCTTATTTTTCCTTTAATGCATCCCTATAGTCCCTCTCCGCCGTCTCAACTACCAATCTACCCTCCACACCACCAACTTCTCCCCTACCTCCTCCCTACACCACCCCGAGCATCCAAAATCAGCCCACCCCTATAGCCTTCCTCACTTTTCTTCTTTTTCTCCCTTTTGATCCCTTGCAACCTCCACCTTTGGCTACCATTTCTCGTCCTTTACCTTTGCCACCATAACCCCAACTGCTTACCGCAACCTCTACTTCCCTTTGCAACACCTCACCCAAGCCGCCTACCTCTCCCCCTTCCCTTTCTCTTCCTCTTCTCCTTTGTTTCTCTTCTCGCTTCTTTCTTCATACCTTCCTCCTATAGCCCATGCCACCATCTCCATTGCGTTCGAGCCGCTGCACCACGACCTCCAACCACCACCCACCTCTTGCCTCACCTCTGCACCCAACAAACAACACTAACACCCCTCACCAACTCCCTCAAACCCTTTACCCAAGCGTACCCATTCTTCTTTTCCTTCCCCTTTGCCCATTTTGCTTGGCTCACATTGCACATGCATCAAGAGTTATGCTATGTGATTTCTTTTTGTATATTTTACCTAATATTAAGGTATAAGGTAGTTTGGAAATGTTATATTCAATAAATATTTTAAATAAAAAACATTTTTTATTTATCTAATATTATTATTATATTTGTGATATTATTTATATAAAACAAAGCCTAAGCATTTTAACTAGATACTAGTAAAGTTTGAATTTTGCTGGAAATAAAGAAACCGTTATACCCCACTAAAATGTATGGATTATCATATGTTAGCACATTAGGTTTTTTGGTATATGTTTTACGTAAATATGATGTGTTATTAATAATTCCATGATTATCAATATTATATTGGAAAATGGAAAAAGGATGCATGTATCTTATAAATGTTGTGATGTGAGTGAAAGGGGGATTAAGAAGCGGTCTAATGTTTGATGTTGAATGTTATGTGTATATAAAATGCTAGGTGGAGTAGGGATGGAAACTTGTAGTAAAAATATTATTATTATGAGCCTTAGGGGCAATTTGGTCATTTAGACACATCATGATATTTAACCCTAATCAAGATGACTAACATGTTATATATGTTGCTAAGAATGGAGATAGGAGTTTGGTATATTATAAATACATATATTAGTAGAAATATCAATATTTTATGGTCTAGGGCTATTTTAGTAATTTTAATGTATGGTGGTGATCATCTTAATAAAAATGCGTGCAAAGTGTTGTGTGGGGTTGAAAATGATAATAGGGTTTTGTGGCATTGAAAATACATGTTCCATCATAAATAATAATATTTTATGTTCTAGAGGTGTTTTAGTAATTTTGTATGTGAAATTGGGATTGTCTTAATCAAAAGCATGATAAGTTTTAATTGGTGCTAATTATGATAAGAGGGGTTTGAGGTGTTAGTAATGCATGGTTGGGCATGATTATCAATATTTTTTGACCTAGGGGCATTTTAGTAATTTTGCATGTAAAACGGGGGGTGTTTCCTAAATAAATATGTATGGTAAGTAATAATTGGTGCTAAGAATGATAATAGAGATTTTGTGGTATTAGTAATGCACATTGGGTATGATAATTACTATTAAATGACCTAGGGATATTTTGGTAATTTTACATGTAATACGGTATTTTTTCTAACAAACATGCATGATAAGTATAAAATAATGTTAAACATGATAATAGGGACATTTTGGTAATTTTGCATGTAGCATGGTGATTAGTCTAATAAACATGTATGATAAGTATAAATTAATTTTAAATATAATGATAGGGGTTTACCGTCTTAGTACCACTTATTTGAGTATGATAATTGGTAATATATGGTCTATGGACATTTTGGTAATTTGCATGTAACATGGTGATTAGTCTAATAAACATACATGATTGGTATCGATTGATGTTAAATATGAGAATAGAGGTTATTGCCTTCGTATCACCTATTTAAGCAAAATTATGAATATTAGAAGGTCTAGAGGTATTTTGGTAATTTAGAGTGGGCCATGATGAATATGCTAATGAATATGCATGGTATAGGGGTAACTTGGTGAATTGGAGTAGGCTATGTTGTTATTCTCATGAACATGTAGAAAGTGCATTGATTGTTGATTAAGCATGAGAATGTGTTTGGTTGTTCTAGAAGTGTGTGTTAGGGTTTATGTGTAAATGGTCATTTGGTGTGTTGGGTAACTTAACTTCATGATCAATAGTTTAATTATGATGTGTTCCTCTTTTTGTGGCATGATGAAATAAAATAGAGTTTGCGATGGAAATGGATGGTAAAGAGGTAGCCTTAGCCTTAGGGGTATTTTGGTCATCTTAACCTAAGGTGCCTAAATGCGAGTATTGGAGCCTAGGATGGCCTTAGTGAACTTCTTATGTTGACATTGACAAAATCCTAATTTTGGTTACTTCATAATGTTACAAACAAATAACAATGGTTAAGTATTTGATTAATGTGTTCTTCTCATGGTTACCTTAATTGAAATACTAATACTTAAAGTGAAAAACCTTGAGATCGGGAATGGTAGCTGTTTAGGGGTTGCTACCCTAAACACGTGCTTTAGCCTACGATTATTTTAGACTGTGCTGGGGTGTCTTAGTGCCCCATCCATACCCTGCATCTTGCTCTATTTAACTCTACAGACCTAAGTAGGGGTATACATACTTATGGATTAGGTGTCATTGTCGGTAGGGTACTGTGCACATTCATGTACTAGTGAGACCAGGGTACCTTTGCGTCCATGGATTGATAATTGGTAGGATACTGTACTGCTCTTATGTTCTAGTATCATTGATGTACCTTTGTGTCCCCAGTTTCGTGATCTCCCCCTCATGTAAATAAAATAGAATTGTGTGATAATTAAATAGAAATGATTATTGGTTTATATTGATAGTAGCCCTTAAGCCTACTTGAGCCTACCTGTGTATCGGTAGTAGACTTTGAGCCCACTTGAGTTTCGGTAGTAACCTTTAAGCCTACCTATGTATTAGTAACAACCTTTGAGCCACCTAAGTTTTAGTAGTATCCTTTGAGCCTACCTGTATTTTGGTAGTAGCTTTTATACCTATCATGATGGATAGTGTATGGCATTGTGTTAATGGGACTATGACCTACCTATGAATTAGGTGGATGGTTTGTATTGTTCAGTATGATGTAGCTTTCTAATTTTACTACAAAGAGCATCGCTTGGATGCTCCATTGATAAGTTCTATTATTTCTAAGTGAATGAGCATTGGTAGCATATGATCTTGATGCATGAAGCTATCTAAATGATTATTGCATTTCATTTAATGTATATATAATTCCATGTTCATCTATTTGATTTGTTGTATGCTAGCTTTACATATTAGTCTCGTATAATGGGTTACTCAGTACTATAGTACTGAAGGGTTCATTTCTTGGGCCCCTACTTATTCAATAGGTAGTGGCCTTTGTAGGTTAGCTTGTAAGAGCTATTTGAGACTTACTCATCGAGTTAAGAGCGTAGGACTATCCAAGAAGATTTTTGTATTTTCCTTAAAACTTTTAAACTTCTTTTTCCAATGAATTTATTCTATAACCACAATTAGTGGATTATATTTCTTGTATTCTAGCTATTATACCACTCTGTTTTATAATTATATTTTGTATTCTTGTAAAGCAACTTTTAGCCTTAGCACTTTACACTGTAATGGTAAGGAAAACCAGTATGGTACTAAATACGGCCGTAGCACCCCTAAATTTATAGTATTTGCTTCTGCTTATAACTTTTAAAAATAAATTTTTCAATAGTAAATTTTAGGGGTGTTACAATGTCGACATATCATTTTTTTTATTTTATTTTTTTTTTACTCTTATTCTATTGTAGTTTGTGACATAATTGACAAATATGAGTGATTTTGTGAGAATTATTCCATTCTCATTGTAATCATAAACATTGTGCATGATAAGGTCATCGTTTTCCCCAATTTTATTCTTATTTGTGTATTTCTCAATCTAATATTGATTTTATCATTTGTTGTAACATATGGTCATATGCATTCACATTGGTTAACTTAATAAATTTCTAACACCTCAAAATTTACTCCTGAATTTATTTATTTATTTTTTCAGAAGCATAATATCATGATAATTGAGTGATACCATTGTACTCAATATAATTCTTGTTCAAAATACCATCAATATATCAAATACAAGATAAAACATTTGGAACTTAAAAATAAGATAAAGATATAACGAGAGAATTTTCCATAAACATAAATAAGAGTTGGCTATAAAACTTTGAGTACATGATAACAAAAGGCACAACCAAAAAGGGATATAATGGAACTAATAGTCTAAAAGGCATCTAGACAAAAACTAACTATTAGATAACCCTAATGAGTATAAATCACTCCTTCACAGGCAATAGATCATAAGTAGTGAAATTATCAAGATGCTCCTTAGTGACATACACAACAAAACTTGGGTCATTTGCTCATGGAAATAAGTAACACCTATAAAAAAAATAATTAGAATGCTACATATTGAATAAGGTAATAGTGCAGTCACAAAGAGGGTATGCATAACATATAAGGTCATGTTAAAGGACTAAGCAAGAACATTAATTAAAAATATGAGAGGTTCCCTCTATGAACCAAAATATTTCCATGATATATGATTATACATTTCTATTTAATTAATCTCTTAATTTCAGGAACCCCAATATTCATAAATGGGGAATGATATCAATAAATATCAACCCAAGTGTGTGACACTCTTGGCCATTAATCTCATCTAGTAGAACAGATTGGTATAACCCTAGGGCATAACAATCTTGGCCACTATTCTCGTCTAATGGAATGGGCTTATACAACCCTAGGATAAAACACTCCTAACTACTATTCTTATTTTGTGGAATAGATTGTTATAACCTAAGGACATAAAAATCTCATTCATGATTCTCATTAGGTGGAATGGGTTGGTATAATCGGTCATGAATTATGCGATGTTTTACTTTAAATATTAATATATTAATAGATTATTGGTCATGTTGATATTATCATACAATATTATCAGACATATGAAAGGCACATAAAACATGATAAGAAGTAGTTTGGGTTATTACTTAAGGGAAAAAGGCTACAATGCTCCTACCAAAACCCTAATTTCAAAAGACGAGCGTAATTTCTTATACAAGACTCATCTAAATACTAAACTTAATACACCTTCCTAATATATTATCATTAATAATTATATAAAAATCAAATTCTAATTCTAACATCTTATATATGCAATAACAAGCCAGCCTCTAGGGTACTATTCCCATTTTAAGCCATTTTCTTATTTTATTATACTTATATGGCTTGTAATTACACTAAGTATTTTGAGTAACATACTCAGCATATTTTCATTTATTATCACTAAGAAATACAAAAACTAACCAAAATATCCCTATCTTATTTTATCACCTCAAAATCTCTTGTAGGAAACTTATTCTATACTCAACCTACACTTGATCACATTACTCATCAAATTAATTATAAAACCCATAATGATTACCATGCTATATTTATTTCCCAAAGCATCATAAAATTTCGTAAATACCTAAAGTATATATACAACATCCAAACTTTCACAAGACCCCACAAGTCCCAATATGAGAAGGTTACCAATAGAAATCAAAATAATTTCATGATAGATTATTATAAATTTAAATTTATTTAATATCTTGATTTTGGGAACCCATCTATTCATAGATAATGGAATGATATCAACAAAAAATAGCCCAAGGGCATAAATCTCTATGCCACTATTCTCTTCGAGTAAAATGGACTGGTATAACCCTTGAGAATAATACTACCTGCCACTATTCTCATCCTATAGAACAAGATAATATAATCTCAGGGCACAATGCTCCCAAATACTACTTTCATTCCGTGGAATAGTATGGTGAAACCCTAAGCCATAAAGCTCTTAGTCATTATTTTCATCTAATGGAACATATAGATATAATCGATCATAACTAATATTATCTTTCACTTTAAATATTAATATCTTATTAGAGTGTTGGATATCTTGGTATTGTCATACTATCTTATCATACATATGAGAGGCACATAGAACATGACTAAAAGCAGGTTGGGTCATTCCATAAGAGGAAGGGATCACAATACCCCTACCCAAACCCTAATTTCATAAGATGAGCATAAATTCTTACCCAAGACTCATATAACTATAAAAATTAGTACACCTTTATAATGTATCATCATTGAAAATGTATCAAAAAATCAAGGTCTAATTCTCACATCTTACAAACACAATAATAAGCCTACCTCTATTGTTAATATTCCCATTTTAAGCTACTTTTTTTTAAACAAAGAAATTTTATAGCATTAGGAAATATTACATCCAAGTCTATAGAATTGATCTATATAACCTACATAATCACCAAACTTTGAATTTATACAAGGATGATTACAAATAGAGGATAAAGTATATGAAATTTGAAAAACAATCCTCTTCCTATTACACCTAATATTGTAGAAAAGATAAAAATTTCTTGCTTTTCAAATCTCATAAAGGTTGATGGCATAAAAGGCATGCATGAATTGGATCTTGACAGCTCTTCTTCCTCAAGAATATGCTAAATCTTTTAGCACTGTAGTCCAAGAATTAGAGAATCTTTTACCTTCCATAATTACTCTAATTGAGATCCAAATGTGCTTCATAATAGGACACAACACCAACAAATGCATAATACTTTCATTCTGATGACAGAAACAACATTGCAAATTAATGGAAGGGATAAACTTAGCCATTAGAATTTTTGTGGGTTGACGAGTATGAGTAGCAAGCCAAAATATGAACTTGTGTTTTGGTGCTGCAAGATTACACCACACATCTCTCTACCAAGGTACATTAGGGGCCTTAAACCTTATACACTCATATATCTCAAAAATCTTGTATAAAGGATCAACCTACAGCAAGTGAAACCTTGGTTAAAGCAAAGTTCTCAATGCAAAATTTCTTTGCATAATCTAGGAAGTAGTGCTTGGAAGATAACAGGTAGAAACCTCTTTATGCTTGATATAATATGAATGACCCCATTTAATCCATAAAGAATCCTTCTTCAGAAAAATGTTCCAAAGGTGTTTTCCCATTGCAACTATATTCCAGGCATGCAGATCAATAATGCTTACACCCCCTTCCTTCTTAGATAGACAAATGGTTTTTCATGCTATAAGTGCTCTTTTGCTAGGTAAAGTTTTACCAATCTAGAGAAATGATCAACACAATGCTATAATATGCACCAATAATTTCTTGGGAAGTAGAAACACCTGAATCCAGAACATAGTAATGCTAAATACAACAGATTTTAGCAACTGCATCCTCCCTGCATATGATAGCAATCTATTAGACCAATGTTGCATTCTTACAGTAATCTTATGAATCAAGGAGATCATATCATCAGACTTAAGTTTAGAAGAATCTAAAGGAACCCCTAAATATTTGAAAGGGAACTGGTGCACTGTCGTATGTACAACAAATTTAACAAATAAATCCTAATCCCCAAATACGTAGTATATGGCAAGAAGGAGTCGAACCCACAAGGAATGACGTTTTAATCACTAATTTTGCTATTGATGTTATAAACCCATTGGTACAATTTCATTGATTCCTAACTAAATTCAATTATACTAAAGCTTTAACCACGACTTTACAATTAGGGGAGGATTGAATTGATGATGGAATTAAAAAATCATACATTCACATAAAAGAATGATTCTAAATAGTTTAATGTTGACTTAAGAAATTCAGAATAATAATTTCTATACTTCCTCTCGACCTTAATAAATTGAATATGCTCTCAATTTATTTTTGCATCCAATTAATAACCTAGGTTACGAACACTAGATTCAATTAATAGTAGCATTATGAACGGGAAGTAGCCAACTACAATCATAATCACAAAAGCTCGGATCATGCAATTGTACGAATTAATGGTCTTTTGCTACTACAGACAAATTAATTAACAATTACGGATTAATTTCATTGTCTTAGCAAAGATTAAATTCTAAACCAAATAGGTGATCAATCTAATCAGTTCAAGAATCTTAATCTATGATATGGAATCATTCAATTCAGACCATTAATTCAATTAAACATCATGTAGAATCAAACATTGAAATTATGAAATGATAATTAAGTTATGATTCCATCTTCAATTCATCCTACCCTGTTCTACTTACTCAAATTTCTGCATATTCACAATTCATACATTTATACAGAAATATTAAAAATTAATGACAATAACACATTCACAAATTCTATTATTTCAACAATTAGATAACAACGAAAGGATCACAAGTAAAATTGCATAAAAATCACTTAAATTCTGCAAAATAGAAATACAGAAATTAACAAAGGAATAGAGAAACTTATCAATTGAAGTGCAGAATGTCAAATCATCAATAGAATTCAAGAAGATCAAAGATTGGAATTGTGCATTACATGTATATTCTAAAGGAATAAAGGGAGAAAAATACATTCGATCCCCCCTTTCGATCTCCCGAACTCTGTTTTATATCCCATTTTTATCAGAAACAAGTTGCGTGGCAGTTATACATTTTTAACTGAAAACACGGTCCGTGTTTATGAAACACGGGACCCCCGTGTTTTCTTCCAACCGTTCTGCTGACAAAGTTTTACCGACCGCCATTCGGGACTAATAACACGGTCCGTGTTATGGAAACACGGGACCCCCGTGTTTTCTTCTCTTGCACTCAATTCCTTTGAAAGTTTGAGCTTCACTTCTCTTGATATATTTGTTCCTTTTCCAACTTTGCTCTCCTTGATTCGGCATTTCTTGATGTGTTTTCTACTTGATTTCTTCTTCTCATTGATTTCTCCTTGAATTTCTTCAATTCTTTTCTTTCCTGTAAAACTTATTCAAAGGAAGAAAACTCGACGAAAAGATTAAATCTAGTAGAAATTATGAGGGATAAATGATATTTTTAAATATGAAAATAATCAATAAATCTCATCTATCAAATACCCCCATACTTGAATTATTGCTTGTCCTCAAGCAATATCATAACATGCAATGAATACATCAAGAAATGTAAGAGAAACAGATCATGGAATACACAATTTATTAGATTGGAATTATTCATGTACGAAGTTCAACTCGGACTGGGACTGAAAAAAAAACTACTTGTAACTCATGAAATATCACGGATAGAAATATTTTTGGATCACATCTTATATCACCTTAAAAACAGTCTTATCAAATGCTCAAACGGTTTAAGAACGAAAATTATAATAATTAGTATCTCATCATGCAAATTAGATCAAGACTAATGAAATTCAATTTGGTAAATTCTTACTTTCGGAATGTGGGAACGCTCACTCTTTAGTGTATAGGGTATGATGTGTTTACTCTCAAATCTTCTCCAAATGATAATGATCGCCCATATGTTTGCCATTATTCTCAATTCGCCACCACTGAAAAGAACTAAAGTATATAAGAATCAAAAGGTCTTAAATTTGGTTGTAATGGGGCTAGGGTTCTAAGGTGGGATGGAATTTTGGTATTGTAGCTAGACTCTACCAACTAGAGGAGCAAATTTTTTTTTTTTTTTTTTTTTGAAGTGAAAAATGCTTAGCTACTTCCTCCATTTTTTTTTTTATGATCACACCCCCATACTTAGATTTCACCTTATTAACAAAACAAAAGTTATCCTTGAAAATATTTTTGCTCCACTAGTCGTAGAATAAGGAAGGGAAAAACATATGGAGATTAGTTGTTAATAAAGTTTAAATCAATAAAAACATGTCAATAGGCTCAAAGGGGTATGCAATGGATAACAATTTTTCAAGGTAGGTTATTTGGCCTTGTAGCTAACAAAGAAAGAAGAGTGCCTTTATCATTTTCAAATATTCTAAAGTTCTATGCAGTCTTGAAGAGACTAATGGCAAATTCTAGTTTCACATATCATTGGAGAATCCACACAAAAGAGAAATATAATTTGGATAAGCAATGTATCCAAAAATTAGGCCCAAACGCTCACCATGTTATAATCACCAATTTGAATTTCATTGTATCTCATTCTTAGTCAATGCATGATTTGATCTCTAATCATTCTAACTTTCTTTCCTTCACTATTATCACATCTTCAATTTCTATCTTTAAGGTGTCAAAAGATGTTGATCAAAACATACAATAAGTATATAAAATTATCCGTTTTGAAAATAATTCAGTCCCATACTTTGTTTTACTTCGTATATGGATTACTCAAATCTAATACTTAATTAACTAACTACCACATAACAAACATAAATAACAGTTACTAACTATTTCAACGAAAAAGTAATCACAAGCCTACAATACGAATGCACCAATGCACCCCCCCTTACTTAATGTGTTCATTGTCCCCAATGAACAAAGCAAGAGAGAAAAAAAAAATGAAGATTCGAATTCAAGAGGGAGGTGGAGGAGGATCTCGGCTCCCGAGATGGAAATCATAGAGAGTCTTCATCATCTCCATCATTTGATTTTGGTTAGCGCGAATGGAATCCAATTGGGAATACACCTGATTTTGAAATTGGAGATGCCATTCGGGAACAAAAGTGGAGGAGGAAGAAGAGCTGGCTTGGGATCGTGGTGGTGGTGGTGGATGAGCACCATGAGGTAGGATAGGATGTTCAATTGCTAATGGGGTAGGGTTATCTTCATCTTCATTTGGTTGCCAATTCAAAGGATTTAAAGGATCAGTTTTGGAAGGGTTAGGAAGAGGAAAGAAAACACGCCCCTGATAAGAAAGGTACCACGCATTATTCCTACGCTCAATAAGATGCGTAAGGCGACAATGTTCTATATCAATGCGGGTACTCATGGCTTCAATAGGCATATCCTCTGGAAGGGGTATGTCCAAACTCAAACAGATGGTGGTGATTAAACCCCCGATAACAATGTCCCCTTGTTTGGAATTACTGACCCTTTGAAATTGTTTGGCAATAAAATAGGCAGTATCAACAGAATAATGTTCAAGCATGGAGTAGAGAAAGAAAAGTTCGATTGAACGAACGACTCCGGTACTATCGCCTCTCCCAAATATGGTAGTAGCTAAAAGCCTCTGAATGTATCGGAAAACTAGGTTAAAAATCCTAGAGGATTTGGCTTCAGAAATGCGGAATGTATCGGGAGTAGGCATATTCGTTGTATCACCTATTTTTGCGAAAAAACGGTTGGCATAAAACAAGGGTAACATGAATCTAACTCCCTGTGAAGGTAACATGAAAATGTGGGCAAGTTCATGCAGCGCTAATTGTCTATCCTCATTTAAAAGACGAAAAGAAATATACCCTTGATTATTCTTTGTATCACCAATATCACCAATTTCAGCACACAATTCAAAGGTACTTAAAAATTCTAAAGTCAAACGTCTATAGGTGTGATTAGTACAATATACAAAATGTTGCAAACCTATAGCTTCGAGCATACGCATGACTTGATTATGAATGCCCAATGTGTGCAAACATCCATCATCTAGATATCTAGTACCAGTGATACGCCTCTGAGATAAGTAATCGTACCTTTCTTGTTGCTCGGGGGAGGTAAAAATGATACCTAAATCGTTTGGACGATTACGACGGTGTCTTGCTTGCGTTGGTGATGATTGGGATCTCGAGGATTGACCTTCAGCACGTTGTTTCTTCCAAAGGGATTGAAGTAGATAAAGCAAAAATTGATCTTATTTCTTCATTACCTTATCCATCAACTGTCAAAGATGTGCGATCATTTTTAGGGCATGCCGGGTTTTACCGCCGATTTATCAAGGATTTTTCTAAAATAGCCCAACCATTATGCAAGCTTCTTCAAAAAGAAAATGAATTTCATTTTGATGATGCATGCCAAAAATCATTTGACTATTTAAAGGAAAAATTGATAAGTGCACCCATTCTTCAACCACCTGATTGGAATTTCCCATTTGAATTGATGTGTGATGCATCTAATTTTGCTGTTGGTGCGGTGTTAGGTCAACGAATCGGGAAAGAGCCACACGTGATATATTATGCCTCACGCACCTTGAATGAAGCTCAACTTAACTACACAACTACCGAAAAGGAGCTTCTTGCTATTGTCTTTGCTTTGGATAAATTTCGTTCTTATCTGTTAGGAACTGAAATAATTGTTTACTCTGATCATGCAGCGTTGAAATATTTGTTAGCAAAGAAAGAGGCAAAACCACGACTGATTAGATGGATTCTTCTACTTCAAGAATTCAATATTCGCATTAAAGATAAGAAAGGAACCGAAAACGGAGTAGCAGATCATCTTAGTCGGTTAATCAAACAAGTTGAAGTTGAAGCACCTATCAATGAAGCATTTCCGGATGAACAACTTCATGTCATTGGGAATGAGATACCATGGTATGCTGACATGGTCAATTTTCTCGTAGCTAAGGTATTTCCCTCTCACTTTACAAAAGCACAGAAAGATAAAATGAAAAGTCAGGCAAAATATTTTGTATGGGACGATCCATACTTGTGGAAACAATGTGCCGACCAAATCATTAGAAGATGTATTCCTGATAGTGAGGTCTTGTCAATTTTACATTTTTGTCACAGCTACGCTTGCGGGGGACATTTTGGTCCCAAACGAACAGCTTATAAAGTTCTAGAGAGTGGATTCTTTTGGCCTACATTGTTTAGAGACTCTCATGAATTTTGTAAAACGTGTGAAAACTGTCAAAAGACTGGGGGATTAGGTCCTAGGAATGAAATGCCACAAACTCCTATCATAGCATGCGAAATCTTTGATGTTTGGGGTATGGATTTTATGGGCCCCTTTCCATCTTCTTTCGGGTTTAAATACATTCTTGTTGCTGTTGATTATGTGTCAAAATGGGTGGAGGCTAAGGCCACCCGTACTGATGATGCAAAGGTTGTTGCAGATTTTCTTCAAACTAACATTTTTGCAAGGTTTGGCATACCAAGGGCCATCATCAATGATAAAGGTTCACACTTCTGCAACAGAACCGTAGAAGCTCTATTAAAGAAATATCATGTGACACATCGAATATCTACAGCATATCATCCACAAACCAATGGTCAGGCCGAGGTATCTAACCGGGAAATCAAATCAATCTTGGAAAAAATGGTGAAACCAACAAGAAAGGATTGGAGTTTACATCTTAATGATGCACTCTGGGCCTATCGTACAGCTTTCAAAACTCCAATTGGTATGTCTCCATATCGTTTGGTATACGGTAAGCCTTGTCATCTACCAGTTGAGTTAGAACATAAAGCTTTTTGGGCCGTCAAGAAATGTAACATGGAGTCAACTGAAATTGGAAAACATAGGAGACTCCAATTACAAGAATTGGAAGAAATAAGAAATGAGGCTTTTGAAACTGCATTGAGATATAAAGATAGAACTAAAGCAGTTCATGATAAGTTCATTCTTAGAAAGAATTTTGATATTGGTCAAAAAGTTTTATTGTATCATTCTCGATTGAAGTTATTTCCAGGAAAATTGAGGTCGAGATGGATCGGCCCATTTGTTGTGACTAATGTGTTTTCTCATGGTGCAGTTGAAATTAAAAGTGAGAAAACAGGAAAAATATGGAAAGTCAATGGACATCGCCTAAAACCTTACTACGAAGGACATCAAGTGCACAATTTGGAAGTGGTTGATCTTACCACTCCCAATTATGAGAGCTGAAAGACTTGCATTTTGTCACTTGGGACACCCAAGTGTTGTATATAAGTTTTCTTTATTTCATATTTTTCTTTTTACATATTTGGTATGACTTTGATGTACATATTGTTATCTGTGTGGCAAAACATTGGTAGTTTATTCCTTTGTTTAAAAAAAAAAAAAAAAAAAAAAAACACGGGGGGGTCGTATTTTTAAACACGGCCCGTGTTTCTTCTTCTGCAGAAAATTTCAGAATTCCAGAGAGCTCAAAATTTAACACGGGGGGTCCGTATTTGTTAACACGGCCCGTGTTTCTTCTTCTGCAGAGAATTTCAGAATTCCAGAGAGCTCAAAATTTAACACGGGGGGTCCGTATTTGTTAACACGGCCCGTGTTTCTCCTTCTGCAGAAAATTTCAGAATTCCAGAGAGCTCAAAATTTAACACGGGGGGTCCGTATTTGTTAACACGGCCCGTGTTTCTTCTTCTGCAGAAAATTTCAGAATTCCAGAGACCTTAAAAATTAACACGGGGGTACCGTATTTAGTTACACGGTCCGTGTTTCTTTCTCTGCAAAACTGTTCAAAATTCCAGAGAGCCAAAAATATTACACGGGGGTACCGTATTTAGGAAATACGGTCCGTATTTTCCTCCAGAACCCTTTTTCCCCCCCCGTGTTTTCAGATCTGAAAATAACACGACCCTCTCTTCGTTTCTCTCCCAATTTCGCAGCACTCCTCTCCTTCGATTTCTCCATTTTTTTCTCACTCAAATCTTCAATTCATACAAAATCCTACTCCATTTTCATCTCAACTTCTCTTCCCACCTTTAATTTTCTTTCCCCTGTCACTTTATCTCTGTCATTCATAAACAGAGCATAGCCGTTCGTCTCAAAACCCTAACACCCCCCGTCCATTGTTTCATCTATTTTTTTTGCAATTTGACTTAGGGTTTTCGTGGGATTTGATATCTACATATCATCCTTCCGATTTCTACTTTGTTCTCACCATTTTCACGATTTAAGGTAAGTATTTTTCTCTTATGACAGCAATGTTCATCCAATTTCAATGTTTTCTTAAATATGTTGTTTTCCCGAATTACTGGGTTTAGAAATCGGGTGTTTGACATAATGACAGCATATGTATGCTTTCAGTGCAGCTTTGTCATAAAATTGTCATTGTCAATTTCGTTTGATTTTTATGTATATGCTGAAAATTTCATGCTGTCACCACTGAATTTTAACTAAAATGTGGTCATCTTTGTGTAGATGGCACCGAAAAAGTAATCACAAGCCTACAATACGAATGCACCAATGCATTTGGTGGAATTTGGAAAAATCCGGGAGGTGGATTTGCTCCTTGCTGATTTTGATACATCTGTGGTCGGAAATATGAGTTACCACTTTGTTGAGTGTTTCCATACCTTAGATTTGGGTGATCCTTCCATCCAGGATTATATGTTGGAGCAAATGGATCATTCCTTTTTGGAAATGGTTGTCCTCCAATGGCGTTTACTTGTTGTTCTTCCTGCAAAGTAGGACACATATCAGTTGGATGACCTGTAAAAGAACAAATTCCACATACCTTGGCAGGAATCTTTTCTCCTACAACTCTTTCCACAAGAGCTGTCAAATTTGATACTTGCGTTTTTAATTCAGCAATATTGGTTTCTTTCACCTGTTGAGACATAGAAGTATTACCCCTATTACAATATTGTGAGTTAGATGCCATATTCGCAATTAACCTTTTTGCTTCGATGGGTGTTTTATCAACTAAAGTACCACCACTAGCAGCATCTATCATATTGCGATCCATAGGAGATAAACCTTCGTAAAAATATTGTATTAATAATTGTTCACTAATTTGATGATTAGGACAACTACCACACAATTTCTTGAAACGTTCCCAATATTCGTGTAAAGATTCTCCTCCATCTTGCCTAATACCACATATTTCCTTTCTTATATTAGTTGCTCTTGATGAAGGAAAATATTTTTCAAGGAAAACCTTTTGCATATCAGTCCAAGTGTTTACTGAGCCCGCTGGTAGATCATATAACCATTCCTTAGCAGCATCAGCCAAAGCAAAAGGAAAAGCTTTGAGTTTAAGTTTTTCTACACTTACTCCATTCGGTTTCATACCAGAACAAGCTATATGGAATTCCTTGAGAAATTTATTTGGGTCGGTGAAACAGCTTGAACCCATGGAATTATTGTCTTTAAAACCTGTAAAAACAGGTAAGGCTCGTATTAATCCAGGTTTGATTTCACAAGTATCATTATCAGCAGGATAATTAATGCATAAAAGATTAGGGTTGAAGATAGGAGCAGCTAGCTCCTTGAGAGTTCGCTCTGCCATCGGTGGATTAATGTAGTAAGGTGTACTACACAAATCCTCTATGTCGTCTTCTTCCAAGTTTGTGGAACTTTCTTCAAAAGGTGATGGAATCTGATTAGCTTGTTCCAACTTCCTTCTTGTCCTAGTTGCAATTGGAGAAGATGAGTTTGGATCTATGGCTGGAATAATTTGTCCTTGATGCTCGATCGCAAATGATCTCAATTGTGAATGCCTGAAGATGGCACACAATCAAAGATTAGATGAGGTCACGTGAAGAATTTATCAAAAACTAAAATAAGAAACCACAACAAAAACAAAACTAGAGATTATAATTGCCAATTCCCCGGCAACGGCGCCAAAAATTTGGTGCACTGTCGTATGTACAACAAATTTAACAAATAAATCCTAATCCCCAAATACGTAGTATATGGCAAGAAGGAGTCGAACCCACAAGGAATGACGTTTTAATCACTAATTTTGCTATTGATGTTATAAACCCATTGGTACAATTTCATTGATTCCTAACTAAATTCAATTATACTAAAGCTTTAACCACGACTTTACAATTAGGGGAGGATTGAATTGATGATGGAATTAAAAAATCATACATTCACATAAAAGAATGATTCTAAATAGTTTAATGTTGACTTAAGAAATTCAGAATAATAATTTCTATACTTCCTCTCGACCTTAATAAATTGAATATGCTCTCAATTTATTTTTGCATCCAATTAATAACCTAGGTTACGAACACTAGATTCAATTAATAGTAGCATTATGAACGGGAAGTAGCCAACTACAATCATAATCACAAAAGCTCGGATCATGCAATTGTACGAATTAATGGTCTTTTGCTACTACAGACAAATTAATTAACAATTACGGATTAATTTCATTGTCTTAGCAAAGATTAAATTCTAAACCAAATAGGTGATCAATCTAATCAGTTCAAGAATCTTAATCTATGATATGGAATCATTCAATTCAGACCATTAATTCAATTAAACATCATGTAGAATCAAACATTGAAATTATGAAATGATAATTAAGTTATGATTCCATCTTCAATTCATCCTACCCTGTTCTACTTACTCAAATTTCTGCATATTCACAATTCATACATTTATACAGAAATATTAAAAATTAATGACAATAACACATTCACAAATTCTATTATTTCAACAATTAGATAACAACGAAAGGATCACAAGTAAAATTGCATAAAAATCACTTAAATTCTGCAAAATAGAAATACAGAAATTAACAAAGGAATAGAGAAACTTATCAATTGAAGTGCAGAATGTCAAATCATCAATAGAATTCAAGAAGATCAAAGATTGGAATTGTGCATTACATGTATATTCTAAAGGAATAAAGGGAGAAAAATACATTCGATCCCCCCTTTCGATCTCCCGAACTCTGTTTTATATCCCATTTTTATCAGAAACAAGTTGCGTGGCAGTTATACATTTTTAACTGAAAACACGGTCCGTGTTTATGAAACACGGGACCCCCGTGTTTTCTTCCAACCGTTCTGCTGACAAAGTTTTACCGACCGCCATTCGGGACTAATAACACGGTCCGTGTTATGGAAACACGGGACCCCCGTGTTTTCTTCTCTTGCACTCAATTCCTTTGAAAGTTTGAGCTTCACTTCTCTTGATATATTTGTTCCTTTTCCAACTTTGTTCTCCTTGATTCGACATTTCTTGATGTGTTTTCTACTTGATTTCTTCTTCTCATTGATTTCTCCTTGAATTTCTTCAATTCTTTTCTTTCCTGTAAAACTTATTCAAAGGAAGAAAACTCGACGAAAAGATTAAATCTAGTAGAAATTATGAGGGATAAATGATATTTTTAAATATGAAAATAATCAATAAATCTCATCTATCAGGAACCTGTCCTCATTGAAAAGCAGAGTAGATAAAATTAGAGCTTTCAAATCCTACTTGACACCCCCAAAAAATATAGAGCTCTTCTCAGGACTTATGTGCAGACCTAACACAACACTGAAGTCCTCAAAAATCTGATTAATTGAAAGAATAGAGGATAAATCAGGCATACAGTGAGCCAGTAGATCATCTGCAAAAGCCAAATTAGTTATCTTCAATCTCTTACATTTAGGATGCCCATGAAACTCAGCTTTGAGCCATTAGTGGATTGAATTATGTGCACATATCTCTTCATCTGTCCATCTTTCATTGATGCAAAGAAAAAATGAGAATTAGAATCACCTAGGTTAGGCCACTTGATACCAAAATTCTGCTTAAAGAAGCTCTTTTTACATAAAGCATAATTTTCATAAAGCTTTAAACACTTCTTTTCCTCCTCCTGTAATCTAGGATTCTATGTTTGAAGATCCAATTCTGTATGAATCATTTTAAGTCTGTCCCTCAGCTCCTGCACACTTATAGAAATCCACCAAAGTTGGTCTAATTGAACTACTTAAATCTAACTTTAACTCCTTGAGCTTGTTCTTAAACTTTGAAGCCACAAATCCAGCTATAGGATGACTCCAGGTAGATGTAACCAGGGAAAGAAATTCTAGGTTAAAGGTCCACATATCAAAAAAATTTAAACTGCTTCTTAAACTGGAAAACCCTTACATTAACATGAACCAAACAAGGACTATGATCAGAAAAAAGAGGATCCAGAAACTCAGCTTTAGATGATGGAAAAGAGGAAGACCAAAACATATTCACCAAAACCCTATCTAATTTAGCTATGATTCTATTTTCACTAATACTTCTATTTTACCAAGTGAACTTCAACCCTGTGAACCCTAAATCATGCACCAAGAGAGAATTGAAGCACTCTCTTACATCATTAACATCATTCAAGTTTACTGCATTCCCTTGAAATGTCTCATCAGCCTCCTTATCCACCTTATGCTCACACAACCAGCTCCATAGCCTTTTCCTATTTTCTCCAACATTAAAAGCATAAATGAAAGTATCATAAAACTTAAGTCTAGAGCCTATACCAGTAACTGACAGATGCATTGCCTGCTCACAATTAGCAATAAGCTGTAAATCCCAAACTTTCTTATCTCATATACACCAAATCCTACCATTAGAATGGTGATCATAATTGCTTAACCTCTGCCAATTATGACCTAATCCTCTACAAAGCTTATCAACATTACTACATTTTATCCTAGTTTCTACCAACCCCATAAGGGAAACTTTGTGCACTGATAACCAGTGCTTCAAGTCCTTTTATTTATAAGACTTATTCATGCCTCAGACATTCCAAAACCCTATTCAAAATATGATCAATACTTGAGTTAAGCATCATAGAATCATCAATCAGAGATTTACCTGTACCCCTAACTTGATCAGCACCTTGATCCACTAAGGTATCACAATCTCTCAAACAATCAAATCTGTTCATTGAGTCCCCAAGACATTCCATCCCTTCTACAGTAGAGGAGGGCTGAACAAATAGCATTTTATTTGGATCAAGCCTCTCTTTTTTAGCAACATTATGAGAAGATTCCCTATGAATTACTCCCCACTGTTTCTATGTTTCCCTACCAGCCACAGGTACTTTATCATTTTATTTTGGGAGAGAAGAGGCCTGGTTATGAGGTGCTTTGGCTTTCAAACAATTCTCAGATGAATGGACAGACACATTACAACTAGAATAGAAAGCAGGTCTCCATTCATAAACCACCTTTTGACTTAAAGTCTCTCCATCAAGATCCAAAATCTCTACTGACTCCACAAGGCTCTTCGAAACATCAACTTCCACTAGCATATCTGCAAAGGAAATCCTATCACATACAGAAGTAATTCCATCCAAATACAAAGGTTGACCCACATCACTTCCTATCCTACTTAGGGAATCTATATCCCAATAATATAGAGGGAGATTAATGAGTTTTATCCATAAAGGTAGAAATTGAAACTTTTCTTTCAAAAACTGAAACTTCCTATGCCAAGCCTTTAGAATGAATGGTCTATTCATGAATGACCAATAAGGCTTTGCAAGCACCCAGTCCCTATCCTCATGGGATTCAAATTTAAAGACAACAAAGCCTTGATCATGTAATAACACCTTTGGTTCCTTCACAACCTGCCAATTATTTTTAACAAAACCAATCATTTGTCCTTGTGTTGGCCGATACCCATTTATATATCCAACTATAGCCCATCGCCAATCAGCATTGCATTTCTCCACCTTATCTTTCTGGAGAGCCACAAGAATTTCGTCCCCTACAATAGAAGGAGGAACGTAGTGCAAATGGGATCTCATAGATGTAAGAATGTTTCCAATAACCTTATCTTTCTAGGAAGAAGAAGCGTTTAACCGTTGATATGCCGATACGTTACATATCGATACTTGATCAGTCCTATCAACCCTCGGGGCTTCAAATTCAATAAGGATCATTCCTTCCCCAAGCTTCAAAGAAATCTTGGACAACTTCCTTACATTTGCAGACAAATTAACTTCTGCACCTACATGCAAATTAACCATTCTCGATAATATCCGAATCAACCACACCCTCACCAACCACAACCTCTACTAGAGAATCAGTCCTAGATGAATCCACATCCTTGGATGACCCTGCACAACCCTTACCCACCTTCTTCTTTGCTATGGAGGCTGCTCTCCTAGTACGTGCCATAGAGGAGAGAGGAGAGAGTGGCTAGGGTTTTTAAGTAAAAACCTAGTATCTCTCCTTTCTTTTATGCCATCCCCTCAGAACACACACACTCCACCCATTTTAAGCTACTTTCTTATTTTAATAGACTTAAGTTTCTCATAATTACCCCAAGTATTTTGAGTAAAATAATTAGCATATTTTCATCCATTATCACTTAGAAATAATAAAATTTTATATTTTACCCAAACTAACCAAAATATCCCTATCTCACTTTAACACCTTAAAATCTCTTTTAGGGAACTTGCGCCATATCTTACCTACAATTGATCATATTTCTCATGAAATTAATTATAAAACCCTTGATGATTACCATGCCATATTTATTTCCCACAACATCATAAAATTTCCCAAATACCCTTAAGATTGCAACAACACATGGACTTTCATAAAACCTCTACAAGTCCCAATATGAATCAATATATTTTCATGATAGATGATTCTAAATTTCAATTTAATTAATATATTGAGTTTAGGGACTCCAGTATTCATAAAAGGTGGAACAATATCAACAAATAACAACCTAAGGGCATGACACTTCTAGCCACTATTCTTATTTGATAAAAAAACTAGTATGACCCCAATGCATAACACTCTTAACCTTTTTTTTTTATTCTGTGGAATAGATTTATAAAACCCTAGAGAATAGTAGTATTTAGAGGAGTCAAACTGGATCTTAGAACATGTGATCTATCCAACAACTACAACCTCGGATACTAAGAATTCCTCCATTACCAGCCAATACCACTAGTTGAGAGAGTTAGCCTAGAGGTCCAAGGTCTCACCCTTTTCAGCAAGGGAAAGGATCAACGAGCACCCTAGGAATTCTATTAGCAGGGCACCTAAACGTGATGAGCCAGGCAGAGGTAGAATGCCAGGCCAATGTGGTGACTAGTATACTCATTGTCTCTACTCATTCTACTTGCATACTATTTGATTTTAGTGCTTCACATTCCTTTGTAGCATCTGCTATTGTAGTTATAGCTACTTTGTCTCCTTTTAGTAACATCTCCACTTTTATTATTTTACCTTTGAGGAATAGAATTGCATGCTCTAGAATATATCAAGGGCTTGTGATGGTAGTAGAACAGATAGAGTGCCCATTAGACCTTAGCAAGTTGGAGTTGCAAGATTTCAATGCAATTGTGAGAATGGATATGCTAGGAAGGTATCAAGAACTACTAGACAATACATAAGAACATGTAGTGCTATGAGGACCAAGGGGTATTAGGGCTTCATACCAGAAATGTGAACCAAATCCCTCTGTAAAGATCATGTCAACTATTGCATTGAGTAACCTCGTACGTAAGGGGTATCCACTCTACTTGTCCAGTGTTAGAGACATTGAAACATTTAAGACCCCATTGGAGTAGGTGATGGTAGTCAGTAAGTTTTCTAATTTTTTCCCTAAGTAGATCTTGGGAATGTCACTAGTTTAAGAAGTTAAGTTCACCATCGATGTGTTACTAGGCATAGAGCTATTATCTAAGGCTAGGTATTATATGGCACTAGTAGAGATGAAAAAGCTTAAGGATTAGTTAGAAGAGCTTTTGGAGAAATGCTATATCCATTTAAGCATATTGCTATGGGGAGTACCAATGCTATTTATGAAGAAGAAGGATGGAAGCCTCAGACTGTGTATTGACTACCATGGATTAAACCAGATGATGGTAAAGAACCATTATCCATTGCAAAGGATCGATGATATATTCAATCAACTTAAGAGAGGCTAGGTGTTCACCAAGATTGACCTTCAATCAGGATATCATTAGTTGAGGATCATAATGTGACATTCCAAAGACAGCTTTCTAGACAATATGTCCATTATGAGCTCATAATAATTCCCTTCAAACTCACTACTGTGCTTGTAGATTTCATCTCCCTAATGAAATAGATATTTCAACACTTTTTGGACCATTTTGTTATGGTGTTCATCACAACATTCTCATCTACTCTTAGAGTGATAGTTAAAGCATAAATTTGAGACTCAAAATCCCCATGCTATAACAACTAAATGAACATCTCTCCCATCTCCTCTAGAAACTAGCTTACAACAACCAATGAGCTTAGAGAGTGTGTCATCTTCTGACTCAAAGCGTCAGCTATAATGTTGGTCTTACCCTCATGGTAGGTCAAGTATGTCATATCATTTATTTTCTATTCTTATGCATTAAATGTTGTACCCTTTCTGTGGGTTTTTTTGTTGAGTAGAAGCATGCTAGACCTTAATATGAAATTTATGCATTATTTTTTGTGGTGGATATTTTATATATCCTGCTCTAATTATGTGTTATATTGTATTATTGTGAGATTATGAATCTAAGTGTGAAAAATGGAGTTTTGAGCATAAAAACACTCAAGGGTACCTTGGTCAAGGCCATGTATGGATTGTCCTTGGTTGCTTAAAATTATTCTAAGGTTGTTTTAATATGTGTCATAAGTATTTAAAGTGTTGGGACAATTTTGGTTGATTTGGAGTTTAGGTCATATTTGGGAATTTTGACCTTACTCTCTGCTAGGGACCTTTTTATCTTTCTAGTGGATACTTATAAAAAATAACATCACCATTGTGTTCATTAGGTCCTTTAAATAGAATTTTCTGTATTTGGAGTCGCATAACTTGAGATATGATTAAAACAAGTTTAGACATACTTTAGGCAAAGTAAGGGGTAAAATGGTAATTTTAGTCATCACTGTCATAAGTCCCTATCTGGTCCTATCAAAGGGAAGTAGGGTCATGTTTGAGAAGTTTTTTTAACTTTGTTTATGGTGGTTTAGCCCTTAATAACTTAAGTTAACTAATATGGAGTTAAAATAAGCATAGAAAAACCCTAGGGGTAAATCCATCATTTTATGTGTGAATCTATAAGCTCAGGTTCTAATTATTGGATAGGGTGTCACTAAGTGGTTAGTTAAGTTATGTTTAAAATTTGAGCTATTGATGAGGTCATTTGATGGGTCAACCCAAATTAATAAGTTAAAGGACATTTAAGGGTGCTTAAAATGTTCTAAGTGTTTTATACTTCATCCTTATATGGTAGGGCCTTAAGTTGACTTGAATAATGTTCTAAGCATAATATTGAATTAATAGAGTGAATTAAATAATTGTATTAGCGATTGTTTAGAGCTTTTACTAATTATGCAAGATTAACCTAAGTTGTGTGCTTGATTGTCATAAGTGGTAACCTATGTAACTTAGAACTGATATCCATATTCAATGGGTTCTATCTTGTTAAATAATAGGATTAGGAACTAATCAACTTTATTTTGACCTTGTCACTTATCACTTGTTTAAAATTTGTCGGTTTTTGAACCCTAGAAATAGAAGTAAGTGTTATGGCTAATGAGTGTTGACTATCTTCAACGATAAGACATAAATTATTAAAGTGAAGGAATCATATGAGTCAAGATTGATTTCATTACTATGATTGATCAATTATTTCCCTGGTTCGTTCGGAACTATATTGACCCTAGTATACTCTATATGTGTATGTTCCACCGGCTTATAGGAGGTATGCATACTTAAAGATTAGTGGTGCCTAGGAGTTTTATGCCCTGGAAAGTTGCATTTATGCCAGTCTCCATTCCACTGAATGTAAATGTGGTTCCTAGGTGTGTTGTGCCCTGGAAGGTTGCATTTATGCCAATTCTATCCATCTCTTGAGTACTCGGTGTGATTAACATGATGTTTTTTATCACTAAAGCAAAGATAATAACATGAAGTATTTTAGTATTGTTATTATCTTATGTTACCTGTGATCTATTACCCTATTGTATGTCTATTTTGTGCTTATCATGTTTCAATGTGTAAATGTTATGTTCATAGAATAACTTAGGCTACTAGTACGTTGCGTACTGATGGCAATTGCAGCGCTGTAACTATCCCATTTGATTTTGAGGAGCAGATGCCTTTGTTTATGATGTCCCATTGGTGTGTGAGACTCTAGATGATGAGACTACTAATCTTTTTGATTATCTGCTTACGGTTGAGTGATCTTATCCTATGGGTTAAGAGTAGAGTCGCCGTTATCCGATGATAATGTTTTAGATCCGGATACCCTTTTTGGACTCTTAGATCCCATATTCCCTTTTGTTGTATTTTAAACGTATGTATTTGGAGTGTATCTCTTAACATTGTATTGCTGCTGATTTATGTTATCATCTCTTTCTATATATACATCTGTTTAAAGTTATCGTATTCCTAACCTTGTACTTAATGTGAGAATGGTAAGGAACCGGAATCGTGTTAAGTGTGGTGGTAACACCCGCTTAGTTTATATATTAGCTTTCGCAAAACTAAACTTTTTCAGTAGTAAATTTTGGGGTGTTACATTAGTACAAGTGCTAGAAGTTCTTGAATAGATGTGGGATAGTATATCAATAGACTTTATGGTTGGTCTTTCTAGGACCTGTAGTGGTTATGATTCCATTTGAGTTATTATGGATAGTTTGACTAAGTCAACTGTGTTCATACCGATGAAATCAACATGGAACATGGAGCAATTTGCTAATTCCTATAGAAAGCATGTGGTGATACTTTATGGAGTTCCTAAAAACATTATGTTCGTTCGAGACTCTAGGTTCTTGTCACACTTTTGGAAAAAATTGCAAGCTGCCTTTGGTACTCAATTAAAGATGAGTACAACTTTTCACCCAGCTATAGATGGTTAGACTGAGAGGACCATTCAACCCTTGAAAGACATGGTGCAAGCGTGTGTGCTATATTTTGGGAAAAGTTGGGGAGATTGTCTGGACTTGATCTTGTTATCCTATAACAATAGTTATCATGCAGTATCAAGATGACTCCTTTTGAAGCCTTGTACGAAATGAAGTGTTATAGTTCCTCATGTTGAAATGACATTAGTAAGACACTTGTGCTAGGACCCGAGATGATTAAGGAGATGACTAGGCACATTCGTTTGATTCAAGACTGAATGAAAGTAGCCCAGGATAGATAGAAGAGCTATACAGACCTGAATAGATGCACTGATGGTCATGAGGTGGATGATAGTCTTATTGAGTTCTCTCCCACCAAAGGAGTGATGAGATTTGATAGTAAGGGTAAGCTTAGTTCGAGGTAAATTAGATCATACAAAATTTTGGGTTGTGTTAGTGAAGTTATTTATCACTTAGCTTTACTAGTGGAATTATCATGCTTGCATAACATCTTTAATGTATATTAGCTACGGAAGTATGTAGCATTTCCTTCACACGTTATCAGACTGGGGTCATTAGAGCTCGATGAGTCTTTGACTTATGAAGAGTGACCGGTGAGTATTCTAGACACTAAGACAAAAGAGACACATACGAAGACCTTTAGCTTGGTGAAAGTTCATTGGTTCAATATGGTACAGAGGATGCTACTTGGGAGGCTGAGGAAGAAATTTGAGCCAAGTACCTAGAGTTATTTTCATATTTGTTTTCATAAATATAAACCTTTTAGTTTAAGGGGGCAGTACCCTTCTTCCTTAATTGTGAATATGATGTGCATGAGCTTATGTGTAATGTGTGACTTAATTGGTATAGGCTTCAAGGATGCAAGGGTAGTGTTGTAATACCCCACACTTTTGTATGATAGTTGAAAGAGAGATTTGGTCAAATTGTGGACCTTTGATTTTAATTCAATGTTATGATTTAATATGGAATATAATTTGATTTGAAATCATGTTGGAAAATGAAGTTTATTAAGTTTCCATCGACTGGTTCTATGAGCTGATCAACTATTTTTTTGTTTAGCTAAATTAGGTTCCTCGACCAAACTAAACAATCATTTGGTGAAAACCGATCGACTAGTGGATGAGCAATTGACTAGAATACCTAAATTGATCGATTGGTTTATCGAGCTAATCATATTTTTTGAGTTGGATTTCTATGAAAAGTCCTTTACATTAAAATTTCACCTTACCAACTTATACCAAATGTCCCTCCAAGATTCCGAACTAGTTTCATGATGTATTTAACCCAAAATATTGCTTCAATTTGCTCTGGAGGTTGAATTGAGACAAATAAGGGAGAGATGACTTCATCCATTCTCTTTTTCCTCCTCTCTTCGTTTCCTGATTATGAGATCGATTGCTTTGAACTCACACATGCTTCTAAGTAGCTAGAAGATTCCTTTCACGCTAACCTCTCATTTCTTCATTGGTGTACGCGAATTTTAGCCTAATTGACTTGAGTTCCCTTGAGTCACTAATTGAGCTCGGGAGACTAGGTTAACAAATCTTAAACAAATCAGTCCATTCTTATTGAGTTCAAACTATCAATGGTAGGGTTTTGAGTTTCCTTTCAAACCCTTTATATTTTCCTTTAATTTGTTCGCTAAATATAACCCCAATCATCCCTCTATTTTACCTTTCTTTCAGCCACTGAACTTCCCTAAAGTTTACACTCTCCTTTCTTCTTTCCACCCGTTAAGCACTTTCTAATTTATTTTGCACACTTTCCTGCTCTTATCTCTAGCTATTTCTTATTTCAATTAGTAAGCAAGGTAGAGTTAGATTCTAAGAAAAAAGGTTGAGTGATTTAGTTAACCCTTTTCTCTATTTTGGCCGCTAGTTATTAAGCTTTGCTCTCTTCTATTTTAAGTTTGAAATTTGATATGATTTTGGTATAATATTTGAGTTTAAGATTTTTTCTTTTAAGGTTTTAAGAGTTGAAGTTTTTACAGATTTGGAAATTCTTTTTAAAGGGGATTTAGCCTGCATCAAGTGATTCTTTCTTCTAAAATATGTAGTAAGTGTCCCTGGATGTTAGTGATTATCTTTAGTTGATTTCTACATGATAACCTGAAGAGGTTTTGTTGTATATATAATTTGGTTGCTTAAATGACATGGTGTGAGTAAAAAGCATAACAATGGGTAAGAATAGGCTATGATGATTCCATGTGGAAATATGTTAGATCATGTTGATAAATGCTTAAATGTGGTTAAAAATGATCTATATGCAAGAACCTACTTGAAATTGGTGATTTGGTGCTGTAATAGGGCAAACCAATTGATCGGTTAGGTCAAACCGATTGATTGGTTCCTAGAACCATAGATTGGTTGACCCAACCAATCGACTCGTACGCCTGTAGAGACCTTGGTCTTGTACTATACTTAAACCCATCAACTAGTTTGGAAAAACTGATTGACTGGTCTATGAATAGCTGACTAGTTTTCCCTAACCAATTGACCGGTTTGATAAAAGCATGGTCTTATTGAGCCAAACCGATCAACTGGTTGGTACAACCGATAGATTGGTTAGGCCAGACCGATTGACTATTTCAACAAGTTTTGCTTAATTTACTTTTGTTTTATAAATTTGGTCATGCTTTAGGACTATTATTGGTATTATTCCAAGGTTATTTAATGGATAAAGTACATATTTTATCATGGACTATTAACCTAATTAAAAGATCAAAATGGATCATAAATTATGGTATACTCAATGAGTAGCAAAGGGGACTAAATGTGCATTTCACTCATGATAAGTGAGATTCAGTGGGATAAGAGTAATGAAACTCAGTTTGGACTGGGATTGAGTATAATCATGGATATGAATAACATTTTCTAAGGATAAATGGTGAACCCACACAGTTGAGAAAAATGGAGAGAAAAGATTAACATGGATTAACACAAAAATTGGACTTGCTTACTTTTATGGGCCTTGTACGATCACCCACCTGTATGAATAAAACACTAATCATGCAAAGCAAAAGAAAGTCAAGTTGAGTATGGGTTTGGGTTACCCAATCCTTGATTATCTACCAGGATTTAGTCTGCCTTCAAGCATTTTAGTAACTTAAAGCTTTGCCTTTGGGCGAGATCCTGAGAAGTCTTGATGTCTTACCTACTCTAGAAACTAAAGATGTATTAGAGGGTATTGATACTAACGGGTCTGGTTGCCTAGGTGGTTGGCTTTGGCTTGGACATATGTCCATATTGGTTGGCTTTGGCCTAAACTTGTGTCCATTGTGGGATTAGCTTTGGCCTGAACTTATGTCCACTTGCCGATTAGCTTTAGCCTAGACTTTATGTCCATTTTTGGATAGACTTCCATGGTATGTAAGACTAAGGGGTAGTTCATATTCCGTCGCTCAATGATAATAAATATGATTTGCAAAATACTAGTTGATAATTATGAATGATGACCAAATGAATGGTTGACAACTAGCTATGAAATGGAAGTAATGATATGGTTAACCAGATGGTTAAAGTTAGCTTATGCACTTGATTAACTTGTTTTGGAATGGGATATTAATTACGTTAATGACCTATATCTTACATAGATAAGTGGACAGAACATCTTAATGGAATTGAATAATGGAAATAACCCTAAGGGTTTTTGGACTATTCTCTGCTATTACTCATTTTTGGAATTGTTGCAATTAAATTTTTATTTGCACACTACTATTTTGGTGTTTGGTTGGTTTAGCCTTGTATCTAATATAAAGTAGGCAGTGGAAATGTATCCTTTGTCGGATACGGTAGTAACACCTCATTTTCTCCTAAGTGTTTTCTACTACTCTGCAGCATGTTTTAATGAAATTTTTTGTATTTAAAAATGGAAGTGTTATAATTATTCTCTTATGAAACTTTAATTTTACTAGTTAAACATAAATCCTTCCACAATAATTATTTACCATCAAATTTAGTATAAATTCATAAAATATTATTATTGATAAGATATCCAAAAATAAATTTCTAACTCTAACACCTTACACATAAAATAACAACCCTACCTCTAGTGTTACTAATTATAATTCCCTACAAAACCCTTGTTTCATAAGCTAGACATAACTTTTTATATAAGAATCATATAACAAAAATATTGTGTACCTTACTAAAATACCATTATTCACATCATATCTAAAAATTGAGGTCCAATTCCAACATTTTAAATGTGCAATAATAACCTTGACTCTAGGGTTACTTTTTTCATTTTAAGTTATTTTCTCATTTTATTAGTATTAGGCTTCTTATAATTACTCCAAGTATACTACATAATATATTTATCATACTTTGAACCATTTAAAATATTAAAGTACCAAATATTCCATATTTAACCCATATTAGTTTGTTTTCAACCTCCAAAACATATCCTCATGAAAAATAATTAAAAACATATATAAATAAGAGTCAAACACCATAACCCATTTTAGATAGCAATTCATGCCGACCTGCTTGACTCACAAAACAAAACTTAGGTAAGAGTATACATTATTAGATGCTTGCACATTTTATCACTTTTCCATCTTACAACACAACATATTATACAATTATATTATCATAATAACATTACACATAGAACAATATCAAACATGATTTTTCATACAAATTTACACATTACATATAAATCCTTAAATATAACATATATACTTACCAAAAACATCCCTATTCTCTAAGCATGTGTAAACCTTAAGACTCATCCTCCATTAACACCATAAAATCACATGAAAACCAAGATTAGCATAAGGTTAGAAATTTGAAAAATAAAAAAGGAAATGGTAAGAAAAATAAGGATGGATAAATGAGCAACACCAAAGCAAATAAAAGAGCTCAATCTACGATGGAGAGTGGTGCAAGTGCTGGTGACTTGCGTGAGGAGATGACACAACCAACGGTTTATTGCATTGCTTGATGACATAACTAGGATGGTGTTACATGGATGGGTGATGCAATAGGGGGTGTTGGTGTATGGGTAGTTCATGTTACTAGGGGAATGGTAACATGAGTAATTGATGTACCTAGGAGATGGTGTTGTGAGGTGGTGATACAAATGGGGTTATAATTGATGTACCTAGGAGATGGTGGTATGAGGTGGTGATACAAATGGGGTTGAGTTGCATGAGTTTAATGGTGCAAAAGAGGGTGGTTTGAAAGAGAATGTCACAAAACTAGGAATGTTTGTAAAGGAGGAGGACTATGTGAAGGATAGATGCAACTAAGGTGTTTGTCTATGAGAATGTTACACAAGAAAGCTTGAGTAATCTGAGGTAATGGTGTGGGTGAGGGTGGTTGTAATACCTAAAAAAAATTTAAATCTAAAATTTAATATTTAACCTTTATTTAGGATGATTAAATCTTAAATTATTATTTTAACTATTTTATAGACCCTTAATTTATAAAAGTAGATAGAATTATTTAATAAATTAATACAAATAACTTTTATCATATTATCATACTCTTTTTATTTAAATAAACCTCCAAACCTATAATTTTATCAAAATTATTTTCCTAAATCAATACTTTAAATTTTAGATAAATTAATTTAATATTTTTTCTATTAGCAAAATTTAGCCTAATTTCTAAACCTAACTCTAAAAATATTTTTTTCCCTGTTCATTTTTTTCTTCTTCTTCCTTTTTTTTCCTTTTCTTTATTTCTTTCTTTCTTTCTTTTCTTCCTCTTTCTTTGGGCCAGCCCAACCCAACCCTCTTCTATTCTCCTTTTCTTTTCTCTCCTTCTCCGTCAAGCCAATCCTCCTCCTTTTTCCTTCTCTTTCTCTCCCGCTAACCAGCCTAGGCTCCCTTTTGTTTTTTCCTTTCCCTATTCTACCCCCTTTTTGTGCTAGCCCATCTTCCCCCTCTTTTTTTTTTCCTCTTCTCCTCCCGCACGGGCTAGCCTACCCATTTCACTTTCTTTCCCTCCCTGCCCAACCTCCTTTCCGTCTTCCTTCCTCTCCCCCCCTACAACACCCCAAACTAAACACCCCCTAACCCCCTCACACCTATTCTTCCTCATGCACCTACAACTACTAGCCTGCATCTCGGCCTCCTCCCATGTCATCTTCTTCCCTTGCCATTTTTGACCATACAACTCTAGCCTCCCCTCATCATATGCCTTCCCCTCCCATTTTTGGCCATACCTATCGCACACTTACACCCCCTACTTGCCATGTCAACTGCACCTCCCTCTACGCCCACCTAACCTTGCACCGCACACTTATCTTCTCCTCTTCTTTTTCTTCTCCTTATCTTCTTCTCCTCTGCCTCACTTCTCTCCCTATAGCTCCCTTCTCTCCTACCTAATTCTCCCTTTTTCTTTCCCTCCCTTTCCCCCCTTATTTTTCATTCATATCTCCTTTATGTGGTCTTCACCACCTAACCGGCCACCACACTAGCCACTCCTACCCTTACCTCCTTCCTGCACTACCCCAGGCAGCCACCACAAGCCACCCAATAGCTTATTCCCCTCCCTTTTCTCTCTTTCTCCTTTGACCTCTCCTTACACCGCCACCCTTATCCACCATTTCTCCCCTCTTCCACTACTGTTGAAGCCTCCCCTCAGCCACCTGGCACTACCCCAACACCCCTTGCCTCACATTGTCTGAAATTCCCTGTAGCTCCTCTTCCTCTCTTCCTTCTTTTACTTTCTTCCTTTTCTCCCTTCCTTCTTTGCATCTCCATCCCATAATCGTCACCGCCTCTCCGCTGACCTTGAGCCGCCACACTTTGACCTTCAACCACCACCTACACCCTACCTTACCCCTACACCCAACAACTAACTCTAACTCCTCTCCACAAGCCACTACCCGAACCTTCCCCCTTCTTCCATTTTCCTTTTCCCCTTACCCTACGTGTATTGCATACTCATGTTGCGTGGGTAGCTTGAGTTATGCTGCTTGATTTGAGTGTATTTTATCTTATCTTATGGTAAAATGTAGTTTGGTAGTATTAAATGTTTAATGAGTATTTTTAATAAAATTCTTTCTTCTACTTATCTAATAATGATATGTTACTTGTGATATTATTTTAGGTACAAAATTTTACTAAACAAAGCTTAAGCATTTGAAACCAGGATACCAATTAAGTTTATTTTTGGCTGTAAATAAGGTCATGATTATACCCCCACTAAAATGTATGGATTATTATATGCTAGCACATTAGGGTTTTTGATATGTGATTTATGTAAATATGATGTGTTGCTATCAATCCCATGATTATTATGTTATCTTATATATTTTGTGATATGTGTGAAAGAGTGACTAAGAAAAATGGGTTGGTGTTGATGATGAGTGTTATGTGTATATAAATGGTATGATAAGTAAGTATGGAAATCTCTAGTGAAAATAATACTAATATGAGCCTAGGGGCAATTTGATCATTTTGACACATTATGATGTTTAAACCTAAATGAGATGCCTAATGTGTTATTTATGATGTTAAGAATGGATATGAAAGTTTGTTGGTGTATATATATAAGTGTTAGTGGAAATATCAATATTTATGGCATACAGGTAATTTGGTAATTTTAATATATGGTGTTGATTATCTTAATACAAATACATGCTATGATAAGTAAGTATGGACATTTGTAGTGAAAATAATACTAATATGAGCCCTAGGGACAATTTGATCATTTGGACACATTATGATGTATAAACCTAAATGAGATGCCTAATGTGTTATTTATGATGTTAAGAATGGATATGAAAGTTTGTTGGTGTATATATATAAATGTTAGCGGAAATATCAATATTTATGGCCTACGGGTAATTTGGTAATTTTAATATATGGTGTTGATTATCTTAATACAAATACATTCTAAGTGTTATATGGTGTTGAATAAGATGATAGGGGTTTGTGGCATTAAAAATACATGTTCCATCATGAAAAATGACATTTTATGTTCAAGGAGTATTTTAGTAATTTTATATGTACAATGGAAATGACCTAAATAAATATGCATGGTAAGTGATAATTGGTGCTGAGAATAATAATAAGGGTTTTGTAGTGCTAATAATGCGTGTTGGGCATAAATATTAATATTTAATGTGCTAGGGGCATTTTAGTAATTTTACATATAAAATGGATGGTTCCTAAATAAATATGCATGATAAGTAACAAGTGGTGCTAAGTGTGATAAAAAGGGTTTTGTGGTGTTAGAAGTGCTTGTTGGGTATAATTGTCCATATTTTATATGCTAGGGACATTTTAGTAATTTTGCATGTAACATGGATGTTAACTTAATAAATGGGCATGATAAGTAAGAAATGGTGCTAAATATGATAATAAGGGTTCTATGGTGATAAATAATGCATGTTTGACATAATTATTAATATTTTATGGCCTAGGGATACTTTAATAATTTTGCAGGTAAGATAGGGATTAGTCTAATAAATATACATGGTAGGTATAAATTGATGTTAAACATGATAGTAATGGTTTAGTGTCCTAGTGTCACTTACTTGAGCATAAAACTCAATAAAATATGGTCTAGGGATATTTTAGTAATTTTGCATATAAAATGGTGATTAGTTAAATAAACATGCATGGTAAGTATAAATTGATGTTAGATATGATAATAGGGGGTTCATCATCATAGTATCACTTATTTGAGCATGATATTCAATAAAACATGGTTTAGGGGTACTTTGGTAGTTTTGTATGTAAAATGATGGTTTGGCTAATAAACATGCATGAAATGAATAGATTAATATTCAATATGATAATAGGGGTTATGACCTTACTATCACCTATTCAAGCATGATCATGAACATTACAAAGCCTAGGGATATTTTTAGTACTTTGGAGTGTATCATAATAAGTATGCATGGTCTAGGGGTAAATTGGTAAATCAGAGTAAGTTGTAATGTTGTTTTCATAAACATGTGGGAAGTACACTAATTGTTGATTAATCATGATAACGTGTGTTGAATGTCCTAATGGTGCATTTTAGCGTTTTATGTGTAAAATGATATTTTTGTGTGTTGGATAACTTAACTTCATAATCAATAGTACAATTTTGGTATGATACTCTTTTATGGCATGTTGATAAATAAAAATGAATCATGTGATGGAAGTGGATGGTAAAGAGGTAGCCTTAGCCTTAGGAGCATTTTAGTTATTTTAACCTAAGGTGCGTAAGTAGGAGTGTTGGAACCTAGGATGACCTTAGTGGACTACTTAAGTTAACACTGAAAATATTGACTGCTTCATAATAGTGGAAACAAATAAATATAGTTATGCATGTAATTAATGTATTTCTCACGGCCACCTTCATGAGGATACTAATACTTAAAGTGAAATACCTCAAGATCAAAAATTATAACTCTTTAGTGGTCGCTACTCTAAAGATATGGTTTAGCCCACAATTATTTTGGAGTTTTCTAGTGTGCCTTAGTGCCCTAACCAAGCCCTACATCTTACTCTATTAAGCTCTACGGACCTATTTAGAGGGTATACATACTTATGAATTAGGTGTCTTTTTTTAAGAAAGAAGATTTTATTAATGATTGAAAATATTACAACTCGTAGCATAGAACTTATCTAAACATTGTTCAATAAACCCCCTACTTATCTTTCCAAAGGAAGATGTAAACCTTGCTAATACAACATAAATGATTTTCCTAAAAATATCCTTCCAAATACAGTCATTCTGGGAGAAACGCTTGGTGTTTCAGATGCGCTAACATTCATGAATGCATGTTGTTGTTAGGGTCCTGGAAACAAAGATTTTCCTTCTAGAGATTCTTGTGTTTCGAGCCAAAAATTTAAGAACTTGAGGCCAACAGTGGATAGGAATCTAAAGACCAACACTAATAAAAGCATTTTGTAATAGATGCTTCATAATTGGGCATTCAAAAAGACGGTGAGGGAATGTCTCAATGGCATCACAAAAAACACAGGAAGGGTCTGCAATGTGGAAAAATTTGCTGAGATTATCTTTTGTTGGCATTTTTCCATGTGCAACAATCAAGAGAATGAATTTATGTTTAGGGCTTGCATTATTTCTCAAAATAGATTTCCACCAAGAAATTGAAGCAGACCTTAGGTGAATTTTATCATAAACTTCACCGATCTTGTAAGATGAGGAAGGATCCAGGGCGATAAGAACAGGTTGAAGGATGTCTCTATGTTTAAATATTTTCTTCATGGTCCAAGAGGTAGTGCATGGCAAAGTAGCTTCCCAAATAGGTTTTCTTTTAAGGTAGTAACTATGAACCTATTTGATCCATAAGCTGTTCTTATCTTGTGCAATATGCCACAAGTGCTTCCCCACTGCAGCTATGTTCTAGGTTTGAATATCAAGCAAACCTAATCCACCTTCATACAGGGGTAAACATATAGTGGACCAAGATATGAGTGCACGTTTACTAGGATTCTCTTTAATAGTCCATAAAAAGCTCCTGCATAGCCAAATTATCTTGAGTAGAATTTTCTTGGGCAGAACAAAGATTTGGCTCCAACACATTTAGATCCCATAAATGGCAGATTTGAGTAATTGAAGTCTGCCCGCATAAGATAGTAATTTTGTAGACCAATGCTGCATTCTATTGGTTATCTTCCTTACTAAATTAAACATTTGATCAGAACTTGGCCTTGCTGAAGAGAGGGGAAGATCCAGGTATTTGAAAGTCATTGTACCTTCAGGGAAAGAGAGGTAGTCTGTGATTTGTTTCTTGAAATGATCAAAAACTCCACCTAAGTAGACAACACTTTTGGTAGGACTTATATGAAGGCCAAAAGTGTTGATAAAGTTGTGGAAAGAGTCCATGAGGAGGGTGACTTTAAATCACCTCTACAAAAGAGCAGGAGATCATCAGCCAATGAGAGGTTTATGATATGATGTCTTTTGCATTTTGGATGACCTCTAAAATCCTTATTTCTCCAAAGCTGATGAAGGAATCTAGAAAGGTATTCAATGGGTATGGCAAATAAGTATGGTGAAAGTGGGTCACCTTGTCTCAGCCCTTTTTGTATAGGGAAGGGAGGAAGAAGGTCATTATTGATGGAGAGAGTGTAGGAAACATGAGAAACTGATGACATGATAATTTTCACAAAATGAGGGGGGAACAAAAGACCTAGAAGAACTTGCTCAAGGAACTTCCAATTGAGAGAGTCAAAAGCCTTCATTAAATCCACTTTCATCATGCACATGTGAGAGGAATTTTTCCTGCCATACATTTTGATTAATTCATGATCTTGAAGAATGTTTTCACCAATGAGCTGACCCTTAACAAAAGCAAATTGTGTTAAGTGTATAATATTAGGAAGTAGTGTTTGGATTCTGGAGGCCAATACCTTAGATAAGATATTATATAGAACAGAACAATAGGCTATAGGTCTAAAGTGAGTTACCTTAGAAGGGTTTTCCACTTTAGTAATCAAGACAAAAAGAGTAGGAGTGATAAAAGAAGGTAAAGTCCCAGAGTGGAAAATGTCTTTGACAAATTACCAAATATCATTGCCTATTATATCCCAGGAAGCCTTGAAAGACCCTACTGTGAAACCATCTAAACCTGGAGCTTTAGAGTTTCCAATAGAAAAGAGTGCATACTTGACTTTAGAGAAGAAAATAAGGTGAAGAAGACAATGTTGTTGTTCAAGAGAAAGTAGAGGACCATTATCCATAATAGCAGGATCCACAGAATGAGAAGTTGGAGCTTCAGTCCCCAACAAATTTTTGGTAATGATCAATAAAGGCAATCTTGATAGCTTTAGGGTCTGTTAGCCAATTACCATTGGGAAGCTGAATCTTGGAGACCATTTTGTTGTTCTGTCTAGCTTTCATATTGGCAAAGAAATATTGATTGTTTGAATCTCCTAGCTGAATCCATTTTATGTTAGATTTGTGTTTCAAGAAGCTTTCCTCATACTTTGCAAAGTATTCATATTTCCTTAGACATTCATGTTTTTCTTGGTGAAGAACAATATAGGTAGGATTGTCCCTCAATTTCCTCTGAATCGTGTCAAGCTGTGTTCTTTGAGCATTAACTTTATTGGTAATGCTACCAAATTTAGTCTTGTTGAGACTCCTGAGCCTATATCTTAAATGATGTAGTGAGTTCTTGATATGCGTGGATGGTAAATTGTGATGTTGCTAATGCCAAACCTCTGCGGCAATACTATGAAAATCAGAATCAAAGGTCTGCATGTTATAAAATTTGAATATGTTCTTTAAGTGAGGCCTTGGAAGGTTCATATCTATCACTACAGGACAATGATCAGGAAAAAAAAAGAGTGGTTTGGAAGTCCACCAAAGTGTTAGTAAATTTATCCAGCCAATGCATATTGCTTAGAACCCTATCCAGCTTACACATGATTTTGCGATAACCATTTTTCCTATTACTCCATGCGTATTTGTGTCCTGAGGAATGCAAGTCAGTAACTAAAATATTAGTTAAACAGGTGCTGAAATCATCCACATCACCCACAGAGATACCCGCCCCTTGAAATTTCTCATGTTCATGCAAAACCACATTGAAATCCCCAAGAATAATCCAAGGTGAATGAGATATGGTTGTGTCTTCAAGTCACTACTAGAGATCTTTCCTATTATTCCCCTGGTTATAGGCATAGATGAAGTAAGCAAAAAACTCAGTACCTGTAGTGCAAGAAGTAACATGGACTTGTATGCCTTGTGCATGAACATTTAGGAGTTGCACATGCCATTTTCTTGTGTCCCAAAAACACCAAAGCCTACTATTATGATGATGAGAATAGTTATCAAGAAAATCAAAATGAAGACCTAGTTTCTTCCTTATTGAAAGAGCTCTATCTGCTTTTATTCTTGTTTCTAAAATACCCATAAGAGAAATGTTATTTACAGAAAGCCAATTCCTTATTTTTTTTTGTTTAAAAGGCTTATTAAGGCCTCTCACATTCCATACTACCAACATAACTAAGAGGGGGTGGTAGAAGATGCAGTATTATACTACTTCCCTCGATCATCCAATGGTCCATTCTCCTTTGCATGTGGAGTGATGCTACTATCAGGATTATTAGGAATGAGAGAATTAAGTAGGTTTTTATCAGCCTGCTGAAAAGAATCATGATCATTCAATGGTTGATTTATATCTGTTTGCTGAAAAGAGTCTTGAACTGGGGAGTTCTTGGGAGGTTGTAGTCGAGGTCTCCACATGGACCTTCTCTATGCCAAATATGAAGGACCATGAGAAGAAGGTTTGGGATTCTTAGGAAACACATGTTGAGGGGAATTATGCACTTTTTGTAAAGTATTATGATGAGTGATGCCACCTATATCCTTAGACTGCAAATACTTCTCTTTCTTAGGATAAGACCAGGAGTTATGACCAAAAGAGTCACAGGAATTATAGAAGGAAGTTCTCCATTCATATGTAATAGGTTGTGTGATTGTGTTGCCTTGAGGATCATCAATATCAATCTGTTCCACATACTTCTTGGTGACATCTACCTCTACTAATGCTTGGGCAAAGGAAATTCGATCACCAGCTTGGGTTATCCCATCTAAGAACAATGTTCGCCCAATGAGAATAATGGAGTCAACATCCTAATAGTCTAGAGGAAGATTTGGAAGCTTTATCTATAATGCCATGAACTGAAAATGTTCTTTGATAAATTGGAATTGTCGGTGCCATGGTTTAAAGATGAAGGGTCTATTAAAAAAGGTCCAATAAGGTGATTGAAGAACCCAATTCTTGTCTTGATTAGATTTAAATTTTAATACTACAAACCCCTCATCATGCAACCAGATTTGTGGTGGCTGAATAGCAGACCATTGGTTACAAACAAAAGAGTGCAATTGCCTTAAAGTAGGACGAAAACCAATCACATAACCTATCATAGTTCCCATCCACTTCTCGTAATTTTCCTCAACTTTCTCTTTTAATATGGAAACCTTCCATCGAGTTTTAGAAAGAGTAGGAGGATATAATTCATAGGAGTCATGTGAGCAAAGGATCGATTGCCAATAATAGTGTCTCGCCATGATTTCTACAAAGGCGAATTATGGTGTTTGGGAACATAATTATCAACATTAGTATCTTCTTTGATTGAATCATCAATATCTAAAATTAGATCAGGAATCATGGGAATTGTCAATGGTTGAGGCGTCGGATCCTTAGGGCCATCCAAAACACGATTCAAATTATTATTCTCCATGGTCGCATTAACATCAAAAGTCAAAACCGATAAAATTTCTTCTTGAACTGGAAGCGGAGAATCATCAGAGACTAATTCTTTGCAATAACAGCCAAACAAGATAAGGTGGTTTTCCCCTGTGAACTATTTCCAAGGAAACGACCCTTCCTGGCAACGAGCGTAGATCTCCTGGTCTTTGCCACGGGGAGAAGGGGAAGGACGGAGCCTCGCCGAGGAAGAAGAGAGAAAATTCTAACCCATAGGTATCTTTGTCATTAGGGTATTGTATGTCTTTTTGCACTAGTGTGACTAGGGTACCTTTGCATCCCTAGGTTGATAGTCTGTAGGATACTGTGCTGCTCTTATGTACCAGAATGACTGGTGTACCTTTGTGCCTTTGGGTTTGTGAGTTCCCTCTTAAGTAAATAAAATGGAAAGAAACTAATCACTTACAGTGGAACACCAAGTAAGTCGGGATCATGTGTACTATATGTACCAATCCACCAATTATAATAGTGGATAGAGCTTTTTACCCTAGATTATATTATATGTACTGGTCCATCGGTTATAATAGTGGTCTAAAACATTCTGCCTTAGATTATATCATATACTAGTCCACCGATTATAATAGTGGTCAAGAGTGTTCTACCCTAGATTATATCTTGTGTATCGGTCCATAGGTTATAATAGTGGGATCCTTGAACCTAAATGGATATAATTTGAGAGATGATTAATATCTAATTAATGGCCTAAGTCAAGCTAATAATGAAAGAATTATTATGACCTATTGATGTGATATGGTAGAAGCCTTGGTGCCTGCCTAGATAGGTTGGTGTATGGTGTTGTGTTGATGGGCCTACATGCCTACCTTTTGGTTGGGTAGATATTGTATGGTTGAGTATGTTGTTGGCCATCTAATTATTCTACAAAGAGCATTACTTTGATGCTCCCTTGGTAAGTTCTATTACTTCTAAGTGAAGGAGCCCTTGTGGTATATAATCTTGATGCATGTAGCCATTTGAATGATTATCTTATTTTAGTTCTATATATGGAATTTCATGCTAATGTGTTTGATGTGTGGTAACTAATGTGTTGCATGTAGGCCCTACATATTAGTCCAATATAAAGGGTTACTTAGTACCATAGTACTAAAGGATTCCTTCTTTGGTCTCCTACTTATTCAATTAACAGTAGCCTTTGAAGCACTACACAAGACTTGCTCTCGGTTCAAGAGTGTAGGGTTATTCAGGAAGATTTTAGTATTTTTCCTTAAAACTCCTATATTTCATGTTTCAATGATTTTATTCTATAACCACTAATAGTGGATCTTATTTCTTGTAATTTAACTACCGTGCTACTCTATTTTATGATTGTAACCATGATTGTGTAAAGTATGTTATCAGCCTTAGCAGTTGGTACTAGGATTGTGGAGAGAAATCGGTATGGTACTAAGTGTGGTGGTAGTATCCCTAAAATTTACACATTTTCCTGCCCCTTATAATTTTAAAAATAAAATTTTTCAGTAGTAATTTTTAGGGTATTATAGTGGTATAGTATGATAAGTTGATGTAGCTAAAGGGTGGTCTTTGTTGGTGTTTTTATGCTGGTAGAGTGGAGTTGTGTGGGGTGTATAAGTTATGCAAAGCATCACTAGAAGAAAATGGTGGACGATAATGGAATGACACACAAAGGAATTAAGGGAAATAAGAGAAAGTATAAGGAGAGGCTTTGTTAAATGTAAAGTGAGGTAAGGAGTGAAGAGAATATAGGGTATTTAGAGGTAAGATGATGAGGTGACAAATTAAGAAATGAACGAAGTGCATAGGTCAGGGAGGTCTAAGCATGATTTTCTTTCCTAACTACACAAACTTAGGGAATGGGAGGGTACAAGGGGTATGATGATGCTAGGCCTAGTGGTTGTAGGCTATGTTGTAGTGATAGAGCCTGAAGAGGAATAAAGTAAAAGGAAGAGTAGGGAAAAGGAGAAAGACAAAGAAAAAAGGAAAAATAGAAAATAATTTAGGGTTGGGATAAGAACTATATCTAAATTTAAGATCCAATAATTTTAGCAGGATAAATTAATCAATAATGTAGGGTTAGAGTTAGGTTAAAATACTAATTACTCATAATTAGGGTTAGGTTAAAGTTAGAGTATTACAAGATTAGACTGGGAGTATTGATCTAAATTTGTTCATATAGAAACGTACCTATTAAGTCAACCTCCTAATAATTTCATTAAGTTAAAAAAACCTAAAGATTTATGGTTGCGTAAGCCTATAGATTATTTTGATTTATATATTTTTCAATGTCTTGCCTATGTGTGTGTGAATGATGGGAAGCTCAAGCCTAAAGTCAAGTAGTAAATATTTCTTGGCTATACATCCTAAGTGAAGGGATATAAGTAATGGTATCCTACAACATATTATGCTGATCCCGTGTCGAGATTGTGGATAATATGAATGATCTAGTGATTTATTTAGATACCATTGACTGTGCTAATTTAGCTAAGTAGTGTGTTGCTTTGGAGAAAGAGATGGAATCTCTATGGAAGAATCAGACATGGAAACTTGTGAAGGTACATAGGAAGAAAAAATGTGTTGATAGTAAGTATTTGTAAAAGTTCAAATAGGTAGGTCTAAGAGAAGAGAGACTAAGATATAAGGCTTGTTTAGTTACATGTGGATTTAGTCAAATTCCTAGTATAGATTATAAAAAGTTATTTTCTCTTCTTTTGGGGCATATCTTCACTTATACTTTCTGTGCACTTGTGGCTATGCAAGATTTTGAGTTGGAGCAGCTAGTTGTTAAAATAATTTTCTAACATGGTGAGCTAAATGATGAGATTTATATGAGATAACCAAATTCATTTATTATTGAAGTTAAGAACCATGTGTGCTTGTTGAATAGGTCATTGTATGGTTTGAAGTAGCCACCTACATAATGGTATATGTGGTTTGATATGTTTAAGATTAAGCATGGGTTCTCTAAGAATGATTAGAATGTGTGTGTTTACTTGAATGAAGTTGGTAATAGCTTGCTAATGTATCTTTTGTTGTTTTTAGTGATATGATTATGGCACCAAAATATTTGCATGATGTTATCAAGGTGAAAACAATGCAGAATAGTGAGTGTTAGATGAATGATCTTGGAGTTGCAAATAGGATACTTGACATGGAAATCATATGATACCATAGTTGAAAGAATTTTTACTTGTCATAGGAACAATATTTGAACAAGTATTTGAAGAGGTTTTATATGATAGATGCTAAGTCAGTGATCACTTCTTTTGATAGTCATTTCGGATTTTTTGTTTTGGATTGCCCCAAGTTCAAAGATGGGGAATAGTTTATGCTTACTCTATTGTTGTGGGATGTGTGATGTACACTATGATTTATACCAAACTTGATGTTGCTCAAGTTTTTAGTGCTATGAGAAGTTATATGATGAATCTTGGGAAAGCTCACTATCAAGTAGTGAAATGGATTTTAAGGTACTTGAAGGGTACACCATTAATTTATTTGGAGTATTAAAGGTCAATAATGCATATATTGGGTTTGTAGACTATGATTATAGTGGTGATCTAGATAATATAAGGTCCACTAGTGGTCATGTGTTTTGTCTTGGTAGTTCAACAATTAAGAGGTTATCCTTGTAAGAAGTGACAACCTTGTTTACTACCGAGGCTAATTACATGGCTATGACTCATGCTTTTTAGGGAGTTATATGGATTGCAGTATTAGTTTGTGAGCTTCGATTTGATCATAGTGGTCCTATTGTTCAAAGCAATTATCATAGTGGTATCTATTTGGCAAAGATTTAAAATTCTTTCCACTATCAAATGAAGAAAATTAATATTAGGTATCGATTCCTCTAATGTACCATTGTTGCTAGCAAGGTTGTATTAGGGAAACTGGCTATTGTAGAAAATCTGGCAAACATGCAAACAAAGCTATTGAAAATGATAAAGTTTAAGAATTTCTCAAACTTGGTTAGTGTTCATAACCATGAGCCCCTTTGGAGGGTAAGTTTTTACATGGTGATATTTTGTGTTGCTGTTTTTAACTATCACAAATATTAAATCAAGGTAGAAAATTGTGAGTTGTGACTTGTATTTATGGTACAACATAGATTGGATTGGTATGTGAAGGTACTTAGAGGAGCTTGAAGTGAAATCAAGGTTAGGGAGGAAAACACGTGTAAGGAGGTGGTTTTATGAAACAAACTATGTTTCTTCTAAAACCCGTAGTCCTACAAAATCAAGCAAAACCCAAGAGTTTTGACAAAAACACGAGGCACCTATATTTCCTAACACAAACAATGTTCTTCCTGCTTTTTTATGTTGCATCAGTTTCACTTGTGTGGTTCTATACAATTATATATAGATGTGATAGAACCTTAATTATGTTGTCCAACCCTTCTATACTATTCTCCTCTTATTCTCTTGTAGTGATAGAATTGAAAATTGTGAGTGATTTTGTGAGAATTATTCCATTATCTTTATACTCACAAACAATGTATGTAATAAGATCATCATATTTTCAATTTTGTTCTTTTTTGTAGGTTTCTCAATGCAATCTTGATTTCCTAGTTCGTTGTCAGATATAGTATTGTGGATTCTCGTCAATAAATTTTCCCAACAAATATGTTAGTGTATTCATGTGTAATAGATCTTTAAATTTCATGGGATTGTAAACTAGTTGGTGTAGAAATTCAATATATTTAGAAAAAATACCTAATAAGAATTAATTGATATAATAATAATTTAAATTTTTATATATTTGTTTTCATAATAATAATAATAATAATAACATGTAATTATATGTTAAGGTGATTTTACCTATATAGCAACATTGTCATGGATTATAAATATACCCATATTCATTATCTCATAATACGATTTACTTCTTATTGTTTGAGGATATTACTTCTAAGCAATCAAAAACCACTTTGTTTGTACACTTAAATACCACAACTCATATTTTATAATCACATGACTGAATATATTAATGACCCATAATGCACATGCTCATGATGCTTAACATGGGATATGCTTATAAAGTTAGTAATTCAAAGATAGCATTTCACCCTTAATAGAAATATGGAATAGATATTTATGGGTTAATCTCTACAATCATATTCAATGAGATAGAAGTGGATGATGTGGTAGTGGAGGCGGAGGTGATGGAGGTTGTAACGGTGATGTAGGAGGTGGTGGTATAGTGCAGTGGTGGTAGCGGTAATGGCGGTCATTAATGGTTTATACCTTAATTTGAAACCAAAACTAAAATCCAAATACTTTTAATATTATGTATATAAGTGCTTCAAATTTTTTTAATTGATGATTAAGTAGTACAAACCTAAAATAAAAGAAAATTATGCCATAAAATATAATAAATTCATTATTATAATAAAAAGAATAATGAAGATAATAATACAAATTACACCAACAATAAATTTTTATTCTTTTATGTCATAATTCTCTTATATATTTTATTCTTTTACACTTTTTATTACTTAAATATTAATAAAAAATAAATTAAAGCATTGATATACATACCTTTTAGAAGAATTTGGGTTTTAAATTTGATTATATATCATTATCGGTGGAGTTGTTAGTGGAAGAGGTGTTATGGTGATTTAAGTGTTTAATATAAATTACACATAAATAACTATTACTTTCCTTATAATGTCTTTTCTACAAAACCAAATGCACGAAAATGTTTTCTTATTTTTTTTCTTCCATGAATGACAACCTAATGTTGGAAAGAAGGTTTTTTCTTTTCTTCTTCTTTATCCTTTCCTCACTACTTTCTAGGAACCAAATAGAGCCTTAAGATTATAAAATAGAGATTTATTGTTGTTAAGATGTGTTTCATTATTTTGTTAAATTGTGATTGATGATTTATAGGAAGTGACTAGTTTTATAACTAAAGTTATTAAAATAAAGTATATTATTGAATATGTGTTAATATGTTAGTTTATTCCAAGGTAATATAATAATATAGAATGAGCAAATAAAATAAGAAATAAAGTATCTATATTAATGAAAAATATAAATATTATGTCTTATGGAATGAAAAAAAAGGAAAAAGGATTACACTACTTAAATAAATAACAAATTTCTCATATATATATATATATAGATAATTAGAATAAATTAACATATAAATTCTGGAGTTTTTGCTTACAAATTTAGATTAGACTTCATATGAGTAAGAGTTGTTATATTTTCTTTTTTGTATTGTAATTGTATGTTAAAAGGGACGATCAAATAAGAGGTGTCATGTGAATTAATAATATAAACATAGATATATTAATAGTACAGATAACTAGATTATGAACTTATGTAAGGTAAGACAATTTTTATGTAAAAAAATATAGTAAAAATAGTTTGAGACTCACAACACTCAAATTAATTATAGTTGGTCCACTAACTTTGGTATTTAGTTCATTTGTACATCATTTACTCTTTCCTCACCTATCTCTTTTTCGTAGAATATAATAGGTTTGTTCATTCCCAACCAACCAAAATTACTTAATACACTATATGGTTGTAGAGTTTTTTTATATAAAAAAATAAATATCTAACACTTTTTTTCTCTGATGTTCCAACCAATTTTGAACCAACGACATGAGAAAGAAATATCCTTCTTCCTCCTCTTTCTCTTTATTACCTCCACTATAGTTTCATTCAAGTCTCTATGACTAGCATCGCGTTGTTGCCATTAGTGCAAAATTCCACCAGTTTTTTAGTCTTCACTCTTTAATCTTCCACTGTCAGCAATTGCCAATCCTTTCCTCTATGTGCACTCATCATTTCCTTCCATCCTTTTATTTCCAAACCAATTAAAGGTAATGTGTTTATTTTTTTTTTCTAGTTGTTAAGTTAAATCTAGTTTATTTTGAAAACTTTTAGATGTTGATTTTTTTTATTTCCCTCTCTTTGGTTATTCTTCTCTCTATCAAGCTCTTCATCCTCACCATCAAAATTAGAATCCTTAACTCTCAAACTTTGGTAATTTTTATCTACTTTTGATTTTTCATCTAGGTAAAGTAATACTAATTAAATATCCAAATTTAGTTTATATATGGACTAATATCTCCATTATCATTTTATAACAATGTGAAATAGAATCATAATGCTATATTCGGTTGTACTTACTGAAGGTAGGAAACTTCCATGCATTTTACTCCTTGATATATTTTTTTTCTTCAATTTGGTGATTTTGGGTTTTATCTCAATTTCAATCTAAAATAGTTGGTAGAAATACGTTTTTATTTATGGATTCTAGTTTCAATATATGAACATAAAATATTTAAGTTCAAATTTCATGTCTAGCTTTAAATTTGTGCCATAGTTACTGCTACTTTGATATATGAAATCTCCATCTTTATGATATTCTAGATCCAACCTTAACACTTACAATAATTTTTAGAGATCTAAATGGCCTGCAACACTTTCAATTTTGGAATTTTACCTTAGAATTATCTACCCATCTACAAAGGATAAAAGATAATATTCATAATCATGGAGATCTTTGGCTTGAATGTTATTTTATTATAATTTAGTTTCATGGACAGAATATAAAGGCATAGATGGGTTTGCAAATGGTTATATCAATATGCACTTGTGTTAGGGTCTAATATATTAGTTCTTGAATCTTCTTAGGTATATATTCAGTTGAAATATGTTTAACTATAAGCTTTGGATATGGTTTCTCTTTATGGTTTTATTTCATTGTTTTATAAAGGTTGTTGTTATTAAAGTTGAGAGGTGGGATGCCAATTTCATTTTAGTGGCATGCTTTAAACATGAAGATTTCACATTATCTACATAAGATGTTATAGTTAGATATTATAAACCTTAGGATCCACTTTATGTTTGTGAGAATTAGCAGAATTCCTCTTATTTTGGAGGATGCTTAAATTTGCATTCCTTTGCTTTGTTACTCATGCATATTACTTCTATTAGTTTGAAGTCGTGATATGAAATTAATACCAAACAACTATAGTATTGCATCACGATAAAAAAATGAATATTCCTATTGTGATGTAGTACTATCTATTAAGGGTTTTCATTTTAGGTTCCCTTATGCTATATATATTAAATTTGTTTAGTATAGAGTTTTCATGATAAGTCACTTTTGTAAATTTTTGGTTGACCATAATTTCATATACATCTGGCCTTACAATAGATGAGTAGTGTAGATAAAAGTAAATGTAACACCCAAACTTTTACTACTAAAAATTTTCATTTTATAATAGAAGCATATAATTAACATACTAGTTGTTACCACCATCATTAATGTAATTCTGGTTTACCATACCATCCTTACATTAATCATAAGATTAAAACCATTTAGAGTAAAACAGAGTATTTAGAAATGAAATAAACGTTATAAACACAAATATGAGTTTGGAGAAAATACAACAAAAAGTGATACTATAGATTGAAGAGTCCAAAAGGTACTTAAGTAGAAACATCATCAGACAACATGACTCTTTACCCAAACAATTGGTATAGGAAAAGTTAATTCTCCCAATATAATGCATCAAAGGCAACAAAATCATCCAACTACTCCTCATAGGCTTGCACAAAAGCATTAGGGTCCTTTACTTGTGGGAATAATTAACATCCATAAAAAGGACGATTAGTACACTACATATTGAGCAAGGTAACAATACTATCAGTCAAGGTTACAATTAAATATATTCATTCATAGCAGAGAATAAGTACATGTACAGAACACATAAAGTATCACAAGGTAAGTACCGATTAAGGCCTCTTTATTAGATATAACCATTCTTATTGTTTTATTTACGTTGAATTTAGGAAGTCCACTATTCTTAAATCGATGGAATAGTCTAAAGCACCTCTTAGAGATAACACACTTGAGCTACTAGTACCATCCGATGGAATGGACCCAACACTTCCCATGATAAAAATGCTTATGAGCCACCATTCTTGAACTGGTGGACCGGTTTATAGCACCTCTCAGAGAGAACACACCTAAGCCATTATTATTGTCCTATGGAATGGACCTAACACCTCGTTCCTAAATCATGTAAAATTCCACTTTAAATCATTAATATATTATCCATTAGCTTACTTATCTCAAGTCATATTCTTATTCACGATGAATATAGGGCCCCACTATTCTTAATCTGGTGGAATAACTAAAGCACCTTTCAGGGACAAGACACATGATCCACTATTATCATCTGGTGGAACATGCCTATAAAACACCTCTCAAGGTAAAATGCTTCTAAGCCACTATTTATAAATTAGTGGATTAGTCTAAAACACCTCTCAGGTATAACACACCTAAGCCACTATTATCGTCTAGTGAAATGAACCCATAAATACTTTGGCCCAACTCACGTGATATTTTTACTTTAAATGATTAATATCTTATTCATTTTTTATTTGATAAGTACAAAACATGTTCAAAATAGGTAAAGCACATCATGAAATCATAAGGCCATTCTCTAGAATTAAGACCCTTATATTTTTTCCAAAACCTTAATTTCACACTTTTATCATAACTTTTCTTCTACTATTCTTTTAACCACCAAACTTAGTACCTATTCCTCAATTATTAATATTATTAACATACTCAAATTTCAAGGCCTAACTCTAAGGTCTTGCACATGCATTAATAACCCTATCTTAATAGTTACTATTCCTAAAGCTTATAAACCCTAATTTCACAAATCTATAATAACTTTTCTATAGGATTCAAATAATCAAAATATTCAATATCAATTCCTATAACACTAATATTAACATCATATTTGGATTTCGTGGTTTAACTCTACCGTTTCACACATGTGATAATAATCTTCTCGTTTTAGAGTTACTACTCTCAAATAAAATCATTTTCATTCTTTATCAAAATTAGGTCATTCAAAACTACTCTAAAAGCTTCTTATAAATTCATTAGCATACTTTATATGATATAACACCTTAAAATTTCACGATTCTCATAGTTTACCCATGTTAACCAAAATGTCCTTATTAATAACAAGCCCTTATTTCATGCAAATTTTGTATTTTGGTAACATTATCCCCTAGTCCAATTTTTTCTCCATAAACCTTATTATACTCATTAAAAATTCATAATACCATTAATAAATCCATGATACAACCATGTTTCATACCGAGGATTTTTCCGCATATAATAATTTTACTTACTTTTTTTCTACCATATAATATCAACCACATATCATATCATTAACAAACATATATTCATTCACATAATAACAATAACATGGTATAATACAAAAACATGCATAACACTTATAAATAAAAAAAATCCTAGACTATGATAAGGATCCTTATGAAAATAACTCCAATCTCTACGCACATTACTCCTATTCCACCTCTTTTGGAACCTTAGAAAAACAACCTAATAAACCATAATAAAAAACCATTAGGATTAAACCACATAATCAAGGAATGTTAAGGAAATGGAAGGATGCAAGAATAGAGGATTAACCTGAGACAAACCACGTTGGGAGATCTAGCATAAATAAGGGAGGAGGATCGGTAAAGTGTGTTGAGACAAGGGATGGTTGCAACAACACAAGCTGCCACTTCTATGGATGATGCAACAGTGATGGAGGGTAAATAAGAAGGGGGTGTTGGTGATGGAAGCTTCCTAAGATGGGATGTGGTTGTAGTGAAAGCTATTGCAGCAAAGGAAAGGGAAAGGAAGGAAGGTGGTTGCGAGGTGCTTAGCCAATGGATAGAGGGGTGCACCGAATATTTTTGCCTATGGTTGGGGTGGTGTTTGGTATAAATGGCTGAAGGGGAGGGGTAATAAATGGTTATAATAGCCAAAGGTGGTGGGGGTGAAGTTGTAGTGATGAATGCCAAATGGAGGCTAGGTGTCTTTAGTGTAAATGGATGAGGGTAGGGGTAGTAAATGAGGTTGGCCAGTGGTGGTGGGGGAGAAATGGAAAAGGCTACCGGTGGTGGTTTTGGTGTCTTAGTTAAGCTTGTTGGTGGTGGGTTTTTGGGGATCCTTTTGCTACAACAAGGAGGAGGTGAAGGAGGAAGATGGTGTTGCTATTTCTATAAAAAAAAAGGAAGAGAAGAGAGGTGTTTTGGGGAATTTATTGTTGGACATATATATATATATATATATATGCACATGTAGGGAGGAGAGAGGAGGGGGTGTAGTGGCCGAAAGAAAATCAACCCCATCCCATGATCTTAGGGGTTGGGAATTGATAGGCTAATGGGGGGAAGCGATGGCTTGGCAGGTGATAGGAGAGTGAAGGGGCATGTTAGGAATTATTTGTGGATAATGTTTCATGCAGAAAGAAGGGGGAAAGAAAAAGGAGAGGGAGAAGGTCAACCAAAGGAAGAAAAGAGAAAGAAAAGAAAAGGGAAAAGAGGGAAAAGAAAAAGGAGAGAATTAATGGGTTTGGTTTTTAATCTGGATAATATCAATATAATCTAGGATAGGATATTATGATAAATTAATTAAATGATTATCCGAGATTTGTTTAGGTTAGAAAAGATATTAATAACTTGAAATTTAAATTAGGGTTAGGCTATGATTCAATATTAGGGAGTTAGGGTAAGGTAGAGAAATACATTTTTTGAGGTTAGAATTAGGTTATGATATAAAATACTCAAGATTAGGTTTAGCTAAATTTTTAGGTATCACAGTAATGTTGTAATGAGTTAAGCTACAGGTTTATGAATGAGCTTTTGTATCTAAACCAAATGATTTCTTTGTTGGGATGCTTATACTATGTTTCCTCTAGTTTATTTAGGTTTTTTTTATTGGAGTTCCTACTTTTGGCTAGTAAGCTCTTTAGTTCCAAATGAGATCATGGATTTCACTATTGTATTTCTAGGGGATTTTATTTGCTCATTTTTGTCACTTGTGATATTACATGTGTTGTTAGTATACTATTACATCAATATCATTTTCTCTAATTCGTTACCTATAGAAGGTTTGGTGATAAATAATTTTACATTTTATTATGTAGGACCTATTTGGTACATCTTTTACTTTTTTATTTTCTAGGTTCAAAATGTAAATTTGAATGTAAAATTATCTGGTTACTACTATGATATGTTTAGTTTTCTATCCTATGTTAATGTTTTGAAAAAATATATATTGGGAATCAGAAAATATGGTTTCTACTGCTTTTTTTTCTTAGAAAAAAAATGGAGCAAATACTCTTATTAGTTAAAAAAATTCATTCAAGACTTTCCAATCACATGGTGGAAAACTTGTTTGGTTTTCTCCATCGATTGTTCACCATTCCTAAACTACATCGATGCTAACTATCTCTTACTCATATTCACAACTCATCACCATTTCTTCTCATTCTCAATCAACATTTTTCATAGTTTTATCAACCATGGTAGACCATTGTTCTCTATATTTTCATTGTAGCTCCATTTACATGGTTTTCATTACCCCCTCTCACTCACTTATTCCATCCTTTACACCATCATTCACCCCTCCATCATCCAATTCTTGGGATGGGGAATCATTTTAGGTAATTGATTCTTTTTTTTTTAGCCCTTATTTTATTCATTATTTATGCAATTCAGTATGAGCAACTAGGTGTAAGTGACTTAGTTTAAAAATTAACTTTAACTTTGTCAATATAAGAATCATAATTAGATTGATGTCCTCTTTTGTTGGGAGTATCACTTGCTGAATTGATATATTAGATATATGCATTAATTTAATTACTAATATGAATTGTATGTTCATTTGTAGTTTGGTTGCATTTGTTACAAATTTATATATATTTCTCTAGATTTATATGTATTAACAACTAAAGTTGAGAGATGAGTTTATTTAATTTGGAACTCTAGATATACATTTGAGGTGCATTCCTTTTATATCTGTATAGGTGATTATATGATTCGAGTGTTCAGCCTTTCCCTATTAGTTTCTTCTCTCTTCCATATGCAAATTTCTTATACATATACATTTTTTATTTATCTTTCTTACAAGGTGATTTTGAGATTGCAACATTGCTCTAGGTCTTGGTATAAAACTAGAAACTTTTCCTCCATTTAATTCTTTCATTGAGTAGATCTTTACACCTATCAATGAATAATCTATCATGGTTGCATTATTATTTATTATGTCCAACAAATTATATTCTCATTATAACTTTGGCTCTACTAACTTTAGTTCCTTTAGAGATGGAAAATATTATGCTTGTGCTATCTTAAAAGATTCTCTCAATTTAGAATATTCTAATTTTTTCCAATGATGGCATTATATCTTTCTTCTTACATTAAAGGTTTTGATCAATCTCCATAAAATCATGCCAAGTTTAAGATTTGAGAAAACATTACTGGTGAGGATGATATTTTCTTACAAGCATAATATTTTAGGATTTTCATCTACATGCTTAGTTTATTGATACATATTCTACCTATGTATGACATTGTTAGTTCAATTCAAAAAGGTGAAACTTTTGCAAATTTGACCTGCACCAATGATTATAGCAACATAGTTCAATTCATGGATAGTGTTACCATCAATATTTCATGTCTCTCCATTTATAGTGATAAGATTTTATTTTTTATCCCTGTTAAAATTTAGTCAATTTATTATTTCCTAGGTATATGTTAGGAATTTTCCAACATATCATGATTTGGCATGTGGAAAAAGTTTAACTACACACTTAAATATCAATTCAAGTCAGGATTCACTCTTTCAAATGCTATAATTTTTATATTATACAAGTACACATTTATAATACTTAATAATAACAACAAACTATAAATTTTCTTTAACTTTAGGTATGTTTCAAGTCAAAACTTGAAATATTCAATTTAATGTCAATTATATAAAGTAGAAGGTTAGTATATGACTAATAAACTTGGCTATATTGTAATAGTATAGTTTTGTATTCATTGAGATTACTCTCAAAGGAGTAAGGAGAGATTTTTTTAACAACAAAAAGCATAGAGAAGATGATATTATGGTCAAGTTTTTCTAAAACTAAGTTGTTGGATGCTTGCGTGTTGTAGACCTTTGTAGTGTGATTTTTGTCGTTCGGGAAAATCATACAATTTTTTGAAACCATGTGTTATGGCTCAAATTTGATCCTTTTTAATTGAAATGCATCAATCATAAATATAAATGTCTGCTCTCTAGTCTTAGAAGCAATTTTTAGTTCAATATGTTCTCTACTAAGGCTAATCAATCAACTGAGATGTTCCCAAAATAGGTATTATTTGGTTGTATGGATTAAATAATAGTATTCATATATATATCTTGAAATAATTAGTTTTTTATTGAGTTTTAATTACTATTTAGGGTATCAAAATCTATAAAAATGCTAAAAGGTGATCTAGGTACCATGTTTATAATATAATTTTGAATAAACAAAGAAGAATCTAAATCACAATAGTCGAGGTAAATATTTTTATTACAATGATGAATCACCAAAAACTTTTCCAATAGTTATCACCAAAAAAGTGTATTTAGTTACATATGGTTGTACTTTTGACATATAATGATTGTACGCATAACATAACATAGTTCTACATTTTGGAAAATATATAGCAATTTTTTTATAAGTATATACATGTATATGTACCCCTAATATGTCATGTTAGTTGATAGGTTCAATTTGTGTGACCATTTTAGGATCAATTATCTATATTTTTAGTGGTTTGTGAAGAAATAGTCCATGTGTCACTACAAAATTTATGACTTGTGCCAACAGAAATTTAGTCACAGATTTTTTTTCTGTTGGCAAAAGTTACTAATACCAACAGATATTTTTTTGTGGGCAATGAAGAAAGTTTTTCCTATAAAATTTTTTTATCTGTTGCTAATAGTATGTTATGCTAACAGATCTTTTGCCTACTTTTATATCTATGGGTATTAGTAACATTATACCAACAAAACTAATACCCACTCATATATCTGTTGGTATTAGTATATAAGGAAGACAAATGTTTTTCAATTTTTTTAATTATTATTTTGATATTTTATTTCTTTTACCACAAGCTATATGATTTTTATTTAAAATATATTTCCATTTTCATTGTGTGTTTTTATTTTAATATTTTAAATGTATTTCCAATTATCACTTCATTGTGTGATTACATCTTTTTTATGGATTTATATTTTATTAGCAAAAATAAACTATTTTTTATTATAAAATCTCTTTAAAGTAGTAAAATCATTTTAACAATTTATTTGTAACAAATATATCCTTATTTCAATTTATTTATTTTACACTACAATAAACTGATGCATTAACGACCAATTTGTTTTATTGTTATTGATATATTATTAATGATCACTATTAAAAGTCGTCGTTATTAGTATATCTATTGCGAATAATATAATTTTTAGTCATTAATTATTAATTTACTAGTCACTAAAAATGTTTTAGTTCCATACACACACACACACACATATATTTTATAATAATTTTTTTTCAAATCTCTAAAATCCAAAAAAATAAAATACAATAAAAAAATACTTAAACCCCTCAATTCCTTAAACTTTAGAAGAAGAAAAAAACAAATTTATCTCCCGTGCGCCTGCTACCCGGCCCCTATACCATTCTAATTTTTGCGAGCCCCGTCCCCCGTCCCCCATCCCCTAGGCCCCGACCCCCGACCCTTGACCCCGGCCTCATCCTGCTCTGCACCTTCAACCTAAGTTGCACCACCACACCAGCCACCCCCGCTCGAGCACACCACCACACCTGCTCTAGCTCGTCGCCGTCATCTTCCATTGCAGCAGCAGCGAGCAGCAGCCATCAGCAACGCACGAGGACAGCCGCGTGGTGCCACCGCCTGTCCGCCTCTAGCGCCGCTCGTCACCAACGAGTGTTCCTTGACCACCGGCCATGCTCCAGCACCCCTCACTCCCTCCAATTTCACAGCAATTCGCTTGGTATAAATACTTAAACCCTAACTTCTGTTTTGATTAATTTTAAATGATTTAGCTTATGATAAGATAATTTAGTTGTTTAATTATATATATATGTGTTGTATGAGTGATTTGGGATAGTTAATTGTATTGGTTATGGTTGGTTTCTGAAAATTAGATTTGTGACCCGGCTATATCCGGATTTGTTGGTTTTATCCGATTAAGCTATTTTAGATAAATTGAATTTACATTATGCTTTAAAATGTATCTAATTTCATGTTACAAGTATCAATTTAAAAATTTTGTGTGAAATTAATCTGAATTGGATTCTTAGATCAAAATTCTTGCGGGTTTTATCCGGATTTGTGAATTAGCTTATGCTAAGCTAAATTGGTTGTTAGATTATGTATATATGAGTTAGATGATTGATTTGGATGGGTTGATTGTGTTGCATATGGTTGATTTATGAAATTTGGATTTATAACTAGGATTTATCGGTATAGCTCTGCTTCGTCCGATTTTATGCAATTTTTACCAATTGATTCTGTAAGATGCTTTGAAATGTATTTAATTGCAGGTTGAATGTGTCAATTTGAAAAAAATTTCCAGAATCGATAGAAATCAAAATTCTTGGTCAAAACTCTTGCAGTTTTGAAATTTGATTGATCATTGGCATATTTTCTTAAATTGATTATACAATATGTTATACAATATGTCTAATTGCATTTCTAAACTTTGAATTTGAAGAAATTAATAAGATTTGACCAAATTATGTTTTGGACCTAAAACCCTAGTTTCGAAAGTAATTTTCTAGAATTGGTTAACATTGTGATTCTTTTTGCTAAAATTGATTGTTCGGATTTGTTTAGAAGATGTTGTGGCCTTGATCTTTAAAACCCATTTCCGAGCAACCTTGATGTAGTCACTATGAAGAGTTTTGTGGCCTTTCATGAATTGCCAATCATAAGAGGGACTCACATGTGAGTGGGAGTGTTAAGAAGTTGAAACCTACATGTAATTTATCCTATATGAAAAAATAAAAAAAAAATAATATGATGACTTTGTCATAAGTGTGTGGTTTTAGGATGAAAGTCCAGTGGAGCTTATAAGCTGTTAGACTCTCTTTTCACTTGGACCAACATAAAAGCCATTAATTGTTAGTATGTTCATGCATTATCGGAAAATTAGAGATCTATGTGGAAACTAGTTAATGCTTGTAATCAAAGAAGCTACTTCTCATTTTTGTTGAATTGATTTGATTTGAAAAAAATTCAATGCGCTATTATTATTATTTTACTAATGTTAGTGTCATAATTGATAGTTTTTTATTACTACCATTACTATTGTTATCATTACTATCATTATTATAATTATTATTAATTAACTTTGAGTGTCTTGATCACATGGATGATCATATTCATTTAATTGATTAAATGGCCATAGAGGTTCCATTCTTAAAGTAATTCCAACATTGTTGTCATAATGATCTGTTTACTACGATTAATTATTACTGTAATATCATTTGATGTATTCTATATTTTTGTTCATTGAATGATATAAAGTCTAATAGGTGGCTATGTTAAGACATTAAAAATAGAAAGAACATTGACATTTAATAATGTCAACTAGTGCATGTATGTACAATTAGTTATCTAATTACATCATTTAGGAAAATAAATTAAAGTATTGACAAGTGCCTAAGGGAAATTGTTAGACAAACTATTATATCAATTATATTTAAGTTTAACTAGAGTACACCTAAAGGGAGGATTCATTCGGGATGTTTCTCTTTTTAGGTGATAAGTAGTCACATGCTGCCTTTCTTAGACTATGTATTTGAACTAATGAACCTTAAAGTATAAGTTGTTAGGTTTGGCTTAATTGATGATTTTATACTTTCAATATTCTTTTCTACGTGAATACTTTGTTTAGCCGTAAGACATGGGCTTGCTTATACTAGTTCAAGAAACCACACATTTTGGAATAGTATAAATGGGAGCTCTGAAGATTTGAACTTATTGAATAGATCAACTTGTTGAATAGATCGACTCTACCATGTCAAAAACCAAAAAACTTAAATTGTAAGGCTTTAAGCTATTCATTGTTGCTCACCCTAAAAGATATTATTTTGTAATTAATATTTCCAAGACTAAAGTAACACTCGAATATGAATCTTGTAGATGTACACACCATCACAACCCTCATATACAATTGCAGCAGATTACTTCCAAAAGACCTATAGAATATTGGGGTTTCGAACTTCTAATGTATGTTTCCAAGAGTATAATTTGCAAACATTGAAATCAGTTGATGATTGAAATATGCATGCCATGTGAACTATGATTACCTAATCAAGGTTACAAGCTGTACAAGCTTCTATATTATTACATGTAAATAAAAACACAAATTCCATTTAATTTTTAGTTTTCCTTTTTATTTTACCATTTTGCAATAAAATTCTAAAACTATTGAGAATGCTTTTCTAGAATAATACTGATTAGAGAGCCATTTTAAGTTTTCTTCCAAATACTTGATTTTGCTCGCACCTACTCTCCCTCTTAATTATGGACTCTTATTATTTTTGAGAAAATTTTAAAACTTCCTTTATTTAGCTTTTGGGTATGAATTTATATTAATCTAATTAAGTTACTTGCATATTTTTTTAGGGAATACATCTTGATGATTATTAAAGAGACTGTTGAAGGCGTTGAAGTCATTGGAGATGCTGAATAGGATGAGAATGAAGATGATGGTGTTTGATGTGTTAATAAAGATGTCTTGTATGTCAGCATATGTTACAAGTTGTATTTATAGTATTGTACCTATAAGACAATATTATCACTTTGACAAATAAACTAAACACTGATGATTATATATGGTGTACTTAACTGTATATTAGGATAAGTTATTATTACAGGTAAATATTACAACAATAGGTATTAAGGACATCATTATCGTTTTACAAATATATATATATATATATATATATATATTTGTTGGTAATAGTTTTAGTAGTATATATCATTTTGTGGGTAATAATTTTAGTCACAGATATTATTTTGTGGGTAATAATTTTAGTCATAGATATCGTTTTGTTGTTAATACTTTTACCTACAAATATAATTGTGGGTATAAGTTTTACCAACAGATAAATATCTGTGGGTATTATTAATTATTCCTAACAGATCATATTTATCTATGGGCAAAACTTTTAAGCACAGAGTTTTTACCCACAATTTTGTCACAGACAAATATCTGTTGGTAAAACTTTTGCCAACAAAAAAATAGCTTTTGCCAACAGATAATGCCCTGTTGGTATAAGTGAATTATTTTGTAGTGTGTTTAGTATTTTTTGTGTAAAGTTATTACTCTTATTCTATTTTGTAGGTATTAGATCCTATTCAAAGAAAAAAGAAGCAAAAGCATGGGCCAATGAAGATGATTTTCATAAAGCATGGAGGTTAGAAGAGGGTGATAGGGTAGGCAAAGAAGAGGAGAAAAAATGTGTGGAATTATGAGCTTTTGGTCAACACATTCTTTGTCTCAACAACATTGGGTTGGTTGTGTTGACGCACAATGAATATTCCTTTAGCACAATCCGACACTTGGTCATGTGTTAATCAACATGGCCTGTGTCAATGTGTGTGTATGCTTGTATAAGGCCATCTTCATTTAATTTTTGAGAACACAAAACCACGGGATGAAAAGGATGAGGATTTTAGAAAAAGAGAGAAATATATAGGTTTTATATTTTTTTCCTTCATCCAATATTATTCCTCAATTCATCCATAATCTCCCCTTTGATCTCAAATTTATATCCCAAGTTAGACAAATTGAACATTAATTTTCAAATCTCAAACAAAGAGGATATTGTATTTCTATCTTTAATTTTATCTTTTTTCGGTTGATGCTATGTTCTTATTTTAAGATATTATGCTTAATAAAGTCCATGATTGGCTATGCTAAGGTGAAGGGAGATTCGTTGATCTAGATGTATTGAGAAAATGAACCCTACTTAATCAAATTCTTTGTAATATATGTTCTATTAATGTTTTGATTGACATAATAGGAAAATTTATCACTTCTATTATTGTTTATAGAAACTCCATCAAGATTTGAGAGATGATTCAAAGTGAGCTACATTAACATGACTAGAGATCAAATCATAAGGTTACAAGATTTTGGTTTGGTATCTCCAGCCTAACAAAGGGAATATAGATATTTAACAATGTTTTATATATTTTTTCATTCATACTAAATATATATGAGTCTCAAATATATAATAGGGTGTAGTGGATCAAGAGAGTATTTCACTACATACTTTTTTTTTGCATTCATGACTATGTGTTTTTGATTTGGGATTAAGATTCCATTGTATTGGGGTTAAGGGGATCAATCAAAACTATAACCTTCTCTCTATCCAGAATTCACTTGTTTTTATCTTAGAATGGGGTTTTCCTTACATAATTTATATCTATTTATAGTTAGACATCATATCTCCACTATCTCTTGATAAAGAAAGATATTCTCACCATTTTGTTCTCACTTGCTAGTCCCTTTTGGATGATACCTTGATTTTTACTTCAAAACCATGCACTTAAGACTCAAGTACATCATCAATACAAATACTCATAACCTAATGTATAACCATAATTTGGGTTTGGTGAAATGCTTATTATGCATGTTTTTCTTTAGATATTTGTTTTTATTTTCTAACTTTATTTAGTGGAACCGTGTTATATTAATATAGTATTTAATAATTTAAGAAGAAAATTAATCAAGATAATCTAGGTAGATATTTTATGACAATGGTGACTCACAAGAAAAAAAAGTTCAACAAATTTCACCATATGGTTAAGATAAACCTATGTACCATTTTTTTTGTAAATTTTAAAATTTTTAATTATAAAAATCATAATAATATTAATAATTATTAAATAATAGCAACGAGATTTTAATAATGTCCTTATTATTAGAAAATAAGTAATAATTATTAATAGTAACATAAAATTAATAATATAAAAAATGGAACAATATCTACTTAATTAATTAAAACTTTGTACACCAAATTATAGGCAACAATACACCAAAATTCAAAATTAGGAAAACTAAAATTACTTAGATATCCATCACCATTTTTAGTTTGATAATGCTAGGTTTATTATTGTTAAGGTCATTTTTCCAAAATTACTACATAATATTACTCCAATTAATTTTCTTCATGTAACTAAGAGGAAGGTAGTCTTATCATTTGATTTTTAGTTTGATTTAAATTGTATAGCTCAGTACGTGTAACTTTATGTAAAAAAAACCTTAAAATAAATGTTTTTACACATGTGCTTACGTATATGTACACACATTCCTTCCACATGTACGACTATTATACCAATATTACTATAACTTGGGTTACTTTTTATAATAAACACTCAAAATAAAGTTTTAAAAAACACAATACTACTTAAACTGATTTTCTTGATGTGGATAAGTGGAAGGCAATCTTATCATTTTGACCCATAGTTTGAGTTAAATTTTATAACATCAATATGTGTGATTATAAGTAAAAGTGTAACTAAAGCCCATGTTTGCACATATATTCTTACTTATATGCATAACTTTTTTTTTGTGTGTGTGTGATCAGAGTCAATTTTTTATAATAAATACTCCAAATTTACATTTTAAAATACATAATACTCCACTCAAAATTTGAAGGGACAGTGTACATATAAATAATTATGGGTAAATGTACATCAAAAGGCTTTATTTCTACAACTAATGTTAACTATATGTACATGTACAACTAATGATGATGATAGAAATATATCTTTCTATTTTTTAGTGAGGAAATTAACTTTAGGTGATATTGGCTCAAACTATTTAAAGTAGGCTTTATATATTTTAATATTTATTTTATTCCAAGTACATTTGGCTTTATATGGTATTTGTATATTTCCAAGGTATTAAAGAAGCTGAGTTTGGTGATGAGTAAAAAAAAAAAGTTAAGCTATTTTCCTCTAAGAGTTTATCTGATCATACCCTAGATTCTATATTTCACTATCATAGAGTCTATCACATATGAAATTTATAAAAAAAATGCAATATAATAATATGATTTATAATTAACTAGTAGATTTTATGTAATACTATCTAAAAGTTTATCTAGTCATACTCTAGAGTTTAATTTTCACTATCTTGGAGTCTATCTTGTACATGAATTATAAAAATTGTAAGACAATAATATGATTTATAATTAACTAATGGAGTATATGTCATACTACTTAGGATTATATCTAGATCATACCCTATAGTCTATCTTTTACTATCCTAGGGTATATCTCATACCTACGTTATGAAAAATAAAAAGGTGTAATGATACTTTACATAATAATTTTTTTATGCCCAAATTTTCTCAATAGGTTTATGTATATTTATACTATTTTCACATTTTTTATTGTCTCTACATTTTTATCAATTCACTTTGGTAGTTTTATTTGTTCATAGCTTTAATATTTTGCTTAATTCTGCACTTTCTTCTATTTATTTATGCATTTTGTGTCTTTTTTTAGCTCTTCTATTTTATTTAAACAATATTTTTCATTTTTTGCTCATTTATTCTTCTTTTTAGTTTTTGTAGTTTTTTGGTTGTTTCTTTGTTTTTTATCGCTTATTATTGTGTTCAAGTTATATAAGAGATGTTAGAGGTTATAGTTTACCAGCATTTTTTTCTTTCCTAGTTTCATTTTAATAGGTATAATCTAGTTCATCATTTAGTTGTGTAAATTGATTCCAAAAGTTAATTAATCAACTATGTATAACAACTATCATTATTATTTTTCTAACTAAATATAAAAAAAGAAAGAGAGTAACCTCCTAAATATAAAATCAACTATATATAACTACTATTGATCAACTAGTTGAATAAAATTATAAATCCTAAAATCATAAACCCAAATAATCTTAAATTAAAATTTAGGAAAATATTTTAAAATAATTTAATATACAAAATCTAAACTTAATTGAAGATAACATCCTTGAAATTTAAGATGAATGTACACATCAATCAAGGAAAAAATATTTATTGAATTTAACCACATATAAATCTAAACCTAAACATAGAAAAACTTAGAAATAGTAAAATTTAATGTATAAGCCCTTAACCAAGATGAAATTAAGCATAAACTTAAAACATAATCATAACTTATCTTTATTTTAAAGCTAAAACTTGTATATTAATCTACCAAGAGTAAGAGATTTGAATCCTTCTTTGTTAATAACTATACCAAACACTCCACTTTGATAATAGTATATTTTATACCAAAATGTACATGAATTTTCAATTACCAAAATAACACTTTTATTACCAAACTTTCCACAATAGTAATATGTGTTCCCATAATATCTTTTGATCTGCATAAATAAAATGTTGTACATTTAGCACAAATTATTTGTATGTTTAATACAAATATGTTATACATCAAGGAATATATAGTTGTAAATAAACTAAAAATTTGTAGGCATTTTGTGATTAATATCATTGTTTAATGCTACTCATAACCAATTTCACAAAGTGAATAGGGAAATTTTGATGGAGTAAAATAGATAATATGAAAATTCAACCTACTACGTAACACCCCAAAATTTACAATTAAATTTTTTATTTAAACAAAAACATAAAACATTGTAATTGGGTATTAGCATCATACTTGACATATTATTAGCTTATCATGCCATCCTTAAAATAGTCAAATATTTAAACATAATAAAATAGAGAATGAGATAGGTTTCAGGTTTCAGGTTTCATAGACTTAACAAATGTTTGGAAAATTACTTCGAGTACAAAAGATAAAATACATAAAGAGAAAAATTGGAAACTAAGAGTCCCAAGAGGTATCTAGGCCAAAAGTATCAACCAAATAGCCCAACTCTGTAACCCAAGTCCTAAAGATAATAATCATCACTCTTCCCCCACTTAATGCATCATATGTTACATAGTAATCTAAGGGGTTCTTAAAGACTAGCACAAACTCATTTAGGCCCTCTACTCGTGGGAATGAGCACTACCCATGAAAAGGATTATTAATATGCTACATATTGAGTAATATAATAATATAATCATACCCAAGTTATATAAATTACATAAAGCCACGTAGAAACATAAGCAAGCATAAGAATTAACATAATATGATGAACGGTAATAATGATTCCAAAAGCCCATTATTATATACTATCACAACCCATATTCATATTTACTTCAAGTTTAAGGACCTTTCTATTCTTAATATGGTGGAATGGATGGAAGTACCTCTCAAAGGAGAACACACATAAGCTACTATTATTGTCCAGTGGAATGAACCTACTATATATTGGGGCAATACATTTTTGACCATCATTCTTAAACTGGTTGAATGATTTGAAGCACCTATCAAGTCAAAATGCTCTTGATCCACTATTATTTTCTAGTGGAATGAACCCAATAGTCCTGACATGTAATCTTTTACTTAAGTGGTGAAAGTATCTTAATCATTACTAGTTATCTCAAGTTCATATTCTGGTTTATGGGGTGTTCTAGAACCCCACTATTCTTAAATCGATGGAATGCTCTTGAGCACCTCTCAAGAAAAAAGAACACACATGATAAACTATTATCATCTGATAGAATGGACACACAATACCTCAGACTTGTCTCACACAATCTTTCTCATTAAATAATTAGTATCTTAAGATCCTCATGCACACACATGTGTAGACATGAAAGGCATATAATATATCTTAACATAATCATTTCTACACATAAAAAATAACCATGAGAATATCAATATATTTTTCTAAGGACAATGCTATATTTGCCTTAAGAAACCATAATTTTATAAGTCCATCATAGCTTCTCCCCTGGTAATCATTTCATTACCAAATTAAATAACCATCCTCAAAATGTTACTATCGATAACATACCCAAAAATCAAGGTTGAAATCAACATCTTACATATGTGATACTAGCCTACCTTTTGTGTTACTATTTACCTTTCCCTACCAAATCCTAATTTAACATTTAAATTATAACTCTGTCCATAAGACTCATATAAATTCAAAATTTCATATAAATACATAAAATGTTTATATTAACAACATATATATAAATTAAGTTCAAAATCTAACATTTCATGTATGTGATACTAATCCCACCCCTAGAAGTACTATTCCCATTTAAAGCCACTTTTCTCATTTAATAGGCAAAAACCATTTGTATTCACCCAAAAAATTCTACCTCATATACTTAACATATTTTGAACCCATTATCACATTAAAATATCTCATTTTTCATTTTTAAACCATATTGACTGAATTGTTCCTAAAATAGCTAAATACTCTTTTTTCCACAAAAACCTTACGACTCCCAATATGAATGCTTTTCCAACCTCTAATATATATTATTTGTGATTATACATAACCACAATTATATAAATACCACATATCCCAATTCATGCCAACCCACAATATGCACAAACACATGATTTCATAGCTTTCTCACTTTTACATCATATGATATAACATATTGTGAGTTTAGGCTAGGTATTTGAGAACAACATCACATTATGTTGTTTTGCGTAGGTGTTAGAGAAGCTTAGTGTTGTATGAAGGTTTATATGAGAAACACAAGGGTATCATGTTAATAAACACTATCTGTATTTCTAAGAAAATATTTTGATTTGTTTTGGGCAAAAGTCAAAATTAAGAAAATAAACTTGGGGTCCTATATTTCCAAAATATGGGTTACTATATTTCCTAAACATGGACCACGTTTTATTACTATTTCTAAAACACATTTTCTCTATAGGGTTTTTTCTTCCATAAAAGGAGATATATTGAAACCCTAGCAATCAAGAGTTGTGTGTCACAACTTCTTCTTCTTCTCCCATAGAATTATTCATTCAAAGAGAATTGTAAATTTGTGTAATTGATTGATTAGTTTAATCATCCTGTAAATTATACAAGAGCACATATAACGATTTCTACTTTTTCCTCAATTGTTATGTTTTGTGATTGAATCCTAAATTGTGTATAATCTTGTTAATTTTTATTTGGTTTGAATCTCTCTAAATCCACAATATTCTACAATAATTAAGTATTAGAGATGAGTTGTTGAAGAGATATGGCTATTGGGATGGGTAAAATATTTGATATTGAGAAGTGTAATTGATCTGTCAATTTTAGATTATGAAAATTGAAGATGTGGGCAATTCTAATTCAGAACAAATTGAAACAAGATTTATCTTTTCATTTGAAGAAGCCAAAATCGATGATAGATAAGATATTTAAAGAATTAGATATGAAGGTCCTTTCTACCATACAATTATATTTGTCAAACGAGGTATTTTGGGAAGTGAAAAATGAATCAACAACGACTGCCTTGTTGTTGAAGCTTGAGTCATTGTATATGACAAAATTAGTAGCAAATTAGCTATTATTGAAGAGATGGCTTCATGACCTAAAATTAGGTGTGGGTCAATATTTAAAAAGTCATTTAGATGAATATGACTCTATAGGTATGGATTTACATAATATAGATGTTAAATTAGATGATGAAGATTTGGCTATTATGTTGTTATGTTCATTGTTTGTAAGTTTGAAACATTTTCCTGAGACTATTTTTTTATAGGAAGGACGAGTTAGTCCTTAATAATGTGAAATCTACCTTGCTACAATAGGAGTTGATTGATAGTTAGTTGATTGGTAGTATTACTTCCTAGGACTCACATAATGAGGGATTAATAGCAGCTTAGGGGAGGACAAAAGATGAGGGGTCTGGTAACCGTAAGAATTCTAAATCTAAGTTGAAGAGTTGAAAAAAGAATTGACATGCTATAGGTGTCATAAGAAGGGGCATGTTAGGAAATTTTATCCTAATAGGAAGCCCAGTACTACATCAGGTGAGTCATCTGACACAAAGGATGATGTTGCAGTTGCCCATAGAGATAGTGATGGATATGTGTTGTTGGCCCATGATGTATAGAACAAGATGAGTGATAGATGGACCTTGGATTTTTTCTGCTCTTACCATATATGTCACAACCAAATTCAGGTTCAATCGTTCTAGGTGACTTAGGATGGAGTTGTATTGATGGAAAACGATGCTACTTGGAAAGTTGTTGGGATTGGGACGGTGAAGGTGAGGATATATTGTAACACCTGCAAAATTCACTTATGAAAATTTTCATTTTATTTAAAAGAATTAACGGAAGCGAAATAATAAAACTGTGAATTCAGGGAATATTACCGCCACACTTGTACTAGACCAATTCACTCCTATCGTTTCAGTACTAAGTACTAGAAAGAGAAAAATACAATCTACGAGAAACTCAAACCATAATAAAATCAAAGTAGCGTAAATAACAATTTACAAGAATAAATTCCACCAGTAGTGGTTACAATAATACAAGTTATATTTAAACTAGGGTGAAAAGAGAGAGAAGTGAAATCCTAAAAGTCCGAATAATTCCTTATGCTCTTTCCCGTTGCCCACTTGAATAGCAACTGAAAGGACCTACAAGGGACTCTGCCCATTGAATAGGCAGGGATCGCACGAATGAAACCCTTCAGTACTATGGTACTAAGTAACCCTTTAAAACAGACTTAAAAGTAGGCTTGTAATGCAACACATGATACAACACTATATACATATATCATGAGAGGTGCATACATAACATTCACATACATAACAAGTCCATCAAATGTTATAGGTCAAAATGTGAAATCAATACTTTTGGGCATACATAACATTCACATACATAAAATGTGAAATGTGAACCCCACTATTATAGCCGGTGGACCGGAATACATACAGGGCAAAACGCTCCTGGCCACTATTATTCGTCGGTGGAGCGGTTTGACCCTGACTCACATAGTGTCCCACTACAAGTTATTAGTATTTTCCCATAATTTATTCACATCCATGATTGGTTTTATTGAGCTCAGGATCCCCCACTATTATTGCCGGTGGACCAGAATACATGTAAATATCATCTAGGGCAAAATGCTCCTAGGCCACTATTATACCCGGTGGACCGGTACTCATAATCGTAATTCAACTAGGTCCAGCTCATTAATCTTTTACTTTCATGATTAGTGTTTTCCCTTTTTAATCAGCACAACAATTCCATTTATTTACCTCAATAGAGAGATCAAGATCTCGGAACACAAAGGTACACCGGTCGCACTAGTGCATATAAGCTACTCAGTACCCTTCAACCATCAACCCAGGGACGCAAAGGTACCCTAGTCGTACTGGTGCATAAAGCTACTCAGTACCCTACCGTTAAGGACACCCAATCTATAAGTATGCATACCCCCTAAATAGGTCCGTAGAGCTATAGGGTAAGATATAGAGCCTAGTTAGGGCACAAAGGCACACTAGCAACTACCAAAATAATCGTGGCCTAAACCACGTCTTTAGGGTACCGACCCCTAAAGAGATACAATTCCCAATCTTAAGCTCTTTCAATTTAAGTATTAGTGTCTTAATTAGGGCGATCATGAAAGTACAACAATCAGATACTTATTCACAATCGTTTGGATGTCATTAAGTATTTATTATTCAAACGGTTATCCAAGATAACACAGATGATTCATTAAGGCCATCATAATCTCATCTAATTCTAATTTAGGATTCGTTCTCATCATACTTACTAATTATCAAACACTATTATCTTACTATTTAGTGTTACTTGAGTCTTATTAAGAAACTCCATTATCCCATCATCATATTAGACATAAAGTACTAATTTACCCTTTGCTTGTATAATTATTAAGTCTTCATGTTGCCAATTATCAAACACCATTAAGTATTACTATTAAGTCTTCCTTACTTGCCAATTTACCATATTACCCTTCATGTTGCATAATTACAAAAATACCCCTTGCTCGATTTGGGTTACCAAGTTATCTCCCACACTTATTAGGTCACCAATCACCCTTTATAATTGTTACACTTATCATATTTTCATTTAGTTGGTTAGATTACCAATTTCCCTTTTCCTTTGTTATAATTACCAAATTCCCTTTAGTTGGTCAAATTACCAAATTACCCTTCTCCTTTATCATAATTACCAAATTACCCTTTAGTTGGTTAAGTTACCAAATTCTCCTTCTCCATTATTATAATTACTATATTACCCTTCTTCATTAATAAAATTACTATAATAACCTTTTACTTCCAAATTACCATTTTACCGTTTACTTCCAAAATTACCATTTTACCCTATACTTCCAAAATTACCATAATACCCCTTCACTTACAAAATTACCATTTTATCCTTTACTTTCAAAATTACCATTTTTCCCCTTTACTTCCAAAATTACCACAATACCGTTTTACATAGAAAATTACCATTTTGTCCTTTACTTCAAAAATTACCATTCCGCCCTTGACTTATAAAATTACTATTTTTCCCTTTACTCTAGAATTATCATAATACCCCTTTTACTTACAAATTACAATTTTGCGCTTCTTCTAAAAAATTACCATAATATCATTTTACATACAAAATTACCATCTTACCCTTTATTACACCACTTTTATTAAGTTAGCATCACTACATGAAATATTAATACTAATACTCCATTCTCATCATCCAATTCCACCAATTATTATACTTCAACATAATACTCATTAACATCCACACATATTAAGCCACACTCTTGCACATGACATATTACTAAAATTCCACTAGGGCTCACAATAATATTATTCATGGATAAATGGTCACAATAACATAATATAATATGGATAAGTACTCAACATTTTCATTAATAACCAAACTCTTTCCTTAAGAAATATTTCCACACATAGCATATAAACTAACATGCTTTCCTTTTTATCAATCAATATAAGCAACTACATATAATATATTAAACAATATGTATCATGCAAAATAACATATTAAAACTCTAATGTGCTAGCATATGTTTATCCATGTGTTTAAGTGGTGTTTAACGATTACCTTAATTCCTACAAAAATTGAACCTTACCGGTATCCCGGTTATAGATTCAAGCTTTACTTAGCAAAATCAACAACTAAAAATAACATCTATAATTATTATATTAGAAGTAGGAAAAACCAAAATCATAAAACTTTATCAAAACTTAATTAATGATATACTTTATTTAACCCTTAATATACCTTAAGATTAAGTAAAGATTAGGGTACAAATTTAGGCAAGACTCATGTTGCTCATGCAGCGCGAGTTGCATGCAAAATAAGGGAAGAAGGTGTCGAAAGAGGGTGGAAGAGAAGGAAGAATGGCTATTTTCAGGTTGGGATTTTGGGGCTAGGAAAGAGGGTAGATAAGGAAGGATTTAGGGCAAGGGAAAGGTGTAGGGTGGAGAGGGGTGTAGATGGTGGTCGGGGGTAGGTTGTTGGCAGCCAAGGGTGACAGTGACGACAGCGAGGCTGCGAAGGTGGTTGTCAAGGTGGAGGGGGCTGAGAAGGAAGGAAAAGGGAGGGTAAAAATGAGGGACTGCAAGAGTTGGTTTTGGCCAAAGGAGGTGTGGGGGTGGTAGTGGAGGTTGCAAGAAGTGGTTTGGTGGCTCAGGTGGTAGCAGAGGTGGCGGGATGACTGCGGAAGGAGGGGTGCAGGGAGGTTGTCGAGAAAGGAGAAAAATAAGAGGGGAGGAAGAAGGGGGCTATAGGGTGGCTCAGGGGTGTTGTGGTGGTGTAGAGATGAGGTAGAGGACGGCAGAAGGTGGTGCAGGCAGTTGTTGCGGTGGTGGAAGTGGAGGAATGGGGTGGTAGTGCAAAAAAAGGGGGTTGGGATAAAAGGAGAAGAAAATGGAGAGGAGGAGATTTGGGGAAGGTAAGGAGGCTCAAAAATGGGGCAGGAAAGGGGTTGTTGAAGAGAAGAAAAAGAAGAGGGAGAGTGATGTGTTTTATCAAAGTAGAGGAAGGTTGGATCGAATATTCTTGTGTAGAAGATGTCACCCATGAAATTATACAAAAATAAACGAAGGATTAAGATTGATTATAGTCAAAGAAATCAAGTAACAAAGGTAAATATGCTCGGTAGATTTGAACCAGGCTACAAATGTGTCAAGTTTGAGTTCAATAGAGGAAGGTAATTGTCCCAGAATTTCCTTTCTCAATGTTGACTCAAAATGAGAGAGATAGATGCCAGCTAGCTATGCTCAAAGTTGCATTTAAATTCTTATTCATTCAGCCTTTGATTCATGCGTACAAGAAGGATATATATAGGTAAGTCCTAGCTTGAGTTTGAAGCCCTCCAGCCGGTCCTTAGCCTTAATTCAATCCCATTAATCATGGTTGAATTAAGCCTATATAACCTTAATCCTAAGTATAATATCATTGGTTAAATGATGCTAAGGATTAATATTACAAAGGTATACAATTAACTATGATACATACATGAAATTATATCAAACCCTAACTTACATAAAATATACTTAGAGTTAGGGTTTATAACAAGTTAATACAACTAATTAATATCATCACCATCTTATTGTAAATTATCATCCCATGTATGCCATAGTCTTGCATGATTTAAATACTTGTACACATTAAAGTGTATTAACATCTTCTTCTTGCAAATATGTGACATACCTACAAGAATAACTTGAATGTTTTTCAATATCAAGCATATAAGAATTATCAAGAATATTTAACATGATAGACTCCAACATTAAGAAATCTAATTCTTCCTTACCTTGAGAATTAATATGAGCATGACAATCATTAGAATCATTAGATGCTCCTACACCTGAGAGAAAGGGGGTAGGGTGGTAAGGGTGGTTGGGTGGCAAGGAGAGGGAAGGGAAGAAGAGGGGGGAAATAGGGCATGCGGGGAGGGTTTGCAAGGGCTGGTTTGGTCCAAAAATGGGAATAAAAGGACAGGGGAGAGAGGGAGGGTTGTAATGGCGGAAGGTGGTGGCAGCTATAGGGTGGCTTGGTGGTTGGGCATGCTCGGGGTGGTTAACGAAGAAGGAAGAAGAAGAAGAAGAGGGGAGAAGAGAAGGCAGGCTGGGTGTGGGAAAGGAACGAAGAATTGGGCCAGCCCGGTTAGGGAAGGAGAAAAGAAAAGAAGGTTGGGCTGGGCTGGTAGACATGCGCGGGGGAGGAAGGAAATGAAAGGTAGGGGATGGCTTGGTCGATGAGAGAAGAATGAGAGGAGGGGAAGAATAGGTTGCGGCCTAGGTGTGAGGAGGAAGGGAGGTAGGCCATGGCTTTGTGGCCGGGAGGAAAGAAAAAGGAAAAAGAAAGAAAGAAGAAAATGGAGAAAAAGGAGAAAGAAAAGGAAAAAAGGAAAAAGGAAAAATAGGAGAAAAATAAGTAAAATAATTTATGAAAAAATAGGATATAATATTTTTGGTAGATAAATAAATTTAATAGTTTAATTTAATATAATTTAATATATTGGTTTAAAAAGGATAATTTTAGTAAAATATTGGTTTGGTAAATTATTTAAATAAAATGAGTATGATAAAATAACAAAATATTTATTTTAATTTATTAAATATTCCTATCCAATTTTATATGCTCAAAAATCCATTAAATAATTAAATTAAATAATTTTAAAAGCTAATTTATCCTAAATAAAAGCTATTTATTAAATTATAGATTTTTTTAAATTTCGGGGGATTACATACATGATAGTCTCGTGAAAACACTATTCAATGTGAGACATGTCCCAAAGATGATAAAAAACCTCATCTCTTTGAGTTCCTTAGATTATAATGGGTACTGGTATGTTATTGAGGATGGTACAGTGAGATTTACAAAAAGGGCTCCACTGGCGATGAAGGGGAAGCAGGTTGGGACATTATATGAGTTGGTGGATTCCACTATTGTGACATTGTCGAGGTTGTCAGACTAAAATGTTCCGATATTTTGTATTTGGGAAGTAGAAGAGGGTTAGATTTTCAACAATTAAGGATAGTATGAGAATGCCTCTTGAGTATATCCTTTTAGATTTTTATGGTCTAGAAAGAATGATTTCCAAAGGTGTTTCATGGTACTTGCTCACATTCATTAATAAATTCTCTAGAAATGTATTAGTTTATTTCTTAAAGCATAAAAATGATGTGTCTGGTGTTTTCAACACTAGAAGACCTTGATAGAGAAGGAGATTGGGAAGTAGGTTAAGTATCTCAGGACAGATAATGGTCTTGAGTTTGTTGAGTAGAGTTTCATTGAGATTTGCCAAGATCATAGGATATAGAGATACGACACCTGTGTTGGAAGATCATAACAAAATGGGGTTGTTGAGAGGATGAACATAACCCTATTGGATAATGATCATTGTATGTTGTCATAGGGAGGTTTAGGCAGAGATTTTTGGGCTGAGATAGTTCATATGACAACATACCTAGTGAATTGGTTACCAAATTAGTCCATTGTTTTGAAGATACCTAAGGATTTGTGGTCTGGTAACCCAACTAATTACTCTAATTTACATGTCTTTGGTTTCCCTTCTTATGCTTAAGTTAATGATGGTAAACTTGAGCCTAGTAATAAGAAGTGTATCTTTTTTTAGCTTTACATCTAGAGTAAAGGGGTATAGGTTATGGGACCCAGCTACATCTAAGTTCTTGACTAATAGGGATGTTACCTTCAATAAGTCTGTGTTCCTTTACAAGATTGAGTCTTGTGATGGTGTTAATAAGGAGGTGGAGCAAGAGAATGCTTTAGGTTAGATGGAGGCTGAGGTTGAGTTAGATGGAAAATTCCCTTTTGTTAGGCCTACTATTCTTGATGTGGGTGGATCCACACAATTGGTGGAGCAAAGAGGCATTACTCTAAGCAGAGGAAGGGGGATTGTCTAGCCTTCGCTCAGGTATAGATATGAAGAATTAGTTGGCTACACTTTATCTAGTGTAGAGACTGTTGTTGATGTGGCCATTATTAGAGGCTATTGAGAGTACTCGTTCAGTTAAGTGTTGTGTTGATATGGAGGAGGAGATAATGTCCTTACTAAAGAATCAGACATGGGAACTTTTGAAGACACCAAAGAAGAAGAAGATTACTGATTCCATATTGGTATACAAGTTCAAATAGGGATCTCCAAGGGTCGAGAGACCAAGGTACAAGGCTTGTTTAGTTACACATGGATTTGGTCAGATTTTAGGTGTGGACTATAACAAGGTATTTTCTCCTATGGTTAGACATACTTCTATTCATACCTTACTTGCACTTGTGGCTATGCATGATTTTGAGTCAGAGTAGTTTGGATGTCAAAACTACATTCTTTCATAGTGAGTTCGAGGAGGAGATTTACATGCGACAACCTGATGGGTTTGTGGTTGAGGGGATGGGTGATTATGTGTACTTGTTGAATAGGTCAATATATAGTTTGAAGCAGTATCCTAGATAGTAGTATAAATGATTTCATTAGTTTATGCTTGTTGCATGGTTTCTCTAGGAGTGAGTGTGATGAATATGTGTACTTAAAGGAGATGGAGTGAGGCTCTTTTATGTATCTTTTGCTATATGTTGATGACATACTTGTGAGTTTGATAAGGTGAAGTTAATGTTGATAAGGTGAAGTTAATTCTCAATAGTGAGTTTGATATGAAGGATCTTGGAGCTATAAAGAGGATCTTTAGCATGGAGATCATTAAAAACCATGATTAGGAGATTTTATACTAGTCACAAGGGTCCTATGTGAACAAGATGCTAGAGAGATTTCATAAGATGGATGCCAAGACACTAAGCACACCATTAACTATTCACTTCAGATTTTCTACTTTAAATTATCCCAAATCAAAAGAGGAAGAGGATTTCATGGAGATTATTCCATATTCGAATAATGTTGGTTGTATCATATACATTATGGTGTGTACTTAGCGTGATATTGCTCAAGATGTTAATGTTGTGAGTTGATATATAGCAAACTTGGGAAAGGCTCACTAGCAAGCAGTGAAGTAGATTCTTAGGTACTTGAAGGAAATGATATCAGCTTGTATTAAGTATAGGAGATCAACTAGTTGGGTTCATGAAATTTGATTATGGTTAAGACCTTAATAAAAGGGGATACACTAGTGGATATTTTTTCATCTATTTGTTGGAGTTCTTCCTTGTAGCATGTGATGGACTTGTCCACTACTAAGGAAAATTATATGTCTATGACATAGGCTTTTTAAGAATCCTTATGGATTGGTGGCTTAGTATGAGAGTTAGGGTTTAGTCATGGTGCTATAGTTTTTCGTGGTGATAGCCAAATTGCTATCTTTTTAGTAAAGAATCAAATCTATTTCCATCATCGACCGAAATACATTGACATCAAGTATCACTTTATCCGGGGTATTGTTGTTGCAGACAAATTTGTGGTAGAAAAAGTGGGTACTTTAGATAATCTAGCTAATATACTAACAAAGCCACTAATTGTAGGTAAGTTCGAGTGTTTCTCAAAGTTGATTGGTATTCATAGGCCATGAGATCCTTTGTTGGACTAGGTTTTTTATAGAGGTATATACATGTCATGCGTCACAAATACTGTGTCAAGGTGGAGAATTGTGATTTTTGTCCAGGTATTTGAGCCTAGCATAACATTGTGTTGGTTCATGGTGGTGTTGGAGAATTTTAGTGTAATATGGAGGTTTTTGTGAGAAAAATGGGGGTACTATGTTAATAAAAATGGTCTATGTGTCTAAGAAAAACTTTTGATGTGTTTTGAGAAAAAAGTCAAAAGTAAGCAAATAAACATAGGTGTCCTATGTTTCCTAAACATGGATCATATTTTTTCTTTATTTCCACAACACGTTGTTTCTTCCCGTAGAGCTTTTTCTTCTATAAAAGGAGACATATTAAAACCCTAGCCATCAAGAGTCATGTGTCCTAAATTCTTCTTCTTCTTCTTCTTTTCCATATAATTCTCCAATTGTAGATTTATATATTGGATTGACTGATTAGTTTAATTATTCTGTAAATTACACAAGAGCACGAATAACCATCTCCACTTTTTCTTCAATTGTTTTGTTTTGTGATTGAATCCTCAATTGTGCATAATCTTGTTGATTTAGATTTGGTTTGGATATCTCTAAATCCACAATAATTTTGTAACATATACACCATCATCATAGCAACATTATCCATGTAACAATTCCAAAAATGATATTACATACAAATACACATAAAAGCACTTACTATGACATGTATCTTTACGAAAGTGTCTTAGGTCTCTAAGCTCATAAGAGCTATAACTCCACTAATATCATTAACATATCACCTAGATGCCAAAAATTAAAAAAAAAATTAGACTATCAAAAATTAAATAAGGGAAACTAAGGCAAGAGAGAGGGAGGAAAAATAGAGGTAACCAAAAAAGTGGGAGGCTCATGAAAGGAGGTGGCGCATTGTGGCGGGCAGTGTAGTTCTTTAATAGAGGGTAAGGTGTCATGGTTGGGGGGTGGTGCAAGAGTGCATAACCATGGCCCTAATATTGGGGTGGCGATGGTTGGCAGCAGAGGTGTTGGTATGTTTGTGTTAAGACTGGTGATGGTTGGTGGCAGGGAGTGGTTGGTGGTTCTTGGTGGCCAACAGCAGAGAGGTGGAGTGGTTGGTGTGCTTGGTGGGCAACAGCAGAGAGGTGGAGTGGTTGGTGGTGTTTGGTGGGAAACAACTTGATCAAGGAGAGAAAATAAAAGGACAATGGGAGTTTGGTGGTTGTGGTTAATGGTAGGGAGGGGTAGAAGAGGATGGGAAGAAGGAGGAGGAGAAGGGCTTAGTAGTGGTGGTGGTGCTAGGTGGCGACAGGTGGAAAAATAGTATAGAAGTGGATGGTTGTTCTAGTGGTTTCTCAATAAGAGAAAAGGAAAAAATAGTAGAAGAGAGAAAGCAAATGTGCAGATGTGGTAACAAAGGCAAACAAGGAGGAGGAACAAGGAAATTCATGTGGTAGTGCTTAGCGGTGATAGGCATTGACAAAATAGAGAAGGGGAGCATGAGGGAGAATAGGATCTCACGCAATAGGTTCTCAACTAGGAGGAAAGCAAAGGAAAGGGGAAAAGGGAGAAGGAAGGGAAAGGTAGAGGTTGGTATGATGAACATATATTTTTACATATTTTACACGCTTTTACTATAAACTTTTGGTTAATTATTTGCATAATATGTGAGGTTACTCATATTACTTTTAATTATTCTCTTAATTTAAAATAATGTCATATATTTAATTAATTTTGAACTTAAATTTGATTTTTGGATAGTTTTTACATATTGTTGTATTTTAACCTAAACTTTCAGTTGAAAATAGAGAAATAAAAAAATATTTGAAATAATTTTTAATTAATATCTACTTAATTTTATTATGTATATACTAATTGATAGTATGTGTGTGGAGTAATAAATAAAGAAAAAAAGGAAAAAATACAAAAGTGCACACAAGCCGAAAAGGAAAAGAAAAGAAAAAAATGAAATGAAAAGTAGCAGAGATGAGGAGTTTAAGGAAAGAAAAAAAATAGAGCAATGACAAAAAAAATAGACAGAAACATAGGGAGATAAAAGGAAAAGGGACAAGAGGTGAAAAAAATAAAAGAAACAAGAACAGACAATAACAGAAGAATAGGAGGAAGAGACGAAAAGAAAAGAACGAAGATAAGGGATAACGGCTAAAAAGTCAAGGAGAACAAAAATAAGAAAACAAAAAAGAAAATTAGAGAAAGAAAATGGGCAACAGTGATAGCATAAAGTAAAAGGGCACGGAATTTAAGAAAGGAGAAAGATGGTAGTGAGAAAAAAATGTTAGAAGAAGGAAAACAGAGCACGAGTGCTGGTGCCAAAAACTTCAATACCATTAGCCATTTGAGTACAATGTTTTTTTTTGTTCTAGTTTTGAACCTAAAGTGATTTAATTTTATATTTGAATATCTTCAGGTTCAATATTTTATGTATAATGTAGATGCTTTATTTAATTTTATTATTTTTATTTTAATTAATGTCATATATTAATTTAATTTTACCAATGATATGGTGAAACTTTATTCTTGTTTAATAGATTACTCTATGTATTTTATGCCATTATTCTAGATCATTCACCTTTAATTAGCAATTGAAAAGTTAAGAAAAAATATACGATTGCTAATTCTCCACTTTAGGCCAAATAATAGAAATAGGAATTAAATGGGGTGTGAGAACAATTACATATTTTCTATAACAATAAGGATAAATAATGAATTGAACATAAAGCATTATCTTTATTTGAATCCTTTGATTAGAGATAGGGGAACTAATAATTGACGATAGAACTATATAGCTCGAGAGAGTGCATTAGTTAAATAATCCCGTTGACACATAGCTAGTAATTGAAAAGATCATGTAATTAATTAATTTGTCATTATAATTGGATAGTGGTGGATCTAGATTCCTTGGTACCATTTATTAATTCATTTTACCTTTATCAAATTTTATTTGATTCTGTTCTAGTTTAATTTAGTTGATTTAAAAATTCTTAGTTTAGAATCAGCTATTTATTTATTTGATTTCAATCACCTAGGCGTGATTAGATTCTTTGTGTTATTATTTAGTCTTTATGAAAACAATAATTTGGCACTCTCTTCCATGTATTACTTGCAACTAGTATACTTGCCGATAGATATATTTGGTTGATATCAAGATTTTGGTCTCTTTGTGCATGGGTGTGTACATATGTAGGGGTTGGTGATGGAAGAGAAACCCGACGAGAGAGTCGTGAGGATATGACATGGGGCATGTGAGGGTGTGGCAAAGAGGTGCAGGCTAGTAGGGTGGAGAGAAGGGGTTGTAAGGGATTGTATAGGGCGAGTACGTGTAAGGGGTGCAAGGTTGAGAAAAGGAAGGGAGAATGATGATGGGATAGAGGGTAATATGTAAGGGCTAAGGGGTGTTTGGCCTAATAGGGAAAGGGGAAAGGGAAGGAGAAAGAGAGAATGAGATAGGCTAGGTTGGGTTGGGTGTAGGCTGAGGGAAAAAAAGAGAGAGAAAAAGAAGAAAGAAAAAGGGGAAATTAAAAGGAAAAGAGGGAAAAAATATTAGGGTTAGGATTTTGATTAGGATTAGGTTTAAAATTTTGGGAATTAATTTAAATTTTAATCTATAATATATCCTAGGTTAGGATTAAAAATATATATATATATATATATATATATATATATATATATATATATATATAAACTACCCAAAAGTTAGAATTTGAATTAGGTTAAAATATTAATTAATTCTAATTAAGATTAGATACAATTTTGGGGTATTATATATTGTATCATAAGCTTTCCTCATATCTAACCTAAGCAAGGATTGAGAATATAAATTTGTATGACCATATCCATTCCCTAACACATAAGCTAAAAAAATGCTATCACCAATAGTTTGACCTTTCACAAATGTAGCTTGATGTTCTTACACTAGTAGAGGAATGATATGTTAGAGCCAACTAATAATGACCTTAGAAATAATCTTATATAATAAATTACAACAAGCAATCGGCCAACAATCCCTAACTTTAAAAGCATTATAAATATTAGGGATAAGATTTAAAGTAGCAATATTCAATGCTTTAGGAATGTATCTTGTGATAAATAACTCAATCATAGCTTCCCATACATCATCACATATGGCATCCCATATATCCCTATATAGCATAGTGTCGGAACCATTCGGTCACAAGGATTTATCAATACTCATGGAAAAAGGGCTTGCTTCACCTCCTCTTTTTAAACCACAATGAACAAAGACCTATGATCATAAGATTCTAGCACAGATCCTCTCAGCATGATCTAAGGCAAAAATTTACCCCTTACTTAGAAAGCAGCCCCTATAAGAGGCACAATACTCTCCTTCATTTAATGGGGTGATCCAAAGGCCTTTCAAAGCCAATAGGGGTCTAAGATAAGGTGATTATTTGTCTCGGTATCTCTTTATACTTGGGATATAGTATCTACATAGATCTCTACATGATTTTTGGAATAAATCAAGTTTTAAACCTCACTCAAAGTGTAATAAGTTCAAGTTAAGTAATCATATATTCATAAATGATTTACTTTTCTTTAGTGTAGGGAGTAGTGCATCCATAAAAATTTTGTACAAAGTATTTTAGGATTTATCTTATATATCTGGTTAACTTTGAATGCCTCAAGAGCATGATATACTATAATGTTTCAGTGCCACTATGTGTTAGGGGGAGACTGAATGGAAATACCTTTTTCTTTTGGGTGATATACCGATCCATTATCTAGGGGTCCCACACTCACATACTGAGCTCATAGTGAATGATTACATTGATAGATAAGATCATAAAAAAGGTTAGATCATGACATTTACAACTTCTTAGTCATGGAGTAGGCTGTAACATGTTCATTTGGTTCTATATGGTATCCAAGCTTATTAGAGTTTGATAATGCTATTGTCATAAGGTATCATACATGATATTATATCACTATGCATATCATACTTATGAACAGAAGAAAAGAATACTTATAAGTCTCTTGTGTCATAGGATACATTCAATTTGCCAAAAGAGGAAGAGAGGTTAGGTTTGATCTAAATGCAACCATCTAATTTTTCCACGGTGGGTGCACTCTTATTATCTAAAAGGGATAAATTTATGGGAAGTACCGGTTCAACCCTCGAGCTCTTTTTTCACACTTCTATACAAAACATCCTTAATTATCCACATATAGAAACTAGGCATGGTACACATTATATCTTCTAGGTCTATGATTGATTACGTTCTAGAGGCTCGAAAGTTGAATGGTATTGTGCTGTGTAGAATTAGTTATTTTTGAGTTTCCATATATTTTTATGATTCCAAATATATGAATTTGTAATTATTTATTACTATATTATATGTATTTATATTCATTGATGAGAACATGTCCATGTACAAAACTCATAATAGGACTAAGAACAATCATAATAAATAAATCACCAAGATAGTCACAATTATTGGATGATTTGAGGAAAACAGTCAAAGAAATATTCAAGTTATCTTTACATATGTCAAAACACTAAATATCAAAGTAGTGATGATTAAGTTACGCAAGTAAAGGACAAAATTACTAAAAGATAAAGGTTGACCCTAATACAGAATTGGGAACAATCATTGGCTCAACACTGACTTAACAATGTTGGTTCTCAATACCATTCCGAATCATGGATCTCTAATTGTTAAATGTGATCTACGAAAGAATTCTATTAGATCTATAAATCTAAGGTTTATTTCTTCTTATCCTAGGATAGCGCGGAAGCAAGGTAAACCTCCTAAGCTTATAGTTAATATACACTTATGTGTCAAGGTGTGGTGTTCCATATCTAAATTATGTAAGGGAGCATACATTTTGTGTATTATAAGTATGATAAGGGTTATGCTAGTGATCCATATTGAACATGAAAACATGGAAAGTGTGCATTCCAAGTGTTTTAACATGTGGTATTATATAAATTTGCATGTAAAAATGAGCAAGTACAGTCATGTTTATGTGTCTTAGTCATTTGGCACTTTTGATTTTCATAGGTTGTATTGATTTTGCATTGTGATACCATGTGGTTCTTCATAGATGTGAATCATGATTCTTCATAATTATATTTTATAAGGTCTATATTTCTTTGAAGTTGTTGTGATATGTAACCACAAAAGGCATTAAAACTCCTTTTTAAAACTCAATTCAAAAGTTGTTTTAAAAAATCCTTGTGCATTAATAAACAATCAAAACCATTAAAACTCCATTCAAATAAAAGAAAATAAGAAGAAGAAGAAGAAGAAGAAGAAGAAGAAGAAGAAGAAGAAGATGAAGAAGAAGACTAGAATCTTCAACCTTTATCAAACCTTTGATAAACCAAATAATTTTCATATGTTTACCTTAAATTAACTTTATTTTATGACTTTGTTTAACATGAATCATGAAATTTATTATAGTTTAAGTCTCTTATTTTCACTACTGCTCTCTTGGTATTCATTTTTTTAGGGATTTCCACAACAAATGCACAATTCCATGGAAGTGGAGCATAGATTTGAAGCAAAGACTGACTGAGGAATGCACTAAAGAAATAGAAACCAACCCTACATGCTTGAGGAGAGACTAATAGGGTTAAAGAGCTTAAAAAGGGCAAAAGAACTCAACAGGATAAAGAAGTATGTTGCACGGCCTATCCGTGCTATAGTCACACAACCGTGCAACATTGAATGCTGCCATAGCTAAGAGCAAAATCATTGCATGGAATTCCTATGCAACAATCACACAACCGTGCAACATGAAGTATGAGAAGGTCAAGGGGAAAGATATCGCAAAACCAGGTCATGCACGTATTGTACAATCATTTAATGATGGTTACACTACTTTTGACCAATTATAAAGATTGATCATATCTCTATTTAGGTGGGATTATTTAGTTAACTTCAAACACATTATGCAAAGAATTTCTTTTTTCTCTCTTCTTGAGAAAAAACTCCACGTAATTTACCTTAAATTTCATCATTGTATTTTATTCCAATTTCAAGGTTGAATTTGGATGGAATACCATTTTGCAACAACTAGGTTTATTACTAGGCTATGATTTATTATATTCATTCTCTCTTTTATTATTTATTGCATCCATCAATATGCTTTTCATTTAATTTTATCTATTATGGTTCCCTATAACCATGAGTGGGTAGTTTCCTTAAATAAGACTGAATTAGGCTCAATTTGGTATGATTATGATATCTTCTTCATAACGTCTGCCTCGGCGATATGCAATTGATGATATCCTGACCTCAGGTCAATCTTTGAGAAGATTGAAGTACCATGAAGCTAATCAAATAAGTCTTTGATCCTCGAAAAGGAATAGCATTTCTTCACAATTAACTAGTTTAGATCCTGATAATCTACACACAGACAAAGACTCACATATTTCTTCTTTACGAACAAAACTAGTGCTTCCCATTGAGACATACTAGGGTAAATATGTCCATACTCCACTAACTCCTCTAGCAAAGTCTTCAGCTCCCTCAAATCTACCAGTACCATTCGGAAAGGTACCTTAGAAACTGGCTCCACCCCTTGTACTAACTTAATAGTGAAGTCTATCCTATGTACCAGAGGCATACCCGGGATTTCCTCTAGGAACATGTCAAGAAATTCTTGAGTAACCGAAATATCCCCTAAAGCTGACATGTCCTTGTTCATCTCCTGAACCCCATACAAATACATAAGGCAACCCCTCTACACCAAAAAAATATAGTGTATGGGTATATATAACCTTCGTCATAGGCCTAGACTTACATCTCTAATAGAAGACCCTACTTGCTCCCATGAGTAATCTATCACTATCTTAGACCTCCCAAAAAATACCCATCCCAAGGATAATTTCAAAGTCATGAAGGTCCATCTCAACCAAGTTTACTAGGAAGTTTACCCCATCTATCTCTAAGGCCATGTCTAAATAAAGCCCAGTGAAATCCAATCTATTCCTAGAAGGTAACATCACAGAAATAAATAGAGCAGAAGATGGAGACAAATAAGCTCTAGCAATAAATGTAGTAGACACAAACCATAGAGATGCTTCTAAATTAGACAACACATAAGTTGGCAACAAAAGGATGAAGAACATACCGATGAACAAATCCATCTGTCGATTAGCCTCTACCCTACTATTGACATTTAGGTGCCCTCATGAATTTTCTCCCTAGTATCCTTCATGATAACCTAGGTCTATCCTCCTCTTTGAGGAAATGGGTGAGGCACTTGCGATCTCCCTTTATCCTCCCTAAGCTGACCACTAACTAGGAAAAGTGCCCTCTACTATTGTTATAGTTGTTGTGGCTGGTAGGCTCACTACTGGTATGCCTGCTGCTAGGGTATCAGGAGTCCCTCTTACTAAAACTAACCTTACCAATTCTAGCACTCAAATGAATGGTGGCCTAGCTGCCTACACATCCTACACTAAATAAGAATGCTTGAAAATCTTGCCCTAGATGATATCAACCACAAAAATGACACATAAAGTGCCTCAGCTGACCCAAAAATCTACTCTGACCACTCACATGATCCGGGTGTCAAAACTGACCTCCTTAAGGCTAGATTTGACCCCACTAGTGAAACCCTAGAGGTTCACCTCCTTGAAACTAGATTCCACCTCCATAACCCCGTGTCTCTAGCTTCTAGTTGCCCAAAACGGAAGCCTACTCCTATACTAGAGTAGCAACAACACATGCCCGCTCGTATAACGTGGCCAAGTATTAGAAAGCCATGGCACCCAACATCTTCCAAGTGCTAAAATGGACCCTCTGCTCAAACTGATAGACCATTATTGACTCACTAGTTACTATCCTCAACGTAAACATCAATAAAACAATGAATCGGGCATGATACTACCTCACAGTCATGCTCCACAGATTCAACTACATGAACTCCTTAAACATGTCCCTCTTAAGACTTTTAGGGCTAAAAATTAGTATGAATTGCTGCAATGAAGTCCTCCCTATGTATGATTATCTAACTACCAGATTTCAGCAACTACTTATAAAAAAAAAAGCTATAATGCTCATCTTTCAAGTAGGTAGGCAATCACCTGCCTTATACATCCTATCCCTATTTTGAATCCATCCTTCCAGGATGAATAGGTCCTCGTCACAAGCATAGGTTAGAGGGTAATGTCTCATAACCCTTCTAAACCAGTCCTCTCTAATACCCTCTTGTGGGTAATGCAGAGATGGTGGTAGAGGCTGATATTGAGGTAGCAACAGACGTTAGACAAACTTCATCAATGCTTCGAAGGTCTCCTCTAAATGACCAACATAGACGTTAAGTGCTATAGTGATTTAGCTGCAAAATAGGAAAAGAATTAGGAAAAATATCTTTATCTTACTAACACATAAGAAATGTAATCACATTCAAAGGCTACTTATGCTAACCATTCTCTATTCCTCACAAGTTAATATGGGTTTTTGAATAATTGAGTTTTATGAAATTATGAAATGGACTGATAAAATTAGATAAGGGATCATTTGAAAACCAAAATCTAAAAACAAAATGTAGTTATCAAAACCAAAGCTCTAATACCAACTTGTAACACCCCAAATTTTACTACTAAAAAATACTAGGTGTTACCACCATAATTCCTGTATGTCTGGCTTACCATACCATCCTCACATTAATCACAAGCCTTAAGCCACTGAAATGCGAACTAAGATAAATATTAAAAAAATATTTTTATAAATATGAATACGATATTAGAGATTCACTTTGAGTACTATGGAAAAATACAGACAAAAGGGATACCATGGATCTAAGAGTCAAAAAGGAATTTGAGTAAATTATCATCCAAATAACATGACTCTTCCCCCAAACCCCTAATACAGAATAATCACTACACCCTATACAACGCATCATAGGAATAAAAATCATCCAATAGGTCCTCAATGACCTACATAAAAGCACTAGGATCATCTACTTGTGGGAATGAGCAACACTCGTGAAAAGGATGGTCAATACGCTATGTACTGAGAGATGTGACAATAAAATCGATTTAGGAATACACAGCTAAATGCATACATTCATAGTAGAGAATAAGAACACATGTGAAACACCTAAAACATAAAAAGGTAAGCATTGATCCAGACCTCCTTATGAGGTATAGCAACTTTTAAATCTTTTATTTATGTTGAGTTAAGAGAGCCTAATATTATTAAACCTGTGGGGCAATATGAAGCACCTCCGAGAGATAATACACCTGAGTCACTATTATTGTCTAGTGGTAGAGACCCAACACCTCTTAAGCCATAATGCTCCTAAGCCACTATTCTTAAATTCGTGGAATGGTATGAACCACCTCTCAGGGACAACACACTAAAGCTACTATTATTGTCTGGTGGAATAGACCCGATACCTTAGTCCTAACTCACACACTCTTTTACTTTAATTTATTAATATCTTATCCATTAAACTATTTATTTCAAATTTTATTATCGTTCATGTTGATTGTAGGGCCCTACTATTTTTAATCTAGTAGAACTAACTGATGCACCTCTTAAGACAAAACACTCCTGATCCACTTTTATCGTCTGATAGAACAGACCCATAAAACACCTCCACTGACTCACATGATATTTCTCTTAAAATGATTAATGTATTATTCATTATTTATTTGGAATATACAGAACATACTTAAAGTAGATAAAGCATATCAAAAAGATCATAAGGTCATTCTATAGGGTTAAGATCCTTCTATTTCCCAAGAACCCTAATTTCACCTTTTAGTCATAACTCTTCTTCTGTTATTCTTTTATCTACCAAAATTAGTACCTTTTCCCAAAATATCATTATTATTGGTATACTCAAATTTCAAAGCCTAACTCTATAGTTTTGTACATGCAATAATTACCTTATCTCAAAAGTTACTATTTATGAGGCTTATAAACCTTAATTTCACAAATCTATCATAAATTTTCCTATATGTCTCAAATAAATACCATATTCAATATATAATTTTGTGTCCTAACTCTGTTATTTCACACATGTGATAATAGCCTTCTAGTTTTAGGATTACTATTCCCAAATTAGGCCATTATCATACTTTATTAACCTTAGTCCATTCACAACTACTCTAACCACTTAATATAAACTCCTTTGAATATTTTAAATAATATAACAAATTAGAATACCATAATTTCCATATTAACCAAAATGCCCTTACAGATAACATAGACCTTATTTCATGCAGATCTTACATATATTGGTAACATTATTTTCAAATCCACCATTTATCACCACATACCTTATAATACTCATTTACCCCAATTATATTACCTTATTAAACCATATTACAACCATATATCACATCGAAGATTTGTCGCATAGAATAAAAATATCGCATAATCTCCACTTACTTATTTTCTATCATACAATATCAACCTCATATCATAGCTTAAAAATTCATACATTTAATCACATGATAACAATAACATGGTATAACACAAAAACATGCATAACACTTAAAAGTTCTAGACTATGATTAGTATCTTTATGAAAATAAATCCAGTCTCTAAGCATGTTTATCCTATTCTACCTCTTATGGTACCTCTTGAATGCCACCTAAGAAACCATAATAAAACACCAATATGATTAAATAAAAAAATTAGGCAAAAGTTAAAGGAATAGAGGGTAAAACAATGGGGGAAACCAAAACAAACTGAGTAAATCAAGAAAACATTATACATACAAGTGGGGAGGAATGGTTAGTTATGTCAAGAGTAAGGATGGAGCAACAACTAGTTGTATCATTGCTAGGGTCTTACACCGGTAGGGGAGACCAAAACAAGGGGGTAACACATATGTGAAATAGATAAAAGTAGAGGGTGTGGTGTGGTTGGTTTAGCCAAATGGTGATGGTGATGGTGTGGTTGTTGTTGTTGCAACCAAAGTAAGAAAATGAAGAGGGGCTTTCTATGGTGTGGTTGGCTGAAGGTGGATGTCACGGTGGAGTTTTCCGAAAGAGAATGGTGTGGTGCAGTGGTTGTGGACCTAGCTAAAGGGAAAAAAGAGAAAAGGGGTTGTGGTTGTGATTTCATGTGCTGAAAGGAGGGGGTGAGGTGTAGCTAGTTTGGCCGGTGGTTGTGGGGGAGTTTTCAGTGTAGGCTATCACAGGTGGTGGAAGTACCCAAGAGAATGTCTTTGATGGTGGTTTTTAAGGTTGTTCAGTAATGGCAAGGAAGATAAGGAGAAAGAAGATGATGCTTTGTTGGTGGTGATGTTTTCGAAAAAAAATGAACGGAAAGAGTGGTTCGGTGCAAGTGTTATGTATATATACATGCTCGAGGGGAGAGGGTGAGAATGGCATAAAGGAAGACAATCGGTAACCTTATGACAAGCAACACACAAGGAATGGGAGGAGTAGGGGTTTGGCATACAATTAGATGAAACTTAATAGAGGTAAGGTTGATGAAAGAAAAGGTTTACACAAAAGAAGAAAGGAACCATGGGTGGGAGATGTTTATAAATGAAAGGTAGGTAAAAGATAAAAAAAGGAAAAAGAAAAGGTTTAGGTTTAGATTTTGGTTAGATAAGTTAGGTTAATATAATGGGATAAATTAATCATCAACCATTCAGTTTTAGGTTTATGTTGAGAAAATTATTATTAACCTAAAATAAGGTTTATGGTTGAGCTAAGATGTAGGATCGGGGATTTAGGATAGGATAAAAATATAAATTTCTCAAGGTCCACAAGAGCTCCTACAACTAACCTCTTGCTTGTGGGATTGAGTAGGGGATTGCAACAACAACCCCATCAGTATGCATACATACTAAGTAAACAAATCTACCACCATCATATAGATCCTAGTACAAGGAAGATCCACACCACATACTCATGGCACAATTTACCAACATGTGCATGCAACTTCCTATCAGGTCATTCACATATAGTCACATGGTACATACAGATATGAGTGGGTTCATTTAATCATGCATAGTTATAATTATGACAACATAGTAGGGTATATAACCTTTTAACATGCATATTATCTATGCATGGATCATGAAATACTTATATTATTCATTCGATAGTAGCTAGAGTATAATTTGCATGGTGATAAGAAAGTAGGAATTCATATACAACTTCCAACCATGGATGAATCATAAGCATAATAATAATAGAGCATGCAATAACTCATGGAACCATTTCAGCATACAAGTATGTACCACCATAAACATACCAAAGGAATATATGATTAACATCAAATTCCATGTAGGTGAGCATAAAGTATATTGCATATTTGTAGCTTAAATGAGGTGTGAGCTCTTAAGCATTCATAAAGCAAAGCGGTTGCTATATTAAATATCCATAATCATGTAGCAAGAGATGGTCAATTACTTCCTCCTTAAATCTCATTCTAGTAATCATCTTACTTTAGATAAAATGGAATTTCCTTACTAAATCCTTGAGCATTAAGTGAGTGTAGAATTATTTTACCTCAAGTTCTTTAAGCAATAGGTGGGATTATTTCCCATGGTCTCTCAATACCATGGAAGCCATCTAAATAGGGGACATAAAGTCCTAGCTTATGCCAAGAAAACCTAATGGACATAATTCTGGGTTCCTGCTAAAGTAACATGGACAAAGGTCCTAGCTCATGCCAAGGAAATCTGATGGACATACGTCCAAGTTCCTTCCAAAGTAACATGGAAAAAAGTCCATAACCAACATGTGGTGACCAAACCATTTTAGTATCGATATCCCTAATACATCATTAGTGTCTAGAGTAGGAAAGGCATCAGTATCTATGAGGATCCCACCCAAAAGTAGACTAACCATTGGTATCTAGTTGAGGATCAAATAATCCAGATCTTTTATAGTGCTTATTCCACTTTAAGGGATTAGTGTCTTATTAATTCAAAATTTTCATTTCACATAAAGACACACAATAATATCATACCAAGCATATAAGAATTTTTCATTCAACACACCCATATACAGTTCTCATATCAACCCATGTTCCCATTTAGGGCCTCTTAAAGAGATTATTCCATTAGACAATCTAATATACCAAAGGGGTAAAATTATCTCATGCCATATTAATCCAAGACAACCATCAAATTCCCTGAATTCCCTTCTTCACAATTTGACTCTAGCTCATGCCAAGGTCAAGGTCCTAGCTCATTATTCAATCGTAGACTTACCCATTTATTAAAGGATGTTACAATTAATTTTATAAGGCCAAGGCTGAAGGTCCGATTATGGGTCAACTAGAGTATAATCCTAACTTACAACTGTATATCTACTTATTTCATTAGCTTAGTGAAAAAAATTAATTATAGGTAAGATTAACTCAAGCCATCTTCTATGATTGCATTATTTTCTTTTGTCTTTGCTAAGTCATTTCACTTAAGGGGTTCTCATTTTAGGGACCTGATATTACTCACTATAGGTATATTGTCCATCATTTTAATCAAGTATTAACCATGAGGAGAGTCCAATTGTATTCATTATATCCTTTATTCATGTTATGTTCAAAAAGAAGGCCAAAGGCTACACTAGGTTAAGCATTAAATGATTCATTTTTATTACCTTTAATTCATTATTTAACTTTATTAATCTGGATAATTTCATAGCTATCAGCCTACTAGGTTATTATCCAATCATAAGAAATTTAAAAAACACATATGGGAAGTAAAACATGTAAGAAAATCAAAATTAATCAAGACTAGTCAATTAATTTCAAAAACCAGTTAGTTGGTCTCGCTAACTAATCAATTGGTCTCGCTAACCAGTCAATTGGTCTCACTGACCAGTTAACTAGTTTCATGGACTAATCAATCAGTCAGAGTGCTATCAACCTCCAAATGGTGGTCAACCAATCGGTCATTCAACATCACCAGTTGACTATTTTGAGAACTAGTCAATCCATTTGGCCATACCGGTCGATTGCTCTAATCCAAGGCTAAGAATTTTTGATTTGTAGATCAACAGTTGAATTTTATAGGAATTAGTCGATCAATTTAGTCAAACTAGTTGATCGGTTAAATCTTAGGCCAAAATCACCGAATTCATAGACCAACCAGTCGATTGGTTTTGGGTAAAATCAGCCCACAAAAAAACACCAATTACACACAATTAAATTCCATAACTTTTTCAATCAAATCCAAATATTAAACTTGGGTTATTTAAGTTACTTACTTTACAGATATTATTCACGAATTGACATATGAAATACCAAAATTATTCTAGGATTCATTGTAAAACATGTCGGCATATTTTAAACTTATTTTGTGAAATCTTGCATCCCATTCTCTTCTTACCAAGTCATTATGTAGCAAATCCACTCCACACATCACACATATCATTTTCATTTTAACCATCTAGAATATTAATAGGTTCAAATCTGAATTTATGTACTCGAGATCCCAACATATGAACTTTTAAGCCAAGTTTCATACTAACCTATTCTTTAATTCCATAATTAACTAATGCAAACATATTATCATCTTTATTATTCAAAATACCATAGAATTATAAAACCTATACTTCACTCACCCATACCATTTCTACAATAATAGAGGAAGACAATGATTTAACTTTAAAGTTGAGCAACACAACAAAAGAGCACAACTCTCTAAGATCTCAAATCCTTTTCCTACACTGAAATACCTTTCAAGAAAAACTTAATTAAACTCAGTGAAAACCTTTTTAAAATGTTACAAGGAATATTTAATGAAATCAAAGACCTAGGAGAGGAAATCAAAGAAAACTAACATTTCAAATGGAAAAATAGAGAGTAGTAGGGATGAAATTCAACCCTCACTCTTTTCCCCAATATAAATTTATCTTGCTTAAAATCAAAACAAGAAGGATCTAGGAAGAGGATTAGAAGAGAAAGAGACGATTAGAACACAACCACAGGGAAGGGAGAAGGGTAAAGCTAGTGTGAAGAAAATAGGGCAATTTGGAGGTTAGAGAAGAAGAGAGAAAATGAGGACTTTGGGTCCAAATCAATGAGGGCTCTACTAAAAGGAGAAGGGTAAAGGAGTGTATAAATTGAGAATTCTAAACCTCAATCCAAATTAATGATTCGGGGTGTGAGTTTTCAAGGTTTCAAAGCTGACATTTTTACCTTGAGCTAGTTTGGTGAAACTACAGGATTTAAGGTAATTTACCTCAGAAATTTCAAACGTAAGAAGGGAATGATGATAACAATGGATGAGAATTGAAGTTTAGTAAATATATTGAGGTTGCCAACATAGATAATTCATTCAAGAATCTTGTAGAAGAGATAGAAAATAGGGAAGAGGAGGATAAATGAGTTGAGGGAATGAAAGTGACTCCTCATGAATTCGTTGAAAATAGGCTAATTAGGTTAAAAAATTTCCCTAAAATTGAAAAAAAAAACAATTCAAATTTTAGTCATGATGCTGGAAATGTTTTGGGGAAAGATTCTTAAGAAAAATCAAGTTTGAAGAACAACTAGGTTTGTCAAACCAGTCTACTAGTACCCCCTACCAATTGATCAGTTCAATGGGTTCCTGAAATCAATTTTTAATGAACAAACTAGTTGATCGGTACCTTATATCGGTCAATTGGTTTCTCGATAAAACCAAATATTTTTTCTAATTTAATCAAGCTTATCCAAGAACAATACCATTTTTAAACACACTTCTAAAATAAGATCAAACACACTTTGATCACCATTAAATACTTATAGCAGCACACATTAAGGACTCTTAAAAGTGAGGTATTAAATTTTATCCATAAGAAATGATAAACCTTATAACTAGATGGTCTTAATGTTATTTTTTCATTAAATTATGCTGGGACATAGTAAGCGATGATGCGTGGAAGGGCGTATATGAATTCTTTAGAACTAGACATTTCCCACATAATCTGAATGTCACTTACCTAAATTTGGTTTTGAAAATTCCAAATGCCTCAAAACCTAGTGAGTATAGACATATTAGTTGTTGCAATACCTTTTATAACATCATTTCAAAGATCATTAAAAATAGAATCCATACTATCTTGCCAATAATAGCGTGTGACATACATTTTGCATTTGTGAAAGGTAGGAGTGTTGGAGATAACAATCTCTTATCCACCAAGCTAGTTATAAGGGTATTCTTAAAATTTAAAACAAAAAACTATCTCTGAGATGTATGATTAAGATTGAAATGAGTAAAGCTTATGATATTGTGAGATGAGACTTCCTTGAAAATGTATTATGTGCCTTCCACATTCCTTTTTCCTCTGTGAAAATTATTATGAAGTGTGTCACCTCCATCAAATTCTCTATTATGTTTAATGGGGTTCTTCACACTCCATTTCAAGCTAAATAGGGATTAAGCTAAAGGGATCCTCTTTAACCTTTTCTTTTTGTGTGTCATAGAGGTCTTGAATAGAATTTTTTCTTCTTTATGGGCTAATAATTAGTTATCTCCTCATCATAAATGAAAAAGAATAAAACTTTTAAACTTAATGGTGGTTGATGACTTGTTTTTCTTTTTCAAAGGCAACTAGACATCTATTGCTACCATTTTTCATATTTTTCCATCCTTTTCATCCCATAGTAGCTTATTCCTTAATGCATCTAAAAGCGTAATTTACTATAGGGGATTTGTGGATGTGTAATTGAAGGAAATATTTTTTTTATGCTCATCAAACTTCTGAAAGATAACTCCTTTTTACCTACATTGGAGTCCCTCTAGATGGTAAGTTTCTAGGAATTCATCACTATAAACCTCTCTTTGAGAAATATACAACAAAAAATGGTTTGCCTAGCTTCCCTCTTTAGCTATGCAAGATGAATATAGCTGATGAAATCTGTACTTAGCCTTCAAACCTACTGGTGCCTTGCATTTCCTCTCCATCAATAAGTTATAGATGAAATTAATTCTATTTGTAAAATCTATTTTGCAATTAGGTTCTTGTGAGAAAAACCAAAAAATCTCTTTTGTGTTTTGGTTTGTGGTGTGTAAACCTAAAAAATATGGGGAATTGGGCTTTGTTGACATCAAATGGTGGAATATATCTACTATGGGAAGACTATTGTGGTAATTCTCTATGAAAAAAGAGCTACTTTGGGTACAATGGGTGCATGTATACTATATCAAAGATAGAGATTTGTGGCAAATCGATCTCCCTATTACCTGCTCTTGAATTTTGAAAAGAATATGATTCAAAGACCATTATTTTCGAATTTATTTATTACCTATATAGGTCATGAGAAGTTGAGAAATAAAGATAAATTCAAGATTTGAATGGAATATGAGACTCTTAGACCTAAAGCCAAGAAAATCCCATCGTATTCTAATTTATGGTCTCAGCTCGCATTACCACAACACCAATTCATATTTTGTCTTGCAATTTTAGTGCTTCTTTCCACTCAAGACAAGCTTATTAAGTATGTAGTCATATAATAAAATAATTGTGTTATATGTACTAAAGGGGATGAAACACTTCCCCATCTTGTGTTCTCATGCCCATATGCAGCTAACACTTGGCCCCCATTACTTCATAATTTGGAATACTAAAAAAAACATCACTGAATGGAATTCTTTGAAGAGATGGTCAAGGACACAAGATAATAAAGCAAGTAGTTTGTGCTCTACTAGCTACAACTATATATCACATTTAATGATAAAGAAAAGGGTAGATTTTTGTGAATATTTTCCAACCTTGTTCTTGTATTACAAAACATATTATTAATAATCTATGTACTCATTTTGTTGTCATTTCAAGATAGTATGTCATTTAGAAAACTAATTTATTATGGGGATGCGTTAGGTATTAATGCTTAGTTTGCTTTAAGCGTTTGGTCATACTCCTTGCTTTTCTATTAGAAGTATATAAAATTTTACTTACCAAAACAAAAAGGTAAGAGTAACGTCTAAAATCAGTATTTTGTGAAAAAATGGAAAAAAAATATTTATTATTGATAGTTAGCATTATTCTATGAAAGTTGATAATTCTTTTATTTAAAAAAGATAATGAATACAAGGATGTAAATTAATAGTAAAACATTCTTATTAGGGTCAAGGTATGAGTACTAATAAGGATGTAAATATATATTTATTATTGTTTTCCCATAAATTGATGACACCAAAGCTTAAAATGACATAATTATTAGTTTTATGAAATAAATATATAAATTATTTTCTACACCTTGTTAAAATGTTAATTAAGATTTATACAATTAATTTTATAAAATAATATTAAAAATATTCTTGACTTTTTTTATTCAACTAGATAAATAATTCCACATTAGTGGTGAATCATAGAATCTTAAAATGATTGGTAAAACTATCTAAATCAACAATGTATGAATTCATCTTGAAAAACTTATAATTAAAGAACTCAAAGTTAATTGTATTTAATTAGGAATGATTTAATGATGAGTAATCTCCTAGAAAAAAATTTAGAAAGTATGTGAGTAAAGACAAAATAAACTCAAAATAAATCAAATTAATTTGTGAGATCAATTCTTAATCCTAAAAGGGCTATAGATAACTACCCGTAATCGATGTGTAGGTAATAAATAAAATAGAACAATGGTTAAAGAAATATTTTTTTACTATAATAAATTAAAATAAACTAATTTTTTTAACTTGATTTTACATTTTGATAATTTGATTTCCAACACATCTCTACTTAAAAGATACTACACAGTCCTCACCACTAGAGTATTTCATGTGGTCTGATATTTATTAATTTGACTCGATATCCAACTTGATTAGATTTGGAAAGTAAAATAATCAATATGATCCATGAAAAATCAAATAAAGCAAATATCTAATCTAATAAATACAAATAATGTCTTATTTATAAGAAAGATGTATATCCAACTCAATCCGATATGAAAATGTAATTAACTAATTTGGTAAACAAAAATTCAAACAAATCTAATATCCCATTTGACAAATACTAATGATATTTGATTTATATATATATATATATATATATATATATATATATATATATATATATATATATATATATATATATATATATATGTTGAAAGTAAGATTATAAGCATTAATCCTTTGTAACCAAATAAAATAATAAAATACTATTTCTAATTTTAAAATAATTATATAATTATTCTAGTAACTATATAATCATTTAATGATCATTATAATACAAAATTTAACTTAGTGGCTAGTTTCAAATTTTTGTTTATTTTATTAAGTTCAAAACTCAACAACATATTTTTACTTTGTGTCACAATATTACAAAGCAATATAGACATAAATATTATATAAATTTCCATCCTTATTTTTAAACATTTTATTAAAAAAAATTAAACTGATTAATTAAAATATTTATATAAAAACTAAATATTTATTTGATCCGATAATTGTAGTTATTCTAAGGGTTTTGTTATTCAGAAAATTTGATTTTTTTTGTGGAAAATAGGTCTCCAAAGTACCCCTCCTCCACCATCAAATTTGTCATTCCCCTTACTTAGCACCGCAATATGTGTCATTCCTCGTCCCCTTCAACTGGCCATATTTTTTGTTCGCTACGTGTGCCTTTATTTTCCCTTGCCATTTCCCTCACTCCATCAACATCGTGTGTCATTTTTCCTCAAACCGCACTTAAAAATTATCGACATAAAAAGATTACATATAGATAAATAATTTTTGTCAAGATAAATACAATACAAGATATGGTTATATATTGGTATTATCTGTCACTTCCCTCTCTCTTTCGCATGTCATCACACAATTATTGTGACTATAAAAATATTTTACAACTAGGTTATGTAGGGTATGGGTATATAAGATAATATTTTCAGTAAGAGCCATAACTTTTATCATCAGAAATATAGGATATGCGCATAAGGTATAGGTATAAGTGTGAGTAGAAAAAAAATTGTCTAATACAAATTCATCATTTTGCATTGTACAATCCAAATGCTTATATAAGCTTCTTTCATTCATTCCCCATTATAGAGAAATCAATGAATAAGTTTTAATATAAATCTTTCAAAAACTAACTTCATCGTTCAATCTTCCTATAAAATTTGAAATCACTTTTTTTTAAATGCTCATAATGAATAATGAATTTGGAATCTATTCAAACTACAGTGAGTTTAGAACTCCGACAAGCTACAATGAGTTTAGAACTATAATGAACTATAACGAAGGGTTTAGAACCCTAATGTAGTATGATGATGGATTGAGAATACCGACAAACTATGTATATACAAAAGAAATACAAATGGATTCTCTAAACATTAATTGCAACTTAGACGAAGAGGTAAAATAATATTTTTATTTTTATAAATTTTGTCAATGAATTTGGCTAGATGAAATTAATACTTATTCTTATTATATTATTATGGTGAACTCTTTTTTAAAGATATGGAACATATGAATGCATGTTTTATGACCCAAAATTATCAACAATTTTTTGTAGTAGATAAAATATTTTTTGACCGTGAAGAACTTGTATCATGGGTTAAACATATGGGTAGAACTCAAAAGATGATTTTGATCATCAGAGGATCTACAAAAGGAGATGGGAGGTAGAGTCTCTATATGATGTGGAAGAAGTAGAACGTATGTGTGTACTAGACCTATAGATACCAAAGATATACATAATATAAGTTCTAAAAATATTGATTGTCCCTGTGTTTATTGTTGGTGTTGAAAATAATAATGGAGGATGGCAAGTGGTTGTTAGGAACGGAACACATAATCACAAATTGGTAAAATATAAACAAGGGCATGTTTTTTTGGGTAGAAAGTGAAGTCCAATTTGTTAATGAACTTATCACAGCTAACATAAAACCACGACAAATCATACCACTTCTTCAAAAATAATTTGAAGGAAATATAAGTATGAGAAGGCATATTTATAATACTCGACATAAGTTTATGTCTAAATAAATGGATGATCAAATAATGTTACAGCATGTTATGAGTATATTAGTTAAGAATCATTATTTTTACTAGCATCAAAGTGAGCCGGAATCAAATATAATAAGCGAGCATCTATTTGTATATTTTATATCTATTAATATTTTACATGCATTTCCCTTTTTTTACATGTATAAGAGAAATAAATATGGAATGCCCTTACTTGAAATTGTTGAACTAACACCAATATAATTAAATTTCAACGTTGCATGTGCATACATGTTATCTAAAAATGAGGAAAATTATTTATGGGTACTTGAGAGATTGAAAACCTAAATGGATCTATAATTCCAATCACCATGATCCTTATAGAAATGACAGAATAAATTACATGCTTCATTAAGATATTTTTCGACTGGAATTTGATGCTCACCATTTGGATGTTTAGTCAAATATTCCTTCGTCATTGCAAATAAATACCTATGAGTTCAAGGAGCATACTGATCTATATAGTCATGGACCATATCCCATGTATTCATACCTCAAGAACCATTGGCTAAGCATATATGCATAATAAACAATAAACTTTGTGTTTATTAAGGAAATGACCTTTATACGTATTCCTTGTGGGCATGATTATCTCCGTAGAGATCACTTACGTCTATCCAAACTTTCATGTCACTCTATCTAGTATATAGATTTCCAATTTCTCCAAATAGTATAAATAAATTTGATATAATGCCATAGGACAATGCCTATATAGATCGGCTGCTTCGTATGGATCACAAATGACCCATCACAGAAAATTAAACTAAATACATATATCGTTATAATAATATAGTAAGAATATGATGATTTGAGCATACCTTTGATGCATGCATAAGACCAATCTTATCTCAAAATTACTTGAGTGTCTCCAATTTATTATCGAGTTTATGTATACAAAACCACCTTATACAATGAGGTTGGTCTGGATCATAATCGAATCATTCCACTCCAACCTCTAAAAAGTATTCATAAATTCATGTATGTTATAATATTCAATTTTTAGAATTATAATTAATGAAGCTAAGCATGTACTATATATATGATAATTAGGAAATTACCTGTAATAAAGTGACACATCCAGACATTTGAGTAGCATCAACTCTAGAAGCCATACCAAGTTGTTGAAATAGAAAAGCAATTGTGGTTGCACACTATGCATAACCTTCAACATGCCTAAAATCTCGGAGAAAGAGGATATAGTATAGATTGACTTTATTAACCAACTTATTGACAAATGATGATAGATCAATCAACCATAATAGATACCCAATCATTTTTTTCCTCTTTCCCTAAATGGTATGATTCACATACTTCTTGTAGCCATTTAAATGGAAGCTCACCCTTTTAAGTGACTTCATTCACTTTACCTCTTCCATTCTAAACAAGGCACCCAATACACCAATTATTTGGACACATGCATCGACTATCATCTCTAAATGTAATAGATGATCATCAACTTGTATCCCTAATATACAATTTATATCTAAAAAGATAATTATCATCTCACCCCATGACATATGAGAGCTTTTGGTGTCTGGCTACCATCTCTCTATAAATGTTGATATAAGTGGCACGTTGGTGTGCTCAAATGTGCAAACGGGAAGGTGTGACAATCCAGTTTGGTGTATGAGACTGATCATTCTTTCATCGATGCTTACAAGAAAATTCTTCAACATCTCTTGTCTAATGCCAATCTTCAGACAACCACGATCCTAAAAAAATAAAATTATAGAAATAAGCATAATAAATATATTATAGTTTACACATAAAATAAGAAATAATAAATTTGTTAAACTTACATTTCCTAACCATAAATCTAAAACGGTGTGATGCCAATGCTTGGGATCAAATCAAAGATCATTTGACCTCTAGGATATGGCCCAAGTAAGTACCATTCATTCTTTAATTGTATACTTCATTCATCTTCACTTGCATCTCTATCATCATCATCATCATCATCATCATCATCATCATCATCATCATCATCATCATGACATACATATGTTGATGAGGATGGTTGATCAGTCATGTGGGATAATGATGTTGGCAAATCCAATGATGATCTAGAACTACTGATAATAGTTGGGTAAATTGAGAATAATGGTACACCTATGCCAGTTAGTGCTGATGATGTAAAAAAATCTACATATTCTGTAGATAATGGAAAACCCACATACCTCGAACTTCTGTACCCCGAAATGGCTACATCAGCCATAACTAATGGACGACCTACATAGTCTAAAAATGTTGGAATGGTAGGACCTTGATAACCAGACCTTGGTTGTTCGGGAGCTTCTTTATATTTTTGTTGTTCTAGAGCTTCTTTTGATTCTTGTTAGCTGGCTTTTTTACCCTGTCTTAATCATCTGGCAATTTTTTTCCTAGACTTCTTAGAGGAGATATCAAAGCAAATTATTCTGTAGTATTTTTGTTACATTGTGAAGAAAGATTAATAGGACGACCTTTAGTCCTATTTAGTACTCTTTTTTATCTACGACTCATCTAAGTAAATTAAAATTAGGTATATGAATCATAGGTAATAAGTCATTATAGAAATAAAAAGCAAACACATAGATTAGAGTAATGTAATTGTTAGATATTATAATATCAACCCATGTTATGATAACCAAAGATATATATATATATATATATATACCCAACCTTATAACTAAAATACAATCTCTTAGACTAATCCTCTATTTTATTAATTAAATCAACAACTAAATATTTATAAAGTCAAAATATATCAATACTAATTTTATTAATTAGTAGTAGTAGTTTAGTATAATATAACAACTAAATACACTTAATTATCTAATTAATGATGGTATCTTACAAAACCAATTCCACTGGTAATCCCTCACCCAACCACAAGTATTTTTTTTTTCCAAAATCTTTAACCCAAGACAAACTCCCAAAATTATAATTGTACGAAAATTTATCCAAGATATTCCATAAAAATTAGCAAACTAAATAAATCTAATAAAAATATAAATATATTTAATATATTATAAGTAGTTTTAATAAAAATGTAAACAAATAGAATATATTATCTAAGCAATATAATTAAAAATATTGACCAATAACCCCCTACCCAATGGCATTATCTGTCGATTCCTCCCCTAACCAAAGACATTTTCTACCGATCACATTCCCCCCAAATCGTCATTTTCTTCCTTTCCTTCCCTGCATCCATGACATTGATACCATTCCCCTTTCTGCAATATTTTTACAATTTAAAATTAACCAGATTTAATAAACATATAACCATATTTAACAAATTTAATAAAAATAAAAATAAATATAATAATGGATCAAATCATATATAACTAACATAATAACCCTCACCCAACGACAGACTTTGCTAATACCTCTTCCCCCTCCCGACAAAATATGTCGTTTCCTTACCTCCCCCAATAGCAAAGTCTATCGCTCCCTCTCCTCACCTAATGGAATTTTTAACCAATCCCTCCCCAACAACATAATATTTGTTGGTTAAAATTGATATGATATTCGAAACGATCCGATCCGAAAAAGCAAATAACCAATCTATTTTTTTTTTCAAATCAAATATCTAATTCGGTCAATGAAAAGTCAAACAAACCAAATATCTGATCCGATAAATACAAATAATATCCGATCTGAAGAAAAATATTTATACATTTTTTTATAATTTTTATTTTATATATAATTATATATAAACAAATTTAGATGTGTGTGTGTATAATTTTTACTTTATTTATTATTTGAGGTAAAATTTAATTTAGTTGAAATTGTATTTTTAATATAATTCCTTTTTAGATATTTATAAAAAAAAAGTACTATATGTGCCGATAGACTCCACCCACTTATTCCTTATTTTAGTTTTAACATTGAATATTTGTTGAGCAAGTTAGATATTTAGTGAGCGAATCAGATATTTGCTCAACAAATCGGATAATATCAAATATATTTGTGATTTGTGTTTTTTTATATTTAAAATTTTATTCGGATAACATCGGTTATATTTGATATTCGATCCAAAAATTCAAATATCCGGAAGTTTCAAATTAAATATCAAATATCATTTTTAGATATCTGAAATATCGAATATTTGAACCGTAAACAATCATATCCACAGTGATCCTATCTTCCCCACCTAACCAACATGATCTGCCGATCTTGCATCTAACCAATGACAATTTTTGTTGTTTCCTTCCCTTTCTCAATGGCATCACTTGTCCTTATGGTCCGTCTGGATTGGGGTGAATTGAGGTGCAAGTAAACATTAAAAATTAACTTAAGTAAAGGGAATTGAGGAGAATCGAGGTGAATATTTTAAAATGCCGTTTAAATAATATTAACCTAACCTAGGTGAATCAAGGTGAATATTTGAAAATTTTCGTTTAAATTGAGGTGAATGAAGTTTACAAAAATAAAAATAAAAATGACATTTATACCCTTATATTAAATAGATAAGTCCTATTGAGGAATATTTTAATCCTATCAGTTTAAAATTTTATTTATTTTTTCATCTTCGTCTCAATTACTCCCGAAATCAGAGATTAATAAAAGTGAGGTAAATTGAGGTTAATAGAAGTTAAACATTAACTCTAATTCACCCATATAGAATTATTAAAAATAATATCCAAATGAAATAAAATAATTGATTCACCGTTAAGTTATTTTCATCTCAATCCAAATGAATTATTAGTCACTTCAAACTCTAAAAAATATATATGTGCCTTGGCTGGTGGCCGAACGAAAAAAGAGAGTACGAGTGATTAGAGAGAGAATGAAGACGTAAGCGATGAATGAGAGAGAAAATGAGAAAATATGTGAGATATGAGAGGATGAATGAGAGAAAGTTAAATAGATAGGAGAGATAATAACGTATTTTCCAAATAACATACATTTATTCTAATAATCGATTATCTATATGAGAAACGACACGCCTGTGGGCCGCACTCCTAGAACGAATATCACAAATACTCGGATCTATAGTACCGGGCGGCTCTCTATTTTCTATCTATAAATTGGCCTCATAGGGGGCTGCCGTAGGCTTGGTTTGGAGCCACCACACTTGACTCCTAACCACCTCTCTTGTTGGGTCTTCTGTCCATTCTTCTAATCTCGGAAGTAACAGCACCCTTCTTTCAAACTTAACTTGACCACAAAAGTCTACCATGAACATCTCCATTACCGCTAGAACCATCAAATTTCTCTGCAGTTACGGCGGTAGAATCCTCCCTCGTCCATCCGATGGTCGTCTCCGTTACGTCGGTGGCCTCACTCGTGTGCTATCAGTAAATCGTTCCATCTCTTTCTCTGGTGAGTTATTGAACCGTCTCACATATTCCACTTTCAGGCTACAGTTGATTTATATGTGAAACGTTTGTGTTGTGGTGATTGAAATGATTGTTCATGTGTCACTGTTTCTGTGTTCTAGAGCTGATGAAGAAGTTAGGAGAACTCTGTGGTTATTCAGTGGCGTTAAGGTGTCAATTACCGAGTGAAGATCTGGACGTGTTAGTTTCCATCAAATCTGATGAAGATCTAGCGAATGTAATCGATGTTTATCATCTGGCTGCAGTTGCCTCGGCTCGTGAACTCAAGATCAGATCGATTCTCTCTCCTCTAATCTATGTTAAGCAGCATGTATCTCCATCGCCTTCATCGTCGTCTTTGACCATGGTATCTTCAAGCATCGATTCATCATCGATCCTAAGAACTCTGAGCGGTGATTCATCTCCCACGAAATCAATGCATAGAAGTCCTCTAAGCGGTGAATCTTCTCCGGCCAAATTCAAACCGGAATCTGGGATTCATCATCCGTTTCTTCTGCAACAGCCGAGATCATACTATTGTCCGGTGAAGCCAGCTGTGGTTCAGAGGGGACCGGCTGTCCGATCGCCGGTTTGTTGCTCCCGTGTTGAGGCTGTTAGGGATTGTTATCGCCCCTGCCATTTGCAAGCTAATTCTAGGCTTGCTCACCTTTTTCCGCCTCGGTTGAATCCCAATCACTGGCCTTAAGCCTTTTTTTTTTTCGTTTCTTTTTCCTCCTCAGTCCAATTACATACCAATACCGCATATAATTCAATTATGCAATTAATCGAGAAAAATCATACAGGCTTTTCGAATCTTACTATGAATACCAAATCGATGGCGAGTTTCTGTATCGTGATGAGTTTGTTTTTGTAAATACTCCATCATGCTTGCGAGACTGTTATGTAATTCGGTCGGGTTTGTGGCTACGCCGCCCATGTCCGTGTGTGATTCTTTGACGCGGTTTTGCCGTTAGGGTTTCTATGACTTGGCGTTATCTTTTTCACTATTCCGTCGCTTCTGGAAGCCCGCGTCGTGTGTGTGTGCGTGTATATAATTAGTTCCGTTTCATACCGTTCGACGATTGTCCGTCACGTATAACGATACGTTGCTGGATTTTTCAGCTTTTTCCCTTTTCCTCTCCTTTCTCCATTTTTTGTGGGACACGGGTCCCCTATTCTATTGTGGGCGTCTTCATTCTTTTAAGGCGTCTTCATTCTTTTAATTATTATTGTTATTATTATTTTATTTGGCTATTTTTACTTGTCTGGGTTCCTTTTCCTTTTTTGTTTGTGTAAACTGTCATGTGGTATGTTCTCTCCTATGGTAAGTATATTCTTTTCATATTCTATTTTTTAATAATGCTTGCTGCTTTTGATATTCAAATCTAGTGTTCCTCTAGAGGGTGATATGTGGCTAATTAATTCCTTTTATTTTCTCTATTATTTGCAGGTTGCTGGGTATTCAAGTTGATTGATTTTGTCAAGGAAGTACGAAACCCATCATCCTGAATGTAAATTCTTTGACTGTGCTTCTACAAGAATGGACTTGGACATGGAACTATAAAAGTAAAATTCATGAAAATAGTAATACTAACGATAACTATAACAATAATAATCCCGCAATGACAAAAAACATAAAGGAGAACGAAAATAAATAAATAATTGACCCAGACGCGTGCAAGGTGCAAAAGAGATGGTGGATTAGTGGACCAGGATTTAGGGAAGGATGATAAGGTGGACAATAAAGAATAGTAAGGGAGTGTATCGCATACGTCACGTCAGACCGGAATTTATTTGATTGAAGTTAGGGACGAAGATGATGATGAAGATGGCTTGGCCCTTGGGTAGGTGGGAAACGCATTCTAGGTCGGTAGGACCGTATATATTATACGATTTATATATATGGGCCCCGAGTGATCCCCCATCACGCTGGAAAAGATCATCATGGAGCCGCTGGTGGATGCTTGACATTGAAGGAAGTACGTGTTATAAGAATAAACAATATGTTTTGGTCGACATCAGGGGCAGTAGTAGGGCCAATGCTACGTATCTGGCAGTGAGTTCGTTTAGGGGAATCAAATGACATAATTATCGATTATGCAATGAACCTTTCGGGTTAGTTTTAATTAAAAAATAAATGTTGTTAAATTTATAATAAATATATAAATATTTTAAGTTTATTCTAATTAAAAATTTATAACTAAAATAATATTTTTTTTATATCAATACGGTAATGTATGTATACATCTATATATATATATATATATATATATATATATATATATATATATATATATATATATATATATATATATATATATATATATATATATATATATATATGTTATGGTATAAAGTACTATTTAAAATATAAATATTGGAACCATTAATTATCGTTAGATCTATCAAATTTAAGGGTTGAAGTTAAAATAAATTTAGATTAGATATTTATTAAATCTTGATCATTAATTAAATACTATTTTAATAGTTAATATTGGTTTCTATATATATTTTTTAAGAAGGATTTGTATAGAACATTTACCCTATATAAATTTATATGCAAATACATATAATTATATTCATTATACTTAATTTATAAACTACATAACTCCAAGTTAATATAATATAATATAATATTATTATTTCTTTAATATTTTAATAAAAAAATATAATATGTCCAAGAAGTACGAAACCCATCCTGAATGTAAACTCTTTGACTTTGCTTCTATAAGAATGGACTTTGGGCATAGAAACTAAGTAAGCAACATTCATGAAAATAGTAATAAACATATACATGCAATTATATTCGTTATACTTACTTTATAAACTAAATTACTACAAGTTAATTTAATATAATAGTATAATATTATTTCTTTAATATTTTAATAAAAAAAATTCTATATGTTTCTTACATTTTTTTTTCATTTTTAAAAATAAAAATTTGATGAATTTACAAGTTAAAAAATATCAAAAGTTTTAAATTTTGTTTTAGGTGAATAATAAATCTAAATATTCAAATTTAAAATTTTACAATCAAAATAATATTTTCTTGACTGAATTCATATAACCAACCTATTAGCTAATAGTCCATTGGATCAATTATTAGTTAAATTAAACTTAATTAATCTAATTAACAAATAATTAACTCTAACCCTAATCTATTCTCTTTCTACCTTCCATCATCGTCACCCTAGAAATTTGTTTCACCAACAACTAGAGACGATAGACCATTGGTGCAACCAAACCGCCCATGGTCTAGTACCTTCACCCTCCAAAAATGATGCTAGCGACAAACAAAGTATCCCAAATAGTGGAGGCACTACATCTTGTACAACTACACAATCATTCATTCTTCATTGAATACCCCCTCCCCATGTTCAATGCTAGCAACTCAACCCTCTGAGAATGCCAATCGAAAAACCAAACTCAACCAATAAAGACTTCTCGTTCATTATTTTCCCCACCTATCAACTGACTTAGATGTAATCCTATCAAACAAGTAGATCAACAAATTCCATAGTCGAAGGCCAATCAAAAAGCCACCAAAGTTAGAGGCTAACAAATATACGAGATAGAGTCCACGAACCCCATGTCACTTTGATTTCTATTTCCAACAAGAAACAAAGTATAATATCCCAAATTTTACTACTAAAAAGTTTTATTTTAACAGAATTTTAATATCAAAATAGTTGGGTGTTACCGCATCAATATAATTTTGACTTACCATACCATCTTTACATAAATTATAAGATAAAATAACTAGAATATGAAACATGACAAATAGAAAACGAAAGAAGCTTAATAAACTAAAATACAAGTTTGGATATGAACTTTGAGTATAATATCAAATATACAAAAAGGAATATCATAAAACTATGAGTAAAAAAAAGTATCTAGGTAAAAGCTAATCATTAGATAACATTACTTTGCACCCAACACTGACATATAATAATCAACCATCCCTAAGTAAAGCATCATAAGCATCAAAGTTATCCAGTAGGCCTTCTACTTGTGGGAATAAGTAACACCCACAAAACTAATGATTAATATGATACGCATTGAGTAAGGTGACAATAAAGTTGAGAAAGGGGTATAATTACTCAAGATCACATAAAGAATTCATCGGGCAAAAGGCTTAAACATGATATGTTGTAAGAGAATAACTGAATTCATATTCCCATCATTAAATAACATCATAAACTATTTTTTTTATGTTGAGCTCAATATCCCACTATTCTTAATCTGATAGAACATATTAAATCACCTCCTCTTCTAAAGTTGAATTTTAAAATGATCAATTATATTATACATGTCAACAAGGAAAAAAAATCAATATATCACTTAAACCTAAGAATGTTGTGACCACATCTCAACCACTTGAGATATTGCATATGGATCTATTCAAGCATACTAGGACCAGCAATATAGGTGGTTATATATATGTGTGTGTGTGTGTGTGTGTGTGTGTGTGTGTGTGTGTGTGTGTGTGTGTCATCGTAGATGATTGCTCATATGGATATTATTTCTTTCTATTAAAGATGATGCTTTAATGCTTTTTATGTGCTTGCTAAGAAAATCCAAGTATAAAAGGGAATAATGATCCATGATATAAGGATTGATCACATCAAGGAGTTTGATGATGCCACCTTTATGGATTTTTGTGATCAAAATGGCATTGCTCACAACTTCTCAAAACCAAGGACACCACAACAAAATGGCATGGTGTAAAAGAAGACTAGAACCTTGGAAGTGGTTGCAAGAACCATGCTATGTGACTTCAAGCTTCCAGAATATTTTGGGTTCAAAGCCATTGCCATCGCAAACTATATAATGAATATAGTACTCATCTGCATCATCTTGAAGTAGACTCCTAATGTGCTCTACAATGGTAAAAAAAACAAATATACGTTATTAACACACATTTTGTTGCAAATGCTTTGTCATTAACAATAGGAAAAGAAATAACTATGATGAAAAAGTAGGTCCTTCTATCCAATTTGAAATCTTGTTGGAAAATGATGATAAGTAACACCAAGAAGATGAAAGGATGAATATCGTCATATTGATCAACAATAAGGTGAAGTGAGAAGGGATCTCCTAAGAGCATGGAGATATGCTTATAGATATTTTCAAGAGCTCATCATTGATGACCCAATAAGGGGAGTTGAAAAAAGACCCTCACTAGGTAACATTTGTAATCATTTAGCATTTCTATCTCAAATGGAACCTAAGACTCACTTGGAATCCATGAATGATGAAAATTGGATCATGGAAATGTAAGATGAGCTGAATCAATTTGAGAGAAATCAAGTTTGCAAATTAGTCCCTTTTCTCCACATAAACCTGTCGTTGGGACTAAATGGGTCCTTTAAAAAAAAGCTAGATGAGGGTAGCATTATGATTGGAAACAAAGTCTAATTGGTTTCCAAATGATACAAATAAGATATAGGTATTGATTTTGAGGAAACCTTTACCCACATAGTTAGACTCAAAGATATACATATGATTCTTGCATTCGCATCATCCAGGTACTTTACATTATATCAAATGAATGTTAAAAGTGATTTCATTAATGGTTTTATTCAAGAAGAGATATATGTTAAGCAACCACCATGTTTTGAAAATGACTTAAAACCTAACCATGTTTATAAACTCAACAAGGCACTTTATGGTTTAAAACAAGCCCCTAAGGCTTAGTATAAAAGGTTGAGTAAATTCCTTTTGGAAAAATATATTAAAAGAGTAAAATATTGATAAAAATATCTTCCTAAGTAAAACCAAAAATGGTTTATTGCTTGTGAAAATATATGTTGATAACATAATATTAGATGCTACTAATGAGTCCATGTAAAAGGAATTTTTAACTTTGATATGCAATTAGTTTGACATAAGCATAATGGATGAGTTAATCTACTTCATTGGAATTAAAATCCAACAATCAAAGGAATAAATTTCTTTCAACCAAGAACTAAAGAAGTTTGGAATTAATGAGAGAAAGACTTATACTACTCTTATAGCCACTGCCACAAATCTAGACATGGATGAAGGAGGCAAACAAGTTGATCAAAAGTGATATTGAGGTATGACAATATCACTTCTTTACCTTCCTATATCTAGGCCTAATATTATTCTTAGTGCATGCTTATGTTCTAGGTTTCGATGTAATCCTAAATAATCTCATATGAATATGGTTAAGAGAATTCTTAGGTATCTTATTGGTACCCATAACTTAGGATTATTTTACCCTAGTGATATAATTTTAAACTTTGTAGGATATTCTGAAACTGACTTTATGGGATATAAAGTTGATAGAAAGAGCACTTCAGCTACATGCCAATTCCTCAAAGAGTACCTAGTTAGTTGGTATAGTAAGAAATAATCTAGTGTTGCATTATCTATAGCTGAAGTAAAATATATAGCAACTAGTGCTTGTTGCGCACAACTAATTTGGATGAAACAACAATTGAGTGATTACATACTTAAACTTGAGAAATTTTTAATAAGTTTGACAACACTAGTGCTATATACCTCACTATGAATCATTTCCAACACATACGTCTAAACATATTGAAATAAGGCATAACTTCATAAGGGATCATGTTGAAAAAGGAGATGTTATTGTGGAATTTGAATATACATTGCATCAATGGAGAGAAATATTCACTAAGCCATTAAACCAATAAAGATTCAAAACCATTAGGATATAACTAGGAATGACATTTCTATGATCCAAGTTATCTCTCTCTCAAACTAGTGAAAGTTTTGAAAAATGTGAGGATAAATCTTACATGATTTTTGATTAAATTACTAAATTCAATATATATAGTCATGATCCTTAACCTAAATGATTTGAAATGCTAAAAACTATAACTTGACTAGCTAAATAGGCGATGTATTCAGCTGATCAATTGATGGATTTAAGTGAAACCAGGAGACAAATTATGAATGTTTAGTTTTTCACTTAGGTGATGTCAATTAACTGAACTTATGAAACTAGTCAACCAATTATAAGAACAATTTGACTAAAATTCCCAAATGGTTAATTGGTTCCAAGAATAGTCAAATTAAGTACCAAACCAATCAACTAGTTTGTCGAGCATATAAATAATCCCTCACCTATTCAACCAATACCTTGGCCACAATTTTCACAAATTGTAGAACTTATCCCTTCACACTCCTCTCTCTCTCTCTCTCTCTCTCTCTCTCTCTCTCTCTCTCTCTCTCACTCGCTCGCTAGCTCGCTTGCTCGCTCTCTCAAATTAATCAATACCTCACCAAATCAAATAAAATAGGGCTAGTTAATATTGAATCAAAAAATCCTAACAGATTTTTAACAATAATCAATCATTACCTATTTGAATTTGGGGTAATCTAACACAAACCCTAACTCTCACAGTCGACTAGTTCATTTAAATTCAACCCTATCTAAGGCTTAATTAGGGTTTAATTCATGCATAAATTGACATTTAATATATATTGGTGCATGATTATGTCATTTTTCATCATCATTTGTGAAAATATCTTACTTCCCTATTTCACCCACCATACTCTTCTCTAATTTCAAAAATTTGGTCTCTGAATTCTTCTTCCAATTTTCATGAATAAGCGAGGCATTACTTTGGGTCCTACCAAATGGGTAAGTAAACTACCTAGTATTTTGACTCATATGAACATTTGGATTGAGGATCCCTCTACCTTATCCCATTCCTCTCCATCTAGAGAATCCTTTTTTCTTCTTCTTTAGAATAGGATTGGAATCCATATCCACCTAGACTTAATACTTTGCCTTTATCCATTAGACAACCTATTCAATCTTCCACTCACTTAGGAAGATCGCAAATGCATCCCCTCACTCCTCATTATTCTTTCATACCATGGATGATCAACAATGCTGAGTCAAATCCTTTCATAAGAGGAAAATATTACTAGGGAATTGCAATAACATTGAGTCATGCACTGAGATTTTTATAATTCCTTTCATTTAGTTCATATCCAACATATGTCTTCTCCCTCTATTTAATATTCGCGATCTAGTCTACTATGACTTGGTTTACCTCTTTTATGCCAACCTTACAAATTATTTTTTAGGATCTGCCATCACTACCCATATTTTAAGGGTCCCCGTAGTGGTATATCAAGCCATATTAGCCAAGATTAAAGGCATTTAAAGTGATATCACCATGGGTATTACATACATTGAGAGGATGAAGACTTAGATTCCTAACTCCATTCTCTTTGATATGCACCACCACCACTTTGTGTATGGTGTCACAACCAGTTATTACTATGTACCACCTTTCAAGAGGGCGTGTCATTATCTAGTATAATCCATCATATTTCCTTGAGTCAGCTCAGGAACAAACATGAATCTAAAGGATGGGTATGGGATTGATCGCACCGTATCTGCTATCCCCATATGCTTTGATGTTAACATCTTCCACCTTATATCTCATCTGGCTAGACTTAGTTATGCTGCTCTTGGCTATGGATCATTGATCAAGAAGATCCCTTGATATTTTGGAGTTCAATTTGGAGTTTTTTTAGCCACTCTATTTCACCTATAAAATGAACTAAATATCATAGATGTTTTTTACCTTAAGGAGAATGGGGTATCGGATGAGTGCTAATGGACTGACCCTTGAGCTTGCACCTAAGGCCTATGCCTCGCTTCATCTAGGATAAAACCTCCATCGACACATGGAGATGAAATACCATATCCCTCAAATGATCCTCTAACTCTGACTAATATTTATTAACATATGGTGGAGCCTCTACATTTACTACATCAACCTCCACATCCACTACAACACCCTCCACCTATAGAGCATGTCCCTCGCCTATAGCTTTTGGATGTGTGACACTAACCAATGTCCATGATCTACTTCTTAGATTTTTTGTGATGTTAACCAATGTGGAAATACATCATGGAGACTTGGATACCAAGATGTGTGCCATATGCTTACAGTTTTAGCTAAACTTTACACTACATCATCAAGATGACGTGGAGACATGCCCAGGTGTTGAGGTACATGAGGCACTTGAGCTCACTCCCATGACTATTTCTCAAGGTGATTCAATTCCCTCTCCCTCTAATATGATCATTAACTAGTCCCTTACTAAGGCTACTCAAATTGGTAAAGCTATTGTGGAGATCACTGACTCTAAGAACACTAAGATTATGAATTTAGATATATTTTATGCGCCTTCAATCACTAATCTAGTTGCATTCTCCTATGTATCCATCTCTAAATCATGTTGATGTTAGACCAACATTCATCTATTTTTGGTTTAGACTAGGTGTAATACATTACTTAAGCTTGTAATTTCCTCTATTTTTCTATACATAATTTTCTGTGTTTGTATGGTTTACGAATTTTATCTTTGATGTATACTAGACCATCAAATGTGATATTGAGTTGTCGTTCTACCTCTTATGTATCATTTTTGTTTACTTATCATGATTCTTATATAGTAATATTTTCTCTTAAGAAATCATATACATGATCTTTACTTGTGCATTGCTTCAGGGGGAGTGTTTTCCATATTTCCCTAAGGTGTGCCTCTCCATTACACTTTTATGAACATGTTTAGGGAGATATTCCCCTTAGTGTTTCCTAATTGTTATCTATTTTTCTTATAGTTTTTGACATTGACAACCCTTCATCCTCATCTTCTTTTTATGACAAAAAGGATAGAGAATCCAAAGCTTGGATTAATAGTGGCACAATCAATAAATGAATAAGGATATGGTATAATTCTCACCTACTTCATAATTCATTATGCTTCTACATTTTCTCTCTCGCACTTTTTGTTTATCATAATCAAAAGGAGGAGATTGTTGACCTCATAGGTTAAATAATATCTTTATCCTTGTTTTGGTGATAACAAATGAGTTTATAGAACTAATATGTTTGCTTAAGTGTGCATGAACTATGATTGATAAATAAATAGACCAAATTAAACTTACTCAAATCATTTCTCAAGTGTACACTTAAAAGAGCAATCGAGTTTCAAAGCACAAGAAAATATCAAATGAAGATTACTAAGAAGTAAGGTTTAAGGATTATATTTCTAAGAATTAGGTTTTCTTATAAAGAGTTAAGTTAAACAATTTAACATTTTGATCAAAACTAATTGAAGAAGGCTTTTTTCTAAAACATTTAACTTGAATTCACTTCATGTGAATTTATGGTTGATCTTAATTTCTAAATCTTTCCAAAACTTTTTTTTAATCATGTATGGTTCTAACCGGAAACATTTGATGGTCTCAATATCAATCAACATTTTTAGTTTACACCTAGGACATTAAAATGAGTAAAACTCAGGTATACTGACTGGCACAATAAAACGATCGACTAGTTTCATTAAACTAATTAACTAGTTTGGGAACCTATTTATTGGTTTGACTAACCAATCCATGGGTTTTGCTCCTACAGAAATCCATTTGTCTCTATTTAAACTTATTGACTTATTTTGCCAAACCAATTGACTATTTTGGATAACAATTGATTGGTTTGGCCAACCAGTCTATGGGTTTCTCTCCAACAGAAATCCATTAATCTCTCTTTAAACTCGTTGATTAGTTTTTCCAAACCATTTGAATGGTTTGGAAACCAATCGATTGGTTTTTTGAGCTAGTCCATGGGTTTCACTCCTACATAAACCCATTAATCTCTATTTAAACTCATCTACTAGTTTTCCCAAACTGATCGATTGGTTTGGAACTGATCAACTAGTTCAAGCAAGTTTATTTATTGGTTTGACCGACTAGGATAAGATTTAAGACAAGGTGCAAAATGGTTTTTTGCCTAGGACGCAACCAATTAATTGGTCTAAATGACACATCAAATCATTTACTAAACCATGGAAATTTTTGTATATGATCATAGGACCAACTAAGTAGAACATGAAACTAATCAATTAATTTCAATAAACCAATCAACTAGTTTGTGAAACAGTAACTTTCCCAACTCAAATCTAAACAAATTCAATCAAGTGGTTTGAAACACCAATCGACTAGTCAAAGAACCAATCGGTTTGTTTGCCTAGACTAATAAGCTAGTGAGTATTGAATAATAATTTTCTACCTATTGGGTGATATATATTTTTAGTCTTTTTGTATCCAATGACTACAAAATTAGGGTGAGCCTTATAAATAAGCTCCATATGCATTCACCACAAAAGCTTTCAACTAAATTCATTATGCAATTAATCATCTACTCTTAAATCATTTGATTGCTCATTCAAACTCTCTTAACTTTTAAATCTTGAGTTTTGTATTAAAACATTTTCCTTGTAATATCTATTATTATATCGAGCCAAATTACACCTCATCCAATGCTCTACACTTTCATATCTTGGATGCTTTTGGTCATAATCAATTGTAATCACAACTACCTTACAAAAATTATTACAAAGGGGTTAATGAGTATTTACCTATCATTCTTGGGTGATCCTTATTGAGAATATAGAGAAGATAAATAGGTGAAGTTTTAAATCATATCTTCAAGAGACATTAAAATTTCTAAGGCTCATAAACCAAGAGGAGAATGATCATCAATACAAATATGTCACTTATTTAAAGTCCAAAAGGCAGATCCTTTTGGTAGTAGATGTAGAGAGTAATTTGCTCTTGAACTACTCTACTTCTTATGTAATTTTTTATTTTTCATTTCCATTTTTTTAAATCGTATTCACCTTCCCTAGGGTTATTTAAATATCTTCACAGAAGGGGTTTCCTAAACCAAACCCTAATACACCCCTTTAGTGTTTTGACATTCGGAAACTTTGGTTCCCCTTTAAAAAATAAAAGCTTATATGTCCCTATTTGTCCTAATTTTTCATTCTTGATCTCAAGAGCTCTTTTATTGAGGCGAATTATCTTCAATTTCCCCTTTTTTATAATCTTCATAATTGTTGTGATGTATATCACCAGTACAAAAATAGTCTTAGAAAGAAGTTAAAAAAGGTAAAAATGGCAATAAACAATCGTTGTATAAGCTACAACCATATATACTAGAGATGAGGGTTCAAAACATAGTTTTATATAGCAAAATAGAAAATGAAAAAAAATCACTTAAAAAAATTATAGGAAGGATTAGATTGTAGTTGTGGGCTTAAAATAGTCATCTATTTTCATTATAGACAATGATTTTAGCCCAAAACCATCATCTAATGTTCCTATGATTTGCTTGGAAAGGATGTGATGACAATTTTAGAATGACTATGGTCCACTAAAAATGATGGTTTCTTTTAGTTAAGATGATGATTTTAAATTACAACCACCATCTATAACCTTTTTTAATTGAAAAAACAAAGTTTATTTTTGCTACTAACATCATACACAATCTTTTGTACACAAAAACTTACATGTATTCAACTGATAAATAGGTATCAATGGTGTATATCTCAACTCTGAATATCAGTTTTTTAATATAAAATTAATAAATTTATATTAAAACTAACCAACAAGTAATTTTAACAAGGCATTCATCATATGTAAGAAAGAAAAGTAACTAAATAAATGAAGTCAAAATATCATGCCTCCTAGTGAGTTAGATCAACTACTTTGGTTCTGTATTAACTATTTTGACATATTCATTCATCAATGGCTTAAAAAAGGTTATACCATGAGCACACATACATGATAAATGAAAATATCAATATAGATATATATAAAAAATGCATATCTTCAACAAAAATAGACATTGTGACATTTCAATGAGCACCAAATAATCTTTATCACTATTATCCTCTATATTACATTCTCATGATATAATAGGGTTATTAGAGTATTCATTACCTAATATTTGCATTCCATGGCCTTTTATCAATATATGAATTACCTTCTTATAAAATTTTTTCATCTAAAATCTTTATCTCTTTTCCTTACCTATATCCCTTAGTCTTCATCATGATCATCAGATGTCATACCTGCATAAAATCATCAAAAAATATAAATAAAAAACATACATTTTAATATAAAAAAATGGTCACAAATATATATCATTGACAAGTAATATACGATTTCAACAACATGGCATACACCATTCATCTACATCGTTTTAAGGCTTCTATAAAAATATTCCACTACCATGACATTCTATCCAACTATAATAAAAGAGTCTTATAATTCCAATATCATAATATTTTTGCATCTATAATAATATTTTTTCCATCTATAATACAAGGCTATTATAAATATATCTAACTCGTAAGATCTTATTTTATTTTAAAAATAATATGTTACTTTTATAAAATTACACATGCACACATGTCATACTATTATATTATATCATATTATCAAAAAAATAGCTTCTTAGAGATTGAAACATAACAAAACCTCAGTTGGAATATCAAAATAGGGTTTTTTTAGCTCTAAAAGTGCTAAAATCCACTTTAGGTGGTTTTGGTGCTTAGATCTTGAACAAATATCTTAAATACAAAAAATAAAAAATGCATAACTAAGTTAAAATGTATACCCATTGAAAGGTTATGGGCAAATTACAACGATAATATCTTAACTAAATGTATAAAAATAAATTGTAAAGGAACTACACATGCATTAAACTAACAGCTATAACATTGATACCAAATAACTTATAATGATATATAAAATACATAACATAACAAAATTGAAGAAAGAAGATGAAAAATGTACACATATTAAGAAAATGATGAGGAAGAGAGAAGAATAAGAACATTAGTTGGCGACAACGATGACAATGATAGGTGGAGAAGAAGAATGAGGAGGTAAAAAAGCAACAATGATGGAAGTCTTTATGGAAGAAGGATTTCATGCGATAGGTCTTTGTATGTGTTCATGCAAATGTGAGGAATTAAAAAGGCCCAATAGATTAAAAGTTAAAAATAGAATGATAAAAAAAATTCCACTAAGGTATAGATGACGGTTTCATCATAGTATTTTCCCTCTTTTTTTTAAAAAAAAATCTGATAAAGTATAGACAGTGGTTTTGGTAATTAATGTCACCTAAATCCACCCCTATTGCGCTCACACAATAGGTGATAGTTAAGATTCCCCAACTATCATTTAATTCTTCCACCTGTTTCTATCTTTGTTGGTTTCTCACTAGCGAGCTTATATACAATATCTATATTAAAACAATAGTATATATGTTACACTTCTATCTTTGGATTCATCTATGTTTATTTTTGTATTATTATATTACACTTGGCTTCCTTTCATGCTTATAGTTCCTAAACTTAACTAGTGACTCATATTTTCCCAACATAATATGTTCTTCCTCTTCTTCCTTAATGACCACACTAAATGCTAGTCTTTTTCCTACTCTAGTTAGGGCTTCATCAAGGATGGAGGCTTAAATGGATTTATTCCATTTTATAAATCTATCATTAGATAAATCCATAGTTAAACATGTTTGCTTGAATCAATATATGAATGAGTGGACTATAGAAAATTTTCTCCTAAAGTGTATGAGTGAGGATAAAATATGCTAGAAAAATCTTGTGTTCATCAATGGGGTCAGTCATTGATCTTGAAATAGATCCAAATAATTTCCCACAATCGATGTGGGGTTAGGGAATTACAAATGGTATCGAAGTGAATCCATGATAGTGCAAGCTGAACTTAGAAGTAATACCCCAAAATATTAGAGCATAGAATTTAATAATTAATCCTCATTTGGGATAGTTAAACATTTTTTTAATATTAAATTAATAATTTTTTTGAATTTAGACTTATAAAAATATATGTCATAATTTAATAATTAAAATAAATATATTATTATTTTATCATAATATTTTTATTTAAATAAATTCCAAAACCCACATTTTACTAAAATTACCCTCCTAAATTAATATCTTAAATTTTAATTAAATTAAATTATTAAAATAATTTAACTAGTTAATCAATTAAATACCCTACTTTCAAAAATTATTTTTTCTTTATTATTCTTTTTTCTTTTCCCTTTTCTTTTTTTCTTCTCATTTTCCTTCATTTTTCCTTTTCCTCCTTTCTTCCCCTTTTAGGCCACCCAGCCTACTTCCCTCCTTCCCTTCCTTCTCTCCGTCTAGCCCGTGTCACCCCCCTTCTTTTTATTTCTTTCCTTCCTTTTTTTCCCTCGACTGTGCCAGCCCAATAGCCACCCCTATCCCTCAAATGGAATGGTCCACCTTTTTTTATTTTCTTCTTCACCTGCCTGACCGCCCAGGTCCCTTCTTTTTTTCCTTCTTCTTCTTCTTCCTCCCCCGGCTACTGTCTACCATGCTCACCTGCTCATGCACAGGTCAGCCTACCCTCTCCCTTTCTCCCCCGTCCATTTCCTTTCCTTTTCTAGCCCCAACCTCCCCTACTTACGTGCTCCCTCTCCCTTCCCTTTTCTTTCCCTTATCACCTGCAGGACTACACCCTGCAGCCCCTACACCAGCCACCATCTACCCCCACTCCCTTGTACTCATCCCCTTTTCCTCTTCTCTACCCCTCATATATAAACCCCCTGGTTACCCTTCTTTCCCTTCTTTTCCCTCTACCCAGCATCCCCTGAACCCATCCTTCGCTACCCCTTCAAACGTAGCCCCAGCGGCCGCCATGCCTTGCCACCGTCTAAACCTCCACCCACCCTCTTCCTTACACTACCCTCTACCAAACGTGACCCCTCCCCACAACCACCACCCTCACTACCTCTCTCTCTGCCCCAAACCCTTCCCCTACCTCCTTACAACCTCCCTTTCCTTCTTCTCCCCCTCCCTCCCCCTCCTTTCCTCTCCTCTACATTCGACCACCACTGCCGCTGCCATATGAGCCATCGTCGTGGCATGCCATCACCACCACTACCACCCTCTCTGGTCTAAGAACCCTACCACCTCACAAAAACCACTTTCCTTCCCCTTTTCTAACCCCAAAATTGAGTCTTTATAATTAATCACCACCTCTACCGCCTTGTGCCACTACCAACGCTGCCACCACCATTGCCACCCTAGCTATTACCTCCATCCTTAGTTGTACCCTAACCCTTATTTTTACTTAAGTGTAATTTATTTTACATAATTATCATTATTAATCTTATTATTATTATTGTTGTTATTATTGTCATTATTATTATTATTATTATTATTATTATTATTATTATGATCATCATTATTATTAATCTTATTATTGTTATTATTATTATTGTTGTTGTTGTTGTTGTTGTTGTTGTTGTTAGTGTCATTACTATTACTAATCTTATTATTAGTAAGATTATTATTATTATCATTACTATTATTAGTCCTTTACTAATAATTAATTAGGGGATAATAAAAGAAAAAAGAGTAAGAGGGAAGTTAATAATAGTATTCCACTCTTATAGGTAAACCAAATTAACCCTTCCCTTAAGGAGGCGTAGGATTCGTGCTCTAAACCTAGTGTCATCTTAGGTAAGGATATGGTTAAGGCTAAATTATATGTTTATGTGTTCCTAGGTGTTTTGGATATGTGTTGTATTATATGTGACTACAGACTAAATACTTTTAGTGTAGCTTGCTATGCATGGAGCTAGGGTAAGTGATGTATGTGTTATGATGTGTGATATGACTTATATTTTATGATATGCCCTTATGTATTGTTACCCTAATATAACATGCATGCTAGGAGACCTTAGGGGTATGATGAAGTTTGGAGGAGCTAAAAGAAAATAAAGAGGGGGAAGTGATTAGAAAAAAGTGAGAAAAGCCTAAGTACCTTTTGATTCATGGGTGATAAAATAAAAGGACAAAGAAATAAAATGAAATATTTGAGTAAATCTTGCATGGAAAGTTAAGGCTTACATGGGGTGGTTAGCCTTTGCACGGGGGTAATTTTTACGTGGAAAAAGGTGGTTTAAGGGTTAAGTTTGGTGAGGGAAGAATAATTTGGGAGATTGGAGTCCATGGGTAAAAAATAGTATGCGGGTTGGTAGAAGTGTGCATGGAGGACTTAACTAGGGTTTGTGGGAAAAACCTTAAGTGGGGGAGGTATGTGGAGAGAGAGAGGGAGAAAGAGAGAGAGTTGATGGTGAGTGGTAGGAGTGAGGGTTAAGACTAGGAAGATTTCATATGAAGGGGGGATGAGTCAAGTGGAAAGGAGGGTGGAGTGTCTATGGATAAGGGGATGGCATAAAAGAAAGGAGAAGTACTAGGGTTTAGGGTGGCCAACTAGAATTTTCATGATCACATGTGAAGAATGGGAAGTAAGGTTGTGATGTTGGGTGTAGATTGAGTGGAGTGATGGTATTGGAAAACAAAGTGAGCATGGGCTATGTATGATAAGGAGGGGTTAGGGCTACATAGGTCAGATTAGGGTTTTTAAAGGGAAATCCTAGAGGGCGGTGGTGAGCTAAAGCAAAGATATAGGAAATTGCGCCTTAATCCACATGCACGAGAGTTTGGGGTTTTTATGGCGAGTAAAGAAAAGGTAAGGAAGAATTTCTAGAGTCCTAGAGTGTATAGAGGTTCCCAGATATGGGACAGGTTATTCTAGGTAGCTAGTGAAAGGGTGAGAATGAGAAGTTCACTGGCGCATGCATGTCTAGTAAGAAGGAACCTACTGAATAAGACATGAATAAAACACTAACCATTTAAAGTGAAAGATTATTAATCCATGCCCAGACTGATCCATAGGCAAAAATAGTGGCTAAGTGCATTGTGACCTGGAAAACAATCCACCGGTGAATAATAGTGGCCAAGTGTGTTCTATCTTAGGCATTTTCGATCCACCGGCTATAATAGAGGGGGATCGCGAGCTTAGTAAACCAAACCTTAAATGATAATAAGTCATGAGAAAAATACCAATCACTTATAGTGGAATACCATAAGAGTTGAGGCCAAGCCTATCCACCGACATAATAGTGGCTAGGATCACTTTACCCTAGAGACCAATCCACTGGTAAATAATAGTGGCTAGAAGCATCATTCCCTAGGTATTTTCGATCCATTGGTTATAATAGTGGGGTTTCCATACTTACATGGACGTAAATTGAGAGTTGTGTGAAAATGGAATTAATAGCCTGAATTCTCATGCTTATGATTAACCGGACTGACTCACTACATGCATTATCTACCATTTATGTTGTATGGTCTTAGCCTCATGGTTACCTTACTCAGTACATAGCGTACTGATCACCCCTTTCATTGGTGCTACTCATTCCCACGAGTAGTGGCCCCTCTTGAGTTTGTGCAGGTGGGAGATGATATGCATGTGATGACTTTGACACCTACAATGCTTTAGGAAAGAATAAGTGATGGCCTATTTTAATTGTCATGGGGTCTGAGAGGGTTTTGTTTGGACTTACCTTTTCCTGACTTTCTTATCATTTATTTCACTATTTTATTTCCACCGTAGGGGCGTTATTGTACTTGCTTTCGATTTCTATATCAACTCTAATACTTGCGTACTCTGTTGAATTTATAAAATGTTGGAACTTTTGTGGTTTTATTTATCATTCGTATTAATACCTTTACATTTTCTAGCCTTGTGGTTGGTAGAGATTGGCTGGGTTCAATCTTGTATTGATCACGGTGGTAGTACCCCCTATTTTAGTGTATGGTTTTCTGTATGAATGAAAATTTTCAACTGTGAATTTTGGGGGTGTTGTATTAGGTGTACTAATTAGGTACCTAGTGGAAATGATTCAGGGGATGGACTATTTTGAGATAGTCAACAAGGACATTATGTTCTTTAATTAAGGGTGTATGTAATATCTCAAGTCACATGGTAGATGATGGAGGCCTAAAAGGAACAATATGTAACTAAGATGCAACTTTATTTTTAGAAATCTGTAATTAATGAACATTATAGTTAATACTATTTAGATTATAGCAATCTAAGAATGGTTGACGTTCGTACCGCAAGTGAACGGGGTCGGAGTAGTAGTCAAGGTCGTTTTCACAGGGATTGGTGAATGACCACTAGGACAATGATAGAACTTAGCTATGTCTAGACTACAAGATGATATGAAATATTAAATTTTAAGCTAAAATAACTAAAATAACTATCTAAGCTAAAAGGAAAGGAAAATAGCACACATGTAATCAAATATCACATCACAAAAAAATTCAACAATCATAATCAATCATTCCAACAAGGATAGAAAGTGTTGTGCTTTCTCAAGCCACAACCACCCTATTACATATCTATGGCCCTAACTATCTCTATCTTAGAGTCTAATAGAATGTAATGCATTAAAGTCCATAAAGTTTCCTCCTTTATTGTTGTAGAGGTCAAATTAATCGTATCTCGACCTACAATTTAATCTCCCATTGTGCTACTGGGTCTAATACTGGATTATCTCTCGATCTCATCGGTATTTCCCACACCAAAAATCAGAATCTGGTCGTGGTTCATCAATCCGTCAATCAATCAATAACACAACACATAGATCATGAATTGAATAAAAAAGAATGCAATAATTCAACACATTCGGATCAGGGGAAATTCCCCTTCACCTTAGCACAAGATCTAGCCTATCAAATTCATAGCAATAATATTAAAAAAACAAGAGATTCCATAGATAGAGAAAAGATCATTAAATAATACCCTTGATGTTCACAAATTCTTGCAAAAATTAAACTTCTTGCACCTCGGTCTCTAATTTACAAGAGAGATCTTAATGAATTGGGGAAGATGATAGAGAAGAGAGAAGACAGAGGGAGTGGAGGCTGCTTTGAGAAATTATAATGAGACTTTTTATATTACCGCCTCACGGATTCCTAGGGTATTGATAAAGATGGGCTTCCCGTATCAGCTTTGACAATGATGCATATTTTGACCATAACTTTTTCATCATAACTCCAATTAAGCTTATTTTGGATGCGTTGGAAAGATATTAAAAAGATATACAACTTTGATGCTGAAAGAGTCTCCAAATTCAGACTTTTTTCTGGTCTAAATTCCATTTCTTTCAGGCCCATATACTTTGAATATGCATTCCTACTTTCATTTTATTCCAGAATTTACATTTTAGCTCTAAATCTCTTTCCACTTTAACTTTTGCTCCTATTTGCTCATTTTTTCTCCTTTATTCTCCCTTTAAGCTTATTCTTTTTTCCATGCTTCATGAATTTTTTTGTTGCTTGAGACCCTGTAAAATTTCACAATACAAAGGTAATAACAAGAACAAAAAGGGAGAATTCCAACTGAAAGTAGAGGTAAAAACTCTTATAAACCTTAGGAATAAGATGCAAAAGTTACACTTATCAATTATAGTAATCTAAGAATGGTTGACCTCTAGAATTTTTTTTGTAAAGTGCGTGAGTAGGGAAAAATTATTTTGGAAATGCCTCACATTAATATATAGGGTCAATCATCAATCCTGAAAGTGTTTTTAGTAACTACCCACGATCGGTATTAGGTCAGAAAGTTATGAGCTCAGGTTTAGATCACTTCCCCCTTCCACTTTGGGATTATTATCTTATTGTGGATGTTAATATAATGTCCCATCATAGGTAGTCTAGGGTTATGGTGAGGTCATTCTAAATTTCTTATATAGAGGTTTTTGTAGTTTCATTATTGGCTTACATTTTAGTCATAATGACTACTTGCTCTAAATTTAAATTATCTTTGATAAGGTTCGCCTTTTGGATTTGATGATTGATGTGATAAGGGTTAGGTTGTGATGGCGAAGGCATAACTTTCTAATGGTTGATGTCCCCATAGATGATGTAAGGTGTTGATGATCAAAATCAAGCTGAGGGATTGACCCTTCTATCTATAATGGTCGTACAAGAAGAGAAGAAGAGAATAGAGTAGAAGACACGAGCCTGAGCTTAGACCTTCATAATATCCTACATTGAGTGATATTGGGCCTTTTATATAAAGCTCTAATTAGTAATAATGATATTGATTTCATCAATTCTCAAACGGATTGACAAAAGTATTTCAACAATTCTTAGGAAATGTTTGCCATGATGCAAAAGTGCATTGCCTAGAGTAGACACACATTGGCAATATTAACTCTTTTAAGTTGTGTGTATAAGTGTCCATTTATTAGAAATATATCATGTTGAACTCATGATTATTCACTCTCCATGCTTGATTATGGTAATGCCATTCATAGCCCACCATATTTGCACCGAATGAATGCAATGGATGGATGAATGCAAGGTCATAATCATTCACCATATCAATAGTGGAAAGTTACGATGAAATCCACTCAAATTGAAGCACTAAATCTCTACATGGACTAAAAATTAAAGAAAAGAAAAGAAGCACACAAATCTATCCCTTGAGGTATTAAAGCACCCATGCCATCTAAAATATGAGGGGTAAAATTTTATTTGTATGTTATGCCATCCTACATCCTTGGTGAGCTCTCAAACAAAAAGAAAAGACAAGTATAAGGAGGGGAGAATTAGGGGGAGGGATGTTTTCAAGTGAAAACAAACAAGAAAAAAAAGAAGGAAAGAAGGTGCCATGGGAGGAGAAAAGAACCGTCAAATGGACGAAAATATTCAGTTTTTATAAACACATTTTCTTCCTATATTTTTGAAAATTAAAAAAATAGTAATTAAGTTATATATTACTATCACAATATATATATATATATATATATATATATATATATATATATATATATATATATATATATATATATATTATAGTTTTATCTAAAAATAAACTTTATATTCAAATGAAAAATAAAATTTTGAATTAATTATTGTAGATAAAATTGGTGATATAGAGTAATAGATGACATAGGTGATTAATATTATTTAATATATTGAATAAAATAACGAGAGTCTCCTACCAGAAGAAGTGAAAATTACGAGGCCGATATTATGTTCAGAAACCAATCTTATCCACGAATTTGTATTGTTCATCAGAGCATGGCTGCAAGAGAGACGTTGATGATTTGCCATCTATGGTCTCCTATTTGGTGGACCACCAAATCATAGCTTCCGAAGCAAGAACAAGTGCATGCACCGAGGTTCTTCCATAGGTGGTTTGGATTTGGATGAATTATCTTTTTTATTTTTATTTTTAAAATATTTATTTGGTTAATTAAAATTATTATTATTTGCATTTATTTTTATTTATGTAATTTTTAGTAATCTTATTTTTTTAGGGTAATGGAGGTAAATGCAAAAACGTAAATAATATTTATACCTAATCGGATATAAATATTCTTAATTTTCATAAAAAAAATATAAATGTTATTTATTTTATTTTTTAACTTTTATTCACCTCAATATAAATATAATTTTAATTTACATAATTAAATTTAATATTTATCCAAATAATATTTAAAAATATTTATTCTGATTCACCTTTATTTTTTTATTTAAATTAACTTTTAAAATTTACCATCATTTCAATTCATTACGCTTCACTAATCGAAACATGATCGTTTCGTCCTAATAAATTTTGGTCTAGGTGTTTAAGCTAATTCAAAGTACAAAAAGTTATAGATTTCGATTATTTCCTTCCAATTTAATATTATAATATTTTTATAGTATTATTTATATGGTATTTTATATTTGTCATACAAATTTTCCTTGAATGTGTTACTTTTATAAAACTACACATGCACACATATTATACTATTAGATTATTTCATATTATCACAAAAATAGGTTTTTAGAGCCCAAAAACAAAAACCCCCCTCAGTTTGAATATCAAAATAGCATTTTTTTTAGCTCTAAAAGTGCTAAAATGCACTTTTCGGTGGTTTTAGTGCTTAGATCTTGAAAAAATATCTTCAATACAAAAAATAAAATATGCACGAGTAAGTTAAAATTTTACACCCATTGAAAGGCTATGGACAAATTACAACAATAATATCTTAACTAAATGTATAAAAAAATTGCAAGGAACTACACATGCATTAAACTAATAGCTACAACATTGATACCAAATAACTTATAATGATATATAAAATACATAACATAACAAAATTGAAGAAATATTTGTGAAGAAAGAAGATGAAAAATGCACACATATTAAGAAAATGATGAAGAAAAGAGAAGAATAAGAACATTAGTTAGCAACAACAATGACAATGATAGATGGAGAAGAAGAATGAGGAGGTAAAAAAGCAACAATGGTGGAAGTCTTTATGGAAGAAAGATTTTATGTGGGTAGGTGTTTGTATGTGTTCGTGCAAATGTGAGGTGAAAGTGAAAACGTAAATAATTAGGATATAAATATTCTTAATTTTAATACATCCCTAATTCATAAAAAAAAGTATAAATATTATTTATTTTATTTTTTAACTTTTATTCAACTCAATCCAAATATGATTAAAATAATATTTATTTTGATTCACATAGTTAAATTTAATATTTATCCAAATAATATTTGAAAGCATTTAATCTAATTCACCTTTATTTTTGTTATTTAGATTAATTTTTAAAGTTTACCATCATCTTAATTCACCACGATCTAAACAAATCAAGTGCCTCAGCTTCACTAATAGAACTAGGATCGTTTCGTCCTAATGAGTTTTAGTCTAGGTGTTAAGGCTAATTTGAGGTAGTAAAAGTTATAGATTTAAATTATTTCCTTCCAATTTAATATTATAATGTGTTTTTATAGTATTATTTATATGATATTTTATATTTGTCATACAAATTTTCCTTGAATAAATATAATCATAAAAATTGTATTTTTCCTTTTTCTTAAAAGACAAAAGAAAAGAAAAGAAAATGGTACAAACATTCCCTCGATGTTGTTTAATTTAATAGTAATTTAACATATTTTTTATTTAAAGATATTTTAAAGTAATAGAATGTGAAATATATGATAGAAACACGTAACTAATATGTATTGTCATCATGCTTTTGCGTTTAACTCATTTCTTCTATTTTCTTCTCGTATGTTATGATGTTTCATTAGACGTGCAACCGCGCTGAATAAAATAATAATAATAATAATAATACACTTAATTAAGAATAACGTTATTAAATCTAACATCACTATGCCTTCTCTTGGATAAGACAGAGGGTCGAGAGTTGAATAGTTGGAGCCCACATTTGGATGATCAAACGAAAGAGGATTGATTTAGCGAAGATAACGACGAATGGATATTGTGAGGATGTAATTAAGCAGGTTGTGTCTTTGATCCACTTATCCACTCAGAGCTGGCCGAAGACAAGATATCCCCACGGTCCAAGATATATACAGAAGACATTAAAGCATGTCTATTCTCTCTCTCTCTCTTTTTTTTTTTGGGTTGGTATACGTAGCTTTGTTTTCATGTACAGTAGTGTAGTTTTCATTATCCTCCCGATACACTACACTTATCTCTATCTTATCTTCTTTTTCCTTCCTTTTTCGTGTGCCTGGTGGGGTGTTCGTGTATAGTTGAGGTTGAGGTGGGTAACCAATTAATCAGTGACCACAGCACATCAGATTCCTCTGGACTGTATGCAGGCATCGTCATCTACACCATTTATCAACTTCTTTCCCATTGATGTGACTGTCTTCGTTGTTCGACTTTCTGAATTGCGTACGCTGTAAAAACAAGAATTCTCTTGGGACAGGGCGGTGATCTACGAAGAAGAAACGTAATTCAGCACGTAAGCACCATATAAATGAAGTCCAAATTAAGTATATCCTCGTGTATTGGCATACATCAAATCGGTTTGCGTCAGCGGGCCGGGGCCAGGAAATTCGAAGGGCTATTTGATTCGGGTATGGCGTGAGGGCATGGCGCGTTTTCTTCCCAAGGACGATCACTAAAAAAAGGGATCATAGGTGAGTGGAATTGAGCGGAGCTAGCTTGAGCTAGAACTCAATTCAATTTACAAATCAAGCAGGCCGGAAAATCAAACTTAAATTAGCCTAATATCGATATTTTAACTCAACCCATATAATAAATGATAAACTAAAATTATTTTTTTATGAACTTAATTTTTTAACATATAATTGTTGTTTCATTACCTTTGAATATTAATCTAATCAATAAACGAAGATGTGTAAATTACGATCTAGATAATGTATTTAATTCTTTTTATCATTTATTTGACGTTGGTTTTGTATTTTTAAAACTCTATAGGAAATGTAATGAACTTGTGTATGGATTCATATTATAATTGTGTCGATCATATATTTTATGCCTTAATTTATGTATAACATAAATTTTCAGGTCCTCTGTTTTCCCACGTTCCCGTCTGTGCTTAAATTTTATCAATTAGACTTGGCTTGTAAATTAGATAAACAAATTGAGCCTAACCTAGATCAACCCTGCCTATTTGAATGAGCCGACGAGCTAGTAATGAGCTGAGTCAGCCAGCAGGTATGGGGCGGATAAGTTTGAGGCACCGTAAGAGCCAGGTGGCTATGATAATTATTCACCAAAAGATGACGCAATATCCTCTCCTGACAACATTCTGACATCCGAAAAGACGATCAATAGAAAAGGACAACATAACCGCAGCCACAGGGGGGCACGATAGCGCCGGATCGCGTTCATCCATTACAGCCTTCCAACTCGACAGGAGGAGAAGTGCCCAGAAACATGACAGTACAGCCCGCTTAATCTTCTGACACCTCTTTCTCTTATATCCAATAAAATGAAACGAACCCCGGTAACTGTTCTTTGTTCTGACCACCACATCCTACCCGACTTAAAATCTCTGCTGGACATGTATCGGCGTAGATGTCCTCCACATATGCTCTCACATCTTCAGATAAAAGTAAACAGGAGAGGCAATAGTAATAGTATATGCAAGAATATACTAATTAAGATCCTTTCTGCCCAACCAATCGAGCAGCCCATTAACCTAAATTGGGCATACAGTAACAAGTCACATGATCGCAGTGTCGCCGTGTCGGTAATGAACGAGGCAATCTGGTATAGCCTAACAAGAGAGCATGAAAATAGACAGCACGCATGGCCACAATCGAAGATCGTCACAAGCAACACAAACATTTCTATCTCCACAGCAACTTCAAACTCCATGAGTTGTGGTAAGAGAATTGCTGAGTGGCATGCACCCCGTGTGGAGTCGTCATAGCTCTTTCCACCTGTTTCTCATCCAATAATTAACATGCACACAAACCCAATAACCGTACTTCGCTGTGACCGATATTCACCCAGTGAGTTCTACTAACCGCTTATGCTGGACTAGGTTCGGCGTAGGTGTCCTCGATAAGAGATGCCCATGTATCTTCAGATCAGAAAAACACTGAGCAACCACTATAGACAAAAATATTATTCAGCCTTCGCCAGTGGGATCTTACTTAGAAACTCACCATAGTACTTGGCCAAAATAGTAAATATGCCAAAATAGAGATACATAATTAATTTTAGAATTAGAATACGTCAGCCACTTGTCTTCTAGTTATTTAGCTAATGAGCAGCTTGGCTACAGATCAATCCCTGATATAGCCCAGCAGCTTCTTGGGTTGGTTGCTGCAATGTTTGGGGTCTAGTCTGGATTTGTGCAACAATGCCTCATCCTTGGGTAGTCACCTTGTCCTCAAGGTGGATATTGAGAAAACTTTACTGGAACCGCAGAATCTCCTCCCACGTGGCTTCGTATTTAGTTGTGTGTTCCAATTTCATAAGAACTTCAGCGACCCACTTGCCATCGACCCTAGGATTGCATGTTAATTCATTAAGATTAATTAATATAATTAAGTCGAAAGCGAACCTGAATCCATAATAATAAAAGTTTTATCTTGTATCGTTGAATTTGATGTCAAACCCTAACGGTCGGTTTTGTAGTCTTCTACATCAAGCACGTGCCCACTAATTGCCAATGACTGATGGGAACCAATTGGAGCGAAGTACGTGTGACCTAGGGACCATAACCACATATATATAAATAACAAAACTGTTATCTATCAAGCCATCCTAGTTCGGTCCATCAACGATCTAGGACTCCCACAATCTCTACACATATGGATCCACATTCAATTAGATACATTAGACCCAACTTAATTAAACATAATTCGATCACGTTTATTCGGGCTTAACCGTTACGACAACATCCAATTCATATCATTCACATGCAAGCCCAACGTTGGATAATAATCCAACAATCTCCCACTTTGGCTATATGTGCAACGTTATTAATTGTGACATAACTGAATGAGCTCAAATCTGTTGTCGTTATAAAATGTATCTTTAACCAATCCGGTCCATCAATCACATAAACATAGGATCAAAGCGGCTTTCGTCACATATCTACGTAACTAAACCCTCAATGGTCACATATGTTGACATGGCTGAATGACATGGATCAAGATGTGGATGTGTAGCATGGAAATATCATGCAATGTGATCCTAACATGCATATTTCCAACTGATCCACCTTAAAAATTTAGTGAGATCAAACCATACCAAAAGATAGAAAGGAAATAAACTGAAACTTTATTTCTGCAAAAAACATATGGTCAAAATATCCATAAGTCAAACCAAATAGAGTCTATACATAGAGCAACTGAAATTACAAACTCCCACTGAAACTAAAGATCATTAACTGATATAACACCCATACGAGCTACATGCTCGAGAAACTGCTTGGGTGGTAAAGCTTTAGTAAATGGATCCGCAATTATGGAGTTTGTACTGATATGCTCTATAGACAATTCTCCTTTCTGAACCTTTTCTTTAACAACTAAGATCTTGATATCGATATTCTTCGATTTCGTAGAACTTAGATTATTGTTGGAATACTGAACTGCAGCCTTATTGTCACATAACAACTTGAGTGGTTTTTCAATACCATCAACTATACACAGCCTCGTGATAAAATTTTGCAGCCATATACCATAATTAGAAGCCTCATAGCATGCCAGAAATTCTGCTTCCATGGTGGAAGAGGCAACAACTGTCTGTTTGGAACTCTTCCAAGACACAGCTCCTCCAGCCATCAGAAAAACAAAACCTGATGTGGACTTCATACTATATTGGCATCCAGCAAAGTCGGAGTTAGTGTATCCTACGATCTCAAGCTTGCCTGACATCCGATATGTGAGCATGTAATTTTTCATTTTCTGTAAGTACCACATGACTCGTTTGGCTGATGTCCAATGGTCAAGTCCTGGATTACTCATATATCTTCCCAACATCCCAGTAATGTACACAATATCCGGACGTGCACATACCTGAGCGTGCATAAGACTTCCGACAGCTGAAGTATAGGGAATATTCTGCATTTTCCTTCTTTCATAGTCATTTTTAGGGCACTGACTGAGACTAAATTTGTCTCCCTTAGCGACAGGGGTATTTCCCGGTTTGTAGGTATGCATTCCATATCATTTGAGAACCCTTTCAACATAGGCCTTTTGTGACAACCCTAGGATACCTCGAGAACGATCCCGGTATATCTCTATGTCCAATACAAAAGATGCATCACCAAGATCTTTCATTTCGAAATTCTTAGCTAGAAATCTCTTGGTCTCATGCAACAAACCTATGTCATTGCTTACTAGCAATATGTCATCAACATATAAAACTAGAAATATGCTCTTACTCCCACAGAACTTACGGTATACACATTCATCAACCAAATTCATCTCAAAGCCAAAAGAGGTGATTACTTGATGAAATTTAAAATACCATTGTCGAGATGCTTGTTTGAGCCCATAGATAGATTTCTTTAGTTTGCAAGCCATATTCTTTGGGTCTCCGAACACAAAGTTTTCTGGTTGTACCATATAGATCGTCTCCTCAATGTCACCATTGAGAAAGTCAGTCTTTACGTCCATCTGATATAACTCAAGATTAAAATGTGCCACTAATGCCATAATTACCCTTAAGGAGTCCTTAGAAGAGACCGGAGAGAATGTCTCTTTGAAATCTTCTCCTTCCTTTTGTGTAAAGCCCTTAGCGACTAGACGTGCTTTATATCTTTCCACATTGCCTTTTGAATCCCTCTTAGTCTTAAATATCCATTTGCAACCAATGGGCTTCTTTCCTTCAGGCAATGGGACAAGATCCCATACGTCATTGTCCATCATGGACTTTATTTCCTCATTCATGGCATCAATCCACCTTTGAGAATTCGAACTCTCCATGGCTTGACGGAAGTTGATTGGATCATCTTCCATCATGCCAATGCCAACCTCATGTTCTAGGAGAAATACAATATAATCATCCGAAATAGCACTTCTCCTTTCTCTAGTGGATCTCCTTAGCTCTTGAGGTCGTTGAGCTTGTCCTTCTGGAACAATCACTTCATGTTGAATTGGTGGTTGTTCTGCATTGTCTTGTTGAGGTTCTTGATTTGCCTCCTGATCGATGATAGGTGTTGGGACTTGCACATCGTCAGAGACAATAGTAGGAATAGTGACTAATTCCTCCTCAAAGACAATGTTTCTAACATCATTTCTCCCCCCCAAGCTCAACATCCTAAAAAAATGTGGCAGTTCCCATCTCGAAAATCGACTTAAGTGTGGGATTATAAAACTTATAGCCCCTATATTGCTCCGCATAACCAATAAAGTAACTACTAACTGTTTTGGAGTCCAATGACTTTTCATGTGGTCTATAAGGCCTTGCCTCAGTTGGACATCCCCAAATATGGAAGTGCCTTAAATTAGGCCTTTTGCCTGTCCAAAGCTCATAAGGTGTTTTAGTAGTTGCTTTAATTGGTACTATGTTTAGAATGTAAGCGGCTGTTTTTAGTGCTTCTCCCCAGAGTGATTCTGGTAAGGTAGAATGACTAATCATACTCCTCACCATGTCCTTAAGAGTTCTATTTCGTCTTTCAGCTACACCATTCATGTTAGGAGATCCCGGCATGGTATACTGTGGGACGATACCGCACTCCTCTAGGAATTTAGCGAATGGTCCTCGACATTGTTCGCCTGAACCGTCATATCTATCATAATACTCACCACCACGGTCAGATCTAACACACTTAATTCATTTGTTGAGTTGATTCTCAACTTCAACCTTAAATGATTTGAACACGTCCAGTGACTTTGATTTCTCGTGAATAAGATACAGGTACCCATAACGTGAGTAGTCGTCTATGAATGATATGAAATACTGTTGACCATTCCAAGAAGCCGTAGGGAACGGTCAACAGATATCTGTGTGAATCAATTCTAAGACATCCGAAGATCTATTTGTACCTGTTCTCTTAGTTTTGGTCTGTTTTTCCTTGGCACAATTGATGCAATTGTTTAGGTTCGTAAAGTCAAGGGAATTAAGTATACCATTGGACACAAGCCTCTCAATTCTAGCTTTTGAGATATGACTTAAGCGCTTATGCCATAATGACGCTGAATTTTCCTTATTTAATTTGCGTTTGGTACCATGTGATTCCACGTGTAGGGTTTCATGATATGAAGTGATGATGTCAAGCATATATAGGTTATCGTAAGTGCATAATGAACCGGTGCCAATCATATTTGAATTTAATGAAAGACTAAATTTATTATTTCCAAATGAACAAAAATAACCAGAATTGTCCAATAAGGAAATGGAAACCAAATTCCGTCTAAAAGACGGTACAACGAAAGTGTCTGTCAGATCCAAATAGAAACCAGTTTCTAATAATAATCTAAAGGTGCCAATCGCTTCAACTGGTGCTGCCTTGCCATCTCCCACATAGATGTATCTTTCGCCATCACTTGGCTTTCGGCAGTTCAAGCAACCCTGCATAGAAACACTTATGTGAGTAGTAGCTCTAGAATCTAACCACCAAGTGTTTCTAGGTACTGAAGCTAAATTAATCTCATAACATACCAAAGTAAGGATTGTACCTTTCTTTGCACGCCAAGCGTGGTATTTAGGACAGTCCTTCTTTACATGTCCAGTTTTGTTGCAAAAGAAGCAGCTATCCTTTTCCTTCTGCTGTTTCTTTTGAACCGGACCCTAAGGAGCAGCTTCATCCTTTCTTTTCTTGCCCTTGGCCTTAGAGGTACTAGCTAAGTGAGTACTTTCAGTCCTGTCATGCTTCAGTCTTTCCTCTTCTTGCACATAATAAGAAATGAGCTCATTGAGAGTCCATTTCTCCTTTTGGCAGTTATAACTGACCTTAAACTGACTGAATTGTGCAGGAAGTGAAAGCAACACCAAGTGCACGAGCAAATCATCTGATAACTCGAGCTTTAGCACTTTTAGTTTCGAAGCAATGTTGGACATTTCCATTATGTACTCCCTTATATTTCCTTTGCCTTTGTACTCCATTAAAATCAAGCGCTGCAAGAGAGTGCTTGTTTCTGCCTTATCATTTTTTGCAAAACGTTTCTCAATTTGGCAAGGAAATTCTTAGCGTTGGTGATGTCCTCAGATACACCACCCCTAAAGGTTTCCGGAATGCTGCGCTTAATGATCATTAGATTCATGCGATTTGACCGATCTCACTTCTCAAAGTTCCTCTTATCATCAGAGGTACTTTCAGCTGTCAGATCAGCGGGTTTCGAAAGCCTAAGTGCATGATCCAGATCCATGCAGCCAAGGACAATGATAACATTGTCCTTCCATTCCTTAAAGTTATTCCCGTTCAGTATGGGAATAGAGCTTAAGTTGGCAGATATAGTAGTAGCAGACATGGCTGTATAGAAAACATAAACATAAATAAATATTCATGCTCACAAAAATAATTCACATAATAAAATAATTAATGAATTTAAATATTGGTGATCCCATCACAAGAAACCGGCGCAACATTAATATCAAGTCTTTGGACAATAATATTAACTGCAAGTGGTGTTCCTGTTGCAATAATTAAATACTGACAATAAGGCCTGCCAGATAATAAGCCCATCTTTGGATTGACTTATTATCCACATGGTAACCAAATAATCGTCACATATTAATTATCGCACGTGCATATGAAAATCTGCCAGATATTTATCTTCCTTTGGGCCGACTGAATAACCGCATGAATAGATATATGCACAAACATCTAATATGTTCGATAAACTAATTTTCATAAAAGAGTTCACTTTGGCGACATATTATTTCAACCAGCTTATCTATTGATATTAGACAACCAATCATTTAAATAAATTGATCCCTTAATTTTATTTCATAAATTTGGACCTATAATATTTGGACCAACCTTATTTAGATTTAATATATATACAACAATATCAAATCTAGCTTTACTTGCATAAATTTCAAGTAACGCACATAAATAGGCCCATATGAAATTTTAATTGGAATAAAAGAAAATAAACTTGATATCCAATTAAAATAAAATTAATTAAGTCAATTATGTATTATTATTATTTTAATATAATAATACACAACAAATATAAGGCCCAAACTATAAGTCCAAATAGTAAAAAAGGAAAATTTGGCTACAGGAAAAAAAAATTAATCGTAGGCCCAAAGCTAGACTGGCCCAACTTAAGGATTTATCAGCCCAAAACAAAAAAAAATAACTAAATATATATATGTGTGTATGTATGAGCTGTTGGGCCAAACTCGTCGATGACCCAACAACCCACCTAATCCTTCGCTCGGCCCGTAATTTATAACTACTAGACGAGCCAGCTGACCAAAAAAAGAACTTGCAGCCTGGTCCAATCCACTGTCCGCCGTAGCCCTACCTCCTTTTTTTTGTTTGCTAAAAATAGCTGGGCCATCCCTAAAACTATCGACACAAAAGAAACAAAAAAGCTGCGAGTAGCATATGCCGTCGCATCCCTACCTTTTTTTTTTGGGTCAAACACAGCTTAATCCATATCAATACCTCAAGCAACGAATGAACAGTAACAGTATCGACGAAAACAAAAAAAACGGAATCCGTAGATTCCGAACATTATGAACAGTGCCAAATGAATAGTCGATGAACAGTACCGAATGAACAGTACCAATGGCCAATCGCATGAACAATTTTTTTTTGTGTTAAAAAACTAGGCCACACGCCTCGACAAAAAGGAGAGGGTGCGAGGCAGCCAAACAGCACCTGCCGCCGCAGCCCTCAATTTTTTTTTTTGTTAAATGCCTGAGCCAACCCTATCGACGGAACAAAGAAAAAAAAAGAAAGGGTGCGAGACATGCATCTGCCACAGCCCCTTTTTTTTTGTTAAATGCCTGAGCCAACCCTATCGACAGAAGGAAGAAAAAAAAAAGAAAGGGTGCGAGACATGCGTCTGCCGCAGGTCTCCAAATCTGCCGCAACCCCTTTTTCTTTGTTGAATGGCCACCAAAACAAATAGTGATTAAGAGCATATATTAATACTCATATACAGGGAAAGTATATCAATCCATGGATACAGATATGAATGGAGGAAATTTAATATGGAACCAAAGTGGGGCAACAGCAACAAAAAGGAAACTGAATATGAATTTAAAAAAAATATCTCAATGAATCAAGCATGCAGGCTCTGATACCAATTGATAGAAATTAATTATAGGATCGCATGTTAATTCATTAAGATTAATCAATATAATTAAGTCAGAAGGGAACCTGAATCCATAATAATAAAAGTTTTATCTTGTACCGTTGAATATGATGTCAAACCCTAACGGTCAGTTTTGTAGTCTTCTAGATCACGCACGTGACCGCTACTTGCCAATGACTGATGGGAACCAATTGGAGCGAAGTACGTGTGACATAGGGACCATAACCACATATATATAGATAATAAACCTGTTATCTATCGGGTCATCCTAGTTCGGTTCATCAACGATCTAGGACTCTCACAGTCTCTACACATATGAGTCCACATTCAATTAGATATATTAGGCCCAACTTAATTAAACCTAATTCGATCACATTTATTCGGGCTTAACTGTTACGACAACGTCCAATTCGTATCGTTCACATGCAAGCCCAACGTTGGATAATAATCCAACACCCTGCGCTTCTTGGTGTCTTGAGTGTTGCGAAGGAAGGAATGTGAGGTGATCCTCCTCGTTGCTGTCACAAAAATCCTAAACATCTAGTCAGCCAAGTGTGGCGACGTGGCAGCTGAAAAATGTAATACGTTGATAACATTAGAAAAAGCAAGCTAACAGTAACCAAGTCAAAATCTCTACTTGCATACAACAAATTACTGCTCCACAGAAGCATGCAATAAGGACTATATGAAGTAGTTATGCCTCTGAAAGTAGTAGTGAACTCCCAGCCTTTAGCAGACAGAAAAGAAATAACATCCTGAACGGCTACTTTTTCGTTCATGTTCTCATCTAATAGGAGCTTTAAGTACCTCTTGATATCATCACTAGCCACAATAGGAGGTATTGTCACCCTAATAAAGTGGTTGCTCTCTAACATAGCTCTCAAAAATAGCCATATTGCTTGCTTGTTCAACCTGTAAGGAGCTTTAATCACAAAGATTACCAGAGGACATACCCAAGAAATGATCGACAATTCTTTGGTCATGATCAGAATAGGAAGCATATGTGAAGTGCCAAAAAGGAGTAAACAGCTTCTTTCGTGGATTCCAAAAGTCTTCATTAGCTAGAGATTTCCATGAGAATTCACCATTCTTCGAAAAGAAATTGCCTACCTAGGGTGGCGGATGCAGACATAGGATATCCCAATACAATAATAATAATAATAATAATAATAATAATAATAATTATTATTATTATTATTATTATTATTTTTTATTTTTTTATTATTTAAAATATATTATTATTAAAAATAATATATTATTCCTTTTATTCAATCGATCTTTTGTTTTGAGTTATATATGTTAAAATTAATGATCTCAAATTTTTATTATTTTAAATATCTCACTAAAAAAATATTTATTCATAAATTAATCATACAATTTTAAAATATATTATTAATAAAAATATAAAATATAAAATATTAGGTAGTTAAATTCTTATAACTGCTAACATCATAATTAAAGCCAAATAAATAAGAAAGTTGAATATAATTAAAATAAAAGGAGTACATACAAATAGTTTAAGGTTGTTGAAAATTAATTTAATATATATATATATATATATATATAGTTAAAATAGTAAGTACACAAGATTAGTTGTGTTTGAATTGTCATGAAAAAGCATATGAAATATTTTAATTTTATATCCTTAAATTTATTGATATCCTCCACTGAATCAACTAAATATTTTAAATATAATATAACACTAAAATATATTTAATCCTACAAAATATCTTGGAATACCATGAGATTGCTCAGACCACGGGTGTTTTTTGAGTCATCACTTACACCACCGCCACCACCCCCCTCTCATCAAAAGGCAAAATTCTACTTTGTGTATAAGCTCATGGATCTTAGAATTGATTTATCCGAATCTATAACCACATTCTCCCGTTCTCAACTTTTAGACAAAGTGAAATCGGTTATTAAGGTAAGCATGGATGAGTTTCTTAAGAAATGAATATCTTTTTTTTTTATCTACCAATTTGAGATGGTTGGAGGAAAGACTGGTCCAAAAATGAAGATTGTCCGAATGCTTTCATTAATATACCACCAAGCGTACCGATAATCAATTCGTCAGCGAGTTCGAGTTCAAGCGAAAGCAAGGGCACATTCAAACCAGGATTGTAACTGTTCTCTCCAAATGCGAAATTGGAGACTTGTTCCTAGAGGTGGCCATCGGGTCAAGTGGATCGGATTCGGGTCGGGTCATAGTAGTTCAAGTCATTTAATTTTTACGGATCGGTTGTGGGTTAAGTCGAGTCATTTCGAGTTCGGGTCAGGTTGAGTTTGGGTTAAGTAAACTCGGGTTCGGGTCATTTTGGGTTAACTTGACAGGTAGGATCAGGTTGGTTTTGCATCATTTTCTAGTTCATATGAATAGGTGATTTCGACCAATTCAGGTCATTTCATGCAATATGACCGGTTGGTCCCATTGCCCATTGGGTCCGAGTTATTTTGGGTTAACTTGATGGGTCGGGTCATTTCGTATAATTTGACGGGTTGGATTTGAATAGTTACGAGTTAACTTGATTGTTCGGGTCGGGTCGAGTTTTGGCGGGTTGAGTCAAATTCGGGTCTAGGTAATTATCATTTATTATATTGTAAATATTAGAGACAATCGTAAGATTACTATTATAGATAAATGAATTAAAAATATTAGATGCTCTTTATTTTCATAAGCAAATAGTAAAGATATTTATAAATTTTAATAATAAAAAACATTGCATGATTGAATCTATCAAAAATATTTATTATTTATTCTAATTTATTTGATTACTTAAAATATTTAATTACTTAAAAAAATATAATTTTATAAAATAAAGATGATCATAACATGACTATATAATGTATATTTATTATTTATTACATTGTAAATATTAGAGATAATCATAAGATTAATAGTACAAATAAATGAAATAAGAATATTATATGTGCTTTATTTTTACAAGTAAATAATAAAGATATTTATAGTTTTAACAATATTATATTTGATTACATAAAATATTTATAAATTTTACAAGTAAAAATATTAGATATTTATCATATATTATATTTACTTGATTACTTAAAAAAGCATAATTTTATAAAATAAAGGTGAGCATAAACATGACTATACAATGTATAATTATTATTTATTACATTGTAAATATTAGAGACAATAAGAAGATTACTAGTACAGATAAATGAAATAAGAATATTATATGTGCTTTATTTTTACAAGTAAATAATAAAGATATGTATAAGTTTTAACATTATTATATTTGATTACTTAAAATATTTATAAATTATACAATTAAAAATATTAGATATTTATCATATACTATATATATTTGATTACTTAAAAAATATTATTTTACAAAATAAAGGTGATCATAAAGATAACTATAAAATGTATAAATTATAATTATCATTTATTATATTTTAGATTGTTTTTAATTAAAAAAACCCTCAGTCCGGTTTAACCGAAACCGCCCCTTTCCCGCACTACCATTTTTCTTTCTTCTTCTCTTCTGTGTTTCTTTTCTATTGTTCTGACTTTTGCGGTGTGAACATGTGCTCCCTTCCTTGTCTCAAGTATCTCGACCTCCTTGTGAGTTCCGACCTACACCGCCTTCGTTTCTCCGTCGTCACCCGACACCACCACCGACCACAACTGTTAGTCGGCAGCAATGTCGCCAAAATTTACTTCTAATTTTATATGAATTATATTTTATGGTTAATATATATTAAAATATTTTATATTTAAAATTGAATAATAGTTTTAAATGAATAATAGAATATTTTTAAATAAGTACAATTTATAAAATACTATATTTTTAAAAGTTTTAAATGAATAATAAAATATGTATAATTTATTAATATTATAATTGATTTTGATGTTTGGTCGGGTCAATGTCGGATTGGATCAGGTGAATATAGGGTCGAGTCAACGTTGGATCGAGTCGCCTTCGTGTTGGGTTGAAGGTGGGTTGGGTTAATATCGGGTCAAGTCGCATGATTTAGGATCGGATCGGATCGGATCGAATTACTAAACTTTTCCGGTCTTATTAAATCAAATTTTACTTGGAACGGGGAGGATCAACTTTTACAAACTTTACTTGTTCCCTGAATGCTTCCATTATTTGCTTGTTCTAAAATTGTCTTCCGTAGGTTGTCTCCTTCAATGCTAAATGTATTAAAAAATGATTCATGCCTTCGACCTCCGGCACCACAGAATATCTCAAATGATGGAAAAACAAATTTCGCTCTCCATTGGACTTCAAAATATCATCCATAAGGTCAAGTGAATCTAATCTGACAGATGGTAGAATAAACCAACTCTGTCACATACGTCACCGCTCGAATTTCTTTCAACCATGACTCAATTTGATTGGTGAAGCTCCTTCATAATCACAATCTTCTGTCAGAATTTTCTTCACCATTTTTATCCCACTGCCAAGCCATAAATCAGCAAGACCCATTAGTCATGTCACCGCGCAAACCTATCATACGGTGTAGGCAGCATCCAATCCCATAGACCAAACCTAGAAGAACAACCAGTGCGTGTAGATTCAAAAAATCAAAATAATCGTCTGCGTTAGTAACAAACACATTTCCATTGCTCAAGATATGACCAACACCTAACAAATGTGCCAGAGTTTCAAACAGAGCATAAGGGTCACCCATTTTCTGCAGCATCTTCAAATCATCGTCACTAAGCTTTGAATCACCAAACATTTTCATAGCATACACATTAAGTCCACATCCCCAAAGAAACAATTCTTAACACCATACAAGCTCCAGGGATATTTGTACAATATATCTACAACACTTTAAAATTTTATTTTAAGAAAAATACACAAATATTACCGCATCCAATATAAAATAGGTACAACTAATACTTATACTATGTTTGGTGCAAGAATAAAAAGTTACTTATATGTCTAAGACCAGGAGCAACTATCACCTAATCCTAGATCGGCATGATATTACAAAACCACTAGAATAATTTGAGAAAACATAACTAAGAAACATAGATATGTAATATAATGTACTTACAAAATGAGATATAAAAAAGTTTGGTACAAAAATAGACTACAAATATTCATATCTAGATATCAAAATAAATACCAACACGGTAAACTGGATGTTTCTATTTTATACCCAAACCTCAAACAAACCCTACAAATCTACGACATCCTCCACTAACCTCTGTACACATATGTCTGAAAAAGGAAAACAATAATAGAATCAGTACAACAAGCATACTAATTAAACTAAATCTACTAAAAGTGAATAGCATGCAACACATAAGATGCATTGGAACATGTATAGGAGAAAGAATACAAGAAAACATGCTAAAACATGAATCATGGTAACATTTATTGAAGTTTACCTATTCATAGTATTCACAACTTTCCTTAATAATCATTAAAACCTTAGGAATCACATAGACACTTAGAATAATATGAAGAACTTATAATCTTATATTGAACAATGATATCATGGAATACACGCATATGGGGCCAATAGTTATTCTGTTCCTTATTTATGTTATTGCACAATCTACCAAATTTCACATTTTATCATGCTCTTACTAAAGTAACATTTTTCACTTATAACATGGAACACATTTGTCCCCTATGCCTTATGGGCATCGAATAACTTATATGTATAAAGCACGTATTTCTATGTCTAATGGATGTCAAGTAACTATCTCCTAAGCTACACGTGTATATGTTCCAAAGCACAAATTGCATATGCATCCTTCTCTTGTTCTAGTCACTATATCCTTAAGTATTGATACCCTCTATAGGACATGTATGTCACCTATAAAATATATAGGGGCCTAGCTAACATTTGCAGCATTAGCACTATCTGAATGAACACCCGGTAGCCAAACAAGGGCTAACTATATAGCTAGTGACACATAGGCTATAGGTGTGATACTCGCTATAAGGACAAAGGATCCTACTAACTTCAAATATAATATTTCACTTTAAAATTTACCAATTTTTAAGATGTGTTATTAATTACCACTCAAATATAAATCCGTACACCAATTTCAAAAAAAGTTACTATTTACAAAATACTATTTATGCAAAAAAAAATATATTATCGGGATTCACTATACACATTAATTCACTATTCCTAAGGTTAGCCAAAGTTCAAGATCAATCATTGACCCTAAATATCTAATTAAAAGCCTTTAAATATTAAATTATTATTTTAACCCTAATATGTCTTAAATTTAATAATTAATAATAAGGTATTAAATAAGCTCCTAAAATCATTCAATTAGATATTAAGCATATCTAATAAATAATTAGCATACTAGAACAATAATGTTCACTTAAAATTTTTAGATTTAATGCAAAATGACCATTATGCCCCTAAACCCTAAAATCAAAGAAAATAACATAACTCTTAGCATATAATAATCTATATCATGAAACTGTGCATAATACTCACTGAAGGCCTAATTAACACATTAAAACATGTACATAAAAAAAATAGCAGCTCATAAAGAAAATGCCCTCTTTTCATCTAAAATATCATTAAATCATAACTTGAATTATGCAAATCCAAATCAAGACTTTTAAATATATAAAATCATATCTAAATAACCTATTTAATCCATTTAAAACATCAAAATATAGTAAAGAGCACCAAACAATAGAAAACAACCAAGAGGCCAAATAACCTCAAAAAGGCCGACTTTAACTAATTTAAGCATGTTAGCACCTTGATTTCTATATACTATTAGTATAATTTAGTGTAACTAGATAAGTTCAAATATTAACCAAAATATCTCCTAATATCAAGCTTGATCACCTCCTTGGAAACATTGTACACAAAATCATGAAAATTGTGAGAAAAAAGACTTAGAAGATGCAAAACAATTCAAATGAAATCAAGAACAAAGCTAAAAAGTCTTAATAATCCTTAGGATATGATTATGAAATTAATTTAGATATATTTCTCTTCAATTTTTTCAATTTTCAGCACTGAATTTTTTAAAGAAAATAATAAAGAGCTAAAAATCAATATTTAGGAAGAAATATCAAGAAATGGAGGTTTGACAATGAAGGAAGAGGGTGAGGTTAAAAATGGAAGGTTTAGGGAGAAAAATATGGTTGAAAATGAGGTGGGAAATAATGGTGGGACAAAAGTTTAGTTTATGTATATATTTATGATATTAAATGATTATAATAATGGAAAATATCTAAAAAAGATAAAAGTGAGGGGTGGTGGCAGGTTTACAGACCTATGCATCAAATTAAGTGTTCCAAGTTGAACTATAAAATTTTATAAGGATAGGAACAATTTGGGGATATATATGATATGTTTTGTATATAGAAAGTTGAGATTTGAAGGGTAATTATGTCTAAAATTGGAAAAATTTACTTGAAAATGGAAAAACATTTGAACTCATTTTAAATTTATATTTAGATTAAATATGCCTAAGATATAAACATCTCTTAAATTTCATAAATTTTCATTGGCTAAAAAGCTTGTTTTATGGGTTAAAATATGAGTAAGAGTGAGAAAGATAGTGAATAGTATTTTTTTTCATCAAAATTCCCATTTAAAACTTTGAGAAGACCTAGAAGAATGAAGAAAAAAACAACAATTATGAATTTATACTAATTCAGAAGAATTTTAATGACCAAAAGTGGTTCGAAAGTCTTATGGGACTTGAAACCGTAAGAAGGGTTAAACGATTAAAACGAAGCGTTTTATAAATATCTCAAGGGTTAAGAGGATGTAAAAAAATATTTTTTTTAAATTTTTTTATAATTATAATAATAAACACATTTTTTAAAAGTGGAGTATTATAATATCACTTAAGCTAACACACCCCTTGCACTTGGTTATAAATGCTTAGCGTGTAATCAAACTCCCCCAATGGAGCAAGCAAATAATCCATAATACCCCACGGCATAATAATTATCCCAAACAAATAAAAATAAATATCCATCTCATAAGCCTCAACATATTTGGTTAATATTGTAATCCAAGAAACATCATCTCTTTTAGTTGGTTTAACTAACACTTTTCCTGCAAAATTCACAAGCTGATGCATATTGTTAAAAAAATTGGGTCGTGATAAGTGTTGATGATAGAGTTGGGTAAGATTCCAAAAAAAAAGATAGAAAATACATAACAGATTAAAAGTAGGATGAAAAATGACTTAATCTTGAAATCCCACCAAGGTTAAGCACTTATACAAATCAATCAAGGTTTCAACACTTGTTATAAATTTTGTAAGATTTTGGATGATAAAATAAGACTATGTACTAAGTCTTGAGTGGGTATGTGATTTTTTTTTTTGTTTAAAAAACATATATATTGCCAAAGGGTAGTGTGTTTCATTCCTTCAACCATTTACTCTTATATAGAGAGTAGTAGGCTTAGAAAACTTACAAACTACACTACTAATTCTTAGAGGGTTAACTTGGTTACATTCTAGCCATATGACACACTAATACAAGATAAACTAAGGTTGAAACTAACCAAACTCAACAAGCTATGGGAGATACATTTTTGAACTTCTTGTAGCCCTTCCATCACAAAAGAGCTGAAAAACTAGCCTTACAACATATTAAAAGTACTTGGGAAACAAAAATTGAAATTTAGGAAATTTGAACAATATACTCTGACAATGTTTCACTTAAAGAAGTAAATAACATGTTTCTTGAATAGCTAATTGGCATATGGTGAAATGCATCCAAAATTCTAATTTTAGTTATTATTATTAAATAAGGTTTTATTATAAAAACTAATTAAATAAATTATTTTTTTATTAAAATAAAAGAAAATTAATTAGGAAAAATCAAGATAAATCTTATAAATATTTTAATTAGGAGAAATTTGGGTATTTTCGCTAATTAAATATTTTATTTTAGAAATTAATTAAATAAATTATTTTATTTAAAATAAGAAGGAAAAAAATAGTTTCAAATTAATATGAATTTTATAAATAATTTAGTTTGAGATAATTAGAGTATTTATTAAAATGGAATTTATGGAAAATATTTTAAAAAATCCTAATTTAGCCTAAAAAGGGGATTTAAATATTATTTTATTTAAATATTATTATTTTTAAATATTCCAAATATTTTAATTAATTTAATTACCCAACCTAATTATTTTTCTCTTTTCCTTTTTCCTTCTTCTTTTTCTTTTTCTCCTTTTCTCTTTCTTTCTTCTTCTTTTCTTTTTCCTAGGTCAGACCAGCAGCCTAAGCCCTTTCCCCTTTCCTTCCTTCGGCGTGGGTCATTCTTTCCCTCGGCTTAGCTTCCTTTTTCTTTTCTTCCTCCGTCGACGCAGCTAAACGCTATGTTTCATTTATTTTTCGTCGGTCGGTTCGTCTTTCTTTTCTTTCTTTTTCTCCTGAACCGCCCGGTCCACGCAACCTTTTCCTTCTTCTTCCTTCTCCCTCGTCGTGCCGCGTTTTGACTCCTTTTCCCTTGGACGCCGCGTTTCATTTAAACGTCCTCCCCTCCTCGCGCCCGACTGGCCCGGTCCGTCTTCTTTTCCTTCCTTTCTTTCTTTCCCCTGAACCGTCGGTTCAGCCCACCTTTCTTCTTCTTCTTCTTCCTTCGCACCTCCCTCTCGATCGTCAGCAACCTGCAACCCCGCCGGCCCGACTCCTAGGTTTTTCACACATTCGCTGCCCACTTTCTCCCCCTCTCTTCCACGATGATTTGTTGATGTACCTGTCTGCCCACTTTCCCTCTTTCCCCGCATGTATTCCCTCTCCCTAGCCACTTGCAGACCACGATCGGGAAAGTGCGCCGGCTGTTCTCGTCGGCCGGTTCCCACTCCTGCCTACCACTTTCCCACTTTTCCTTCGACCCTAACTTTCCCTTTAGTCTATAAATACCCTCAAGTTGTGCCTTATATCGAGTTTTGGTCACTTACCCAGAATTCCCCGACATTGTCGCCGCCTCTCCTTTAGATGCTACTTTCTCCGTCTTCGGCCAAGACCGTCGCCCGTTCTTTCCGCCTACGCCTTCCCTACACCTCCCTCTAACTAACTAGATCACCCATACCCTTCGATTTTTCTTGAATAATCCACCCCGACCGTGTGAATTGCCCTTCTTAACCAAACCATTTTCTGCCACCACCGCCCTTCGAACCACGCTTAGCCACCTCTTCCGCCTTTGCCGCCTCTCCTTTCACCTCCCAAATTGTGTTGAAGACCCTCCTCTATCTCCCCTACCTTTCTTTCCCTCTTTCTCTCTCTCTTCCTCTCTTTCTCTTCTTCTTCCCTATTCGGCCACCGCTGCCGCCGCCGTGCACCGCCACCTTTGGCTACGCCGCCACCATCATTCTGTTCCTCTCCTTCTGGGCAATCATAATCACCCTTACTTCCACCCTCCTTCTTCTTATTTTGTTCCCAGCCTTTAACTTTCCCCTTTTCTTCTCTTTTTCCTGCCGCCGCCGCTGCCGTGCACCACCGTCGGTGCCCCCTATCCGGCTATCCCCGCCATCCTAAGGTTGAACCCTAGACCCTCTCAACCCTTTTCCCTATTTTTACAAGCCTTAAATTATTTTATTTCATTTATTCTAATATAAATCCTATTATTATTATTATTATTATTGTTATTATTATTATTTCCATTATTAATATGTATTATTATTATTAGTAATGTTAATGTTTTTATTATTATTCTTTTGAGGGTCGAAGCACTATCATATTTTTAATTTGATTTTATTATTATTAGTAGTATTATTATTGTTATTATCTTTATTATTAATATTAATATGTTGTTGTTGTTGTTGTTGTTATTATTATTATTATTATTATTTTTACTATTTCAAATTACTGTTATTATTATTCCATTATTAATATTACAACTAATTTACCCTTTTTGTTGTTGTTATTATTATTATTATTGTTAGGCGGTCATTATTAATATTAATATTAATATTAATATTAATATTACTACTACTACTACTACTACTACTACTACTACTACTACTACTACTACTACTTTCAATGTTAATATTATTATTCTATATAGGGTTGAAACCCTATTGTGCTTATTTTAAATTGTAGTAGTAGTATTATAAATAGCATGTCTTATTATTATTAGGGTTATTAGTATTTTTATTATTAGTAGTATTTATTAGTGTTATTATTATTATTTATTAAGTTATTATTATTCAATGTAGGGTGGAAACCCTACTTCTTTTTATCTTCGATCATTATCTTTACTATTATTACCATTATGGTTATTATTATTTTGTAATATTATTATGGTTGTTACCATTATTATTATTATTATTTCATCATTATTATTACTAAATTTGGTTATTTATTTTAGTAATATTATTATTATTATTTTAGTAAAGGGGTCGAAGCCCTTATTTCACTTTGTTTTGAATAATTTCCTTGTTATTATTATTGTTACTATTATTATTATTATTCTTATTTATATTATCATTGATATTATTTTTGGTATCTTTGCTATTATTATTTTAGTATCATTATTATTATTATTAGGGTAAATTTTTCAACCTTATATTATCAACTTTTATAATGTTTTTTATTATTTCTATATCTTTAGCAAAGTTAGTAATTAATTAATGTTATTTTATTAATATATTATTATTTATTTAAAAAATAGTCTTATAATAAGTTAGTGATTACTAGTATTTTTGATAGGAAGGAGTCTAATTTTAGCTTTTTCCTCATAACACGTAAAACCAGTTAAAGCCCTAAGGAGGCGTAGGAGCATGCTCCAAGACCGGTGTCGTTTTAGGTAAGGGGTGCTAAGGCCATATGTGTAATATGTGATTTTATGTTATGCATGCCATGTGATATGAATTATAGTGTATTTCATGTGTATATTGTATAATTTTTATGAATGTAATATGATTATAGAGTTGAAGTATGTTGGTGTGAATAAATTGTGGCATGAGAATTATGTGTATAATTGTGTTATTATTATGGTATGATGTGGCATTAAGACATGCATGCTAGGGTTGTAAAATAATGATGGGGAGTGTAACAATATGGTTTTAGGGTTTTGCATGGAATTGCATGGTATTAGGGTTTGCGTGGAATTGCATGGTGTTAGGGTTTTGCATGGAGGTGCATGGTGTTGGGCTTTGCATGGAGTTAATGTTGCATGGTGTAGGGTTTTGCATGGAGTTGTGGGATGCATGGTATTAGGGTTTGCATGGCACTGAGCTTTGCATGGAGTTGATGTTGCATGGTGGTATTAGGGTTTGCATGGTGGAAACCCATGGTGGTATTAGGGTTTGCATGGTGGTATTAATGGTTGAATAGTGGTATTAGGGTTTGCATGAAAAGTTCGAAAGGTTGCGTGGGATGTGTAAAGTTTGCATAGGAGTGAAATTTACGTATGAAAGGTTGATTTGGGATATAAGGAAGGTAAGGTAAGTGTTATTTGGGTGTTTGAACATTTTGGATGAAAAAGAGTACGTGGAGTTATATAAGGGTCCGTAGGAGACCGAACTAGGGTTTGTGTGGACAATTAGGGTTTGTTGTGGTTGCTTAGAATTTTTATGTTATCATGTGTATTTGGTGATTAAAGTGTAATCATGATGGTAGAATTTTATGATTTGTGATGTGTGAAGTATAAAGAGAATGATTTGTGCATGTCTATGGTGAAAGCTTTTGAATAAGATACTTAAGACATTAATCATGTAAAGTGAAAGATTATTGAGCCGGACCCAGACCGATCCACCGGCGAATAATAGTGGTTAGGACATGATGTCCTATGTGTAACCAGTCCACCAGTAATAATAGTGGTCCACCGGCTATAATAGTGGGGGATTATGTGCTCAACAAAATCGAACATATTTGTGCCAAGACATGGGAAAGACACTAAGTACTTACAGTGAAATGCCATGCGAGAAGGGGCCAGACCGGTCCACCGACGAATAATAGTGGTCAGGTACTACGGTATCCTAGAGACCAATCCACCGACTATAATAGTGGTCAGGAGCTATATGCCCTGTGTGTTTTCCGGTCCACCGGCTAAAAGAGTGGGGTTCCCGTACTCGCATGGATTTGATAAAAAGCATGGTGTGAATCAACTTCTGATCAGTGATTCATTAAGTAATTAATCCAGATTATATATGGGCCTTTGTACTTTTACCTGGTTGATCATATGCATTTATGATTGTGTTCTTCTATTCTTCTACATGATTTATGTGCTTATGTGTGGGCCTTAGTGCTCGGTTACCTTACTCAGTACATAGCGTACTGATCACCCTTTTCATGGGTGATGCTCATTCCCACAAGCAAAAAGCCCTTTCTGGCTTTATGCAGGTGGGCGAGACATCTGGTGGAGCTGAGCGTTGAGTATATATGTGGCCGGATTCACTCTTCTCGTTGTTTTATATTTCTTCTATTATTTCCTTTGTATCAGATTTATCCAATCTGATTTATTACCTTGCATTGAGTACTTTAAATGAATCTTTTATCGGTTGTAAGCTATTTCTCTTTCAAATATGAATAATAATTCTTTATGCGTACTTTGATTTCTATGTTGTTATCTCTTTAATTCATTTTATGAAATCTTGGTTTAAGTTTTATGTTAATCTTTTTAGCCTTAGCACTTGGTACTGAAACGGTTGAAGAGAACCGGTTTGGTACTAAGTGTGGCGGTAACATCCCTAGAATTCACAAGTTTTAATTTAAATATTTCTATTTTAATTACTTCCGTTTTAAAAAAAAAGTAGTGAATTTTGGGGTGTTATATATCGTTTTAAGATTTTAAAAGAGGGTTGTTTCCTCCATAAATTAAGCCTAGTTTGAGGTCTTGAAAACTGTATAATACCCTTCCCAAATTCCCTTTAAATTAGGCCATAAACAACCAACACAACCCCTATTTTTGGTACTATAGCAACCCCTCCAAGTCAGTGTAGTAGTTTATTGTAGTGGTTCCCCCAAGTCATATTATAGCCATATTAGGGTGGTGAGTTAGTGGATTTTATCTTGGCATTGCATGGCTTACATGACTCTAACAATCTAACTCATTCATTAGTCCAATTAAGAAGAGTTTTGAATTCTTCTAATTTAGAAAAATTAATAAGTAGGTTATTATTGTTTATGGGGGATGCTCCTGCATCATTCTCCCCCTATTGAAAAGAATATTCCTCATCTTCACATGGCTTATCATATAAATAGGGAAGTAAATCACCCACATTAAATATTTTTGAAATATTTCTCATTTCTTGTGGAAGTTTAAGCCTATATGCATTGTTACCAACCCTCTCAAGAATCTTAAATGGTCCAACACTTCTTAGCATTAGCTTATTCTTCCACCTAGCAAGAAATATTTCCTTTATAAGATGATGCCAAAATAAATCCCCAAGCTCGAATGATTTTATTTTCTATTATTGTTTAGTTAATCTTTATTCATCTCATTAACCTTTGCAATCCTGGATCTTGGTTATTCATGCAAATTTTTTAATTTGTTGGCTCTGTCTTTGTCTTTAAAACTACTTGGTGCTTCAATGTGGGAAAGGAATGAGATCAATAGGAGTGTTGGGATTCACTCCAAAAAACCAATTAAAAAGGTGAATAAACGGTGAAAAGATGTTATGTACTGATTTGTTTGATCATTATATTTTCATTCATATGATTCTTGTACGATTTTATTATAAAATGGCAAATGTATGATCCTTATGATTCAAGAAAATGTATTAATTTTTTTACTTTCACATCTCTATACATCGTCTCTCAAGATATTGACATATTTTTATTTGTCATCATCAAAAGGGGAGATTGTTGATTTCATAGGTCAATCAACTTTTTTTTTATGAAAATAAAATTAATTATGAATTTGACTTATCTTGTTAAGTGTGCATGTGTATCATAGCAAAAGCTGAAGTATTCAACACTTAACTAAGTCAAGGAGTGCTAAGGAGATTAATTTAGAAAATTATATCCCAAGCATAATACAAAGATCAACAAGGTGGAAAAAATAATACTCTATCTTCAAGTACTTCAATTTCACATATGGAATACACCAAGCGTGAAGGGATAAGCAAGTGTGCTCAAGAAACCAAAACTCAAGTGTTAAAGAGTATGTTGCAATCTTATATTTTATGTACATATTGAGCACTTAAAATTTTCATTATTTGATATTTCTAATCCTATTCAATAATTTTTTTAAAATATCTTAAAGTGATTTCGTGCATCAAAAATATTTCCAAGTATTTGTGCAAAAGGTTGTCTTACATTGATTTTACTTTCAGTATTTTTGCATATTATCTAACTTGTAAAATTCACCATAAAATCTATAGAAATTATTTTTGTGTGAATAATAATTATTTGGAAATATTAAGATTCTAATTGATAGAGAAAAAATACAGCACTCAATTTTGAGCTTTGTAGCTCAAGTTATAGTTTTTTTTGTGGTGTGTAGCGCTAAAAATTTTTTTACTTATAAACTGGTTTGAAAACCAATTGAATGATTTGATTTCCAAAAAAAATGTGTTTTAGCCTCTATTTAAACCCATCGACTAGTTTGAATCCTAATCCACTGGTCTGGGTATTTCTGAGATTTTTTATCTGATGTAATTCAATTAGTTGAGTAGTTTTTATACCTAATAGCTAGTGCTTATTTTTCTCATCTTTTAGCACTATAAATAAGAGTTGTTCTACTTTAATAAATATCAATTAAGCTATAAAAATTCTTCTAAAGTTATCATTTTCACATCTTATAAAGAGTCAAATAGAGTTTTGATTTACACTTTCAATTCCAAATCAAACTTCTCTAGTTTTTAATTTGTTCTTCATATTTAGCTAGAGTTCTCATACACTAATTATTATTTTTCTAGCTAGATAAAAATATTTACCGGTGATTACTCACTTTAATATTCTATCTAGTGAATATTCTTATTATATTCATTCAAACTCAACATATCAAATACAAATGAAAACTGGTGTGTTATCTAGTATTCCTAAGAAATATCATTGATATTGTAGTCTCATAAACCTAGAGATGATAACTAAGCAAAGTGTAAATCATGTTGTAGAGGGTCATTGAGATTGTAGGGTCATAAACCAAGAGATGATTGATCATCATCAAACACCCACTATAAATAAAGATATATTCAAATCCAAAAGGAAAAATCTTTTAGTAGTAGATATATAGAAACTTTGTAGAGTTTCTTGAACCACTATAAATCATGTGTTTATTGTTTGTCATCCTTCTACCTATTTCTCACAAAATTTTAATTTGGCATTATTGTTACAAAATACTTTATATACCCCCTCTAGATTATCCATATAGTTTTTAATTGATATCAAATCTTGGGGCTTTATCAAATTAATTTAACAATCAAAAGCTTAATTTAACTTTATGGGTGAAGACTTAACACCTTCAAAGCATCTGTTGTTCATTGGAGAAAATTTTGGGCTTTGGAAAATGCCAATTAAAAGCTTCTTCGACACACAAAATTAAGACTTGTAGTTCATCATTCAAAATGGTCCAACAAAGATTTAAAAACCCACCATCAATGGATTAATTGATAAACTAGTTGAAGAATGGACAGAACTGTAACACTACCAAAATTCACTACTGAAAATTTTCATTTTGAAAATTATAAGTAGAAGCAAAATGATAAATTTTTGGAATGTTACCGCCCAACTTAGTACCAGACTAAATTTCTTCCACTGTTCCAATACCAAGTACTAAGGCTAAAAACATACTTTACACAAATCCAAGATTACAAAAATAAATTAGAGTAGCATGATATTTAAATTACAAGAATTAAAATCCACTAACACTGGTTACAAAACAAAATTATTAAAACGGGAAGTATAAGAGTTTAAGGAAAATATTGGAATCTTCTCAGATAGTCCTACGTTCTTAACCCAAGATTAAACCTAGGTTAACGCTTGCGAGCTAACCTACAAAGGCCATTACTAGTTGAATAAGTAGGGACTCAAAAAAGGAACCCTTTAGTACTACGGTATTGAGTAACCCTTTATATAGGATTAAATTATAGGGCCCACATGCAACACATCAATTGCCTCGCATCAAGCACATGAACACGAACTTACACATATATAGACTAAAATACAATAATCATTAGAATGGCCACATGCATCAAGTTTGTACGTCAAAAAGACTCATTCACTTAGAAATAACAGAACTTACCAAAGGATCATTTAAGAGATACTCTTTGTAGTATAATTAAATAGCCAACACCACACTCAACCATACAACATCCACCCAAATCAAAGGCAGGCCCGTACGCCCATCAACACAATACCAACTCAATCCACCCTAGTAGGTACCAAGGTTGCTACCATATCACATCAGTAGGTCATAACAGTTCTTTCATTATTATCTGGATTTAATCCATTAATTAGATATTAATCATCTCTTGAATTATATCCACATAAGTTCGAGGAACCCACTATTATAACCGGTGGACCGGTAGATATAATATACTCCAGGACAGAACACTTATAACCACTATTATAACTAGTAGACATATACATATGGTATAATCTAGGACAGAACACTCCTAACCACTATTATGACTGATGGGTTGGTACATATGATATAATTCACATGGTCCCAACCTATGTGGTGTTCCACTATAAGTGATTAGTGTCTTTTCATTTAATTATTACACCAATTCCATTTTATTTGCTAGAGGGGGAGATCATGAACCTAGAGACACAAAGGTACACTAGTCATGTTGGCGCATGAGGGCTGCACAGTATCTTACCAACTATCAACCTAGGGACACAAAGGTATCCTAGTCGTACTGGTGCACGAAGACGCACAATACCCTATCGATAAGAATACCTAATCCATAAGTATGTATACCCCCTAAGTAGGTCAATAGAACTAAATAGAGTAAGATGTAGGGTCTGGTTGGGGTACTAAAGCACACCAGCAAAATCCAGAACAATCGTGGGCTAAACTACGTCTTTAGGGTAGCGACCCCTAAAGAGCCACAATTCCCGATCTCAAGGTCTTTCATTTAAGCATTAGTGTCTTAATTAAGGTGACCATGAGAAACACATATTATTTACATACTTAACCATTCTTATTTGTTTCCATTATTATGTAGTAATCAGAATAAGGATTATTATCACTGTTAACTTATGTAGTGCACTAAGGCCATCCTAGGTTCCAACGCTCATATTTAGGCACCTTAGGTCAAAATAACTAAAATGCCCCTAAGGTTAAGGCTACTTCTTTATTATCCACTTCCATCACGTAATTCATTTTTATTTATCAACATGCCATAACAAATTAACATATCATGATTATGTAGTTAAGTTATCCACCATACCAAATGATCATTTTACACATAAAACCCTAACATGCACTTCTAGAACAACCAATACACATTCTCATACTTAATCAACAATTAATGCACCTTCCACATGTTTATAAAAACAACAACACAACATATCCCAATTTACCAATTTACCCCTAAACCATACATACTCCTTATGATACACCCTTTATTATTATATCTAACGTTAATTCATATTTTGTTAAATATTATGCCCAAATAAGTGATACTAAGTTAATGGACCCCTATAATCATATTTAACATCAATTTATACTTACCATGCATGTTTATTACACTAATCCCCATCTTACCTGTAAAATTACCAAAATACCCCTTCTTACTTGCAAAATTACCAAAACGTTCTTCTTACTTGTAAAATTACTAAAATGCCCTTAGGTCATTTAATATTAATTATCATACCCCACATGCATTGCTAACACCATAAACCCCTATTATCACACTTAGCACCAATTACCACTTATCATGTATGTTTATTAAGTTAATTCTATTTTACATGTAAAATTACTAAAATGCCCCTAGCACATAAAATATTGATAATCATACCCAAGATGCACTTCTAACACCACAAAACCCTTATTAGCATACTTAGCACCATTTGTTACTTATCATGTATATTTATTTAGGCACCCTTCAATTTATATGTAAAATTACTAAAATACCCCTAGTATATAAAATATTGATATTTATGCCCAACATGCATTATTAATAGTGCAAAAAAACCTTATTATTTTTCTTAGCACCAATCATTACTTACCATGCATATTTATTAAGGTCATTCCTATTGAACATGTAAAATTATTAAAATGCCCCTAGAACATAAAATATCATTTTTCATGATGGAACATGCATTTTTAATGCCATAACCCCTATCATCATCTTCAACACCCCATAACACTTAGCATGTATTTTTATTAAGATAATCAACATTATACATTAAAATTATCAAATTACCCTTAGACCATAAGTATTGATATTTCTTTGGCCCGAAAAATTTGTAATTCTTAACCTAACTTTAATTCTAATTAATTTATATACCTTTTAAGATAATTAAACTTTTTTTTAACTTAATCTAATCCTAACCTCTAACCTCTAACCTCTTCTTCCTTTTTTTTCTTTTCTTTTTCCTTCTTCTCCTATGCCGATTTTGTGGCGTGAAGGAATTTTGTTCCTTTGCACCATGACACCATCATCCCTGTCATCCCTCATGCCTATCTTTATTTCTTCTTCTCTTCCCTTGCCACATTGATCACCATCATCCATCATCCTCTGCAAAAATTTTCTTGTTCATACACCAACACTCCTCTGCCATTCTCTTCCATGGCACGCCACCTTCCTAGTATATTTATACCCCTCTACCCTTCCATTTTAGGTCATCCATAACCCAGCCCTAACCTTATTTCTTCTTCCTTCTTCTTTCTTCTTCTTCCTCCCTGCTATTTTGCTTTGTTTTGCCGGTCATCACCACCCTCACCACCATGCACCACCTCGGTCACCACTCGCCACCTATTGGCCAATTGACCGACCACCAAGGTTACCCCAACCTTCTCTCTCACCATCGCCGGCCATTGTTGCCAACCACCGCCTCTTTTCCCTTCTTTCTTTTATCTGTCGCACTTTTACAGAGTGCACGGCCTTAGCACGACCTTGTAACACTAATAGATTTCTATCACACAATTGTATAACATTTGCATCACCTGGACATGCGTCATATTTTCTCTCAACCTAGTGTGCACTACTACAGCATAGACGTGCAACTTTTGCACCGCCTGGTCATGCATTACTTTTTCTCTCGACCAGGGGTTGCACTGCTTACTACACAGCCATGCAACTTCCCATTTTTAGCCGTGCACCCTTACTTTCACCCCCAAAACTTGTCCAAACACCACCAAAATTTTACTGTAGCTCCACCATATACAACTTAAGCTTCCATTTGACTCTAGTTATTTCTATTTTTATGCTCCTCTCCCTTAACTTTACCCTCGATTTTAATCTTTGATCCTAATTGTATTTTATCTTATTTTCGTAGGTGATCTTCCGGTGATCTTGAAGGAGGTATAGGATTTACGTGCATAGAGTCTGGTGTCTTTATTGGTAAGGATACATGTCGTAGCTAGAGTTTTATGTGATACATGTATTTTTGTATGTGCTTTGTGTTTAGTATATCGTATTGAGTAATATATTTATGGAAATGTTATGAAATGATATTCTTGAGAGTAATGAAATTATGTAACTACGTATTTGGGTATAATGTTGGATACAAGATATCTATGGGAAACTGAGGATATGTACTTCGGATAAGGACTGGAAATTTATATGTATTAGTATTGGGTTTCAGAAGGCCGTTGGGAGAATATGATTGTCTTGACTACCCTGAGGGTATTATGATCATTTGATGGTAATTACATGGTCGTAGTTATGTTGTTCAGTTGTATGTCTTGCACATTTATATGAGTTTAGCATGATAATATACAATCAACTCTGAATAAGGTACTAATCATTTAAAGTGAAAGATCACTTGAGTCGGACTAAGGTGTTTATATGGGGCTGTTCCATTGGATAATAATAGTGGCTCGAGTGTGATGTCCCCAAGAGGTGCATCAGTCCGTTCTATCGGATTAAAATAGTGGGCCCCATACTCAACATGAATAAAAATATGATTAAGAGATGAAGTATAAATCAAAAGATACTAATCATTTAAAGTGGAAAACTACGTGAGTCAGGACCAAAGTGTTGAGTTCGTTCCACCAGATAATAATAGTAGCTCAAGTGTATTGTACCTGAGAGGTGCTTCAGACCATTCCACTAGTTTAATAATAGTGGCTAAGAAGTATTTTACTCTGAGAGGTGTTGGGTCCATTCCACCAGATAATAATAGTGGCTCGGGTATATTGTCCCTGAGAGGTGTTTCAGACTATTCCACCCGTTTAAGAATAGTGGAGTCTCTGAACTCAACGTAAATAAAAGATTGGAATATGGTATATCTAATGAAAGACATGTAATCGGTAATTATCTAGTATTCTTTGATTTACTCATGTATGATTTTTTTATGAGAATTCTTATAATCCTGCTTGATTGTACCATTACCTTACTCAGTACGTAGCGAACTAATCATCCGTTTCATGGGTACTACTCAATATAATGAGTAGACGATCCAAATGTATATGTGCAGGTTGATAAGGACCAAGTAGATGAATTCACATCCTTTGATGATATATATGTGGAGGAGTGATTTCTTTTGTATTAGGGTTTTAGGCGTAGATTCATGTTATCTGGATGATAATTTTACCCGGATACCATTTTGGACTCTTAATTCCATGGGATCCATTTTTTTGTGTTTTGATATTGTAATCGGAGTTGATCTCAAAACGCTTATTTGATGTTATTAACAGTTGTCTCGTTTCTTCCTACCATGTTTTAATTTTCTAATCGTTTTTGCCTTACGATTGACGTAAGGATGGTGGGGTAAGCCAGACTTATGTCAATTACGGCGGTAGCACCCAAGTATTTGATTATACGCTTCCGCTTAAAATAAAAAATTTTAGTAGTAAATTTTGGGGTGTTACAGTAACACATCATATTTACATAAATCACATATCAAAAACCCTAATGTGCTAACATATGTTAATCCATACATTTTAGTGGGGTATAACGGTTACCTTATTTCTAGCAAAAACCAAACTTAATGGGGATCTCGATTTAAAATGCTTAAGCTGCGTTAGTAAAAATTGTACCTAAAATAATTTCACAAGTAATATATCATTATTAGATAAGTAAAGGAAGGATTTTCATTAAAAATACTTATTAAATATATAACATTACCAAACTACATTTTACCTCAAAATTAGCTAAGATTATACTTAAAATTAGGTAGCATACTCATGTAGCGTGAGCATGCCATGCACGTAGAGGTGAGCTAGAAGGGATAAATGGATAAAGGGGAAAGGTTTCATGTAAGGGGTTAAGAAGAGTGATGGAGGAGTGTTGGGTTGGTTGTTAGGTGTAGAGGTGAGACGGGGTGTAGGTGGTGGCTGGAGGTTGAAGTGTGGTGGCTTAGGGGCAGCAGAGACGATGGCGGTGGCTGCAAAAAGAGGGTGTAGAAAAGGGAGGGAGAAGAGGAAGAAAGGAAAATAAGGAGAAGGGAAGGGGAGATGTAGGGAAGTTCGAGTAAGGTGAGGCATGGGTGTTGGGGTGGTGCCAGATGGCTGAGGGGAGGCCTTGGAGGCAATGGAAGAGAAGAGAAAGATGGTGCAAGGTGGCGATGCAGGGAAGAGGTCAAGAGGAGAAGGAGAGGAAAGGGAGAGGAGTTGGTTACATGGTGGCGTGCGGCGGTTGCTTGGGGTTATGTAGGGAGGAGGCTGGGGCAGGAGTGGATGGTGTGGTGGCTAGTTGGGCAATAGAGATGGTGGAGAGGGGTAGTGCAAGAAAAATAGGGGAGAAAGGAAAGGAGAGAATTGGGCAAGTGGGAAGGGATCTCGAGGGAGAGAAATCAGGCAAAGGAGAAGAAGAGAGGGACAACTAGTGAAAGGTTAGGTGGGTGCAGGGGGGAAGAATACATACTATCATGGCAGGGGTGAAAGTAATGAAGGAGAAGAGGGAAGGGTATGCGAGGATAAGGGGACCAAGGTTGTAAGGCCAAAAATGGAGGGAAAGGGATGGGTAGAGGGGGCGTGTAGTCGGGCATGGCAAGCAAGGTGCAGAGGTGTAGAGGAAGGAGAGGGAGAAGATGGCATGCAATGTGTAGGGGTGTGTTTGGATCAGGGGTGATTAGGGGAAGAAGAAGGAAGAAGGAAAGGAGGCCAGGTGAGAAGAAAGAAAGGGGGAGGCAGGCAGGCCAGCCCGCACTAGGTGGACTGGCCCAAAGGAGAAATAAGGGAAAAAGAAAGAAAGAAAAGGGGAGAAGGTGGCGTGGCTAGGCTGGCCTGACAGAGAAGGAGGAAAGAAAATAGGAAGAGGGATGGGCTGGCCCAAAGGAGAAGAATAAAGGAAAGAAAGAAAAGGAAAAAGGAAAAAGGAAAAAAGGAACCTAAAATAAAATTATTTTTGTAGTTAAGATTAGAAATTGGGCCAGTGAGGAAAATATTAAATTAATTTATCGTACAATTTAAATTATTAATTTAAGAAAATAATTTTGGTAAAATTATGGGTTTGGGAATTTGTTTGAAAAAAAGAGTATGATAACATGATAAAAAATTTTTTTATTAATTTATTAAATAATTCTATCTATTTTTTATAAATCAAAGGTCCACAAAATAATTAAATTATTCCAAATAAGGGGTTAACTATTAAGTTTTAGATTTTAAAAATTTTGGGATATTATAAGAACTCAGCAAACAAAGGTCCACCTTAAATGATAAAAGCTATATTGATGCTCCATTGTGGTGTTAGAGAAAATGTATTCAATCACATCCTAGAATTCACCACCGCTAAAAAGATTTCGGAAATATTATATATCACTTATGGTGGTAATGAGGAAGAAGAAATTATGTATCCTTGTTTCATTCTTATAAATTATGGCATTGCAAGTAAAAATGATGAGTAACCAACTTCTCATCTAACTTTAAAATTACTTTATATGATATTGATGATCATTGCTTAAATTATTTTGAGATTATGGATTGTCAAAATTTTAAGTTAAATAAAATGTTTTACCACTTTTTCTTAAAGCATATAAAATTAAAGAATGAAAAATGAACAATTTGCATCTATGGTTAAAAGCTTGAAAACTGAATTAGAAGCAAAACCTGAAACTATTGAAAAACATTCTTTGATAAATTGTGAAAATTTTAGAAACAAACTCCATCAATACAAAATAAGGCTTCATTTCCCTTCTTAGAAAATGATTTGGATTCCAAGGAATTGTATTGTTATTGATAATTCATTAAGGAATTACCCCTATTAACCGAAAAAGATATGGGTACCAGAAGCATCTAATTGAAAATTCTTTATAGGAGAAAAGAATAATAGAGGAAGGAGCTTTAATGATCAAATAAAAATTTCAATAGCAAATCTTCTTCTACATCTTTGTAAAAGAGAGGGGAATACATGTGAATTTTGCTAATCCAAAGTTAGTATTCTCCCTTTTCATATTACATTGTCTTTAATGTGAAATATATATATCATGATTAGATATTTGATAGAATTCATATGCTAAGCATAAATTGATAAAATTTGAAGACCTTACTACTTGCATTTGCTAACTCATTTAAGAAATTATACTTTATAGAAAATGAGTTTGAAAGTTTGAAATTTTTTATAAACATGTTTTCTCATTGTATACATGCTAGCCCATGCCTTCACATCCTACTTTATTAGACATGCTTATTTATGTTCACATATGATTACAAGAGTTTATATTCTCTATTAGCATGCATGACGCTCTTACTAAAAGCTAATCTCATTTGTAAACTTCCATGATTTCCTTGAAAAAAAATATCTATCGAGTTACATTTGTTGGGAAACTACTTGATTGATGTCCACCTTATAAGAGGAAAACATGTGATAAGGTATTGTGCCATAAATTTTGAGATGAAATTACACTCCCATGTTGATTTCTGGTCATGTTGAGGAACACTCTCATATATTTGCATAATGCTTGCCACACTCACCCTCTTATTTGTTGGGTCGGTTAGACTTATGCAACTCTAAAATTTATTTTCATATCATTTATGTTGCTTGATTATTTTTATGACACATTTAATACTATATGCCTTATTGTTATAAATATTGCAATTATAAAATCTCATGAGCTTTACAATTATCATATTTGAGTTATTCATGAATCTTGATACTTATATCTCTGCTTATGTTACTTATGTTGTTTGATATAATAATATCTTAAGTGATCATATTATGATCTTAATCTTATTATTGATATATGCATACCCTTAGGGAGGAACATACTTGTTTTACTTGATCACTTATGTTATTATCCAAGGTATAACCCAAGGAAGAGATATGTCACATTTGTTTCACTCATGTTATTCATTGATAATATTGAGTATGACTGATTTCCGTGTACTTCAACTAAGAATGTGCATATCTAGGGGAGTTTTACTCCCTATGCATTTAATTTATTATACACTTATATTTTAATTGTAAATCTTATTTGCTGAAGCCCTTTTCTTTCATTGATGACAAAAGGGAAAGAAAGGGTGAAAACATGCTATGTGCTGACTTATTTGATCATTACATTGTCATTTATATGATACTAGTATAATTTTATTATAAAATGAAAAATATATGATCTATATGATTCAAGAAAATGTATTAATTTTCACTTTCTCATCTCTATAAATATTCTCTTAAGATATTGGCATCGTTTTGTTTGTCATCATATAAAAATAAGAGATATTGTTGACATTATAGGTTAATCAACCTTTGTTTTGATGATAACAAACTTAATTATGAATTTTACTTATCTTATTAAGTGTGCATGTGTATCATAATAAAATCTAAAGTATTCAATAACTAAGTCAATGAGTGCCGAGGAGATCAAGTTTGCAAACCATATCCTATTTACAATCCAAAGATTGATAATGAGGACAAAATAAGACTTTGCTTCAAGTACTTCAATTTCACATATGGAATACACAAGCCATGAAGGGATAAGCAAATGTGTTCTAGAAACCAAGACTCAAGCTTCAAACAGTATGTTACACTATTAGGTTTTATGTACATTTGATTTAAATATTGAGCACTTAGATTTTTCAATAATTTGATATTTCTAATCCTATTTAAAAATCATTTTTAAAGATCTTAAAGTGATTTCATGCATCAAAAATATTTTTAAGTATTTTTTGCAAAAAGTTGTCTAAAATTAATTTTATTTTAAGCAGTTTTACATATGATATGACTTGTAAAATTACCATAAATTTTATAGAAATTAATTTTGTTTGAATAACACTTATTTATAAAGCTTAATATGTATCATTTAAATCAAAAAAGACAACACTCAATTTCGAACTCTATAGCTCAAGTTATAGTATTTTTTGGAAAAGTGTGTAGTACTGAAAACTACTTCACTGATCGACTGGTTTTTGTCCAGAAAAATATGTTTTAGCCTCTGATTAAATCCATCAGTTGGTTAGTCAGAACCAGTCAACTAGATTGTCAAAACCATTCGACTAGTTTAAATACTGATCGATGGGTCTAGGTATTTATGAGATTTTCTTACCGCAATAATTCAACTATGGGAGTATTTTATTTTATTTTTACACCCAACAACCAATGCCAATTTTTTCATCTTTTAGCACTATAAATAAGATTTTTTAGAATTTAATAAACATCAATTACTCTAGCACAAATCTTTTAAAATCATCAATTTCACATCATATATAGAATCAAAGAGAGTTTTAATTTTACACTTTTAAATATAAATCAAACTTCTATAGTGTTCAATCTGCTCTTCATATTTAGGTAGAGTTATCATATACTTATAATTATTATTTATCTAGCTAGATAATAATCTTCACTAGTGATTACTCACTTTTATACGTTATCAAGTGAAGACTTTTATTATATTCATTAAAACTCATAATCTCAAATACAAGTGAAGAGTGGTGTGTTGTCTAGTATTCCTAAGAAGGGTCATTAAGATTGTGGTATCACAAACCTAGAGATGATAACTAGGTAAAGTGTAAATCATCTTCTAGATGAACATTGAGATTTTAGTCATATAAACAAAGAAAGGAGTGATCATCATCAAACACCCCGCTATAAATAAAGAGAGATTCAAATCCAAAAGGTAAAATCTTTTGATAGTGGATGTAGAGAAACTTTGTAGAGTGTTTTTAAATACTATAAATTGGATTTTAATTGTTTGCCATCCTTATAATTATTTCTCATAAAAATTTAATTTTACATTATTATTACAAAATATTATATTCACCCCCTCTATAGTATCCATATTGTCTTTCAAAAATGAACAAATTAAAACATTGGAAAAATACAATTTTACATTTACAAATATTAGAGGGCATTGAAATTCTTGACCATGATTTAATTTCACCATTATATAGAGGTTCGTACTAGAGAATACCTATGTGTATTTATTAATGTATAGATTTTGGATTTTCAAAAATCACAAATAATGTAGAAGTGAATTGAAGGGAGTTTGTTCAGGAGATATGTTCTTGAGGCATTTAATTAAATATTACGAATATTTTATAGGTGGTTGAATGAAATATGAATAATGGAGAAGAGGTTGAGAGTCTAATTTTTGTGGCGGGTTTTCAAATATATTTTTAGGAAGTGAGGGACGTGGTTATAAATGAGATTGTGGAGAAGTTGGTGGGTTAAGGTTTTAGGTGGTAGTGGTTTTCCATGTTTTAGTTTGAGAAGAGGTGAATGAATGACTTTATTTGCCTTTTATAATTATTGCTCCAAACAATCAATGTTTTGCAATTCCCTTATCGATTCTTACAGCAATTGCATTTGCTTTTACATTTTTCTTGTTCATTCTTGTAACACTTTTGTCTCTTCTTCCATTTTGTTCATATTTTTTTGAAGCTTTAGGCAAAGTTTCTAGATTTTAATCCTACCTACATGAGCTTGAGCCATGAAACCTCTCAACAAAATCACTAATTGATGTAGGGTTCAGATAGTAGCACCTTAGGAGTGGTGATTTGTTCTAGAAAAGAATCGATGAAGGAGAGTGATTCTAGAGAAGAGAGAAAAGACACACTTGTCCAAAATGCTCACTACCCCCATACATTCAAGTGGGTTTACATTATATAAGCAATTGACACCTAATGATATTTGGACTCATACACACTCTTGTTAATTAGCAGCTAGCATCTATGGACAATTCCTGATATGCCCAATGATAATGGTGGCCCATCATACTTGTAAAAACTAGGAAATATGCCAAAACATAAAGTACATAATTATAAAATTAGAATACATGACCACCAGGTCTTCTAGTTATTTAGCTAATGAGCAACTTGGTTATAGATCAATCCATAATATAGTCCACTAGCTTATTAGGTTGTTCATTGCAATGTTTAGGGCCTAGAATATATTTTTGCATCACATGAGCCTAGAGGAAAAGGGAATAAGATGAATAAATCATATCACAAATTACTATTATAAAACACAAATTGAACACACCCCTAAAAAAATTGAACCTTCGTATCATTCAAGCATCATATTTGTTGACAATTCTTATGGAATGTAGCTGTAATACCCCCACACTTTTGTATAATGGATGAATGAAAATTTTGTCAAATTTTGAGTCTTTGATCTTAATTCAATGTTATGATTTGATTTGGGATAAAATTTGATTTGAAATCATATTAGAAAATGAAGTTTATTAAGTTTACAGGAAAATCCATTAATGGGTTACATGAATTGATTAACTGGTTTGTTGTTTTAGCCAATTTGGGTTCCTCGACTAAACTGATCGACTGGTTGAGGGAAACCAATCGACCAATGGATGAACAGCTGACTGGTAGACCAAACCGATTGACTGGTTTTTTGAGCTGGTCACGTTTTTGAGTTTGATTTTTCTAGAAAATCCCTTACACTATATTAGAACCTTATCAATACATGTGAGATTGTCCCTAAGATATTCCTAACCATTTTCATGATGCATTTAACCCAAGATATTGCCTCAATTTGATTTGGAGGTTAATTAGGACATAAAAGGGGAGAGATGACCTCAACAATTGTCTTCTTCCTCCTCTCTCTTCTATACAATTCTGAGATTGAATGCTTTAATCTCAGGCATACTTCTAAGCAGTTGGAAGATTCCTTCCACACTGAATTCCTATTTCTCCATCCGTGAATGTAAATTCTGGCCTAATTGATCTGAATTCTCTAGATTCATCATTTGAACTTTAGAGAAGAGGTCAGCAAATCCTAGACAAATGCGTCCATTCTAATCGAATTCAAACCGTCAATGGGAGGGTTTTGAGTCAATATCCAAATCCTTAGTAATTTATTTTGATGGTTTGGATATAAATAGCCCCTATCATCCCTGTATTTCACCTTTCTTTTAACCCCAATCACATGATTTGAGTAAAGAGCATGAAAATGGTTAAAAGTAGGCTATGATGATATTATGACAAGAAATCATGTTATTTTGAATGGAAATATATTAGTTGATGTTGATACATGTTTTTATCATGACTAAAAATGGTTTATATGAAATAATCACATAAAATTTGTGATTTGGCGTTGTATTAGGGCAAACTGGTTAGGTCAAACCGATAAACTAGTTCTTATAACAGTCAATTGGTTGACCTAACCCATCGACTAGTACGCCTATAGAAACCTTAGTCTTGCTATTTTATTAAAACCATCGGCTGATCTATGAACAATTGCTTTGTTTGCCCAAACCAATCGACCAGTTGGGGGGAAACAGGGTCTAGTTAAGTCAATCAAATTGACTGGTCAACCCAAACCGATTGATTGGTTGGGGAAATTGGTTGATTGGTTGGACTAGACCGATCGACTGGTTTGATTAATTTGCTTCTTTTAAGTTCAGTTATGCTTAGAGATTATGATTGGTATTATTCTGAGGTTATTTAATGGATAAAATACCAGATTTATCATGGACTATTGGCCTAATTAAAAGATCAAATAGATCATGGGTTATGGTACACCTAATAAGTAATGGAAGGATTAAATGGGTATTTCACTTATGATAAGTGAATATAATTGAGAAGATAGTAATGAAACTCAGCTTTGGCTGGAATTAAATTTAATGGTGGACATAAATAACATTGGCCAAGGATAAATGTAAACCCATATGGATGGGAAAAATGGAAAGGAAAGGATTAAGATGGACTAATATGAAAGTTGAATTACTTGCTTTGTATGGGCCTTGTATAGGGCTGTTAATGAACCGAATCGAGCCGAGCCGGGGTAGGTTTGGGCTTGGCTCATTTACTAAACGAGCCTAAAAATAAAGCTTGAGCTTGGTTTGTTTATAAACGAGCCGAGCTTTTAACGAGTCGAGCCGAACTTTTAACGAGCCGACTCTCAAGCTTTGGTGGTAAACGAGCCGAGCTCACGAGCTTTTGCATTCTAAACGAGCTCGAGCCTAAATTTATTAAGCTCAAGCTTGATTTGTTTAATAATCGAGCCGAGCTCGAGCCAAATTTTTAAGCTTGTTTAATAAGCGAACCGAGCCGAGCCGAGCCATTAACGAGCCGAGCCCAAAAAGTTCGCGAGCCGGCTTGGTTTGTCAACAGCCCTAGCCTTGTATGATCACCCATCTTTATGAATAAAACACTAATCATGTAAAGCAAAAGAAAGTCAAGTAGAGTACGAGTTTGGGTTACCCGATCGTTGATTAGCTACCTGGGGTTAGTCTGCCTTTAGACGGGACCCTAAGAGGTCCCGGTGCCTTACCTACTCTAGAAACTGATGATGTACTAGGGGGTATCGATACTAAAGGGTCTGGTTACCTAGGTGGTTAGCTTCGGCCTGGACTTATGTCCACTTGGTAATTGACTTTGGCCTAGACTTTATGTCCCTTTTTAGATAGGATTCCATGGTATATGAGATCATGGAGTAGTGCATAGTCCATCGCTCGATGATAATAAAATATGGTTGGCAAATACTGGTTGATAATTATGAATTATAACCAAATGAATGGTTGACAATTGGCTATGAAATGGAAGTAATGATATGGTTGGTTAAAGTAACTGTATGCACTTAACTAATTGGTTATGGAATGGAACATTGATTCAGTAATTGGCCTATAGATGACATAAATTAAAGGAATTGGATAAATGGAAATAATCCTAGGGGTTGTTGTATCACTCTTTGCTATTATTTATGTAAATGGTTATGTGAAAGTGTTAAGATTCCAAAGCATGATGTTTTTACTGTGCTGAAAATTTATATGATAGTATGTGTTATGCACTCTTACTTAATTATATAGTCCTACCATAATTCATGTTATAAATTATGTTCATATATGATAATTTAGTATACTTGTCTACATTGAGGGAGCAACTTGGCTTAATCAATACATAGCGTACTAATGTGCCTGTTTGCTTGTTTACCTGCTCATTCCCACAAGTAAAGGACCATGTGCAAATCTTTAGGGATGGTTAGTAAAGGGCCTACCTCAGTTGGGTCGGAACTTGTGAGCAAAGACATCTAGAAGGTTTTGATGGGGTCCATGGAGGACTATGGTTTTGATTTAGGAATCCTGCCCCAACCCATATTTTGTAATATGCACTCATTAGTATATACTTTATAATGATTTGATCAGAACCTGTTAGGATCGTCCATTGTAAACACCTTTGGCATTATTTCAATTAAATTGTTATGTGTGCACTCTGTTGATTTATCCTTGTATTTGATATAAGGTAGGCGGCAGACGTCTATTCAATGTTAGGTACGACGGTAACACCCTATTTTTTTTTTAAGTATTTTCTACTTCCACAACATGTTTTAACGAATTTTTTCAGTAGTGAAAAATGGGGGTGTTACAGTAGCTCCCATTTCCAAGGATTAATTTTTCTCACACCATTTATCTTTTGAATAGTAAGAGACAACACAAAACTCCCAAGTTGGTGGTATATTCACCCTAAACTATTAACCTGTGCCACTTAATATAATGACCACGCAAAAGATACTTTGTTTCCCACCAAGGACCATTCTTTTATGATTTCCATGATCCCACATCTTGTATCATTTCTTAAACTAATATAAGAAACTATACAACAGTGTTCAAAACATTCCTTAAGCTCCCATAAAAAGTCACACACTTCCAAGAAAGGCACCTCAACACCCATAAACATTAACCGATTACAACATTTCACCCATTTCCCCTACCCCTCGATATATAAGCCTCCAATAAATATCCTAAATTCAAAGTACCTATGATTTGGAATTCAACTTATAATAATTCAATGACATGGAAAACCTCTCATTTTTTTAATTGCATGTCTTGTACAAATAGAACCAACCCTCAAGTTTTATGTTTCCACATTTGCACCATGATTCCAATTTTTTTTATACACTAGGACCTAAAATATATAAGGCATCTTGTAATCCCATTCACCCTACATTATAAAGTGATATACATTCTTCTTAGAAAAATAATTTGATTTAGAAAAATAAACTCTCATACCTTGTTAACATGTTATAAACCTCTTCACTTCCTATAACACCCATCTTGCCTTTTTGTATGCATTTGGGGGGTCAAATGCAAATTACACTTTGCAACCAGTCACACAATGCTAGACCCTATGAATGGTGAATCTCATGCAAAATTAGATTAGAGTTCATCATTATTGCTTCAGTGCCTCTTCTTCTTCACCCACTAGGATTTTGTTAAAATTAATAAAGAATGAATTTTTTTACATTTCTCTTCTTCTCCTTCTTCTTCTTAAAATTTCCCATTTTTTGAAAACTAGTTAAATTAATCAGACACATGATTAGATCATTTTTTTAGTTTGAGAAACTATATCAACTAGTAGTTGTGATGAAAGATAGGTAGAACTTTGACAAAATATATGTGTAGTTGTGGTGAAAAATATACACAAAGCTAGTGAAATATAATTAAATCAATGTTGTTTTTTTTAGAGAATGATGATGAAAGATATAGTAAACATTGGTGAAATTTCATGACAATGATGAAAGATATTGAGAGGGATGGTGAAATATTGAATTCTATAAATGATATGTAGAAATTTGGTGTAAAATATATTGGTAGTTGTAAAAATTAAGTAGTTGTGGTATAAGATAAGTAGAAGTTTGATGAAATATATGTGTAATACTCACAGTTGTGGTGAAATATACAGGTCATGATAGTAAAATATACTCATAGTTGTGGTTAATAATTTTTTTTAATCTTGGTGAAAATTTAACAATAATGTGGTGAAAATATGGGTCATGATAGTGAAAAATACTCATAGTTGTAAAATATTTTATTTAACTTTGGTGAAAACTTAGTAATATAGTGGTGAAAGGTATGGGTCATGAAAGTGAAAGGTACTCATGGTTGTGGTGAAATATATATATATTTTTTTACCTTTGTGAAAACTTATAACGTATTGATGAAATATATCGTTCATGATAGTGAAATATACTCATATCTATGGTGAAATATACTCTGACATTTGTTTAGTGGTGAAAGAGATAGTGAATTTTTTTTGAAATTATGCGATAAGTTATACAGTATACGAATTAGGATTCAGGTCTTTCTTGCTAGATCAACACCACTCTATAATTTTTCCTTTCCACATCTTTGGTATTATTAAGGTTACCTATTAAAATGACAAATATAAAAATTAACCCACATTATTACAACTCCCTATTGACTTTATTAGACATCATTGATATATTTAAATAAATGAAAAATCACTCACCTTATATCAAACATAAAACATAGGTAAATGTGGATTCTTCCATAAATCACAATCGATAAAAGCAAAACAAAATAATATGAAACAAATAATAAGAATTTCATATCATTAAATCTAATCAATTTTTCAAAACAATGAAAATGATGTCATTATAAACCCTCCTTATCCTATGCACACGGAATTAAATCTCAATAATCCTCCCTTTCAAGCCTCATGTGCCCTCATCCATGATTAAACCATGTAATCAGCATCACCCTCTATCCAATGATACCTCCCCTCGAACCAAAGTCCCCATATCACTATGCCTCACAAGGTTTAAGAGATTCCCTTGATCTTTGTACCAAATAAGATCATGATATTTCATTTCATTGCCTTCATCCAACAAAATTCTATGTGAGTAGTATAACCTAAGTTATTGAAAGTACCAAAGGAAATCAGAGTTCGACCAAGTTTCAAAGTGTTTCTCACCTCTGCTAATGAGCATCATGGCTCTTGATCTCAATATCTCTAGTTCCTTCAAATTTCCTTCCCGTTGGCTAAATACACTAACTTCCCAACACATGGCTCCAAGAACTTGAATTATCCTTTCGGCAACATATGTGTTGAGAACACCATAAATTTAATATTAGTCTTCTTTCCCTGCATCATTTCTTACACTAAAAAAGCATCACTAAAATCCTCCTTATATGCTATAGTGCCCACACAATCCTTCTCTTTTAAGTCATTCTCATAATACAAACATTTAATTACAATGAAAACAAATGATATCTAGGTTAATGTTTTTCTTACCCTTTTTGGATCATTCACTTGCATATAGGTTAGATCCATACGCTAAAGTATAACCCTTTTCTCACCCATTTTTCTTCTTCAAGCAAACACGGTTTCTTCCAAAAAAAATTATTTTTCCTCTATAAATAAGTTTGTTACCACAAAATTATATCTTTTTAAGAGAAAAGCCAGTAGCAAGAGAACTTGACTGTCATTATTAGAGGACTCATCCAAATTATTTAACCAAGTGATTGGGTCATAACATACATTCAAATGATCTTGTAAATTGCCTTCTTCTACCATATCGTGTGAGAAAATATTCTTTTTCAAAAATGACTTATTATCCATCAACCTTGACATGTATATATTTGTTATCTTTACCTATAATTCTCTTGAATTTATCTCCTAAAGAGCATTATACTTTATTTCTGGAATGAGGGCCAATCATATTGTTCTCATTTCACATAGTTTTATATATTCCCACTTAGTCCACATATATAAGTTTTTTATCTTCCAATGTTGCATGCAGTCCTTGTTGAGTAAGAACATCAATTGTCATACTTTTCTCTAGACTAAAATTGCTCTTCTTGTTAAATAATTCCATCACAAACTTCTCAACAAATACCTTATCCATTTTTATATCTTGGACTTACAAGTATAATGTCTAGAAGAAATAAATAGGCTCTGATAAAATTTGTTGTAATAGTCTAAGCTCTAGTTTCTCTACAAAAGCACGGGAAAAATAGATCATGAACTCGTGGATGTATGGTATTTTTTCCCATGTTTATTTGAACCTGTCATGCGGGTTATAAGAACCTTATAGGTTTTGTATTTGCATCCTACGGGGTCTAACTATACATTAATCTAACCAAATAAATACAAAATATAATAAGTATAAATAAATAAAAGAAGTAAGATTGCAAAACTTGAATATTTATTGGTGTGCTATCAAGCAATACAAAATGAAGAACACTAACCTTGCATTTTTTTCTCACTAAGATTAGTAAAAAACATCTTCATAATCTACTTAATTAATAACTCATTACCCATAATTAATATTTCCATCAATAAAGTACAAGAACCCCGTTCTTAATTTTCTACTTGAATTAGAACTCTTCTTTCTCAATCAAGCCTTTTCTATAAGCTTTCTCTCTTATATTTCTTTCCTTTGTTTTCTCTATATAAAATCCCTTTTATATAAGCCAAAATGATCTTAGAACTAATAAAATATAGAAAATGAAGCTAAAGATGTACTATATATTAACCAACACAAACCAAACCTCATTGCCAAAGAGAGAAATAAGAAAAAACACAGTCAGGGACTTGTGTTAGTCCTTTTAACAAAAAAAAAACATGTTTTCCAACACTACCAATCCTTATACATCTTACAGACCCCTCATTTCTTCCATGATCCACCATTATAGATCATCCTTAGCCTACACATCGTGTTTAAATCTCAACAATACATTACTCACTTATTATGTCTTACTGCTCCTATCCAAGTTATAAATTCTACCCTAAAAATTACCACTAAATAAAAGTTATAAGGTCATGCATTCATGCTATCGATTGTTTAAATTAAAATTAAACTCTAGCTACTAAGATTACACTCCAAATTTCTACCATTTCATTAGTCAAGTTACATAATTATTTACTAAAAAGGTTATATAATCAATTATTAAAGGTATAATAGGAAAACCAATATCCTTTCTAATTACATTAATTGATATTTCTTCAGTTATGTGGAGAAAATAAGAGACTATCCTGGTGGATTGGTTGAAGTATTCAATTATGCTTATTAATTTGCTTATAACCCATGATAATATATGTATAATGGCAATAAATAATTTGAGTAAAAAGAACTTTATACCATATAGTTTAATGTAAAAATTAATCTCCCATATTTTAAAATTAAGTTTTTAACATAAATTGACAATAATTCCCTTATACTCATTCACTTATTCATCTTTTTTTTTTACCTTTTTGATGACATAGATTTTTATGTGGAATCACAATGACATAAAGAGACATATCACATTCACACGATGATATTGTATTTGTTTTCCTAAAAATAAGGGTAGCCTAGGTGTTCATAAACTCAACTTGATGAAAGAAAGATCAAGTGGCCAAACTCTTTTAGAGGTTCCTTAATAACAACTCAACCACTTAGGTGTAATTGAAAAAAAATAAATAAATGCACAACCAAATTATAAGAGGTTTAACAACCTCATCATTATTTGCCAATTTGGAAATCCATTGAAGACTATAATTATGCATTGATTGCCAATTTGCTTTGAATCTTGGATGTTATAGGAAAGATCAAACCTATCAAGTCTACTTACTATCTGCCAAATACTACCATGTAGGATTGACATTGTATCTCCCGTGTAGGGTTGGAAATGTATTATACACAAAATCTAGGCAAACGATTCATCCTTACATGAATTGTGCATTAATTTTTAGTATTTCACTATGTATTATAAGAATTAAGCACACAAAAGCTGATGCTTTAGCCTTTAGTCAAGAACTCCCCTGCTTAATTTATCCCTCCTTTCTAAATCTTTTCACTATAATTAGAGTCCAGACATAAGTTTTTTTTCCTTAAGTCTATTGATTATGAAATATCATCCTTTTATAGGTTGACATAATATCTTGGTATATAAAAAATTAATACATATGAAATAAGAGAACAAAACCTACTTAGATTGACACCATCAACACAAGCTACCCATACAAGCCAACACATCCCATCCATGTTAACCTCTACTTCATCTTGAAATATTCATTCTTGTACATACTTAGCATGATTGTGTTCTCTAACATTCATGTGAATATTTTATTCAAAAATACTCTTTTCCTTTATAGTCCACTTTTCTAGATTCATCATAATCTATACACATAATAAGTGATCCCAACATATAATACCGCACTCTTCAAATATATATATATATATATATATATATATATATATATAATATTAAAAAAATGAGAGAAATATGTTATTTAAAGATTTATTACATATTTTGGAGAAAACTAAAACCTTAGTTGTATTTTAGAAACGTTTCATTTCATTATTCATATTTTCAATCACAACTTTATTCCAAAATATCTTTTGAGCCACATTTGGCCCTATAATTTTTCCTAGATTATTATAAATTGATCATATTTATATTATTTGGATTTTTTTAATATCCTATCCATTTTCAAAAATGGTAAACAGAGGCTTTGATGAAAAATATTATTTGGTTTCAGCTAGTTTTTATCATAGTTTACGTCTTAAAATGACATTTTTAATTATCCAAAAATTTAAAAACTGTGATTATTATTATATTTTGTGGTTTTTGAGTTAAAAATAAAGTAAAAATATTTTATCCTTATTTTTATTATTTTTAGATAAATTTGTAATTTTCAGGTAAAATTAGTTACTAAAAATTAACTTTTTACACCTAGATTTTATCTAATACTTTTTAAATTCAATTAAAGGCATTCAACCAAGATAAGATAAAATATTTCCATATATTTGGCCATAAATCCCCTTTTGGCACCACCCACCCCCTTTTACACATGTAAGTAAATCATGATAATCCTTTATCATTAACTCTCATTATTATATGCATATGGAATTTTGTCTCCTTATCCTTTCCTACACTACACCCACACCATTTACCCCTCCACTCAACCATGCATATCTTCTTCTAACTCCTACTTCCATGCACCACCATTAACACACCTTCATCCACCATTAATGAAGCTTGGAAACTTTCCACAACATCAAGATAAGGATGATTTTCTCCTCCTCTTCAATATTTTATCCTTTGATTTGATTTTTAAGTATCAATTTTCCTAATATTTTATATTTATTTTATAGATTCATGAATATTAATGATGGATGTGTTGTTGGGTATTAATCTTTTCTTTCATCAATAAACCTTCTAAAGTCTTTAAAAAATAGAATTATCATGTTTAGTATGATTTGTGTCATGCCCGTTTATATTTATGGCTATGTGTGAGTTGTGATGGATTGTATGCTTAAACCCATGATTTTCTTATTATTTTTTAAGTGTCTAAGTATGTTCTTAAAATCTTAGAAAGCATGCAAATAATCATGTCTTGATGATTGCAAGTGTTGGATTTTTAATTAAGTTTGGAAAAGCATGAAATTAGTGGTTTTTGAGGCCACCAAAATTTATTGAAAATATCATAAAAAATGTAAAAATTGGTAAAGATTTATGTTGCAAACGAGTAGTCAAATTAAATTATAAGATGTATACTTTTCAACACATTTTAAGGTTCGTGATTTAGATAAGTATGTAAAAAGTTATGGTTAAAATGCCACAAGTGTGCAAATTTGTCACTTCCTAGCATTTTTGGATTGAGGCTGAGTTTTGAGACTTTAGTGAATGATTATTTTGTTTTTATAGTTTTAATAATTCTAAGATTTATATTGGCAATTTTAGGTGATATTGAATATATAATTTGTTGTTATTTAGATTAATATAACCTAAGTTATGATTTATGAAAGTTCACTTAAGTTTAGAATTTTTGGTTTGAATATTCAAAGCGTTCCTCACTAATTATCCTCTGATCACCATAATTATGGTTAGTAAATAATTTTTCATATTTATTAGGGTTTAATCAAGGAGTAATTATGAGTTGACATAAAATGGCCATATTGGCCTTAACATGGTAACATGTTGAATATGTGAATAGTAGAAGTCGAATTTGGACCATTAACCATGACATTGCTCGTTTACTAGAGTAATGATTTTTTTTTATAAAAAAAGAATATAGCATTGTTTTATGATTTATAGCCCAAATATATTTGATAGTTTGGCATGTTTAACTCTTATGTGGTCTTTTGGAATTAAAAATGGTTATTTTTGAGAAAAAATGACCAAATTTTAACTTTGACTTTTGTTTATGAATAATGTTTTAGGAAAAAGCTCCTAATTGATTTGCTTGGGTGTTTTAAATGATTTTCTACTCCCAGTTTAGTCTTTTATGGTCTTGAAATAAATCTTTTAAGGCATTTTGAGATGGTTTTAACTATTTTTTTTTGGTTAATTGTGGGTGATCTTATTTTAGCTTTATTACCTTGGTTTGGTTTGTTTCCTTAGTGCATCATTTTTTGTATGAGCCTAGATGATTGATTTGTCTAAGTGTTAATTAAATGAGAATAGGTTGACCTTATTTAACTAATAGTTGACTTTATGTGTGGCGCTTGACCACATCATTGGTAGTTTAATTTATATTGGCTTTTAAATAATTTAAATCAAACGACTAAGGTGGAAATGAGTTGTTGATTTTTGTGAGGTTGTGGATTATTGCCTAACCTTTGGCCTTTCATGGCTAAGTGATGGTGGTGACCCTAAGAGGTTAAGGTCATGATGAATTGATTTGAATGTTATGTTAGATCTTATGATTCCTGATTGAATTAAAATATTAATCACTGAAAGTAAAAGACCATATGAGTTAGGCAACATCTCATGCCTTGAACTAAGTCGCTAAGTGCAAAAGACCTTCTAGTTGAAGTGTCCATTTCTACGACACACTTGAGGATTTAAAGCTCTAATTTTTATGTTATGATTAGCAATCGTGTGCTTCTTGAACTAGTTATCTTGGAAGTGAGTGAGTTACTTTGGTTAATGATCATGGTAGTATCTATGGTTGAGATGATAATCCCTCTCAAAGTGAATGAAATGCTTTGATGTGATTACCTAAATATGGATTAATAAATAGAAATTTATTTGGGATGTCATCATTGGTAGTTACCATTACATACTACTATTGGTTTAGGATGGTCACCATTTTGTGCCATCATTATTATTTACCGCCGTGTACTACCCTTGTTATGAGGTGTAAGTAGTTAGCGTTATGTACTACCTTTGTTACCACTATTTACTATTTTTGTTACATAGTCTATTAGTTAGTTGGTAAGTGGTTGTTTGAGATGATTGGTGGAAGTGTGTGTTAGGGTATGTATTGTTCTTGAGTTATGCATGATATGAAGTTTCCACATGTGAAAATGTGCCTTTATGATATTATGCTTGGTATGGCATGGTTATATGAGTATACTATTTGCTTTGAGTTGAGTGTGTTTACTCAGTACTTTTGTATTGAACAAATTATTTTTCAATAGTTTTGGTGTAGGTGCTTAGGTTACCTCTAAAGCTTTAAGTTTGAGTCAGAGAGTAGGGCTTTGTTGGGATTTCAACTTCGGTCTTTACTATTTGTTTCGGCTTATGAAAAATTTGTAAACCATAGAGAGTTTTGCTTTGCACCCTAATTCTCTTCTAGTTGTTAGTTTTTAATATACACCCTTGAATCTACCATGAGTTAGGTGAACATGCGCACATATCCTCATAATAGATGTGGTGGTAACATCCTCCATTTGTTATTTAAGCTTTTGCATTGTGTTTCAAAACAATTTTTTTTTTTGGTAAAAATGAGTGTTATACAAGATCTCTCCTACCTACTTAATTTTCTTGTGTATAACTACTGCCTAGCAGACCAACACCACCTCAAGCGCCCACTATGGCTGATCTATTAGTGGAAACCTTAAAATATGGGACTAATATTTTATCCTTGCCTATTTTAACCACTTCAAAACAGGCCATATGCTGAACACTCAAGTTTATCATATACATAACTTCGTCTTGAGATGCTAACCTTCATTTAACTTTAATAATAAATCAGCTAACCAACTTCTGGTAAAAAACCAACCTTCATTATCCTCCTCTCACCTTTCAACCATCATCATAGTCCCTTTACCATGGTTGAAATACCAAAAGTTATCTATAAGAACTACACCACGAGCACAAGTTCATATGTTTGGTGTTAGTTCCTAGCAAGAGCAATAAGAATTAATGTTTTCATCCGCCGACATGTGCTTCATTTGGAAAACCTTTTTGTTGGCCACACAAAGAAGCCATTAAGCACCTCTTTACATATTGTGAAGTCTTAATCTGTATTTGGTTTAGAAGTTCGCCAGGTGTTACACTCCACATCCACCTAAAAACAACAGTTGATGAATGCTTCATGGGACAAGCGAAACATCCTCATGGAACAAAGATTTTATGCTGAGGATGCTACATAGTTTGTCCATTAAGAAACACAACAATGAACCTGTAATCTATCAAGCTACAATAATAGGCATTGATGATATGGTAATAGCGGCGGTGTATTAATTTCTAGAGCAACAAACCACCTAAGGGAGATGATGGATTGTCGAATGGCTTCAATAATGCTCTAGAACCTAAATCACCACACCCATGTAATTAGCCTACATGCGCCTCACCAATCATCAGTGAAGTTTACGTAATGTCGATGAATCAATGGTGCCGGAAAGGGAAACTCCATTGGTATAGGAGCTATTGTTCTAGACCATAAAGGCATGTTTATGTTTCTTTTGATCTCATATATGCACCAATGCCCACGAACCATCACGCATAAATCGAGGCACGGACGTCCCTGTTAGGCTTACAACTTGTTGCATAGAAATATCACACAAATTTCACCCTCAAAACTGATTCAACAGTTCTAAATTCTATATTGTAGGCGTGATACTCCATGAGAAATGCAAAACTATCTTCTCTTCTAGAACTATCTAATCATTAGGTGACCCTACTTTCGACTTGGATTTATCAACAAAACTACAGACACTTAGCTTGTGGGCTGATATTTGAAGCTTAAAGACTCAAAACACTCAATGAGTGTTGGCAGATTCTTGTGTGTTCGGGATACTATGAATGAATATACTTATTTTGTATGAAGAAACAAAAATTGATTGAGTAGATGCGAACGATGCAATATAGAGTATACGATATAACAGATCCTTGAAAGGCTAGAGGTCGTTTTGCTTTATCATCTTTAAATTATAGCGTTTGATGCGGCTAGCACGTTACTGTCATCACGAAATGGATGAACATGACGGCATTATCCAAGGTATCAGTATTGTAATGTTAAAGCTTATCTAATATTAGGTTCCGAACGAAGAAACATCGGAAGAAAATTACAAGGTGAACAGCTAATTGGTTAGGCAATAGTTAGAGAGTCGTGCCTTTAATTATATTTCATTTGGTTATAGTCAACTGTTTAAATTCTAAATATTAAGTCAAGTAGTTTGCACTCTTATCTTTTTTCATTAAGATTGGGATAATTGAGAAATTGCAGTTGTTTGTTCTGGCAAGTTGTTTTATTTTATTAAAAAAATAAATTTATTAAATTTAGTATAAATATTGAACAGTTACATTTAAAAATTTTCAATTTGAGATTGAAAATTTTCAATATACCATCCTTAATAATAACAAACTAAAACCTGTTAAATGTCATTTAAAAGGAACTAGACGAATAATATCTCTGATATGTGTGTGTCTATATATATACAAATTTTTTGTAAATTTAAATATTTATTGTGCAATTAAACAATTTTTTTTCTTCTAATTGACCTATTTTTATCCTAAATAATATTCCATTCATACAAGAAAGAAAGTGATTCTAACAATTTAAATAATATTCCATTCATACAAGAAAGAAAGTTATTCTAACAATTTATATACTTTTTAAAGAAATAACAAAAGTAGTCTTAAAATTATACTTACATTTTTTTATATATTGAAAATTAGTAAATAATTTAATGTATATATAATAACAAAAAAATGAGAATAAAAATAAAAAGTAGGCTTTGACTTTTTAAAAATAACTTTACTTTTTATACATAAATTTAATAAAAGAATAAATTTTTTATATGTTATACAGAGGGAGTATGGATTATGAGAATAGAATGAGAAAGAAAATATTTAATAAGAATATGTTAACAATAATATAAACTCTCTAATACTTTATCTGTATAAAAAAGAAATACATTGTATCATTAAATTATTATATAAAAATAAATTTATGTTACAAAGTTAAAGTCTACTTTTTATTTTTACCTTTAGTTTTTTTAATGATAGAATGTACTTACCTACTTGTAGTTATTAAACAATCTATTTTTACTAATCCACTTATTTTTTTTCTCTAAATAATAATGGATTATAGAAATAGATTGTCTTTCAATTTTTTTCTTCTTAAAGTACATTATTCTTCAATTATTATAATAGAATTGAGGTGGTCGTATTAGTAATAATGAGTTTTTATATACAAATATTGCTAGTTGAGTTTTAGTGATGGTTTGATACGTGTATAATAAGGATAGAAAAATTATTCTTATATTATACAAATATTATATAGTATATATCTAATTAAAAAATAATAAAAAATACCAATCAAAAATTTTAATTTAATATAAAATAAATATTTTATTTAAAATATTATTATTATTATTATTATTAAATACTAGATATAAATTAGGGAAGAAAAATTTTGCCCCCTTATTATTCTCATGCCAAATAATATAATTTTGTTCAGGAAGGTCAACCCGCCATTTATCAATCGGATAGACGTCGACCTTAGCAACCCATATTCCAAAGATAGGCTTGTCACGTTGAAAGTTGTGAGTCATGGCTGCTTTCCTGTAATCCTGTCCGCTCCGCGTCTTGCTGAACCCAAGCTAACTAGTGACCAACTCCAAAAGAAAGCGTAAGTGTCTTCCGTAGCAGTGGTATGGCGAATTAATGATCCTTCCTTCAAACCCTACTCTCACACTCCTCTTACTACTCTCTTTCGATCTCTCTGCTTCTGTGTCTGAGCTCTAAAGGAATGGATGCGAATCTAAAATCCTATCCCATCCTGTCTTACGTTCTCGGCCGACTCCCCTCAATCGGACCTAAGTCTTCCGCCTCCACAGATGTCGATTACGATGTCGAACAACCGCCGCCGGCGAAACCACTACCTGATCGATCAAATTCGGAGTTTTTCGTCGACCCATTGGTCGAGCAAATGCCCCATCTTAAAGACCCAAAAGTGATCGCCGAGATGGCAGCTGCTGTATCCGAGATCGCCCAGACCCGCTCGGTTCTCGCCGCCCTTGGCGAACGCCCCGACCACGAAACAGTTGATCAAGCGAAAGCTAAAGTGGCGGAGATAGAGTCAAATTTATCTAATCAATTGGAGGAGGTTGTGTTGTCCCCTCGACCGCCGGAGTTTGATCAACATGATTGGAGGGCGCATTTGGCGGATAAGGAGAAAGAGAAGAGAAATGCCGCGGAGAAAGAGAAACAGATGTACAAGACGATTATCCAGTTGGATGAAATGCATGAGGCGTATCAGAAGCTGTTGAAAGATGCGGAAGTGAAGTTGATGAAGATTTATGATACGGCAGCGGAGGGGGATGTGAAAGAAAAAGGTAAAGGACTCGGTGGGGAGGAAGAAGGGGAGATTCTGAGAGGATTGGAAGAAGTGAATGAAGAAGTGGTTGGGATTTTGCAGCAGAATGCTACTGCGAATGGGATTGAGAAGATTGATTTGTCTGGGAGGAGGTTGAGGTTATTGCCTGAGGTTCTTGGGAAGATTCGTGGGCTGGTGGCACTTAATGTGTCCAATAATCAACTCCAGGTTTGAACTCTTGATTTTAGAACTTGCTTCAATTGGTGGATTTTTGCCCCCCCCCCTTAAAAATCACTGTGTTGAATTTCGTTTATGTGATGCACAGTGATATGATTTTCAGTTTCCGTGATTCATGTAAATGCTTGTCGGGATCAATTTTTTTGGGTGATTTTTGGTTGACTTGTTCTATATGATTGAACATGAAAAAATATTTGCTTCGAATGGACCGAGGAACATTGTCTAGAATTGAGTGATCAGTCTTAATAGTGCGATAGCTATACGAGAAACACTGAAACGTGTCATGATTACTATTCATGGTCCTAATGGTAGATTTAAAATTTTAATCTAATACTGAAGTGTGAGCAATAGGATTAGGTTGGTAGATATCGTAGTTGGATGTAGTTTCTGGCCAAAGGATGGTTATGTGTGATTTCTAGTTTTTTTGATGTGGCTTTCAAAATGGAGCTTCCGAGGCTTTAAGATTGCAGCCAAATTTTTGCTTGTTTGGATTTAGATTTCACAATTGTGGAATCTTTGCTATGCCTCATTTATCATGGTGCTTTAGATGCTACAAGGATCCTCATTGGTGATCTTGTAGTGGGGCTAATTCGTAAAGCAAGATAAGTTTTCACTTATGAGGCTGGTAATTTCATATTTGCAGAAGGAGAGAGGATAGAGACTAGGTGAGAGAAAGGGAATTTATGGATTGAATGGAAATCCCCTTTTCATTAGCTATCATCATTGTTCAAAGGAATGAGGATAAGGTGGCTATAACTCTTTTCTTCCATTACAAAAGAAGATAGTTGATAGGGCTCGATTATTTCTAGGATCTTCAAAGGCCAAAACTAATTCGTTTATTTAGTTTTTTCATGCAAGTTTGCTTAACAAAGAAATTTGGAGTCTAGGAAATTTTACATTTAGTTATTTAGCAGTTCTTAAATATTAGGTATATTTAATTAGATATTATTAAGAGATAACAATATATTATTTAGTCAAATAATTAGTATTACCTTAAAGATATTAAGAAATTTTATATTGCCTTAGTCCTAATAGGGCCTAGACCATATTTTGTAATCAAATATAAATAAGAGGTTGTGACCTCAACAAAATTAGTCTAAAAGAACTAATTTCCTAGCCTCTCTTCTCTCACCTATCACTAGCCCCTCCGCTCTCCTTACTGTCAACCAACAAGCCACCCCACACACCCCTTTCTATCCTTACAACTAACATTCACTACTTGCATCTAATTCCTCTTATCAACCACAATTAGTTATCATGAGTTATAGAAGGTGTAATAGTGCATGGCTAAAAATAGACTTGGCAAAGCTAACTCAACCCGATCGACCCAACCCAAATAACCCGACTTCAAACCCGATATTGACCCAAAAAATGAAACCCTAAACAACCCGAGCCAATCCGAACCTGATCTAAATTTAGCTAACCCGATAATGACCCATATCCGAATTGATCCGAATCGAAGTGATCCAAGTCAATAATAACCCGAACCAAGCTCTACCCGAACTCGACAAACCAGACTCTAACCCGAACCGGAATCAACCCAAACTCTAACTTGAACCAGAAGTGTGATCGAACTGACAATTGGTTATTCTTATTCATATATAATATTTTTAACTCCATATACTTATCAAACTTTAAAACAATGTCAATCAATGCAAACATTTATAGGCATAAATTTAGACTTTTGCTTTACTTTGTTTGATAACTTCCTACAACTTCAACTCTTCATTCTGGACCATAATAGTTAAAACTTAATGACGGATCTACAAACTTATAAAATCAAGAGCTTATGAGCATAACCATTCAATTCAATTTCAGAACCATTATATAGTGGTATACAATTATTCTACATTAGAAGTCTAATTGGATGGGATTAACAATCCAAGTAATGAATATACATGATAAAAGGTGGTTAGATACTCATATGTAATCTTCATAATCTATTGCGTTACCTTCATTCTTTAATTACATTCCATTCTCGTCCTTCGGAGAAAAAGTAGCACAAAATGCATTATAGAACAACCATACAAGTGAAAGACCACAAATTATCGATTTTAAATGGTTTCAATGCTTGGATTTATAGAATACTTCAAACATGATGGAATAGCTTGTGTAGTTGTGCCATGTGAGGTGATGTGCCAACTTGCATCCTATAAAATAAAAAATAAAAAATGAATGTAGGAAAACTAATCCTTAGCTCTAGTTCTTTACAAACACATTTCTTAACATTATAAATACAAATAATGATTAATAAGAAAAAACTCGAATAAATAGTGATACCAAAAGAAGAAGAAGAAGAAGAAGAGCAGCATGGCATTGTATTAATGATTCACAAGGACCCGACAATCAAATTTAGCTTGTCATCATACACTCATTGCATGGTACAAAGTACACAATAATATCAAATATGCCGACAATTACTAACAAATAAATACAATAGAAACCCGAACAAGTGTAAATAAGAAAACTAGAGCACTGATAACACACCTTCAAATTAGTATTAATATGAATCAACACTAAACCACAAGAAGCATATAGGATACCACATTTCTGCTCTTAAAATAAATCATACTTCTAATATGATTGTTTTTAGCTTTTAAGTGTGAAAGCATCTTACCTTCTATTTACATTTGGTAATGAATGCTTGATACCTCTCTTTGATTGAAGCCCTGGCCTTAAGGTGAGTAATCAAAAAACACTAACTAGAAAGAAAGAAATTTACAATCCAAAAGATGTCCTATGAGATAGTTATCATACAAAGAGAAAGACACATCCTAACCAATACCGTATATGTTGTTACACAAACATTAGACCAACAAGTCATGGACCTTAATCTGAGGTCTATATAACAATCAAGTAAAAAAAAAAAAAAAAAAAAAGAGAGAGAGAGATAATATCACCCCATTGTTGCAAATACTCCAAATTCAACCCGAACCCCTTTATTTGTTAAGGAAAGATTTGGTTGAGATAATAACAAGACAACAACTAACAACACAACCTGCAAAAGATCAAAGAAGCCACATCAAAAATTCAGAGACTTGTTTTTATAGTTAATGCAACATTAAAAACCTTCTCACAACAACATATAAAGAAGTAAACTTTCACTTGTTAAAGTTAATATCAGTACTAAAAGTAACATATGAAACTTGCAAAATTAAAAACTCTTGCAACCTCTTCAAAAATATCAGTACAGTCGTCCCTGTAGTGAAAGAGGAAGTAGTTAAATACACTCCATTTGGATAAAAGTTGCATACTTAACTATCTATTATATAAAGAAGTAAAATATCACATTGTAATCAACAAATTCATCATCCTTAGTTGTTAGAGAAACAATAACACATAAGAAATTTACTATAATTGTAGAAACAAAGAAGTTAATAAAAGCCTTAAAAACACTACCTTCAAAACCATACAACCAACTACAAGTAGTTATCAATGCTTTAATATTTTCAGGCAAGTATGAGCTTCTCTACTTATTTAAACCCTACCTCCAATGCTAAATGTTGATTATGATGCAATAGTTGTGAGGGGCACACTTAAGATATCCCTAGCTAGATGTGAAAGCTCTCCATATTGAGACTCGTTCTCTCTCTAAAAGTCAAGAATGTTCAACTTTATTGTGCAGTCCATTCTAAGATCATCTAGATACTTATCCAACTTTGTTTTTTCATTGCAAGTGTATGCAATCTCTGTTTCGTCAAAACCCTACATATTACAATAACCAATGGATCTATATATATAATAACAAAGCAAGAATGATGGAAAAATAATATATAATAGTCAATTGTATATAAATATCATAACAAATCAAAATCAAAGTAAAGGCATAAATGGTTAAGTGAAGGTGAGGAATGTAAACTTAAAGTAGAGAAATCAAATTTGAGCTTGCGAATAGAACCAATGGTGTTAGTGTCTGATGTTGATGATGTTCCATAAGAGTTATTGCAAGTAGCTCCTCCATTAACTGAAGGATCCTCCACTAGGAGCATCCCTAACTTAAACCGCACATCACTAACCTTCAAAGAAGCCCTTGTCTCATCCTCAAATAATTTTTGATAGCAATACTTTCGAAAATCCAACTTATAACGAGGATCAAGAATCACAACAAAACCAAATAATGTACCATATTCATTCCCATCTAAGTTGGCCCAATGCTTATCACATTTAATTTTCATTTCTACAGCCATTTTTCTTAACACTTCATCATCACCCTCTATCAGCTCATATAAAAGCATTTCGAACTTCCATACATTCTCAAAATATAAATTTGTTGTGGGATACCCACTACTAGAAAACAACTATGTAATATTAGAAAATGGTTTCAAGACATCACGAATTTTTTCAAGTATGTCCCACTCTTGAGGTCTTTTGAAATGCTTGCACAAGGGGTTAACAACTACAATCTCCTTAAATCCATTACGATAAATAATAGCTCTATCAATCATCAAATAAGTTGAGTTCCACCTTGTGGGAACATCAAGCTATAATGCTTTAGTATTTGATATTCGAGCTAATTTCATACAATCACAAAATGTATTCTTCCTTGATTCTGACCTCTTGATGTATTTTGCACTGTCTCTAATCTTAACAACAATATCCTCTATCACCATAAGCCCATCCATAACAATGAGATTCAAAACATGAGCACCACATTGAACGGACAAGTAAATGCCATCATGCAACAGAAAATTTTGATTGTTTATTGTATTTCGCAAATGACCTTGCATTCTATCATTTCTGGAACCATTATCCAATGTGATAGAGAAAATCTTATCCTCAATACCCCAATCTTGAAGTAAACTTAACACAAAATTATGTAAGATTTGTCCCGTATGTAATGCTTCTATATGATGAAAATTCAGTACTCTACTATTCACTTCCACTTGGCATCCACATAATGAGCAATCAAACACATATGTCCCTTGGTTTGACAAGAAGTCCACATATCAAAAGTTAGGCAAATACGGCCAGGGATACTACAAAGATAGTTCTTAAGCTCAATTTTCAAGTTTGAATGTAATTTCAATATGTCCGATTCTGCAGTATTTTTACAAATGCTTCTAACTTGATTATTTAAGTATGTATGAATTTCCCTATTACCTTTGTGTTCAACCCAAGAGAATGCATACCCATGTTTAATCATAGCCCTTGCTAATAGATCTCTATAGATCCTTTAATCATAAACATTAGATTCTACTTTCACAAGTTGTTGATATGCTGGACATTTATCAAGATATCTTTTTAGATTTGTTGTCTATAATGTGAACTAGTAATGAAAGAATCCATCTTACAAAGGTTGCAAGATGCTATCTCTTTTTCTTCCTTGGTCTTGGTTCCTTTAAGCCTAAGAAATTCTTTCCAAACTAAGCTCCTTTTCTTATTTGTTTATTGCAATTTGGGCTCTGGAAGACTTCTAGCTTCATAATTTTCATCTTCCATAACTGCAATAAATTAAAATAGATAAATATAATTATACACAATAATTAAAACACCAATGACTTAAAATGATAGGTTTAGAGAAGAACAGAGAGTGAGACAAAGCTTCGAAGGATTGGAAAAGCCAGTATATGCGTGTAGTATCAACTATCAACAACGGTAATGACGCGAGGCAGCGGTCAGTCACTGAAGGTGCTTATCCATGCTAGATGCGAATAGGCAGTGGGGTTGATGGTATACCCAACATACTACAATATAATCCAATGAAAACAATCCTTTTTTTTCCCCCATTTAAGAGGCAACCTTAACTTGTACTCTCAAAGTCAAGTGTTAAAACTGAACGTGCATCATTATCTTCGACCAGAATCAACATCAACCACCATGTACACTATTTGCCTCTTTGGCTTTCAACTTGGCTATAGGACCAGAATAACAACGACGACATAATATTTTAACACTAAAACCTCCAAATACATCCCGATTTGGTTATTACTTTGAAAGTGATCGAATAATCTAACGCTGCCTACAATAATTTTTAACAAAATAAAAATAAAATTATGACTCACCTCCGAACCACTCTAATCATCAAACAACCAACACGTCGGAGGCCGTCAACCAACGCTAATGACTAACAAACGCCGACTAACTAGGTTAGAGGAAATTGGCGTTGAGGGTTGTAACATAAGCACGACAAGTGATGAGAAGGTTAATGGTGAATGAAAACAAAATAGAGGAGAGGGGAATATGGAATGTAATGGAATGGATTCAGAACAAAATAGAGTTGAACATTGTAGGCTTCAAGCTTGACCACGGGACATATTGAAGTTGAACGTTGCAAGCTTCAGGCTTGCCACTTGTGTCTCTCTTTGAAAATTGAAATGGAGTAGTGGAAACTGTGGTATGGTTGAAGTTTGGAATGGTCCGAATGGAGGATTTAGTGTTAGTGGACTACAATCTACAGTTTATCGAGTAGTAGACTAGTAGTAGTAGTATCGACTACTACTACCACTGTGGCAGTGTTTGAGTTTAATTGATGAGATACGTTGATGTCTGAACATGTACAAGTCTACTCTCCACAAGTTGTTAATTGATATATTGGACTATGAACGAACAGAAATTACCAAATATCAAATATTCAAGAGGAACAATTACAGGAGAAAGAAAGTTACTAGAAATATTGGAGGAAAAATATGTCTCGTTATAATTTATATGAAATAAAGTTGTTTAGAAAAATCAAAAGTAAGCAAAGTATTCAAGAGGGAATATATTTAAAAAAATGTTTAGTATTTGATGTATAACAAATTAAATGATTTAAAAATGAGACTTCTAAATAAAATTTAGTCATTTTAAGATTTTAATTTTATTTTCTCACAGTATTTAAGTTTAAATATAATATATAAAATTTTATTATTAATTATAATTATCATTTAACTTAAAGATACAAGTTATTTATATTTCTAACCCTAATTAAAGTTTGAGGCTAAAATATATATGTAATTTATTCACAGTATGTTTAAAATTTATATCTTTATACTTTTTAATATTAATTCCCTTTAACAATATTTGTTAGTTGATATGTTAGTAATATTTTGTGATAGTATATATATTTGTACTCGTTTTAAAATTTCATGTTAATTGTAGCTTTTGCATTTGCAATATCCTTTTTTACTCTTTAATTCATAATATTAGTAGACTAGTAGTCCATCTCATATGTAAATTATATCATTTTTTAGTTTATTTTAACTAAAGCAATATTTATTCATTTTATTTCAAATAACTACTCTCATTTTAGTGAAATTTTAATTCATAAATATTGAACTAATTATTTTGTATTCAATTATATATATATATTTGCTAAAACTTGTTTCTTTGTAAAATTGGTAGATCATTAAGAATAATGCATTGGATGCTTACCTTATATTCTACATGTGTGCTTTTAACTTATTTTTTATTGGATGATCAATGATGTTGGAGCTTCAAAGTCATGATTGATTGAAACTTGAAAGATAATCCATCAATTTGTTTACGAAATTACGGTATAATAAGTTAATTACTAATATAAAATGATAAATAAGTTATGATTTTATAAATTTACTTAAAAATGTGCATCTTCTATGAAGTGTAATCAGTAATGTCAATTTGTTGTTATAAAATATAAACCAATGACACTATGTTATAATTGGATTTTGGAGTGCATCCCTTCATTGGTGTATAATGTCAATGTTATGAAAATGTGACAAACAGAGTCTAAAAAATTATATATGCTTAAGTAATTATATACTCATATAAATTATTATCGAAAACAAAAAGTAGTGGCTATGTGACCTTGGCAAATTAAAATACCATAGCAAAAGAAGCTAAAAACAAACTAATGGGATAAGGTCGTACTATTATGGCTAGAAGAAAACCTGCTTATTTTAATTTGTGATGGTCGTGTGTTCAAAGATTTTATTAGTGTTCTAAAAATGCTTGAAGTTAATTTTGTAAAAATTAAAAATAATTTGAACTGATTTTATTTCATCTAAATTCTAACTCAGTGATACTGATGCTGTTATACAATCATATCCAATTTGAGTCATTTGATTTGACCCAAAATCTATAGACCCGAACCCTAAAAACCTAATATGTTTGATAATAAGTTGATCTAATTCATACCTGGCCCATACAATGACCTGAACCCGAACCCAAATCTAACCCAAAGTCTATAGACCTGAGTTAAACTCGAAATAGACCTTAACCGAGAAACCTAATGAACTCAGTGTCGACCTGATCCAATTTACACCTAGCCCATCACTTAACCCAACTCGAACTTGAACTCGACCCAAAGCAACACAACCCGAAGCACACCCAAACCAAATTAGACCTGAACCTGACTTGATTGTATAGTAATCTGATGTTGACCTAATCCATAACAACCCTATCCAAACCCGACCCAAATGACCCGTTTGCCACCTCTATCTAAAACTCAATAACACCACAGGACACTGCCATAATTAGATCCTATCTTGAACAAATTAATATCAAAGCATGATGGCATGGTCTTGAAGGCTCTTGATAAAGTTATTGCTTCCCTCATAGGACTATTAGACTACTTCAAAGATGGATTTAATGGAACCAAGTTTTCCAAAGATTTGTGTGAACACTTAGCTTGCAAAGATCAAAAGATCACGGATAGTGCATCGTTGGCATTAGCGAGTTATCTCGGCTAGTCGGTGACTCTCTCTTGTTGCTTGCCCTATTGAGCCCAGCACCCACCACCATTTGCTCACCACTTGCACTTTGTTTGAGGCAACTGTGCAAAATGCTAGCCCCAACAAGGGCTTTAGCTTCCTTGCTGACCCTTTGTCGTTGATCTCTGACCTTTTGATGCCCTTCTCAGCACCTCACCAGCCTGATGGTACCTGCGATTAATATCCCTGAACTTCACCACAGGATTAAAAAATAAGGGAGAATTAAATTGGATAATGAAGAGGATGAAGGAGTTGTATTGATTTCAGTAGTGTGGAATGTGGACAACCAGGTATTCGAGGCCCTGACACCTCCCTCTAACAGACTTCTCAGCAATTCCCCCCTGCTCTCTCACACCCATACTCTATTTATCCACTTCCCCGCCCCCACGTCACTAACAGAAAAGATACTAAGAGACAACCAATAACTGAAAGGAATAACCCCATAACTGACTCTATCACAACCCCCGACCCCGCACATATAATAAAATACAAATTAGAAATTAAGTTTGAAAATAACCCCCCTTCTCGACCCATAGTAGTGATCAGGTGTACCTCACCCTTTCTTATCCCTTCTGCTCCTAAAATACGTATATTTCACCACAAGCCTATCATTACCGCCCCCATAAACTTTCACCTTGTCCTCAAGGTGGAAAGATGGAAACTATTGGTTCAGCTGCTCAAACTCCTCCCAAGATGCTTCGAAGTCTGGCAGTCCCTTCCATTTAATTAGTACTTCCAGCACCCCCTTAGCAGTATACCTGAGATCAACTACTTCCTGTGGTTCCACTCTCCACTCCAATTCTTCAGTAAGTATGGCAGTAATGGGCTGAGCCTGCTGCCCTTCCCTTAAGGCCTGTTTTAGCATAGAGATATGAAAGATAGGGTGGATGGTTGAGTATTCTGATAGCCTTAGTTTGTAAGCTACCTGACCAATCTTTGCCTCCATTTGATAAGGGTCAAAGTACCTTGGTGCCAGCTTTTCATTGAGGCGCTTAGCTAGAGACTGATGTCTGTATGGTTTCAGTTTTACATACACCCAGCTGTCCACCTCCAATTCCTTATCACGCCTCCTACAGTCAGCTTGAACCTTCATTTGAGTTTGAGCCCGCTGGAGGTGCTGCTTGAGCTCTGCCAAAGCTGCATCTCTGTCCTGCAACTCCTGCTCCACAGCTTCAATAGGAGTACTACCCTTCTCATGTCTCAACAGAGGGGGAGGGTCGCGACGATAGAGGGCCTTAAAAGGAGTGGTCTGAGTGGCAGAGTGAAAAGAACTGTTATACCAGTATTCCGCCCATGGCGGCCAACACACCCACTGCCTTGGTTTATCCCCTACAAAACAGTAGAGATAAGTCTCCAAACCTCGGTTAACTAACTCAGTTTACCCGTCCGTCTGCGGATGATAAGCTGAGCTAAAACGGAGAGTGGTACCCTGAAGCTTAAATAATTTCTTCCAAAAACTACTTACAAACACCTTGTCCTTGTCTGAAACCATTGATTCGGCACACCATGTAGACGCACTATTTCCCTAACAAAAACAGCAGCTACAGACTGAGCATTAAAGGGGTTCTTAAGAGGGATAAAATGAGCATACTTCGTTAGTCGGTCGACCACCACCATAACGCAATCAAACCCATGTGAGGGGGGCAGTCCTTCGATGAAATCGAGCGAAATATCCTCCCATACTTGTTGGGGAATAGGTAAGGGCTGAAGTAACCTTGCTGGACTCATTGCTTGATACTTATTCTGCTGACACACGGCACAACTAGCCACAAACTCTCGTATGTCCTTTTTCATTCCCGCCCAATATAGCTCTCGGGCCATTCTTCGGTATGTTTTCTACACAACCGAGTTTCCTCCCATTTCCCCTGCATGGAATTCAGCCAACAGCCTGGGAATCATGGCTGACTTCGCCGGAATAACCATTCGTCCCTGATATAAGAGTTCTCCTGCTGAGGGTATATCCCTACTCCTCCTCTATACCACACAGTAACCTTTGTTTCAGTGGCCCCAAACAAGGGTCAGTGTCTACTTCGTATTGAAGGGAGCATCACATTTCTGTCCATATAGTTGAGATGGCGGATAAAGTGGCTGCACCTACCCGGGATAAGGCATCCGCTGCTTTATTTTCACGCCCTGGTCGGTATTCAATCTCAAACTTATAACTCCATAGCTTGGTAAGCCACTTGACATGTTCCTCTGGAATCACTCTCTGCTCTAGAAGGAACTTCAAACTTCGCTGATCCGTCCTCACCTGGAACTGCCGCCCCACCACATAATGCCTCCATTTCTGTACTGCCAGCACTATGGCCATCAGCTCCCATTCATAAACTAATTTCAATCGCGCCTTCGTACCTAAAGATTGACTAAAGTAAGCAATGGGTCATTCCTGCTGCATTAGGACTGCTCCTATCCCAGTTCCGGAGGCATTAGTCTCTACCACGAATGGCTCTTTGAAGTTTGGCAATCCTAGCACTGGAACTGTCACCATAGCCTGTTTTAGTTGCTCAAATGCCTGCTGTGCCTCTGCATTCTAGTGGAAGATCCTTCTTAAGTTGCTCAGTCAGTGGCGCGACAATCTTCCCATAATTCCGAACAAATTTGCGATAATATCCGGTTAATCCCAAAAATCTTCGTAATTCACGTAATGTCTTAGGCAATGGCCACTCCATCATACTCTTTAGTTTGGATGGGTCTGCTGCCACCCCCTTGGCGGACACTATGTGCCCCAAATAATCCAGCTCCGTTTGCCCAAACATGCATTTCTTCTCATTCACAGTAAGCTTGTTTGCCTTCAGTGCTTCGAACACCTGCTATTAATGGTGAAGGTGCGACTCCATATCCGGGCTGTAAACCAGTATATCATCGAAGAAAACTAATACGAACCTATGCAAATAGGGCTTGAACACTTCATTTATCAAAGCTTGAAATGTGGTTGGGGCATTTGTTAACCCGAAGGGCATGACGAGAAACTCGTAGTGTCCTTCATGAGTTTGGAAAGCAGTCTTGTGGATGTCCTCCGGACTGACTCTAATCTGATGCTATCCTGACTTTAGGTCCAGCTTCGAGAATACTGCTGATCCGTGCAGTTCATTTAATAATTCATCAATCACCGGTATTGGAAATTTGTCCGGAATTGTCACCTTATTCAAAGCTTTGTAGTCAACACAAAACTGCCAACTCCCATCTTTTTTTTTTGACTAGTAGCACAGGACTGGAGAAAGGGCTATGGCTGGGCCTAATCACCCCAGCTGCCAACACGTCTCCCACCAACCTTCCAATCTCATCCTTTTGAATTTGTGGGTATCGATACAGCCGTGTGCTCATTGGTTGATCTAATTCACGAGATGGTGGCAATCTCTCTGGTTCCCTCATGACCCGTGGAAAGGATTGAATCACAGCCCGCGCTTCCGAAGCCACCTTACTAGATTCCCCCTTGTAAACTTGTGCAGATAGGGCACAACACTCCAACAACATGCCCCGTTTCTCCTTTCTAATTGTGCATAGCAATGACTTGAGGGAAATCTGCGCTCTGCACAGATCTGGATCTCCCTTCAATGTGACCGATGTCTTTCCCAACGTGAAGCTCATCCTTAATGTCTTCCAATTAACCTGCATAACCCCAAGTTTCTCCAGCTACTGCATCCCTAAAATAATATCTGCACTCCCCAGCTCCAAGGGTAAGAAATCTTCCACAATTACTATCACAGGCAATGTCAGTACCACTACCTTGCAGATTCCCGCAGTTTGGACTGAATTTCCCGTTCCCATGAGTACCCCATAGGTGGCTGTAGCTGAAAGTGGTAAATTCAAATGACTAACCAGGCCTTGTGTAATGAAGTTGTGAGTGGCCCCACAATCCACTAAAATCACCATTGTTTCCCCTTTAATCTCCCCTCTTAACTTCATTGTTCTGGGGGTAGTGAACCCCACTACTAAGTTCATGGAGAGTTCCACCTTTTTTCCTACCTCTACAACCTCTTTTGTCTCTGCCGGTGCCAGAATCTCCTCGGCCTCCTTCTCTTCGTCCTCTTCCACCATTAAAACCTATAGCAGCCGGTGTCGACACCTATGTCCAGGTTTATATTTCTTGCCACATCTATAAAACACAAACCCTAGTCCCACCGTCGCTTTATCTCGGCGTCCGATAGTCGCTGGAATCCCGTCGACCATCGGCTCCCCTGAGATTCCTTCGTTGGTCTGTTGGATGTGATCTGGGTGGGATTCGTTTTAAACGAGAGTGGGGAAGAAATATTTCGACCCATCGGGGAAGACGGGTATGAATTCTGGGTCTGGTTTTTGGGGCTGTAATTGTAGTAAGAGGGTTGGGCTACCTTGGATCCATTTCCGCCCACACTCTCGTTGATGTTTAGACCCACCCGCCCTGTTTGTATGACCCTATTTTTGTCTTCCACTAATTGGGCCGCCTCCATAATTTCGGTGAGCCCATTCGGCCTTATCAGCCTGACCTTGGCCCTAACCGCTGGCTTAAGGCCATTTAGAAACGTGCTCTCGAGCACTTCCTCCATCAGCCGACCTTGCAGCGGCGTTGCCAGCAACTCAAAAGTTTCCAGATACTCCACCATATTGAGCTGTCGGATTGCCAAAATTTTTTCGCACGGGGTCCCCTCGTGTTTGGGTCGGAATCGGGACAGGAACACCTCCTTGAAATTCCTCTAGTTGGTGAATTTCTTTCCCCCCTCAGCATACTGGTACCAGGCTAAGGCCTTGCCCTCCATAGCCACCGCCATTGCTTCCATTTTCTCCATTTCAGGTAACTGGTTCAAAGTAAAGTATTGTTCTATTTGAAACAGCCACCCATCAGGATTTGTTCTGTTGAAGATTGGAAACTCCAGTTAGCGTGCAGGTCGATAGTTACTTCTCCGTTCGTCTCCATCCTCTGTCGCTGCAGGCTGCACTCCACCTCCTACCTCCAGCCTTTGCTTCTCAGGGTTGATCAACGAGGAGTTCCCATTTCCTTGTTGATCGGGGAGAGGTAACCTGGCCAATATGGCTTCCATTTTTCTTTCCATCGAACCCAGTCGTTCCTCAATCGGAGGTACCTTTTGTACTCCCTCCCGAACCGCATCCAACTCCCTCTGCCAATCGTCTTGGATGAGCATCAATCGTTCTTCCATTTTTGCTTCCAAGTCCTCCATCTTCTTAGGCACCATCTACCTAGATCGTATCGCTCTGATACCACCTTGATGGTACCTGCGATTAATATCCCTGAACTTCACCATAGGATTAAAAAAATAAGGGAGAATGAAATTGGACAATGAAGAGGATGAAGGAGTTGTATTGATTTTAGCAGTGTGGAATGTGGACAACTAGGTATTCGAGGCCCTGACACCTCCCTCTAACCGACTTCCCAGCAATCCCCCCTGCCCCCACGTCACTAAGAGAAAAGATAATAAGAGACAACCAATAACTGAAAGGAATAACCCCATAACAGACTATCACACCCCCCGACCCCGCACATATAATAAAATACAAATTAGAAATTAAGTTTGAAAATAACCCCCCTTCTCGACCTATAGCAGTGATCAGGTGTACCTCACCCTTTCTTTTCCCTTCTGCTCCTCCTAAAATATGTATATTTCACCACAGGCCTATCACAGCCTTCCAACACTTTAACACCCTTTCGAGTAACCTATAACCCTAACCCTAGTTTCTCCACAGCCATCACTAGCCCCACAAAACATCCCTCTATTGTGTTGCCATTATACATTGGCTACCCTAGACATGGTGAGCCTCCCTCTTAGTTGTTGGAATCATAGAGCTCATAATGCCCGTGCCCCTCTGTAAGTCATTAATATTTTGAGGTGGGCATCCTAGGCCACCACTTAACAATTGGTAGGGCCCACAAACAAGCCAGGGTTCTATGCTACAGGTCGTCGTAGCTAAAAAGGGGTAAATCACGCGCACCAATTGAAGAAGCTCCAATCATGTTTAGTTAGAAGGCACACCAGCAATCGTGTGAGCCCGAGCATGAGGGAAGTTGTTAAGAACATCCATTTAAGCCATTGGTTAGTTTTGATGATAGATAAGCATGTTCGATATGGCATATGCCATGAGCATTTTTGGTTGGGCCACTATTGGCCATTCCAATAGTCCCATTCCAAGCTACAAGCTCGAGCCAATAGCCAAGGCCTAATTATGCGATCATGTGAGGAGCAAGATCCTTAAGGAGTCAGGATAAAACCACAAAGATGGATTGATTAGTTCTACAGCAGTTGCCTTTTCCTGAAGCTGAAGTAAGGTCACTATCAGTAGAGCCAAGTGACCTAGGTCCATAGAAGACCCAAATACTAGTTCATAGGATGATATGGATTCCGAGACTAGTACTGAGTCAAAGCTTGCCCCTTCAGAGCACTTGAGGGATCCTACTTATGTGGCCCTCCCACTTGACCAGCTGACAAATGCAGATTGGCTTCCGGTTATCACTATATTAGCTTTAGCAGCAGGCCAAGTTATTTATGCTCAAATCCACTCAAGTTCAAACTAATAGCATATCAGTTATGTGAGCCTTCCGGCAGCATCAACGTTCGAATGACAGGTGGCATAATGGCCAGGCCTCACCTTATCCATAAACCAGCAGGATCGGTAATCGGTTACTGTCCTTGGGTGTTTGCCAACAAGTTTGACATTTGCTATTAATGGTGCTATATCAATGACAATGCTATATATTGTTCCATGGTCCTAGATAGTTTTGGGATGGGATTGGCTCAACTCTCAAGGAGCTCCATTTCTGACCAAGTTGCAAGATCAGCTGTTGCAACCACATATTATTTGGCTCCCAAGGGAAGGGGTGGTTTCCTAATTGAAATAAGCACTAGAAATGGCTTCACCTCAAAAATTATTTTCCTTGGGATGTTTTTTTATAAGAAAATCTATCTCCACATCTTTGCTCACAGCATATATGCCCGTACTGGCAACATATGACATTTCTTGGGTACACAGACTCATCATCAACACTTGGAGAAGCAGTTGTATCAACCTTCATAACTTCCAATTGCTCCCCTTTAGTTTCTCACAAATCAATGATTTAGGCTTTGTCATCAATCTCTATCAACCTGAATGCTGTTGCATGTTTTTTATTCATAGGTAGTGCATAACATCTTGGGTGAATCTATCATAATTTGATGTAATTAGCCACAATAAGAATGATTCTTGAACGAGTCTCCTCAAAGCCATTAGTATTGGGTTCCCATGTTTCTGCTAAGCTGCAAAAACTTAAACAGACCTTTGTACCTGTACCTCTTCTATATTACTAGCTCACACTGATGAAAAGTGGTGATTAAGATAAGTTTTATTGGAACATATTTTTATAGCAAGATGAGAATCATGACAAAAGAGGATAAGGTGTGTGCATTTGAAGAGCATCTTTGACAGTAGCTTGGAAAATTAGCAACGACTTTGAAAATCATTTCTGTCAGAACAACAATCATATCAATAATTGGAAGAAGAGAAAGATTCTTTAATTTCGGAATTTTCTGAATACTCCTTTCAATCAACAATGGGGGCTATTTATAGGCTTAATAATAGTTGCTTGAATGAACATGATTGTTGAAAGAACAATCACACCCATTTTTCTGCCAAATCCATCAATTGATGGTTGTGCCTGTTTCCTTCTGAAACTTTTGGACATCGTGTTCTTTCACAAAGAAACGTATGTGTGTGACTATTGATCACTAATAGCTCCTGCATTTTCTATCCATCACATTGTTTAGCCATCAACTAATCACTTGTTTACATGTGATTAAGTTTCCAAACAAAACAAAGGAAACCTGATAATGTTTATAAAAGCAAATCAGAAGGAAACCATAGACCTGTTAGGCAATAAATGGCTCATGGGTCCGCTTATATATATATATATATGTATATATATAGAATTAACTACATACTGATGCATTTATTTATACATATATAATTATTAAGGAAAAGACCAGTATATTATTGAAATAATAAATAATATTTAGTTGTAAATTTAATTAACTAATAATTAAATTTCTATCAAACGAAACTCTAATACTACTAGCTACATCAACAAATATCAGCCAATCTTTCTTACATGCTCTTGTGAACATTTGGCTGGGTTCATTAAGGCCGATCCACATCATAGAGAGTGGTTAGATCCTTCTTTTATAGCACTGATGTGTTGCATTTTTATCTATAGCACCAAGAACTTGATATGACTTGCTTTGTTTTAGTATAATAGTTATGGTTAAGTTTGTGGCAGAAGAAAAATGAAAAAGGGATTTGGTTGAAGTGATTGGGGATTATGCTTTTCCCTGCCTGTACTTCCTAGCAAACTTCTCTACGCTTGATAAGGAAGTGTTATTGTAGCTTTTAAGATCTTTATATATTTGGTTTCTGAGGATTTTGGGCCATGTAAAGATGTGCTAGTATTTACATTATCTAAATATTTTGCGAGGGTTCTTATTTTTATTGTATGTACATGTATATGATGTTCCTGCGAGTATAATAGTTATCAACTTGTCATGGAGTTTACCATGACTTGGCGCAATAGATATTAAGACGAATTAGCTTTCTGATACTTCATTCTGAGGATGCAGGCTATACCTGACTCTATAGCTGGATTAGAACTTCTTGAAGTGCTAAATCTCTCTTCCAATCTTCTGGAGGATCTACCGGACTCCATTGGGCTGTTGCTTAAGTTGAAGTTCCTAAATGTCTCCAGCAACAAGCTGACTGCCCTTCCTGATAGCATCTGCTACTGCAAGTAATTGCGGACTTCATTTTAAGCTTTGAGTTCTTTCGCAAACTATTTAATATTTCTTTTTCATGATGTTTATAATTTATTTCTGCATAAATTCAGATCACTGATTGAGCTGGATGCAAGTTTCAACGACATCACATTCTTACCAACAAACATAGGACTTCAGATGCAAAATTTGAGAAAGCTGTCGATTCAGTACAACAAGATCCGCCATCTTCCCACTTCAGTTGGAGAGATGAAATCATTGCAGCTTCTTGATGTACGCTTTAATGAGCTTCACGGCCTTCCTCTTTCTATTGGCAACTTGAGAAATCTTGAGACTCTAAATGTGAGTGGTAATTTCAGTGACATGACTGAACTTCCAGAGACATTTGGGGAATTGATGAAACTCAGAGAACTTGACCTGAGCAACAACCAGATTCATGAACTTCCTATCACCTTTGGTAGGCTAGAAAACTTGGTCAAGCTTAACTTGGAGCACAACCCTATTGTGATTCCCCCAGTTGAGGTGGTGAATCAGGGAGTTGAAGCGGTCAAAGTTTATATGGCTCAGAGATGGTTTGATATCCTCTTGGAGGAAGAAGAGAGGAGCATGCTTCAGAAGAAGGAAGAAACTGGGACCGGATGGTTGAAGCGCAACTTGTCTCGTAGCACCTCATGGTTGAAAGAGCGTGTTTCAAGTGTTTCTGAGTACCTTGTATATCCTCATGGCTCACCACGTGACCCTTGCCTGGATCAGCAGCTGTGATTAGTCGGTTCATAGGTGCTTGAGCTTTGGGATTCCACTTCTCTTGATGGTTTGTCTTCTTGTTGAGTATGTCACCCTTAATTTCTTCTGCAACACTCGATCCATATTTTCTGCCTTTCGTGACTTGGTGCCTTTGAAACCTTGTTCTGCTGGGGATTTGAAATGTTCATAAAGTTTTGCAGATAAATAGAAAAAGTGTTTCTTAAACTTCAATGTCATAACTAGTCTCTGCAGTTATACAGTGTGGGAAACTTCTGTTTTTACCTAATTGTACAAGCTGGTTTTGATGTTTCTATTCCTGTCGTTCCTACTCAGAATTTTTTGGCTGCTGGTCATGCTGTTGTTGATGAATAATTTTATAAAGCGTAATGGCTGTTGACTGGGGGTTGCTTCTGGTAACTCATTAATCAACAAGAATGTCTTTCTCAAGATCCTGTCACACAAGTGACCGGGGGGCAAAAGAATTTTAGAAGATAGGGAGAGAAAATACGAGAGAGAGGGGAGAGTTAAGAAGAGACAAGAGAAGAGAATTGTCGAGACTTCTTCATTCATACTAGCTAATCACAATGCTATGTATACGTATAGGACAATTCTCTAATAATCGAATTTTAACAGAATTTCTACGCATGATCCAGCCTAAATACGTATAAAACAATAGTCTAACTTCCTAACAGCCTGATGCGGAAGATTTCTGTACCCAAGGATTAAATGAAGGAAATTGGGCTTGAATAGTAGAAAAATCCTCCCACGTTGTATTCTCTGGATCCAAGTTATGCCATTGTACGACAATTTGTGTCATTGCCTTGTTTTGTCGTTTGATCACCTTCTTGTCCAAAACACCCACAGGAGCAACCAATGGTTGGCCTTCTGAATTCAGCAGTGGTAGTGTGGCGTTTGTAGCTTGAGATTCTCCCTTGTATTTCTTGAGCATGGATACATGAAAGACGAGATGGATGGAGATAGGCAATTTCAATCGATTGGCTACTACCCCTATCTTTGACATTATCTTGAAGGGTCCATAGTACTTAGATGTTAGTTTTAAACTCCTTTGGACAGATAAGGAAGTCTGTTGGTATGGCTACAATTTAAGTAAAACCATGTCACGATTCGTCTTACTTCTATCTATATAATGTTTCATACGATTTTGAGCTTTTAGGAGTTGATCATATAAGAGTTTATTAATTTGGGTTCGATCATGAACAAACTCACCGGCAGCAGCCACATGAGAAAGCCTTGGAGACACCCAACAGTTGTGGGGAGGATCATAACCATACAAGGCTACAAAGGGTGTTGTCTTGATGGCTGAATGAAATGAAGTGTTATACTAGCATTCCGTGAAGGTTAGCCATTGAGACCACTTATGGGGGTACGGGTAAGTATGCAACGAAGATACTACTCCAAACACTGATTTAGCTTCTCAGTTTGGCCATCCGTTTGTGGGTGATAGGCCATGCTTATGTGGAGGTTGGTCCCCAAGCTCTTGAAGAGAGCTTTCTAAAACAAGCTGGTGAATACCCTATCTCGATCAGAGATTATCACTACAGGCAGCCCGTGTAATTTGAAAACAGTATCAAAAAATACCTTAGCACTTGAGGAGCAATGAAGAGGTGTGTCAAGGGTATGAAATGGGAAAATTTGGTGAGTTTGTTCGTGACCACTAGCACAGTGTCATAGTTACTAGATTTAGGAAGAGCTTTAATAAAAATCCATGGTAACTGTTTCCCAGGCTTGAGGGTGAATGGGAAGAGGTTGAAGTGCCCTGAGGTAAGGTTGGTGGCCAGTTCTATTTCTCTGGCAATTATCACAAGCTTACACATGATCCTTAATGCTTTGGAGCATTTTGGGCTAGTAGAAGGTGGATTAAATTATGTAATAGGTGGCTTGTACCCCTGCATGTCCCCCAAAAGAAGAATTATGAAATGTTTGGAGTATCTTATTTCTTGTTTGTCCCGATGCCCTCAGATATACTTTACCTTTGTATCTCAGTAAACCCCGTTGCAAGGTGACGTTTAGTTTGGAAGAAGGATCTAGAGCCAAGGTAGTTAGCAACTCATGAGCTTCCATATCGTCTACATAACTTTCTTCAACCTTTGTAATCTGGGAGGGAACTCTCACTGAGATTGTGGCAAGCCTTGATGACTCCTCACCTTCCCTTCTAGACGATGCATCAGCTGCCTTATTATCAGTTCCTTTCTTATACTGAATGATGTGGTGCAACTCCAACAGCTCTATCAACCATTTTCTCTGGACATGAGTTGTTTATCTTTGTTCCAACAGATGTTTCAAACTTTATTGATCTATTTGAATCACAAACACCATTCTTTCCAAATAGTGGCACCATTTATCCACTGGCATGAGGATGGCGAGGTGCCCCTATTCATAAATGGATTCCCTGATGTTTATGCCCAAGATCCTTGCTCAAGTAAGCTACTAGAATTTCTTCTTGAGTAAGCACTACCCTAATTCTCCTTCCACAAGCATATGTCTATAGTATGAATGGGAGCTGAAAATTTGGAAGGGCTAATACCAGTGCCTCAGTCATAACCTTCTTCAATTTTTCGAACGCTTTTTCTACCTCAGTATTCCAAATGAATTTATCATTTTTAAGCATATTCGTGAGAGGACTGTTGATTAGTCCATAATTTTTAATGAACTCCCTGTAATACCCAATCAATCACAAGAATCCCGTAAGGGATTTGAGAGTAGTTAGTTTTGGCCACTGCACAATGTCCTCTACCTTAGACGGATTTGTTTATACCCCTTTTCTAATATAATATACCCCAAATACTCCATCTACCCTTGGCCAAAGTAATATTTTCTCTTTTTTTTGCATATAGTTGATGCTTTCTCAAGATGCTCAGGGTGATTTCAAGAGGATTGTAATGCTGATTTAGGCTAATACTGTAGATCAAAATATCACAAATAAAAAAAACTAATACGAACTTTCATAGGTAGGGGCAAAGATATGGTTCATCAGGGATTGAAATGTGGCTGGGGCATTGGTTAATCTAAACATCATTACTCTAAATTCATAATGTCCTTGATGGGTACGAAATGCATTCTTATAAGTGTCCTGGGGTTTGACTCGGATCTGGTGATAACTAGACCTAAGGTCTATTTTGAAGAAATACTGAGAGCTTTGTAATTCGTCCAAGAGGTCTTCAATAATGGGAATAGGATATTTGTTCTCAATTGTCAAAAGGTTAAGTTGCCTATAATCCACATAGAGTCTCCAAGCATGGTCCTTTCTAACCAATAGGCAAGGTGAGGCAAAGAGGCTTTAACTTGGGGTAATAATAGCATTTCATTAATCTATCTTTCCACTTCCCTTTTTTTGATAATAGGGAAATCTATAGGGTCTTGGGTTCACAGGTCTAGCTCTAGGATTAGAGGAATGTGATGGGCGTGTGTCCTAGGTGGTGGTAATCTCTGATGTTCTTAGAAGACATCACTGTAAGCCTCCAGTAAGGAATGCAATTCCCTAGGAATATTCATCTCTTCTTCCGCATTGTCCTTCTTTGCAATTAATATAAACAATTGTCCCTCCATTCCTCCTACTCTACACTGACCTTTTAATTCTTCCCCCATTAGTAGTTGCATCTGAGCCTTCTCCGCGGTTCCTCTTAACTTCACATGTTCCCCCTCTTTTTGAAATGAGATGGTCAAATTGTGAAAATCAATGAGACTAGGGCTATAATCCTTCAACCAATGTGCGCCCAACACTATGTCACTACCTCTCAATTCAAGAAGCCTCAAGTTAGCTATGAATCGATGGCCCTACATCATCCATTTGAACCCCTTGCATCTTTGTTTGCTGAACATTTTATCTCCATTAGCCACTGTGATGATCAAAGAAGTAGTTGGTTCCACCTTATATGGTGAGCAGTGAACCAAAGCAGGATTAATGAAACTATGTGTGGTGCCACTGTCCATTAATATTATCACTGACTATCCATTTGCTGGCTCTTTAATCCGGATAGTATTATGGCCTTGTCCACTTGTGATAGCGTGTAGGGAAATGGCCATTTCATCTTCTTCCCCAAGACTGGTAACTAGAATGGTTTCCAGTAGCTCTTCCTCTAGTATATCTGTATCCATATTGTATAGGGGCTTCATTTTACATTGATGTCCCATGTGATACTTATCCCCACACTTAAAGCATAAGCCCTAGGCACGTCGTTGTTCTTTCAAGTTGTTCCTGGGTTGAGCGTTATTTGCAGACGTCCAAGACCTGGCTGGAATCCTAGTATGGCCAGTGGGTGTGAGTGGTTTTCCTTAAGGTATATTGGGCAAGACTTTTGACCAACTAGCATGCGCTAGTTCCAACACCTAATAAAGGAAACTAGGCTAGAACATTTGAACCTTGCGCTTCAATTCATCCTTCAATCCACTTAGGAAACTAAACACAAAATAATCCTCAGTCAACTGAGGATTATGCAACAGCATCAGCCCTTTTAATTCTTCAAACTGAGTGTAGTACTCTTCTACTCCATTTAACTAAATGGGTTTATTAAATTGGTCCACAATTCTTCCCAAATGAATGTCTCCAAACTAATCACAAACTTCCTGAGAAAAATCCTCCCAACTATTTGTCAACTTATGCAGACTTTCATACCAATGTTTTGCTTTGCCAATCAATTGAAGTGCAGCCATCTATACTCGATGGGCCTCTTCCACCTTAAATAAGTGGAAGTATTTTTGGCACCGATTTATCCACCCATGGTGGTTTGATCCATCAAACACAGGGAAGTCCAATTTAGGGTTGTCCATGTCAATCCTTGTTGGATTGGGGATTTGATTGTCGAGACATTTGAAACTCAGGGAGTAGGGAAATAGAATAGCTAGGGGTGGGTAGAATGCCTTTGTTGGGTGACCTGAGCGATACTCCATTGTGGAAAAATGCAGAGATGGTCGGCATGGTAGCTACTAAGGACCCAAAATTATCATCCATTGGCTCCTTTCCCCCCATTCATGCTTGCAGTAACTCTATAATCTTTTTCAACACCTCATCTAGTTTGGCCTCCATAGCTTTATCCCTATCCCTAAGTAGTTACTGGAGTGAGGAAACTTGTTGATGGGTTGCTTTTGTTTGGATCTACAACTCCTTGATCTGATCATCTACTCTCAAATGATTTCCCATTTTAGATTTGGTTTTATCCAGCTTGAGATCAGTTGAAGTCTTTGATACCAATTGTCACATAAGTGACCAGGAGGTAGAAGAATTTCAGAAGGAAAGACAGGTAGAGAAAATAGCACGGAGAGTTAAGCAGATACGAGAGAAGAGAATTATCCAGACTTTGTCATTCATTCCAACTAATCACAATGCAATGTATATATATAGGATAATTCTCTAATAACATAATTTTAATAGAATTCCTGCACATGATCCGGCTTGCATACATGTAAAATAATAGTCTAACTTCCTAACAAACTGTTAACCAATTCCCAGCTCCACTTGAAACCATCTTCCTCGAGCAACTACTTCTATTTAAGCTTCTTCTTCTTCCATGACACATCTCCATTTTTACACTGCTAAAACATGAATGATACCATCGAAGTCTTGCATCATAGAGTTGATAGAACTATGGAAATGACATCTTGGAGAGCTTTGTAATCTAACTATAGTGTTCAACAGTTGTCCAATGCCAAATAATTGCGTTCACACCCAAAAAAGTAATGCAGAAACAGAAAGAAGGGTCACCGTTTAATTTTTCTTCCACATATTTGGGCTAAACTTTGGATTCTTAGATTTGTTAGCAAAAACTATAATCTATGCATAAATGCTTGTTTGATTTTCACTCACAAACTATAAATTGTTTAGACTTTAATTCTTGGTTGGAGAATATACCTCTTCAAGTTGAGGTGTTTGGTTGATTAGCTTTGGAGGGAAGAATGAACACAAAATAAAAACTGGTGGATGTGGTAATCATTAACCCAAATAACATGTGGTGTGCTTTATGTTGGGAGAAGGAAAAGGATGTTCATCATTTAATTGTGCACTGTCAGGTGGTGGCATTTATCTAGTGTTGGTGGATGGAGCAATGAGATTTACAGTAATGTATACCAAATGATTTTCAAGTGTCTTCATTATTGGAAGGCAAGTAGACCGATGAATTCCTTCAAAAAGAATTGGATAGACATTTTATTTGTAATAGTATGGTCAGTGAGGAAGGAAAGGAATGACATGGTATTCCGGAGTAAGAGATGCCATGTTCATTTTATTCAAGACACGATCTTCATGCGGCAAAAATGGTGGGCAACAAGGTGGGAGGATCCTTACCCATGAATATATGCAGGAGAAGGAGTTTGAGGCAAAATGCGGCAAGAAATCAGTGGTGAACGAACTAGTACGTTGGATAGGTGGATTTACCTAGGTTGAATAAAATGAAATATTGATGCTATTGAAATGAACAAGTATGGGAAAAAAGGGGTTATGTGCTATTGGAGAGATCACTTATTACATATCTTCTCTTTAGCGATCAGGCTAAGGTAATTAATGTAGCTGAATTTTTACTATTTTATACACAGCTAGATTATTGTATAAGAAATAGTGTACAATCATACTTAAATTCTATAGTGGAGTTTGATTCTAGAAATGTAGTTGAGTGATGATGGTCCATTAGAGGTATATTTTTGTAAATTTTATTAGGAAGGTAAGGAATATTAGATAAATTTTATATAGGAGTAGGAAGTCTAATACCATTATGGATGGCAAAGCAAAGGTTAGGTAGGGAGGAGGCTTATGTAGCCTGGGTGCAAGTTGTAAAGGCTATGTTTTTGTCTTCATCGACTAGATGAGACAAGGGATTAATTAGATTTACCTAGAGCTTTTTTGGTATGAATTTCCTTGAAAATTGTGAAGTTGGATATGGAAATCATCTACATCAGCATTGACACTTTCCTTTTAAGGCATTACAGCTGGACGCTATTTTTCTTATAAAATATAAGGCTGAGTTGTGTCATTTTAGGGAGTACAAGAACTTGAGTGAGTAGTTTTGGTTATTTTTTATTTCTCAATTTTATTTTCTATATTCATCTCTACATAATATATAAATAAGGGGTCTTAGGTGGAGAGATAGTGGTGTCATATTAAGAGAAATAGATAGAAGAGTACCAAAGCTTGGTTATAGGCAATACGAGAGTAGAGAATAAGATCAAGAAACTCAAACTAAGTGGTTCTTGACTGAAAGCTTGTATTCATTGATCAATTAAGTATCAATAAAGCTACTAATTCGTCTCTTCATTTTCTTCATTACATTTGATACTGAGTTGCTAGATAGTAGTTGAGTGATTGTTGGTTTCTTGTTTTTAGATTAAAGTGTTCTTTTATTTCTCTTATAGCATTATTTTTTATTCTTGAATACTTGTTCCAATCTCTTCAAGACTACAATTGGTATCATAGAGGGAAGGGATCGATGGGGTCTACAAGGTTTAACGGGGACAAGTTCACAAGGAAGAATGACATCTTGGTGTGGAGAGTAAAGATGAAAGCCCTAATGATATAACAGGGTATCCACTTGGTTTTTGGCAGAAAAGAAAGTATTGGAAGGAATTCACGAGAAAACATGAATTGAATTGATGGAGAAGGTACATAGTACTCTGATTTTGTACTTGGGTGATAGAGTAGTCATGGAGGTTTCCAAAGAAGCCACTACTACAGAAATCTTGGAAGGATTGGAAACATTATACATGATCAGGTCACTAACTAAGAGAGTCATTCTTAAATAATGTCTCTATTCCTATAAGATGCAGCCTAATCGGAGACTTGATTATCATCTAGATGAGTTTAACAAGATCATTCTTGATCTTGAAAATATTGATGTGACACTCAAAAATGAAGATCTGGCTGTGATCTTGCTTAACTCTCTTCCTCAAGATAGGCATGAACATTTTTCTAACACTATGTTATACCGATTTGAGGATTTTACTCTAAAAGATGTGATTAGTGCACTCACATCAAAGGAGATGAAGAAATAGATACAAAAAGAAGACACAATACCTGAAGGACTATATACGAGAGGAAGATTTGAAAAGAAGGAAAGAAGGAATGTTTGAAGTAGGTCTCAATCACAGAATAAGGCACAAAGAATTATTTTCACTATCACAAAATTGGGCATTACAATAAGGAATGTCCTGATAGAGAGAAAATGAGTCTAGCCATGAAGAAGGATGGTTGTAAGAAGCAAGATTATAAGGATGTGGATCTGGTAAGTAAAGGTTATGTCAATGTAGAGGTTTTGATGATATCAACTTCACAAAGCTCAAATGGATGGGTGTTGGACATAGGTTTCATTTACGATATGTGCCTTCATGAGACAAAATGTTTTGAATATGAGAGAACAAATGGAGGACATGTCTTGTCATGTAGGTATTTGGCATTAGGAGAATTACAATTACTTCATCACCTAGCTTAAATTTTGTTCTCAACAATGTTAGCCATGTGCTCGAGCTTAAAAGGAATTTAATATCACTAGGAACCTTAGATAACAAAGATTATTGCATTGAAGTTGAGAAGGGTGTGTTGAGAGTAACAAAATGCTCAGTGGTGATGCTGGCAAGGGTTTAAGAAAACAGGGTATATGTACTGAAAGGAAGTTCTGTGTAGGAGTTAAATATATCTGCAAGTGTTGAATAAAGAGAAGTCAATGATGTAATGTTATGGTATCATAGACTTGGTAATGTTAGTGAAAAGGGTTTGAAACTTCTAGAGAAAAAGGGAGTGTTTGGCAAAGGTAGCCTTCCAAACCTTAAGTTTTGCAAGGATTGCGTCTTTAGAAAGGCCATCCATTTGAAGTTCTCAAAAGCACACATAAAAATAGAGAGGTCCTTTATTATGTACACTCGAACCTCCGGGGACCTACAAGGGTGTTATCAAATGGAGGAGCAGAGTATTTTTTGTCCTTAATTGATGATCACGCTAGGCATGTGTGGATATATTTTCTAAAACCAAAAGGAGAAGCTCTTTATTAATTCAAGGAATGGAAGGCATTAGTGGAGAATCAAACTAGGAGGAAAATCAAAAAAGTTAAGAACCAATAATGGTCTAGAATTTTGTAATGCAGAATTTGATGGACTATGCAAAGCTAATAGGATCATAAGACACGTTACAGTTAAAGGAACTCCACAACATAATAGGTTAGCTAAAAGAATGAATTGAACCATCATGGAAAGGGTCAGTTGCATGATGGTTGTTTCTGGATTGTCTCAATCATATTGGGTAGAAGTAGCAAAGATAACATGTTATCTGATTAACAAATGCCCATCTCGTGCTATTGAGTTTGATACTCCAATGGAAAGGTGGTGTGGTGAACTAGGAGACTATGGATATCTGAGGATATTTGGGTGCATATGTTGTGCACATAACAATGAAGGGAAGCTGGAATCAAGAACAAGGAAATTTGTTCTCGTTACGTATCCTAAAGGTACAAAAGGATATAAATTACTAGGGTTGGATAATAAACATCCCAGGATATTTGTTAGTAGAGATGTTAAGCTTAGATAGTTTGAGTTCTATAAGAATCATTTCTTTGAAATTAATCAGCTGAATGGATATACAAATGAGAAGATTGATCTTGAGGTGGAGTCCAATAGTGATTAGACTCAAGAAAGTGATGGAATTAAGACAATCTAGATGCCCCTAAAAGTTTATCTAGGTATCAACTGGCTCAAGACAGACAAAGGAGGGATATAAAGCCTCCAAGCAGGTTTACTTATGATGATATTTTTGCTTATGCCTTAAATGCAGCAAGTGAGGTAGAGTTAGAACCTAAAAGTTATAAAGAAGTTGTCTTGAGTAGGAGTAGCAAGGAATGGATTGTAACAATGGATGAAGAAATGGATTCTCTGTACATGAATAATACTTGGATACTATCTACCAAACCTAAAAATAAGAAGCTAGTAGGATGCACATGGGTGTATAATCTAAAGGAGCCTCTTGAAATCGGTTAGAAACCAAGGCTTAAGGCTAAGTTAGTGGGTAAAGTCTTCACTCAGGAAGAAGGGGTGGATTACATAGAAATATTTGCACTTGTAGTTAAATATACATCAATTGGGATTATGTTTATATTGGTTGCAATAAATGATATGGAACTAGAATAGTTGAATGTCAAGACAACTTTTCTCCATGGTGAGTTGGATGAGAGGATATATATGAAGTAACCTCTTGGATATTCTGAGAAAGGCAAGGAGGATTAGGTTTGTCTTCTAAAAAAATCCCTACATGAGATGAAGCAAACTCCTAAACAATGGAATCTATGGTTTGACTTGTATGTGAAAGGTATTGGGTTCAAGCAAAGAAAGTTTGATTTGTGTGTTTATTATAAACATATGGAAGGAGCTGATGATGCATTATTGTTGTTATATGTGGATGATATGATTGTCTCCAGTAAGTATAGAGAATAGATTCATCAAGTTAAGATGTTATTAAAAAAGAAGTTTGATATAAAGGATTTAGAGGTAGCCAAATAGATTCTATGTATGGAAAGTCAAAGGTAGAGGAAGGATAGGAAATTATTTCTATCTTAGAGCTCATATGTTAGCAAAATACTTGATATGTTTGGCTGTTATGGAATAAAATTGGTTTTGACCCCCTTTACAATACAATTCAAACTTAATAAAGATAAAGTTCCTAAGAATGATGAGGAAAGGAGTTATATGAAGAGAATACCTTACCAAAGTGATGTAGGAAGCTTGATGTAATTGATGATTTGTACAAGGCTATATTTAGCTTATGCAGTTATCATGGTAAGTAGATTTATGTATTAACCTAGAATAGAGCACTGGAAGGCAGTTAAATGGATTTTTAGATATTTGTCTGGATTAAAAAGGGTTGGAATGGTCTTTGGTAGAGGTTCAAATGATCAATTTGATTTACATGGCTTCAGTGATTCAAACTATGCCTGTGACTTGGACACTAGGAGATCACAATCTGGTTATGTGTTTCAACTAAGTCGCTGCACCATAAGTTGGAAATCTTCGTTACAAAGGGTTGTGACTTTATCATCCATTGAAGTTGAGTATATTGGTTGTTTAAAGGATATAAAGGAGGTAATGTGGTTGAAAGGGTTGATGAAATAGTTTCAGCTTATTCTCAAGATTGTGATAGCATGGCATGACAACCAAATGGCTTTATGTTTAAGTAAAAATCTAGTTTATCATGAGAGGACAAAGCACCTAGATGTGAAGGTGCATTTCATTCAAGAGGTGATTAAAGGTGAGTGTTTCATCCTTGAAAAGATAAGTAGTGAAGATAACCCTGCTGATATCTTGACAAAACCGGTGTCAAGGTGTAAATTTGAAGATTGTTGTAACCTCATGTCATGTATATGTTATGTAAACGAGGTGGAGAATTGTGAAGCTGTATATGGAAATTTTCCACATTAGCATTGATGCTTTCCCTTTATGGCATTACAGCTGGATGTTATTTTTCTTATAACATATAAGGCCGAGTTGTGTCATTTTAGGGAGTATAAATACTTGAATGAGTAGTTTTAGTTGTTTTGTATTTCTCTATTTTATTTTATACATTCATCTATGCATAATATATAAGTAGAGGGTCTTAGGCAAAGAGATAGCGGCACCGAATTAAGAGAAATTGATAGAAGAATACCAAAGCTTGGTTATAGGCAATTTGAGAGTAGAAAATAAGATCAAGAAACTCAAGCTGAGTGGTTCTTGATTGAAAGCTTAAAGCTATTGATTCTTCTCTTCATTTTCTTCATTACATTTGATAGTGAATTACTAGATAGTAGTCAAGTGATTGTTAGTTTCTTGTTTTTAGATTAGAGTGTTCTTTTTTTCTCTCTTATAGCATCATTTTCGATTGTTGAATACTTGATTCAATATCTCCAAGACTACACAAAAATAAAAATAGAAATGGAATTTTATTTTCAATTCCATGAAAGTTATATCTTCTAAATAGAATGTAAGTCTGATTTTATTTATTATTTGGTTTGATAAAACCCATCCATATTAAAAAGAAAATTTTTCTATCAATTTGTATATATATATTTTTAAGAAAGTAATAAAATTAGCTTTAAAATTATACTTACAAATTTTATTGAAAAATAGCAAATCATTCAATACATATAAAATTAAAAAAAATAAGGGTAAAAATGGAAAGTAAGTTTTGACTTTTCTAAAATAACTTTCTTTTTAATACATAAATTTAATTATAGAATGTCTTCATTTTTTATATGAATACAGTATCAAATGAGAGATTATTAAATAAGATAGAAATAGAATTCTATTTTCATAAATTTGTAACATTTCAAATGAGTGGTAAACGTGAGGAAGGTAAAAAGTTGTCCCATCTCTATCTCTCTCTCTCTCTCTCTCTCTCTCTCTCTCTCTATATATATATATATATATATATATATAGTTGATGAATATTAAATGAGAACTACTTTTTTAGTAGAAATTAAAACTTTTGATTTGAACCATTAGATAAAAAAACAAAGGGATATGATCAAAATCTTTCTAAAGTTGAAAAAATTATTCACATGATACAGTGGAAATAATTCTTAATAAATAGAGAAAACTATTGTAATTATCTCAAAAAAGTATATATTATCTACATTCATAAGATTATCACAACGTATTTGGAGAATAAACTATGATCATTGAATTTTTTTAAAAATATAATATATAATGATATAAAAATAAAAAAAATTAACTTTTATGATATTATTTTATCATATTTTTTGTCAATATATATTAACGATCAAACTTTATTTTTGAAATATATAGTGACAATATGTTGAATACAAAAAAATTATATTTGAGTATCGAAAAAGAAACGATAGTATTTTTATAAATATAATGTATTCCTATATTGAGTTATGAAACATCTCTCAATAAATGGTGGAAACTACTATTAATAGATGGAAAAAGTTATTGTAAATAGTTTAGAAAACTAGGGGTATTTTTTAATTATCACTATAAAAAACGGTACTCACTATATATATCTCACATATATATAAATGTATGTATGTATCCAATTATGATGAAAAAAAACTATAATCAAGACAATCCATATATTAAGATTTTACCATTTACAAACAGTTTATTAGGAAATTAACTAGGTTAAACATGGTTAATTTTTTTATTAAGCTCCTTTGTCAATTTCTTCTTCTTCTTCTTCTTTTTTTTTTTTTTTGAGGTTGAATCTATGTTAGGTTATAAACTATACTTGCCCCAAAATCAATGGTTAAAGTAGGTTAATGTTAATATTTTAATTATTTTTTACTATTTACCTTATTTCAAATCCAAATGAGATTATAATTTCATCACCTAATTACTCAAATAGTATTTTAAAGCAATTACCTACTTTCATTTAATTTAAATTTACCTACTTAATTTAACCTAATTTAGATTGACCTTGATCTAAATAGATTTGTTAATTATTGGATCAAATTCAATATTTCGGTATGTTTTTTGTGCCTGGGTTAATATGAATAAATGTATAATATCAACTAACAAAAAAGGATAATTTTGTACCTTTGATAATACTTTATACTCCATTTAAAGCATTATGCTTTGCTCTCAATGATGATAAAATTCATCTCAAGCTCTTACATATTTTGCATAAACTTTGCTAACAATAAAGAAATACTATTATAGTGCACTAATTTTTTTTATCCCCATGTGATTCTAGGCTCTATTCTATTGTTTGTAAAGAACAAATGTCAAAGCTCATAAAGTGCGTACCAATCACACATTTTCTTTTTTATTATGTTTGATCATTTCTCTTTTATTTGATTTAAATTAAATACATATAAGGAAAAAATTGGTAATTGATTTAAATAGTATGATAACTTTTGGAAACATGAAATAAAAAGCAATACCTTTGGTACAATTCATCAATCCTAAATGTTAAAATTCTATAATAGATGAATTAAATACAAATAATTACCCTATATAAATTTATAACTACTTATTTTTTGAATATAGATGAAATATGCCTCCACTATGTAATGACATCAATTGTAATTCATATATAAATCATGATAATTACTTGTCTCAATGTGACTTTCTATAAATAGTCAAAATTGGCATTAAAGTGGATGATATAGACAATTCAAATGGAGCACATGTTAAGAATCTAATGTGTTTTCTAAAATACTCTCACTAATTTATTGATTATATGTATATATAGTAGTTGGTCTTATAAAATGTTAGTTTTATTTATATTTTTAGTAATGCTAACAAGTGTTGGAATGTCACCTATTATAAAAATCCTAAATAAAAATGGTGCAAGCAAGCACAAAATGATAAACACAAAAATTTTAATGTAACGGTTTGCAACATGACATTAGAGCTTATATATATAACACTAAAACCCACCCGTCATTTGTGGAGTATAATATTATAGTTCTGTTATGATTTTATTACTAAAGTTTTATAAATTTATACTTTAATATTCTTAAGTTCAATATTTTTATATAATTTAGATCCTTTATTTAATTTGACTACGTATATTTTCATTAATAGTATATTCTAATTATATTTTTACTAAGGATATGAGGAAGATTTATTCTTTACATTATTTGATTAATTAAGTACTTGATTTATAAATTACTTAATTGTATTTAATTAATAAACCATTTATCTTTAATTAGATTCTAACAAGTCAAGTTAAGAGCAAGAGATAATTTTCTACTTTAGGTTGAATAACATAAATAGAAATTAAATAGGTTATGTAAAAAAATTACATGATTTTTATGATGATTGGAGAGAATAATTAGTTGATTAAACATAATAATAGGACTGATAATTGACAATAGGGCTGCGTAACTTGAGAAAGTATATTAAGTATGTATTATTGTTGACACATAATGAGCAATTTAAAAAGTCCAGTAATTGGTTAATTAAATTTTATGATTGAATAGAGGTGGATCTAGATTCTTTGATACTTTTTATTAATTAATTTGATATTTATTATATTGTATTTAATTTAGATAATTTTATTTGAAATTCTTAGTTTAGATTAATAGTTATTTTCTTTATTTTATTTCATTAGCCTAGGCTAGATTTAATTTATTAGAGTTTTTTAGTTATTAATTAGTCTCTGTAAGATGATAATTTGGTACTTATTGTATCCTATACTATTTGCAAATAATATAGTTATAGGTATATATATTTGGTCGACATTAAGTTTATAGCGTCGTTGTCGAAGACTAATTTAATAGCCTTAGATCCAAAAATTTAAATCTTGATTAAGATAATTTCTAATTTTTATTTGGACTATTTTTAGTTTTTTGTTTATTTTTACTTAAAGAGTTTATCTTAGTTCCAGTGATTTTCTGATATAATACAAGTGCACTTCATCGAGGAGTCGAGAACCAATAATCATGACTTCTTTGTATGGTCTATTAGATGCTTTAAATCAGAAATATGATAACTCGAGCATTGTTGGCATGCAAATTTAGACATTTAGATGTTATTTATGTGGAGGATTGCATGCTAGAACAGACTATTAAGTAATAAGTTTTATCAATCATATGAATAAGCTAACTATATGGATAATTTTGACAAGCAAACTAATCCCTACTAGGATACCTACAACCTAGAATAGTGCACTCACCCTAAATGTTTATGAGAGAGAAAAATCCTATTCCAAATCAGTAACATGCAATCCATCCACCTCTATGTTACCAAGTTTCAACTCCAACTCAAGAAGGAAAAGCCTTGCTTGGAGGAATTCTTAGCCAAGGCCATCAATAAAAATTATGCCAGTTTTCAAAATCACAAGGCATGGATAAAGAGTTGAGAGGAGTCAATAAAGAGCTTTGAGGTGCAATTGGGCTATTCAGCTAATATATTAGCTAAGAAAGCTCAAGAAACCTTGTTTAGTGATACCATGACAAATCAAAAGAATGGAACAATGAACATAACTTTGAGTAGTGGCAAGAAAATTTCAAATTTACCAACTAAGAGCTGGAAGAAGGATGACAAGGAGAAGTCAAATGACCAAACCAATCTAGTAATCGAACCTCATAAGGATGTACATAAGGAACCTGCAACTGTTGAGAGTTCCAAGATTGAGGTAAAACCCTATCAACCGCACATTCCATTTTCTCAACATTTACAGTAGTGCAAATTGAATAATCAATTCTCTATGGTTGAGTTTAATTTACCCAACGCAAGAGAATATCCTCCTCATGATAATTCATGTTGCAGGATTGTGAAGGTCATTCAATCGATGAAGGGAAATCCTTTAGTACATTGATTGATTGAATTGTATGCAGTAAGAATGTTCTCACTTCAATCTCTAAAAAAAGAGAGGTTAGGGTATAATACTGAGACCCCTCTTTTTGAGGAAGAAAAGTCTCACCAGCTAGTACTTGATTCTCCCTCTTTAATTTTCAAGAATGAATATTATGGTTCTAACGCTACATATTTTATGATTGTGGGTGTCAATATAAGTGGAACTAATATGGATAAGTTGCTTAGGAAAATTATATTACATCAAAAAGTTATAGGATATACCATTTTTTATGAGCTCAATGAGTTATCATCATCAATGTCGTACATACATACATACATACATACATACATACATACATATATACATGTGGAAATCATATATAGTACAATTTTATACCTTAAGTGCACAAAAATAAATTCCTTAGGATCAAATTTGCAAATTATTATGAGTAAAATGGGTTCATGCATGGTACACAAGAGTTGTTTAGTTGGTACAAATATGGATAAAAGACTTCAAACTAGCTGTGGATTTTAGTGAACTTAAGTGGCCAATAATTGAAATCTAATAGGCCCAAAAGTGCCAGGAGTTATAACTCCTGGTCAATGAGTGGTCCTCAGACCCCATCCACAAATGCTACCCAACTTAGATTATAATTGTAAAAGATATAAAATGGACCAAATTACATAGAGATATAATATAAATTGATGACAAATCTTACAATAATAAGTAAACTTTTACTTTAAAGGAAACTTGCACCAAAAATTAGATTGACAAAATATATTCTAAGATAGGTTTACAATAGCTTATTCATATTTAAGAGAGTGCCCAAATTGTAAACTACAACATTTTTTATAAACTTCACAAAAATGAAATCTCAGCTAAAATACAAATGTACCATGTAAATAAAGCTACACCAAAATTTAATTATCCTTGCATCTCCTCCTTCTAAATGTAATCTACATACTTACCTAGCTAAAGGATATGGTATATAATTAGAAACTAACCAAATACTTGATTGTATTTTGAGAACAAAAGGATCACACAAAATAAAATAATTCAAATTGTGTTTTGATTACTATACTGAAAATGAACAGCAAAAAGTTTCTTTAGTAATAAGAAACTTAGTGAACAAATAAGTATTAGTTGTTGCTTGTGCTATAATTTCAACACACCTACTTAGAGATGTTTTTGATAACTATACTAAGCTAAATCAAACCATTTCCATCTATTAATAAAGAAAAATAAATACCATGTAATTGATATATATGTGACATTTACAATTATTCTTAATATTAGGTAAAGGAAATAAAATAATAATACTATAATATTGAGCTCGATTTTGTATTCTAGAAGTAATTTACTACAAGTAAATAGATACAATCAAATAGAAATGCATGCACATATTTTGGAAATGATTCATGTAAAAAGCCTAAATAAAAAACTATTAACATGAGGAAAAATGGATATGCAAAAATGTTGTATAGAGGTGTTAACTTGCAAAATGACAAGATATTAATCTAGTTAAGCAACCTACATTATATAACATGCCTCAAGAGCCATGCAACCTATGTATGATATCAATTTAAAAATAATTAACTGAATATGATAGAGAGAAGATGAGGGAAAGTAAAGGTGTGAAAGGAGTAATTAGCCTCAAATACATGAGAGAATAGAGACTGTATGAACTGAGAGTACAAGTTCCATAGGCAAACACTTTTATCATTTTTTGGGTACTATGGAAATAACTCTTGTTTGCCTTATTTGATAGAGTTAATTAAGGTAATATTCTTAAAATTTTATTTTTTTAGTATGCTTAAGAAGGAAAATTACATCTATTGCCATGTTTGTTATTATTAAAGATGATAAGTATATAATGCCCTATTAGATTGGCCATACTCAGACATTTTCATAATTTCCTTTTTGACAATAATATATTACCTTATTTAATCATGTCTTGTCGTGATCCTAAAATAAATTTGTTAAAGTGTAATTGTGTGTTTAAGTATTATTGTTTGTTATAAGTGATTAAAATGCCTTGATTTTTTTTGAGTTTATACATATAGAAGGAAAAAAATGAATAGTTGGACTAAGTTGTCAAATGACGTAACCTTCCTAAGACACCTATCTCATTTTTCTATAGGGAAATCGAAATGTTTACCCAAATAATCAATTAAAGCTCTTATAAGCCTTATTTTATTATATTTTTTTATTTAATTAAGAATCTAATAGAATTTATTATATATATATATTCATATTACCCATGAATTTTAGGACCTTCCCTTATTATTCCATAGTTTTTATAAATTATTTTATTTTGATTGGATTTTTACATAATTTCTACTATAAAAATTCAAATAATTATTGTGACCATGCTTAGTATTATATTAATTTATTTTTTTGACTCTTGGTCAACCTACATGCTTTTCCATAAGCCAATGAGGACTTGAAAACACCTCAATTCCCTTTATTAGCAAACAATCACACATAGAAAACTTACTAAGCCTATTCTTTGTGCACTCATGTGTTCGGGGAACTATATGTTAGATTTTTCACTCCTTTTCCCTCCCCTCCTTGGCATGTCAAACCTACCCCTATCATGTGGCTTAGTCACTTGGTTATATTAACTAAAATATCTCATTTTCATTCATTTTCACTTTACAAGAAAACCTAAGCATCAAATTTATGTATATTCTCCCTTAGCCACCCATATTTTAAAGCCTCAAAATCTCCTTCATCATTTATATTGATTTCTAGATTCCAATTCCTTTAATTCAACTCTCTTGTGATTGATCCTAATCAAATGAGGGTTAAACATTTGAGAAGCTAAATATTTGACCTTTTTCTTTCTTTTTCCTTTAAACTCATCCACATCAAGGAAAAATTATTGTCTTGTCTCTACTTTTGTCTTTGCCTTTTTGTTTTTGGGTTGTAAAGTATTTTTATAAAGTTGTGTTTGTTTTTGTGAAAATGTGATTAAGACTCTTTGGAGAGAAAACTTGTTATAACTCTCTTTCTATTTTTTTCTTGGAGATTTAGCTCTAGGTAAACCATATAAACTTCTAGCTAGTAGAATTTAGTTGTATATAAGTGCTCTTTTATATTTGGATTTAATAGAAGCATATTAGAATTTGTAGATGATAAAGCATTTATTTGTGTTAGTATGAGTATGCTAGGGTTTATATGATCTTTTTATGTTAAGTATAAAAGTATGGATATCATGTATTTAAAGTGTATATAGCATGTATGAAAAAATGAGCATGTTAACCCTAAGCATGTCACATTCTTTTGGTGTTTTGGCCTGATCTTATGATTTTTTATTTATTTTGATCTTACCATGATGTTGTATAAGGTTTTTACCTAAGTTTTGATATATGGAATTTTAGGGTTTGAGCATATTTAGGTTAATTTATGTTTAGTTTGAATTTTATGAGCCCTAGAGGCATTTTGAACTATTTACATGTGTGCTGTCATTTTTAGTAGAAATCATTAATGATATCATGTTTAATATAATAATTATGATTAGTTTAAAAAATTTATCTTTTTAATTATGTGTTTGGAGTTAAAAATGAGCTAATTGAGGAATTCATCCTATTAAGGATATTTTGGTCATTTTAGATTTCCTAGAACTTACTATAAGAGAAATATAAGTTAAAAGTGATTGATTTTATATAAATTGGCCTTATTTTTAGTTTTGTGAATTATTATAAGTGTTTAGTATTTATTTAGCCTTTTAAAAATTAATTATGAAAGCAAGGTCATAATGGATATCTCACCAAAAGCCTTGATAGTTTTGACCATAGTGGGTCATGGTTGATCATTTAATTTGACTTTTGACTCTTTGGTAAATAGTCATTTAATGGGAATAGTAATTAGTAGAATAATAATTGACAATTGTATATAGGTGTTTATGAGCCCAATTAGTGAGATAAATATTCTTAGAGCATAAATAGTAATTTTTTAAAGTAATTATATATTGTGTTTGGTGTTAATATGGGTAAATATATCTGAAAAAAATCAATAAAGGAAAATGAAATAATCAGTTAGGAATTTAGGTGGGTAACCTCATAATTATCTCCAAGATAGGGTCATGCCGTTACATGCTTTCCCTTGTGTCTAGTATGTAGTATCTTCAATGTGCATTAACAAGGCTCATTTATGCTATGTAAGTGGATAACATTGACTAATAGATAGAATAAGTAGTTTAACTTTAGTAGATGATTGTTATTACATGTGAAAAAGATTTATTATTATCGTATTTATCTTCTTTCATCTATGTTATCGCATGTAAAGCACGATCAATCTGTTATGCCTAATAAGTTTCAAAAATCTTAGCCAATTGCTACAATGTTAAGGTTATATTTATACCAAATTTTGAGACATGAAATATGTATGAATGAAGTTATATGTATCCAATTTCCAACTTATCGTATATGAAATTGGCTATAAACACATCAATAGTCATGATGAAACACTAAGATTTTTTTTATAAAAAAAATCCAAATATAGCATGCTCAAAACCTCTTGGTTGAATCATAAACATACACATGTATATTAGTTTCGCCCCAAAAAGACATATCTTCACAAAAATATGAAAAATAATATTTAACATAATTTATTATCAAAATAACATGATACAAAGAACATCTCATCATCATATACCACTTTCAGTTATTATGGTCATGCTAGTATACTCAACAAGTCATTAAGATCCATAACACCAAAATCACAATCTATATTCTCTAAAATATCAATCATATTTAAGTATGAGTAAGGAGTCCTTACCTTAATCCAAGATCATCCAAAACTAATCACAAAAGGACTAAGAGGGATCACCAATCATCCACACTAAATGTATTATTATCAAAACCAAAGCTAAAGAACAACGCACAAATACTTAATAAAATTAACATGATTCACTTACTATAATTAAGAAAAAAGGGGAAAAAAAGATGATAAGGATCCTTAATTAATGATCCAATCCTCCAAATTAACCCCTCCTAACTTTATATTTAGCTTTTATTTGAGAATAGATGAAGAAGAAAGGAAGATGGCAAGGCTCTTTATTGATTTCCTTGAAGAACTTATAGAAGATTAATGGAGTTTTGGTGGTGGAAGATCATGGTTTGGAAATGATGGAGGATGGTGATGGTGTGATGGAGATGGGGAAGGACAAACATGTCAATTTGAGTGAAGAAATGTAGGGGGAAATGAAATTAAATTTAGAGACCAAGTTGAATGTATTTAGGGTATAACCATAGGTGAATAATGAAAAATGATGATTATTTTGTGAAAATATATTGCATTGGGATAAGAATGGGTAAGGGGAGGGTTTTTTTTGTCATAGGCCAACGTGAAGGCCCTCGGTGGTCCATATTCAAAGATGAAGGGCATAGATTAATTTTCACAAAAGTTAGAAGAGATCTAAATAAGGAAAGTTATAGTTTTTCAAAAATTAACATTTAAAATAGAAAATAATTTCAAAATAAATTATAAAAAATAAAATAAAACTTTTTTAAATACTTAAAAACTTACATATACCAATATATATAGGTTTCTAAATTTTTATAAAGTTTAAACACAAGAAAGAACTACTTCAAAGCCTTAATTATACTAAAGATAAGAAAAACCCATAAAATAACTAGCAAATAAGATCTAAAATTCATGAAAATTGAAAAGAAAAAACCTTAATAATACCATTTTTAATACATAAAAAAATTTTGGTAATTTTTTACAAGAATAATTACATCAAATAATAACATGAAAGTAATGATCAAGTTCTTAAAAGAAAATTAAAAATAAAAAGCTATAAAAATGAACCATAAAAGAACTAGCAAATGAGACCTAAAATTCATGAAAATTGGACAAAATAATTTAATAATACCATTTTTAATGTATATAAAAAAATTGGTAATTTTTTACACGAATAATTACATCAAATAACAACATGAAAATAATTATCAAGTTCTTAAGAGAAAATTAAAAATAAATAGCTATAAAAATCTAAACATTATAAAATTTGCTGAATATATATTTGAAATGGTTTAGAACCTTTTTTTTTTGTTGTAAATATACCATTAATACAACACATGTTGGCTGAGATATCCTAAACATAAATATATAGTAATTTTAAAAAAGATCTAAATAAGGGGTGTGTCTTTGCACAAAATGAAATTTTCCTTTATAAAATTTTCTCAAATTTAAATACCAAAATATAAGTTTGAAAATTTTTGAAAAATAATTTTACATTTTAGAGAAAATTGTCAAAGTTATGCAATTGAGAAAAGGGCTCATATGGTCTGCAGGCATAACAAAAGCTTACAATTTCTTAAAGAGTGAAATCAAATATTTTAAAAAAAATAACTCTTTATCCCTCTTTAAAACAAATATTGTACCAATTAGATTTTTCAAGTTACAGAGTGCTACAAGGTAGGCTTAGGTAGGGTTATTCTATAATGTTGTGTTGGTGCATCTTTTTATATCTCCAACTATTAATACTTTTTTTATTTTTTAACATTCTCACACCATTTCTCTTACTTAGTCAGTTGCAAGTATTGGAGTTCTCATCTCCCTTTTAAACAACTTTAGTTATTTAAATTCTTGTGTTGTTTTTCATTTTTTTTTATCATTTTTATTTAAAAATTAAAATTTTAGCATTGTAACAAGTATGCCTATGTATTTATGTTTAAACTTTTGCAAATCAAAGTCTTAAAGGGAAAACTTTTTGATTCAAATTTTAGGGTATTATAACATGCATTATTTTGTATATAGTAATTCATAATTTCACGAAGGAACCTAACCATAAAAAAAATAATAGGTGTTATTTTGAAGCTTTACTCCATAGAAAGTTCTAAAAAAAATATTCTTTGAAGACAAAAGGGGTTGAAATGTAAACTATGAAATCACATTTTCTCCTATTGGGAGAAATTATATCTAAACACATTGATTCATATTGGAAGCATTAAAAACCAAAATAATACAATTGGGATTGATCTAAACAAGAATCAAATCAAGAAGAAGAAGAAGAAGAAGAAGAAGAAGAAGAAGAAGAAGAAGAAGAAGAAGATTTTGGTATTTAAGGTTGAAATTGGTGGTTAAGAGTTTAGCATTTTGACTATGGTTTTTGGGTCAATTATAGTGGGTATTTCAATGAAACATTAATGAAATTATTAAGGTTTAATAATGGTAATTCAATTCGTGGTTACTAGAACAATTAGTATTGATGGAATTCATTGGTGTAAGAATTAGTATTAGGGTTCGGTTTTTAAGGAAAGAATGGTTATTGGGGGTCTATATGTATGGACTATGATGGATGGTTATGGGGAAAAGTTGAAGAGTGTGGTTAATGTTGTATTATAGGTTCAATTTATTATTTAAATATGTATCTTAATGGATGTTATTAAGGTTTTAAGATTTGTTGCTATGGAAGATGGTTAGGGTTAGGGTTGGGGTTTTAGGAGGTTGAAGATGGAGATGTAAATAAGTTTGGGAATGGATATAGATGTGGATGATTCTATTATGAAGGGATATGAATGCGTTAATTGAACACAAACCAAATCTCTATAAAAAAACATAAAAATTTATAAGATAAATTGATTATGAATCACACAAAAATCATAATCAAGAAGAAAAACTCACAAAGTGATAAATTTAAAGATTCAAACTGTATTCAATTGCACTTTATGATGTTTAACACTTTTGCATGGATAATTTAAATACATGAATTTAACCTTATATAATATAAATCTTCATGAAAAATATAATATAAAACTAAAAGATAAAAAATAAACAAAAATCTAAACTAAAACCGACACACACACACCCCTAACCAAAAAGATAAAACCTATAACTAACAAGATAAAGATTCTAACACCTACCATCTAAATCTTATGTTTAACTAATATGGATGGTTCTAATCTAATATGGGTATCCCTTTCATGTTATTATCATGATACATCATTAAAAAAGTTCAATAATAACCATTAAGTTCCTCCTCGATCCATAATTAAGCAAGTAAGTACAAGTCCAATTATGCTTGTTTGGGCCAAATCTTCCCCCAAAGCTAAACTGATGGGCTTTATTATAAAATAATTCAGCCCATATCTTGTATAATTTATAGTACATGCCTCCACATCAAAACATTAGTAGGGTTATTATTGTTATTATTAAACACAGAAAGAAAAAAGAATCATCGAGTCCATGAAATACTAATGTAGTTATATAGACAAATAGAAAGATTACATGGTATATAAAATGATGATAATGTTTAATAGAAATATAATATCAAAATTTATCATTTATGTAGAATTATAGATACAATACAATTGAGAATGAACTGGCATTTTTCTACCAATAGTTCACTTTCCACTTTCATAAGTATATAATCACGCATCGTGAAATTTGATTATAAAACAATAAAACTAATCATGCAACATAATATACCCTAAAATAATCATGTAGAATGATATGAGAAATTACTAATTTCTTCATAGGATTTTGATGAAATGGAGAAATTAAATTCTTAGAATAAGTTTATTCAGAAAATTTATTATTCCAACATCTTTAGAGTTAATTTGATAAATGATATCTATATGTACCAACAAACAAATAGTTAATTTAAAATCCATATATTTATAATCAGGTAAAATAAATCATTACAAAAATAACTCAAAGGGATAACCGAAACAAAAAGAATCAATGTCCAGAAGATATCAAAAGGAACAAAGTATATAAAAGTAAACAAATCTAAAACTTTATTTGAAAATAAAAATACAAATAAATATCATGGCTAGAGAATGTTAATGTTTATATACTTTGTAAATAATTTGAATACAATTAATTTTTTTAATTTTAATAGATAAATTAAATTTGAAGGTAATAATGGTTCATTACAAGTTTATTATATTAATAACTTTTAGTGAGCACAGGGACATTAAAATGGGGATGTGAGGAAATGAAAAAAAAATTTAATCCCTAAAAAATTATAAAAACATGGACAACAGGAAAAAATATTTATTAAATATATGTGTTAATTGTATATATATAAGTGTATTAATTATACAAATAATAATTATATATCTAAAAATATTATTTATATTAATTTATGATCCAACATATAGCCCAAGCATTAAAAAACTAATCAATCATTGTCATTCTTTTTTTTAATATATCTGACACTTTAATTATTGATAAAAAAATTAGTTAAAAAACCCTAGTATCCTCTACCCCTCCTTCGTATCAAATCTCTTAGTTTCTGAACATCAAATTACTACTCTTTCTAAAACATAAACAACCATAGAAACCAAAGATAGAAGCAGCCAAAGACATCACATCGTCACCATCCTATCATCTCCCATCCCTTGTATCTAATCTTGTGGGTTCTCTTTTCTCCCTCTACACCTCTCTCAAATCTCCACACCTTATATTTTCATTCGTTTATAGATCTCAACAAAGAAAAGTGGAAGAAGAAAAAAAACAAAGGACATAAGGTAATGTGGACGATGAAAGACAAGGTCAACGACATGATATAAGGATAGAGGTAGTGGGTAGGTTGACGACAGGATACAAAAGGCAAAGGGATGGTTTTGTTGGTGATATATTTTTTAGTAAGGAAATTTTTTATTTTACTTTTAAAATTTTTTTTCTCCTTTTCTATAGGAATATGTTCCTTCTCATCTGAGCATTTCTACTAGTGAATTTGTTCTCAAAACGTTTTCGTGATATGAAACAAGAGGATGTTCCCATACATCATTGTCGCTTTATTATATATTTTTATCCAATTGAAAAAAAAACATTGCTTGTGCTTTTGCATGTATTCTTTATGTGTGATATTTGCCTCAATTGCCAAAACATGCTTAAGTTAATGCCTACATGTATAAACACTTACTAACCCTTAAATTAGCTAACTATTTGTAGTAGTAGGCATTAAATGATTTAATTCTCTAATAAAAAACTATTAGTTTGGGAAGGAATATATTCCACCTATTAGTATTACTATAATAAAGTTGAGATTTCATCTCAAAAAAGGAAAAAAATAGAGATTTGAGGGACATCCTACAGTCTAGCAGCACCTTGTATCCCTTGCTAAGATGTCGGTCAGGGTTTGAGTCCTTTACCCCCTACAGTGCTAAGTTGGTTCTGAAATGCCCCGAAAATTTCTAATTTTATAAATTATATTTAAATGAGGTTTTATTAGAAAATTTATTTAAATAAATTATTTTTATTAAAATAAAAGGATATTTAATTAGGGAAAATCAAGAAGAGATTTATAAGTATTTTAATTAAAAGGAATTTGGATATTTTAACTATTTAAGGATTTTATTTGGTAATTAATTAAATAAATTATTTTATTTAAAATAAGAAGGATAAAATAGTTTCAAATTAATATTAATTTTATAAATAATTTAATTGAAGAAAATTAGGGTGTTTTGCTAATTAAAAAGGAATTTATGAAAAATCTTTTAAAAATCCTAATTTAGCCTAAAAAGGGATTTAAATATTATTTTATTTAAATATTATTATTTTTAAATATCCCAAATATTCTAATTAATTTAATTATCCCAAACCATTATTTTTCCTTTTTCCCTTTTTCCTTTTTCTTTCTTTTCTTTCATTTTCTTTCTTCTTCTTTTCTTTTTTCTTTTTCTCCTCTCCGAACTGGGCCAGCCCAGCGGCCCAGTTCCTCTTTTCCTTTCCTTTCCTTAGCGCGGCCCAGCCTGCGCAGCGGCCTGTTTCCCTGTCTCTTGCCGCTGGGAAATAAATTAAATTAATTTTATAAATCATAAAATGTAATATTCTTGATAATTTATTTAATTTAATAATTTAATTTATTATAATCTAATATATTAGTTAAAAAAAGGATAAGGTTGGTAAGATATTAGTTTGGAAAATTATTCAAATAAAATAATATGATAAATAGAAAAATATTTATTTTTAATTTATTAAATAATTTTATCCAAATTTACATGCTCTAAAATCCATAAAATAATTAAAATAAATAATCTAAAAGCAATTCTATTCCAAATAAAAGTAATTTATTAAAATATAGGTTTTCGAAATTTTTTGGGTATTACACCCCGACTGTGCAAACTTCCCTTCCCGATCAACCCTTTCTTCCACCTCCGCCGCCCTTCGAACCACCATTAACCACCTCTTCCGCCGCTTCTGCTGCCTATTTCTCCTCCCATTCTCTTCTTCAGAACCTCCTCTATCTCCCCATACCTTTATTTTCCTCTTTCTCCCTCTCCTCCTCTTTCTTTCTCCTTCTCCTCCATTCGGCCACCACCGCCGCCGCCGTACGCCGCCACCTTTGGCTCCGTCACCACCCTCATTCTGTCCCTCTCCTTCTGGGGAACTCAAAACACCCCAGCTCCCATTTTAATTCTTTCTATCTTATTCCCAGCATGCAACTTTCCCCTCTTTCTTTCCTCTTTCCGGCCACCGCCGCCACCGCCGTGCGCCACCGCCGGTGCCGCCTATCCCCACCAACATTTGGTTGAACCCTAGACCCTCTCAGCTATTTTTCCTATTTTTATAACCCTTAAATTATTTTATTTCAATTATTTACATATAAATACTATTATTATTATGCTTAATATTTATATTTTAATATGCATTATTATTATTATTATTAGTGTTAATATTTTTATTATTATTTATGTAGAGGGCTGAAGCCTAATATATTTTAATTCAATTTTATTATTATTCTCCTTATTAATTCTATATTTACTATTATTAATATTAAAATGTTATAAGCATAATAATAATTATTATTTTCTATTTCGAATTTCCCTTATTCTTATTCCATCATTATTAATACAAATATTTTAACATTAGTGTTGCTATTAATTTTACTATTATTATTATTACTATCATAATCATCATCATCATCATCATCATCATCATTATTATTATTATTATTATTATTATTACTATTATTATTATTATTATTATTATTATTATTATTATTATTATTATTATTATTATTATTATTATTTCTGAATTGGGTTATTTAATTTACAAATAATATTTTTAGTATTATTTTGGTAAAGGGTCCGAAGCCCTTATTTCACTTTATTTTTGAGTAATGCCTTATTATTATTATTTTTACTATTTTTATTTATCTTATTAATATTAATATTGATATTATTTTGTACTTTTGTTATTATTAGTTTATCCAAAAGTCTAGTCTTATATTACGTTAGTTTTTAATATTATTTTGATAGGAGAGAGTCTAATTTTAGCTCTTATCTCATAATAGGTAAAACCAGTCAAAATCCTAAGGAGGCGTAGAAGCGTGTTCCAAGACCGGTGTCGTTTTAGGTAAGGAGTGCTAAGGCCTTTTATGTGCTTATGTATATTATGTGTTTCGCATGTTATGTATCTATGTTTATTATAATTAAATATTTTATATGTGGTATGACTTGGAGTTGAAGTATGTTGTGCATGGTATGTGTATTAATTATGTATGATGATATGTGTTGTGTATGTGAGGAAGTCGATGTGGTTTGTGTGAGAGGAAGGATGGAAAAGGAGGATGGGGAAAGAAGTTGACTAAGGGAAGTGAGTTGACCTAAATTTTATGGTTTTATAAGGATTAATCTAGTTTATGATGCTATTTGGGAGAATTTAATTTATGATATTATATGGGAGAATTTAATTTATGATTGATTGGGAGAATTAAATTATGGTTTGTTTGGGAGAATTTAGTTTATGATGTTATTTGGGAGAATGTAATTTATAATATTATATGGGAGAATTTAAGTTATGATTTGATTGGGAGAGTTAATTTATGATTTGTTTGGGAGAATTTAGTTTATGATGTTATTTGGGAGAATGTAATTTATAATATTATATGGGAGAATTTAAGTTATGATTTGATTGGGAGAGTTAATTTATAATTTGTTTGGGATAATCTAATTCATGATGTTATTTGGGAAAATGTAATTTATGATATTATATGGGGGAATCTAATTTATGATTTGCTTAGGGGAATTCAATTTATAGTTTTCCTTAGGAGATTCTAATTTATGATTTTATGTGGAAGAATCTTTATGGCTTGAATTTAGGGTTTGGTATGGAAGAATCTTTATGGTTTGAACTTAGGGTTTGGTATGGGTGAATCTTTAGTTTTGGTTGGATTGAATTTATGGTTTTGTATGACGGAATCTAGGGTTTACCTGGTGGTATTAATGGATGTATGTTGGTATTAGGGTTTGTATGATGATATTAAGGTTTGTATGGTGGTAATTATAGTTGTATGGTGGTATTAGGATTTACATGGTGATATTGATGGTTGTATGGTGGTATTAGGGTTTGCATGGTTGAATTTAGGTCTTCACATGGAATTTTAGGGTTTACATGAAAAAGGTTCGAAGGTTTGCATGGAAAGATTAGTGTTTGCATGGAGGTGAAATTACGTGTGAAAAGTTGATTTGGGATGTAAGGGAGGAAATAGAAGAGTTATTTGGGTGTTTGAATGTTTTGGGTGAAAAATAATACGTAAGACATTATAAGGGTATGGAGGTGACTGAATTAGGGTTCGGAGTGATTGACTATGGTTGTGGGGGTCAATTAGGGTATGTGGTGCATGTCTAGGGTTTTGGTGGTAGCACATGTGTAATTGGTGAATAAAGTATGATGATGAATATGGAATTTATGATTTATGATTCGTGCATGTCTATGGTGAAAGCTTCTGAATAAGATACTTAAAACATTAATTATCTAAAGAGGAAGATCGTTGAGACGGGACCAACCGATCCACCGGTTCGGAATAGTGGTTAGGGTTTTTACCCTATGTGCGACCGATCCACCGGTTATAATAGTGGTTAGGACATGATGTCCTATGTGTGACCGATCCACCGGTTATAATAGTGGGGGTTCCCGAGCTCAACAGTCACAAACCAGAATGCTTAAAAGATACTAATTACTTACAGTGGAATACCATGCGAGCCGGAGCCAACCGATCCACCGGTAGGGACGTCAACGGGGCGGGTCGGGGACGGGGACCCCATCCCCATCCCCGAACCCGATAAGGAAAATAATCCCCGAACCCGACCCGATCCCCGATATTTTTTTATCGGGGATTCCCCGACCCGATCCCCGCGGGGATCAACTCCCCATACCCGACCCGATTCCCGATCTATTTTCCATCCCCGATTTATTCTCCGTTCTTAAAACCCGACCCGATCCTCGAAACCCGATTTTATACCCGATCCCCGATCTCATCCCCGATCCTCAAACTATTTTTTTATATTATATTTTTAATTTATATTCTATTAAAAAATTATATATATTATATATATATATATATAATTATATAAAAATATATAAAAAAAAATTTCGGGGCGGGTTCGGGGATGGGGACCCCAAACCCGTCCCCGAAAAAATCCCCGTTAAGAATCCCCGAACCCGAACCCGATCCCCGAATTCTCTCCCCGAATCCGAACCCGAACGGGGAATCCCCGACGGGGCCCCGAACCCGCGGGGAAAATTGCCATCCCTATCCACCGGTTAGGAATAGTGGTTAGGACGCGTAGTCCTATGTGTCTCCGATCCACCGGCTATAATAGTGGTTAGGGTATGATACCCTATGTGCCTCCGATCCACCGGCTATAATAGTAAGGGCTTCCGTACTCGCATGGATTTGATAAAAAGTATGGTGTGAATCGGATTCTGATAAGAGATTAATTAAGTAATTAATCCAGATTATTCATGGGCCTTTGTACGTACTTTTACCCGGTTGATCATATGCATTTATGAATATGCTCTTTTACGTCCTGTATGATTTATGTATTTATGTGTTGGCCTTAGTGATCAAGTCACCTTACTCAGTACTGGACCCGTACTGATACTACCTTGGTTGATGGGTCCTGTGATGATCCACTGATGGTGGGGAGCAGACCTCCTTTGCAGGTTTAAGATCAGAGACTGTTTTGGGGTGGCAGGCCTGATTTGAGTGAGTAGGCAATCCGGAATTTGACCCATCGGGTTTTATCTTGTTTAAATGTATTTCTATTTGGAAGTTACAAGTGTTATTTGAAACTTCAAGGGTATTGTAATTAACTCTTAATTTCTCGTACTCTGATTTTGTTGTATGATCTTTCGAATCCTTTTATGAATTGTTAATTTGAATTTAACGTAAATCTTTTCTTTAGCCTTAGCACTTGGTGCTGGAACGGTTGGAGAGAACCGGTCTGGTACTAAGTGTGGCGGTAACATTCCCAGAATTCACAGGTTTTAAGTGTTTCTATTTTAATTGCTTCCGCTTTTCAAAAAAAAAAATTAGTGAATTTTGGGGTGTTACAGGTTCCCCTTTCTCACCTCCCCTCCCCAATCTCAATAGTTAACCTATAAAAAAAATTACTAAGAGGGTTTAAAATAATATAATAAAATAGAAAAATTTTATACATAAACCATAAAAAAAAACTATCTTACTTTTATAAAGTAAAGATATAAAAATTCATTAATATATAGATTCTATAATTTTGGTAGGGTTTGGTACATGGATTTTTCTTGAACAAAATGATATTTGGAAAGTTAGCTTCTAGGATAGTGCATCATATATCAGAAAATTTGAACTAGTTATATAATGAGGATACTACACTCATGACCACCCTTTACATACACTTAGAGACATAATGAATAATTATTTAAAAGCCACTAAAATCGCCTTCTACATACACTTACAAACATAATGAATAATTATTTAAAAACTATCTTTTACATACACTAAAAGTTTATTATGATGATTATCCTTACATTTTAATGTGTAGATAAAGGAATTAATTTTCATTAAAGTTAAGAATATAAATACCTAAGGTCTTTACTATACATTAACTAATTAAAAATATGAATATAAATATAAATATAAATTCATGAGTATAATGGGAAAAGAAAGTTATACAAAGTGTGATAAAGAATACAGAAAGAGAAATCTATGAAAACTTGTAATTCACTTGTTTTTTATAATTAAAGATCTATTATGACATCAACTAAAATAAAAACAAAAATATTACATAATAGATAGGTAAGTCAAACTTAAAAAGGTTACCCAAAACAATTCAAAATATGTTGTGAAAATATCTAAAATGTATTGAAAAATTACATTAAATATTTTAAACCTTTCCAATAAATAATTGAAAGTCTTTCCATGAAATTTCCAAAAAAAAAAAAGGACTTGTTATCTCTTTCCAAGTTTGTTTTTAAACTGCTCATAGTATAGATTGAATAACTCCCACACCCTATTACTGATTAAATGTAGAATGTGGTTCAATATGTTGATGAAGTTGAAAACATTAAATTGAAATTATCCTCAAAAATTAAATTAAAATTATCTCTTAGAAAGATTATTATAAAAAAAAGGCATAATATTCTAAAGATTAATTTTACAAACTATAAATATAGACTTATATTGATATAATTTTAACTTAAAAAATATCTTATATATATCATTCATTAATATTGAACCTATCTTTCATCACTTTTATTTCATTACACATAAAATTATATTTTATCATACATAAATTGATCTTTTATCATCACTTATGAGATCTTTCACCATAAAATATAAGCAATGTTTTACCATATATAAACTAATATTTTACTATACATAAGCTGATATTTTATATTAAATGAACTAATTTTTTTACCAACATTGAGCCAATATTTCATAGTTATTTTAAATATATTTCAAAAAAAAATTAATGCAACTTTTTTACATAACTTTATCAAACTATCACCATAAAAATTCTTATTTTTTACCAAAAAAATACTACTCTTTTACTATAATTTTATATGTCTGTCACCTACATCCTACTCAAATTTTAAAACACTTTTCTCAAAATACTTCACCTCAATTCTACTAATCATTTATTATAAAATTTACTACAAAATGTGAATACTATTATTGCAATAGTTTACTATTACTATATTAACTTTCACTGTTCTTGTACATAGGATTATAAATAAATCAAGTTGAACTAAGCACCCTTAGGCTCATATTTGACTCATTTAATAAAAATTTCTAAAATTAAGGTTCGAGTTTAACCCATTTAAATAAATAAATGAGACGATTGAGCTAACAAGCCTAGCACTTAAACAAGTTGGCTGCAATCTTAGTACTATAATCGAGCCAAACCTTTTTTTTTTCATACTCAAGCTTGATGAGTTTATAAAATAAGCCTAAAACTAAGGTTCGACTTAACCCATTTAATTAAATAAATAATTTTAGATAAGATTTTACTTGGATGAAACCAAGATAGCTCATGAGAAACTTAGCTTATTTATAACCTTAGTTATACATATCTTTCATCTTTGTTGTGCATATATTTTATTATTATTTTCTAAAATTTAAAATATAATTTCAACATTATTTTTATGATATTTTATCACTATTTTACATGTATTTTTATTATATTTTACTTATCTTTCACCATTATTATACATATCTATTCTACTTAAATCTTTCATCATTATTTTAATAATATTTTACCATTTTTTTGAAAGTATAACAATATAGGTCTCTATTTATATAGTAAAAATTTAAAGATATTATGATATTTTTTATTTTTTAATCAACCAAATTAATGATAAATGAAATCAAAAGATAAAACAATAAAATACTAGGTGACATGGTGAGGACTATGTCACCAGTCATGATGTATAAATTATCCAAATTGAACTTATCAAGTTAGTATGAGCATTTGAAAATACCACAAGCTATACTTTCGTACTAAATAACACCATAATAAATCTATGTTACTATATCTTATTGTAATTTTTACCACAATATTAAGCTATTGATCTCTTTTTAACTTAATTTATCTACTATTGCATGGCATTTGTTTCTACTTTAATAACTACTCCCTTCATTTTATGATAGAAGTCATATTATTTTTTAATTTAATTTCATAATATAAACCCTATTTTGAAAATGATAAAAATTAAGTGTTCAATTTATAAATTTACCATCTTCTTACCCTATTAATGTATTTTATAGTAATAAAATTATTCAAATTTCAATAAATTTTTTTAAAATTATTTTAAACATTATTTATTCTAATTTCAATATATTTCTTAAAGTTAGTGAACAAATAGAACAAAATTTATATTTTTTTTTTGGTAAGGAATTAATATTGTTATTACACAATGCAATGTGGGAAGTACATCACATAAGATTAATCTAGTCTCTAAGTTTGGCAAGCTATCCAACTTATCTAATAGCCTTCCATACATCCTATCATGACAATTTAGTTTAGAGAAATACATCTTTGACAACCTATTGTAGAAGTATTCTAGTAAAACTAGACATTTCATGAGAAAATGAGTTTAATCTATTCATCCAAAGTTGGTAAATGATTCCAACAACTGCTCGTAACAAACCCTTTTTCCATGTTGTCACCTACTAGTTTTAAAAAGCCATTGTAGTATGTGGTTCTAATATTTTAATTGAAAAATTAATCGCATCCACTTGAGAAACATCAACCAACATTTTTTAGACATTAGAAAGTGAGTGAATAGGTGATTTGCATCTTTAGTTGCAGCCATACAAATATTGCATTTGTAATACCCCCAAATTGAAAGAAGTGTTATAAGGATTTATTTGGCTACTTATATCAACATGGTATACCATCCTTTTGGTGATTCCATCCTAAAGAACTCCATAGTTAACGTGCTGGCAATGGAGTAATTTTAGGATGGGTAACCCTCCTGGGAAGTTTTAGAAATTTCTCAGGAAGTGCGTGAGTGAGGGCAAAGCTCACTGAGAGGACTCGTGTTGATCTGTGGGGCCATCCGATCACTCCAAAAGTGCTCCAAGGTAGCCCCCCACATGGTCGTATTGACTCAGGGTGTTACAGCATTGATAACCTTCGATTACTCTCCACCTTCTAAGTTTCTCTTTAGTCAACAAAGCTTTATTATAGACCAACCAAAATACAATTATGTGTCTCAAAAAGCCGTCATGTCACCAAACTAGGTGTCTCTACGCCTTCTTCTCAGTATGGGCTCTAATCAATTTATACATAAATTAAATATTATAGTTATTCTAACTTTCACAAGATCTAGAGGTAATGTGATGCAAGAGAGTATATCTTAAGGATATCACTTTTTTGGGACATAATATTCAAGAGAAACAATTATGAGATACACTCCATGAATGCATGATATCCATAAACTTTCTTTATTTTCACCAATTCTCCAAAGATACTTACCTATAGCTATGCAATTCTAACTTTGCAAGTTTTTCAAACTCAAACCACCTTTAGCTTTAAGAAAAGAAGCAATATTCCTATCAACTAAGGACCTAGTGCTCTTCTTACACATTCTCATCTAAAGTAAGGTTATTTAGATAGCTTATACATGCTAAAGTAATTTCTGAGGAAAAATGAATAACAGAGACTAAAAACCTTTGATGCCTCACAAAAATGATTATATTAGAAGTAACTAGCAAGAGTAGATAAGATACTTATATATTTAACATCTAACTAGAGCCAAAAACTTATAAAATAAGGGTTTATCTTAATCCATAATCAAGATGTAATAAGTGGGACTCCTAGGTATCTTATAGGAAAAGATCCCTTAATACATCCCAACAATTCTAGCATTTATTACTTCATTGAATAAGGAACCCCAACAAAGTAGGCATGACCCTTAGATGGGTTTAATTTTAAACCCAAATTATTTCCAAACTCCCAAATATACATATATATCAATAAAGTAGAGCTATAAACTCTACAAAAAACTAGCAAGTCATCGATGAAGCATAATTCAATGACTTTTACTTGTTGGCATCCTAGATGACCACGGAAAGAGTTTAATTCCTAAAGTTGTTAAAAACTTCTATGCAAGTACTCCATGAACAATGCAAATAGGTAAGGAGATACAGGGTATCCCTCTTTGAAACTATTATGACTCTAAAATGACTTGGATAAAGTCCCATTTATATTTAGTAAAATCTTGACTAAAGTCACACAATTAATTACCATAGGCACAATGTAAGAATGAAAACCATATTCTAACATAAGATGCTCTACAAAACTCCATTCTACGTCAGCATATGCCTTGTGAATATCTAATATCAACATCCTTTTAGGTCCCAAATGCTTATAGCTATAACCTTTCACCAAATCAAAAGCTATGAACACGTTATCATTTGAAACCCTACATTTAACAATTGTTGTTTAAGATAAATCTACCAATTTATAGAGTATGTGTTGGACCTTTTTTGTGAGAAATTTAAAAGAAATTTTGTAGGGGATATTATAACATGAAATTGGTTTGAATTATTTTCCTCTACAATCATTATAAACATTTGGAATAAGGTTAATAGTTGTAGTGCAGAGTTATTTCAATAATTTACCAATTTTCCAAAATTACCTCACTATAAAGACTATAAATGTGCTAATGATATCTTATGTGTTCGTGAAAAAATAGGGATTAAATCCATTATTCCCTAGGTGAGCGATATATCTTATATTTTCATGAACAAATAGGGATTAAATCCATTATTCCCTAGGTGTTTCATATTGCTCAATGAAGAAATAGCCATTCACACCTCATTGTTAGTATTAGGCTTCAGCAGTTCCCTCCTACTTTTTGTTGAAACTTGGCTCAATCTATAGACCTTAGTGTTTAGATATGTCAATTGAGACATCGTAGTACCTAGAAAATGCTTGCAGAGCCTCTAGAACTCAAATTTAATATTTATATCTCCTACAATATTATGGTCTTACCTATTTAAGAACTTGTGGATCTTGTTTGAGCATGTCTACCCTTCATAATGGTAAAGAAATAATGCATATTTTGGTCCCTTAACTTGATGTATTCTATGTGAGATTTTTTGTTTGAAGAACCATTCCTTTGTTTTCCCTTCTATACCAAGTATCACATACAATTTGAACTTCTTGAAAAACTAAATTATTCAAGGGATCCATCTTATTTTTTTCCCCTATAGTTCTCTCCATTTAGCATGATCTAGCTCCTTCTTTACAGTGACAACACCCCAATGCAAATGGTTAATTTATTTTAGTTTGTCTCTATGATTCCCAACTTCTTCACTATCTAATAGCACATAGTACCTTGTATTTGTAGTACCCCAAGTTTTACTAATGAATTTTTTTTTTAATTTACAGCGAAAGCATATAATCAAAGTATCGGGTGTTAACACTGTAATTAATGTAAGTCTGGTTTACCATACCATCCTTACATCAATCACAAGGCTAAAACCATTCATAGTAAAATAAATTAATTAGAAATATGAGAAGCTTTATAAATACAAATATTTGTTTAGAGGTTAAATTTGGAATACAATAGCAAAATACAACAAAAGGGATACCATGGGTTGAAGAGCCCAAATGATATCTGGGTAAAACATCATCCTCATAATATAACTCTTTTCCCAAGCACTCAGTACAGATAAATGTCACTCCTTCCCATACAATACATCAAAAGAATAAAAATTATCCAACTTGTCCTCAAAGACCTACACAAAAGTATTAGAGTCCTCTATTTATGGGAATAAGCAACAACATAAAAAGGGTGGTCTGTACACTACGTACTGAGTAAGGTAATAATACTGTTGAGTTAGAAATATAGTTAAATACACACATGCGCCATAGAGAATAAGTATATATGTAATATACATAAGATATCACAAGGTAAGGAATGGTATAATCCTTTTTATCAGATATAACAAATTTTTATTCTTTTATTTACGTTAACTTTAGGGATCTCATTATTCTTAAACCAATAGAATAGTCTGAAGCACCTCTCAGGGACAATACACATGAATCACTATCATCATTCGATAGAATGGATCCAACACCTCTTAGGGAAGAATGATCATGAGCCACTATTTTTAAACTAGTGAAATGGTTTGAAGCACCTCTTAAGGACAACATACCTAAGCTGCTATTATTATCTGATGGAATGAGTCCAACACCTCGGTCCTAACTTACATACTCTTCCACTTTAAGTTATTAGTTTTTATCCATTAGATTATTTATCTCAAATCATATTCTTATTCACTATAAGTATGGGGTCTCACTATTCTTAATTTGTATAATATACTGAATCAGCTCTTAGGGATAACACACCCAAGCCACTATTATAATCCATTGGAATAGACCTATAAGATATCTCGGCCCGACTCACATGATATTTGATGTTAAATGATTAATATCTTATTCATGATTGATTTGATAAGTAAAGAACATATTTAGTAGGCAATGCACATCACAAGATCATAAGGTCGTTTCCTAGGGTTAGGACCCTTATATTCCCCAAAACCCTAGTTTTACACTTTTATCATAACTTTTCTCCTATTACTCTTTTAACCACCAAACATACTACCTATTCCAAAAATATTATCATTATCAACATACTCATATTTTAAGGCCTAAATATAAGTTCTTGTACATGTAATAACAACACTATCTCAAAAGTTACTATTCTTGAGCTTATAAACTATAATTTTACAAATCTATCATAACTTTTCTTGTAGAGATCAAACAATTACCATATTTAATATAGATTCCTAGAATACTAATATTAACAACATGTTTAGATTTTGTGGTCTAAATATGCTGTTTCACACATGTGTTTGTAACATTCTTATTTTAGGGTTACTATTCCCAAATCAACCATTTTTCCTACTTTATTAAACTTAAGGTCATTTAAAACTAATCTAAGCATTTCATATAAATTCCTTAGCATAATTCAAATGGTATAATACCTTAAAACACCAAGATTCTCATAGTTAACCCATATTGATCAAAATGTCCTTATTGATAATAAAACCCTTATTTTATGTAGATCTTATATATTTAGTAACATTATCCTCTAATCAGCATTTTTCTCCATAGAACTTATCATACTCATTTCACATTCATCGTATCATCGATAAACCCATAATACCACCATATTTTACAACGAGATTTTTTTTCATAAAAAATAATAATATTGCATAATCTTTACTTACTTATTTTCTATCATATGATATCAAATGCATGGTATAACAATAACAACATATATTAATTCATATAATAACATTAATATGGGATGATACAAAAATATGCATAACACTTAGTAATCAAAACCCTAGACTATGGCAAGTATCCTTATAAAAATAACTCTAAGCTCTAAGCATGTAACTCCTAATTCATAACTTCAAGAAAATCACCTAATAAATCAAATAACAAAACACCATTAGGATTATTCCATATATCTAATGAAAGTTAAGTAAAAAAATCAAGGGAAAAAGAAGGGAGAATAAAGATGAACCAAACTAGAAAACTTATGCAACCAAAGATAGGAGGGACGACAAGTTGTGCCGAGCTAAGGGTGATAGAAATGAAAAAAGTTGACATTGCTATGGGATGATTAATGGCTAAAGGAGCTAAAGATGGAGGGGTAGTTAACGGTAGGCTAGGCTAAAGGAGGGAGGTTTGCTTCGGTGGAAATGGGCAAAGGTGGTGATGATGGTCTCGGTTTAGGTTGTCAAAGAATAGAGGGGGAGGGAATGGTTGTGGCTACCGAAAGGGTGGTGATGGTTGTGGTTGAAGCTGCTTTAGTAAGGGGAAGGTGGATGAGGTGGAAATGGATAAAGGTGGGGGTGTGGGTTGTGGTTGAAGTTTTCAAAGGTGATGGTGAAGCACCAATTATTTTGGCTGCAACTATGGAAGAAAAAGAAAAAGGGGACAGTAGTGCAAGATGCCGAAGGGGAGGGGGAAGTAATGGTGGGTTTGGCCTATGGCTAAGGGATAACCTTGAAAAGGGTGATTGAAGGGGAGTGGGGTGGCTTGCATGTATCCCTTAGACGTGTGAAAAGTGGAAAGATAGTTTAATGGTATCCCTCCCAACTTAGAAGAGTTTTTGGGTCCTCTAGTTTGGGAAAAAGAGTGGTCAATATTGGATTATGTGAAGGGGATGCTCCTATATTACAAAACCTCACCACTGCCCATCCACCTCTGCCCTCTATCGTGCTACCTTACCACCACTTCTACCACCCTCCATTCAATCGCAACTCCTCCCAGTCGAGCCTATTCATGGCCACCACACCACCATCACCCTCCAGCCATCATGTTACCAACTCCTCCCTCTTCTCCTTTTTCCCTTCTTCGCATCACCTCCTTTTTTGTAGCCCTACACCATCGCTATCACACCCCCTTGACCCTCTTGCACCAACACAACTAGCCACTGCCACCCCACTCATCCACTACCTCATCTACCTCCCATTACAGCCTTACACCTACCAACTAAACCAACACCATCTAACCTCCATCTCTAATCACCACTAACTAACCCCCTCCTCAAACCTCCTTCGTGTTTGGCTCACATTGCACATGCAACATGAGTTGTGTTTTTCCTTTTTAAATTATTTTGGTCATTATTAATTTGTAAAGATAGTTTAGTAATTTTGTATTTAATAAATATTTTTGATGAAAAATATTATTTTATTGATCAAATATCAATACGGAATTTGTGATATTATTTTTAAGTATAAAAGTTTTATTAGTGGAGCCTAATTATTTTTAGGAGGTTACTGGTGAATTGAAATTTTATTGAAAATCAGGTAACATTTATACTCCACTAAAATGTTTGGATAACATATAATAGCACATTAGGGTTTTGACATGTAATTTGTATTAATCATGATTTGTTAATAATAATTGTGTACTTATTATTGTTATCATGAAAAATCAAAAAAGAAAGCATGTTATCCTATATATAATATCATGTGTACAAAAGTATGATTAAAATGGCTCTAATGTGGGGAAGAGATTTTCTATGATATGCACAGGTGAAAATGTTAGGTTAAGCATGTTTAGATATGCTTGTAGCATGATTATTATTATTCATGTGGCCTAGGAGCAATTTGGCCATTTAAGCGTATCGTGATATTTAATCTAAATCAGAATGCCTAACATGTTCTAATTATTTTTAAGTATGGTGATAAGTGTTTTTATATTTTAGAAACATATGTTTCAACATGATTATTACTATTATATAGCCTAGGGTATTTTAGTAATGTTGAATGTACGATGATGATTATTCTAATAAACATGCATGATATGTATTATTTGTTGTTAAGTATGAGAATAGGTGTTTTACTATTTTAGAAACACATGTTTCAACATGATTATTACTATTATATGACCTAAGGGTATTTTGGTAATTTTGAGTGTTTCATGATATTTATTCTAATAAACAAGCCTGATATATATTATTTATATTTAAGCATAAGAATAGGTGTTTTGTTATTTTAGAAACACATGTTTAGCAGGGTTATTATTATTATTATTATATGACTTAGGGGTATTTTAGTAATTTTGAGTATACCATGATGATTATTCTAATAAGCATGCATGATATGTACTATGGGTTATTAAACATGAGCATACGCGTTTTAATACTTTAGAAACGTATGTTAGGGTTTTATGTCAAAATTATATGTAAGGACAAAATGGTCATTTGGCATATCTAATGATTTGATTACATGATAAAAAATTAATTATGGTATGTTATTATTTTCATGATAAGTTAATAAATAAAATGGTATCAGTAATGGATATAGATGATAATGTGGTAACTTTAGCCTCGGTAGTATTGTGGTCATTTTTGACCTAAAGTGCCTAAGTATGAATGATTGAGCCTAGGATGACCTTAATGGATTTTTTATGTTGACATTGGTAATGACCTTGATTATGGTTGCCTCAAATGTTTTAAAATGAGTAAAAATGGTTAAGGATGGAAAATTAGATCCATGTAATTAATATGTGTTTTGTGATAACCATTATAAGACACTAATACTTAAAGTGAAAGACCTTGATATTGGGAATGGTAGCTCTTTAGGGATTGCTATCCTAAAGATGTAGTTTAGTCTACAGATGTTATGGATTTTTTTGGTGTGCCTTAGTGCCCCTGCCAGATCATATATCTACTCTATTTAGCTCTACGGGCCTAACAGGGGATATGTAGACTTATGGATTAGGTGTCCTTTTTATTAGGGCATCATGTAGCTTCGTGTACTAGTACAACTAAGGTACATTTGCATCCTTAGGTTGATAGTTAATAGGATATTGTGTTGTCTTTTATGGGTGAGTATGACTAAAGTACCCTCATGTCTCTAGGTTGATATGATCTCCCTCGAGTAAATAAAAATAAAATAATTGATATTAGATTTGAAATGATTATTAGTTTGGTTGGTAGTAGCCTTTATGCCTACTTATGGTTCGATAGTAGCATTTGTGCCTATTTGTGGTTCGGTAGTAGCCTTTATACCTACCCGTAGTTTAGTAGTAGTCTTTATGCCTACTTATGTTTCATTAGTAGCATTTGTGCCTACATGTGATGACATGTGTTGTTTTTGGTTTATGCTAGTGTGGCCACTTGTGTTATGAGAGTTGTTGGTGTTGATAATGAGCTTTGCGACCATGGTTATGGCTTGAGAATGATGCTGATTTCTAATTATACTAAAAGAGCATCTCTTGGATGTTCCATTGATAAGTTTCAATTTATTCCAGATGAACAAGCATTGGTAGTTTATGGCATTGATGTTATGTGGGTATACGAATAATTATTATATTTCAATTAATATATGTATAATTAAACGTTCATGTATTATTGTGATTCCTTTTAGGTGTTCCATGCGGACCTTTCATATTAGTTTTATATAATGGATTACTCAGTACTATTGTACTGAATTATTCCTTTTTATGGACCCTTCTTATTCATTAGGTAGTGACATTTGTAGGTTAGCTTGTAAGATCTATTGAAGGATACCATTTGTATTGAGAGTGTTATGTTATCCAATGTTTTGTTTAGTATCTTTTGATCCAAAAGATTCTATAATTCTTACTGTCTTTATGTATCTCCTTTCATTGACATATTGTAACTACTAAAGTTGATTCTATTTGAAATAATATTAAACTACTTAAACTTTATTGCTACTCTAATTTACAATTATGTTATTAATTTAAGTGGAATGACATTTTTAATTTTAGTACTTGGTAACAGAACCGTAGAGGAAACCAAAATTATACCAAGTATGGCGGTAATGCTCTACCATTTACCACTTTAACTTCAGTGATTAACTTTTAAAAAATAAAATTATTTAGTTCATAAATTTAGAGATGTTAGAGTTTTAGCCTTGTTATTGATGTAAGGACGATATAGTAAACCAAACTTACATCAATTATGGTGGTAACATCTAATATCTTGTTTATATGCTTCCGCTATAAAATAAAAGTTTTAGTAGTAAAATTTTAGGTGTTACAAATATATGAATATAATCATGGCTTCAAACCTATTAAGAAATGATAAACTTTTATTAGAGAAACTCAATAATTTATCTACGGAGTAGTTGGCGTCACATGTGTTTTATCTCGATATTGATTTATATTATTTATCACTCTCCCTCATTAAAAAGTATTGTGTTACAAATTTTACTTGATTGACAGTAGTAATTTCTACACAAAAGAGCAATATGACAAGAGTACCATGTAGAATAGTACTGTTAGTATACTATTTGAAGGTTTGGATGTAGCAAGTTATAAAGAAAAAAAATTCTATTTATGCATTGATGATGTACTATAGGGTGGTCTAGCCTATATGGATATTGGATCACACCTCCTTTAGGGATCCTTTATTTGATTGCAAATTTTTTGACAATCAAAATGGTATTTCCACTAAGGAAGCAAGGTTTACAAGGGAAAATCTTTCCAGACTTAATGATATAAAGGACCTGTTTATATTTGCATTACAAGCCAAACATGTGTTACATGTTATGCATTTGACCAATAAATGATGGTCAATACTCAAAGAAATGAGATGATAACATAGAATACGAGAATGTGTTGATTATGGACATACTATCCTCACCCAATATTGATGATGTTACCAATGATATTTATTTATGGGATAATCACGAAGAAGGTTATTTGTACTTGAATCTAAATTTGTGCATACAGAAGGTAAACGTTACAACATAAAACAATGTAGATAAATGATGTATGTAAGTGTAATATAAAATATTTCAATGTTATGAATTTTGGGAAGCATGCTTTAATTGTTAAAATTGTAGATTAAATTAATGAATAACATACATTTGTGATCGACATCTTGTTAAAATATAAGCCCGATTATTACTTTAATGGCTTTATACATGTATGACATTTGATAGTCATGATGAAGATGCCAAGCCCATGATTCAATAAGAAAAGTCATTGTTATATAGAATTGTCTCTTCATTTCACATGGTGAAGTTCTTACTAAACCCATAAGAAATGGAAAGACCAATATGATAACAATGACATTCATTTGTGATTAATGTCTTGTTATAAAATTTATGTCTATTTCCTATCTTGTTTGAAAATTTTATTATTTGCTATTATTTGCTCTATGTTTATTATTCATATAAGTAGTTGATGTAAAAAAATGTAATATAAATTGATTGATGTTATACTAAATCTTATGAGATGACTAATTGATGAAATTATATAGATAAAACTTCAAATTATGAAATAGAATACACAACATTGATGCTTGTGTATCAGTTGGGAAATTATGTGGATTTTTTTGAGTAGGGAGTTGTGAATAATGTAGGAAAGGTATAATGTAAAATAAATAAATAAAAAATACTATAGAGAATGGTTATAAACTAGCTCCATTATCCATTCCTTCATGGAAAATTATGAATTTTTTTAGACAACGATTGTATAACAAAATCGTTGTCTATAGAAAATAAAGACGATTATTATAGTTTATAATTGTCATTTCTAGTTTAGTACATAATAATGGTAAGACGTTGAATGTTGATTGTTGTTTAAAATTGAATTCTATATAAGAATATAAACAAAAGTTTTGAACCTCTATCTATATTCTCTTAAGGTGCCATTTTTTTATTTAGTTATAGATAGTTTTGTTTTAAACTGACGTCTATAGTATAGATAACTGTCACCTACATGACCATTATCTTTTAGCGTCTTTCTTTCTTTTCAACCATCGTTGATGCCTCTTTTTGCAATGGTGTGATATAAAAGATAGAAAAGCTAATTGGTTAACTATGATTATTTTGGCAATATCATTGATATATATTAAACACTAAGCGGTGATAGTTTTAAGATGATAATACCTACCACACCCACAATAATCATGGGACATAGGGACTATGAACTATAAATGAATAAACATTGAAGGTAATTCATCAAAAAGGCCATAATTATAGGTAATAATAATGATATAGGGATATTGGCACCTTATATAAGAACAAGATGCCATACTATTTGTGAATACCAACCAACTTAATTGGAAAGAAAATTGTTACTTGATGTTGGAATATATTCTTTCATCATAAGACAATAGTTACAATTAATGATTTGTTTTTAATTCACTAGAATGGAAATATACATATGTAACACCCCTATTTTAAGGACTTGAAAATTTTGTTTTAAAGAGTTAATCACGGAAGTTAAAACAATAAAAATGAAGGATATTAACACTACACTTGGTACAAGTCCCGTTTCCTCTATCATTTTCATACCAAGTGCTAACGCTAAAATTATTACTTTACTTAAATTATTAACAAATTTACATGATTTAGATTAGAGAGAACAAACAGATATAAACCATTTTGAAAATGAACCACATTAGCGGCTACAAAACTTAGAGAAAGAAAAATATAAGAGGACATAAGAGTCCAAAAACGACTGGGATTAAAGATATCAAAAAGGCACCGCATAATCCTACACTCTTAATCCAAACTACTACAAGATCATTACCAAGGTTAATAATAAAAATATACTATGATCATCTTAGGTTCAATTATTTATATTTGGGCGCATTAGGCCGAAAATAACCAAAATGCTCTTGAGATCAAAATTACTGCATTATCATCCCTTTTAATTACTAATTCTATTTTATTTATTAACTTTTCATAAAAATGATAAAATAGCATAATTAATTTAATTATCATGTAAATAAATTATTAGATATGCCAATTGATCATTATGCCCTTATTTGTTATTCGGCACATAAAACCTTAGCATACATATTTAATCCATCCAGAATAAAATTACCTCATACTCAATGATATATGATACACATTAAATATTCTTATCAGGATGAATATCATAATACACATAAAATGACTAAATTGTCCCCAGGGAATACATCAATAATAATTATTCCATAATTATATCTAAGCATGCTCAACTTATCATTTTTCATGTACATATCATACATAATCATAAAGATCATTTTTGTTATACTTTCATATAAGAGTTATTTTACATAAGATAATATGCTCTTTTTACTAATTTTCATGATAACGATAATAAACACATAATTATAGCGTAACGAATTATGCTTAACATATTTCATACCCAAAAACCCTAATGTGTTGTCATATAATCATATAATATCCATCATCTTATTAGAGTATAAGAATTACTATATAACAACATAGTTAACATGGTTTGCACTTTAAAACCCTAATGTGCTATCATGTAATATTTACCACTTTAGTAAATTATAAAAGTTAACTAATTTCTAGCAAAAATGTAAATTATTGGTATTCTACCAAAAATTATAAGGTCTCATTAATGAAACTTTCATACCTAAAAATAATACTACAATTACCAAATTAATATACAATAAATAAAATAATAATTATAATATTAAAATATTTATTTTTTGCAATTACCAAAATATCCTTACTACTAACAACTAGGTACCAAAAATTTTAAAACCAAAACCACCTCACCTTGCATGCGCAACGTGAGCAACACATGAGAGAGCGGGTGTTGGATAGCTACAAGGGTTGGTCGGCTGTAGTGGTAGGGTGAGGTAGTGGTGGTGGAGATGGTGGCAATGATTGGTGCTAGTTAGAGCAGTTGTGGGTGGTAGTTGTGGTGTGTAACACCCCCAAAATTTATAATTTTTTTAAATAAGACTTATAAATTAAAATCGTAAATTCTGGAGATGCTACTGCCACACTTAGTACCATACCACCCCAAAATTTATAATTTTTTAAAATAAGACTTATAAATTAAAATCGTAAATTCTGGAGATGTTACTGCCATACTTAGTACCAGACCAGTTCACTTCTACCATTCCAGTACCAAGTGCTAAGGCTAAGAAGAACTACACATAACATTATTAAATAATCCAACTTCATGAAAACAGAAATCAAAGTATGCATAAGTCTTTACATAATTCAAAATACTAGCTATTGTTTTCCAGGGAATAAAAGAAACAATAATAATAAAATTGTTTCTGCAGGCTCAAACATAATTAAAAGATAACATGAGTAATAATCTCAAATGAAAGACCGACCACACCACTCCTAGGATATTGATTCCAGCCCAATCATCACTTGGCCCCACCTGATGTCCCATAGACATCAATAGCATCGAAATAAGCCTCTCCTACCTGCAACACGTCAGACAGGCCTTCTACTCGGTGGAATGAGCATTTCCTATAAAAAAAGGTGATCAGTACGCTACATACTGAGTAAAGTAACCGAATACTAAGGCCAACACATAAGCATATAAAATCATGCAAGACAATATTCAACTTACACTTTCAAACTCACACATATAGTACATAAGGTCATGAAGAGATTTATACAACTTAAAAGAAATGATCAAGTCCACACATAAAGGCCCAATTAGTCCGGATTAATTTATTTAACTAATCTTTTATCGAAAGTCGAATCACACCATGCCTTTTATCAAATCCATGTAAGTACAGGAACACCCCACTATTTTAGCCGGTGGGCCGGTCACTTGGGGGATAAAAGTCCACACCACTATTTTTCACCGGTGGATCGGTCACTTGAGGGATAATAGTCCACACCACTATTTCTGACCAGTGGATTGGTCTGGTTCCTGCTTACATGGTATTCTACTATAAGTAATTAGTGTCTTTTAAGTACTTTAGCAAACTCTAGTTTGTGTTTATTGAGCTCGAGGTCACCCCACTATTATTGCCGGTGGGCCGGTCACTTGCGGGACAAAGTCCACACCACTATTTTTGACCGGTGGATCAGTCTGGACCCGACTTAATAATCTTTCACTTTAAATAGTTAGTGTCTTAAATATTTTATTCGAAAATTTTGCCCAGACATGCATGACCAACTCCTACTCTTCTCATCCTCCAAACCCTGGTTGACCAGACCCTACCATGGAAACCATCACCAACCCTAACTTCCATGTAAACCCTAACTCCCATGCAACCCTAGCTCCACGTAAACCCTATTCCCATGCAAAACCCTAGCTTCACTATGCAACCCTAATACCACCATACAACCATTAATACCACCATGCAACCCTAATAACACCATGCAAACTCTAATACCACCATGCAAACCCTAATACCACATTGCCAACCCTAATACCACCATACAACCATTAATACCACTATGCAACCCTAATACCACCATGCAAACCCTAATACCACCATGCATGCAACATTAACTCCATGCCAACCCCCAATTCCATGCAAACATTATGACTCTCCCATCATATTTATACAAACCCTATCATGCATGTCTTATGGGCCACACCATACATTAATATCACAACTCCAACATATAATACACATGCCACAAATAAATGTACGATCTTACCTTAACTCCATATCATGTTGCACATATGATAGATATATAAATACACATAAAATACATTATAATTCATATCACATGGCATGCATGGCATATAAGGCACATAATTACACAAACGACATTAGTGCTCCCTTACCTAAAATGTCACCGGTCTTGGAGCATGCTCCTATACCTCCCAACAGCTTTGACTGAGCTCACCTATTATGGGAAAAATACTAGAATTAGGTTCCCTCCTAAAAATACTATTATTTACTAACTTTTTCTAAGACTTGGTTTTTAATTAAAATAATACTATACTAAAATTACTATACAAAATACTACTAAAAATACTAATAATAATACTAATGTAATTAAAAACGAATGGTGATATAAGGGTTTCTACCCTTCACCAAAATAATATTGATAAAGATAATAATAATAATAATAATAATAATAATAATAATAATAATAATAATAATAATAATAATAATAATAACAACAACAACAACAATAATATATTAGTAGTAGTAATAATAATAATAGAAATAATAATAACAATAATAATGATTTTAATAATAATAAAATATCAGTAATAATACTAATATTAATAGAAATAATAATAATAATAATAATAATAATAATAATAATAATAATAATAATAATAATAATATAATCCTAAAATTACAAGGTGGGGTTTTCGACCCTACCTCTAAATAATGAAAGTACTATTCAATAATAGTAATAATAATATTAATAACATATAATACTTATAATAATATTAAAAATAATAAATATAATAATAATAATAATATTATTAATCATAGTAATAATAGTAATAAAAATATAAGGGTGCGAATCCTAATTAAAAGTTAAGGCCTCGGCCCTCCTTAAATAATTAATAATAATAATAAAATAATTATACTAATAATAATATTATTAATAATGATAATAAACTTATAATAATATAAATAAATAATTATAATTCGAAACTAACCACCTAATTAACTCAAGAATAATCTCGACCTTGCCAATAAAATTTATCAATAATATTACATCTAATAACAATAACAATAATAATAATAATTATTATTATAATTGAATAAATATTGGAAATTGGAATAAAAATAGAATAAATTTAAATAAATAGAAAAGAAGGGCTGAGAGGGTCTAGGGTTTCATCTTGAGTGGTGCACGGCGGCGGTGGCGGTGGCCGAAAAAGAAGGTTAAAAGGGGAAAAGTTGAGGTTTGAGAAGAAAGGGTGGAGGATAAGGGTGGAGGATAAGGTGCTGGTGGTAGCTTAGGCTGAGAGGAGTAAAGTGAGGTTGGTGGCGCGGCAAGGGGCGGCGGCACACGGTGACAGAGGTGGCGACCGAATGGAAAAAGTGAAGAAAAAGAGGGGAGGAGAAGGAGAAAAGAGCAAAGAAGGTTATGGCTATGTGGAGGAGAATTAGTATAAGCTTTTGGGTGGTGCAGAAGACAATAGAAGTGGCGGATATGGTGGAGGACGGTGGCTCGAAGGTTGCGAGGGTAAAAATCTTAGTTTGATGGGCAGGAAAATTCGCACGGCTTTGGTGGCTTGTGCAAGAAGAATCGAGGGAGATAGGTGGCTCAGTTAGCTAGAGGCGGTGCAGGGAAGATTTTGGTAGGCAGAGGTGGTGGCGAAGTTGGCTAACGGCGGCGGAAGGCTCTTCTGAAGTCACGGTGGCGTACAGGTCAGCTCTTAGGGTTTCGGGGAGAAGAAGTTTCAAAAACACACAAACCAGGGGTATTTATAGAGTATAGAGGGAATGGTAGGGTTTTGGAGGTCGGCAAGAGGGTTTTGTATGCTGGGTTTGGGATAGCCGGTGGCGTTAATCGGTCGGTAAAATTTTGGTCAGGTTCGACCCTTCGTAAAAGAATAGGGAGGAATTGAGCGAGAGATGAGGTAAAAGGATTATACCAGGTTGATCTGTGAGTCAAGGGGAAGATAAAGAGGGGAGAAATGGCCGGTCAAAACACGCATGGCCGGCGGCACCATTTTCGGACCTTTGAAGGTGCAGGTCGACAACGGAGGAGGAAGGAGGAAGAAGGGGGGGTGAACCCGCAGCCAGGAGAAAGAAAAGAAAAAGAGAAGAACCGGGCTGGTCGGTGCTGGTTATAAGTTTCTTAAATGAAACGCGGCGTCCTAGGAAAAGAAATCACAAAATGCAGCGTCTCAGCTGTCAGAGAAAGAAAAGGAAGGAGCGGTGCTGGGCCATGGGAGAAAAGAAGAAAGGAAAAGGGATTAGACCGCACCGTAGGCCCAATCGGCGAGAGAAGAAAAATAAAAAGAAAGAAAAGAAAGAAAAAGGAGGGAAGAAAAAGAAAAAGGAAAAAGGAAAATTTAAGTGTTTTGGGGTTAAATAAATTAATTAGAATATTTTTGGTATTTAGAATAAAAATATTTAAATAAAATAATATTAAATTTTCTTTTTAGGCTAATTTTGGGTTTTTAAAAGACTTTTTCTAAATTCCTTTTTAATTAGCAAAAAACCCAATTTTTCCTTTATAAATTCTTTAATAATTTGCCCTAAATAAATCCTTCCCATTCCAAATAAAATAAATAATTAAATTAATTCTCTAATAAATCCTTATTTAATTATATTTCTTAAAATAAATATTTTTGGAGCATTTTATGGTGGTGATGCAAGAAGGGTGGTGTTGGGGCTTAGTTGACTAGGATGGGATGGTGGCTATAAGGTAGGTGGTGTAGGAGGTGATGCAGGTGGTTGTGGTGCTATGGGGGAGGGTGGTGTAGGATGGAAGTTTGTTGTGGAGGGGGGTTCCAAAGTGAAGGGGGAGCAATGGTAGTTTTTTCCATTGCCTAGTGGTGTGTAAAGGAGGATGGCATTGAAGGTTGTGGAGATCGTACGGTAGAAATGGTCGGGGGGAGGGGAGATTGGGAACAATAGAAATGGCCACAAGGAAGGAGAAGAAAAAGCAAGGCGCGACAAAGGATAATGGAAAAGAAGAAAACAAGAAGAAGGAGAATAGAAGTGGGTCAGTTATAGCAACTAGAGAAGGTGGTTGGGCAATGATAGTGTAGAAGAGGAAGCATGGGTCAGGTTGGTGAATGGGTCGAGGTGGTGATGGTGCAGGGGGCAACACAAGAGCATGGTGGTTGGGCATAGGATGGCATACAAAAAGATGGTTTGGAAGAAGAAGAAGAAGAAGAAGGGTGGTGATGGAGGTGCATCGAGGGAAAGGGTGTAGAAGGTTGGTTGAGGAGATGTAGAGGGCTGGATGGTTGTTGCTGTAGGAGGGATTGTACAAAAATGGAGGGGAGTAGAGATTGGGTTTCGAACAAAGAGAAGGGAGAGGGAAGGAGGGATAGTGGTGGTGACGTGCATTGGTGATGGGGGCTCGGTTGGTCGATGACATAAAAGAAAAAGGGTAAGGTGTGGAGGTGTTGTTTGGAAGAGAATGAAAGGGAGTAGGGGGAATGATTAGGGTGTGGTTGAATGAAAATAGAAGGCAGTAGGGGAAGGGGTTACATACATGTGGATGTATATATGCAGATGAGGGAATGGAGTAGTGAGGTGATGGTGATGGATTATGACTCGATAGAGGGTGAGGGTTATGGCAATTTGAGAGGGGGTGAAAATAAGAAAGTGTTTGGGGGAGGGAAGTGAGGACATGGTAAGGGGTAAATTAGGGGTAAAAATGGTAGGGTAGGATGGAAATATTTTATTTTAGTTTTGGATATAGTTTGGATAAGGTAGGGTATTAGGTATGGAAATTAATCCAAAAAAAAAATAATCTAGTTTAAGATATGTTTAGTAAGAAGAAAAAAGGTAAAATAATAAAAAAATATTTAAAAAATATTTGGATCACGGGTCAAAGGTTAAAAAATAAAATAATTAGGCTAAGGTGTAAGGATTAGTTTTAAATAAAATGGTTAAACACCGAAAATAAAAAGTTACAAAATTTCAGAGTGTGATATCAAAAGGTAACAAAGCATATACTAAAACAATTAGGAAAAAATAATAATCTATAAATAATAAAAATTACACTTAACATAAAAGTATATACTAAGAGACAAAAATATCACATTATTCTTTGTAGATACAGACAAGTTGGACATAACATTAAAGGAAGCAAATGAAAAATGCACGGATAAATATGAGAAAATAAAATGCTATTATATATGTATTGTAAACTATTTTTTATCTTTATCTTTTTTTATTAAATTATATTATTTACAATTATTTGCATACATAACATAATCACCACAATTTATAGAAACTAGAAACCTAGAGTTCAATAACAATGAAAATCAATACATATAGATAGTTGAAAATACTAACGGATTCAAAATTAAGCTATTAATAAAGCAACAAATCAAATGTATAATACCGAAAAAATAAGAATATAATCATAAATTTTAGATCAACATAATTTTATAATACCATTGTTGTAAGGCGATAATGAAAATTGAAAAAATAATAAAATTTTAAATTATAAAATGCATTTATATATATAAAGAAATGAAAATATACAAATAAAAAAATTTCACAACAAAAACAACAAATCAAATAGTAAAATTCTCATCACGGCTGGTTGTTTACACAACGGTGCCTAGTAATAATGCTACTCCGTGAGTCCGTGGTACTTCTAATTTCGTTGCCATCTTATATCAATTCGATTTTTGTCACTATATTTTATTTGGGGTAGTCTACTTATATTTATTAGGTTTTTTCTTTTCTTAACAATTTTTTTTCTCTATATTTTAGTAATTTAAATATCAAATTGAAAATTAATTAGGTGCAATAATCACTATACGACCCTCAGTATACAATACGTTCAGCTATATTTTCATCAAAATAATTTTTATTTAAAAAATTAATCATTTTAATTTTGATATAATTTCAGTTTAAGTGATTCGAGCAACTAAATTAATTTTTCTGACTTCTATTTTTTATCTTTCATAATTAAAATGACTCCGTGATAAAATTAATTTAATGAGCCAAACTTTTTTTTTTCGGCTTTTATCTTGAATTATGGTTGATAACTTGATATATACATTTTTAAATTGAATAATTTTATATCCATAAATCTTTCGGTAGTCGATTGGATCCGGTCCAATTCTTTATTCGGTGCGTTTTAAGCTGATTGGGTTTCTTAGCCAAGTAGTTTTCCTTGTGAGAGAAGATGCCTCAAACTATCCACGCTACGTGATTACGCTATAAAAATACCCATCCCCTCTGTGGAAGAGAAGAAAGCTTCAGACTTTTTAGAGTGGGTAGTGAAAGAGTCTGGCGCGGCTGACGGTTACGCACCTTAATTCTGTGAGTTTAGACTGAGAAAGGATTCACAACAAAATACATCCCCTTCGTAAAACCGTGATTTTATATTCAGTGTTTATCTTTTCATCTGATCCTTTTTTCAATTATTGATTTCAGGGCTAGGGTTTTTGGTTCTTCAATAATCAGTAATCTGTCCTTTAAACAGCTTATAGTCGCGTTTTGTTAGCAGTTATGCCTTCTCCGATCGTTTTCAAGGTGAGATTAGTTTGTACTCCTTTGTTTTCTTTTGATCGACATATTTGTTGTATGTTTGGTTTTTGAGTTGTAATTACTCCTAAACCTTAAGTAATCGTGATGAAAGTTGGGTTCTTGAGGTTTGTTTAGTTTCGATGTGGTTGTTGTCGGTTAATTTTGCACCACAATTCGTATTTTGTTCTTTCTTTTCTTATCCTTTCTTATATTCACATCATAGGATTGGAATCGTCTGATTTAGTTACGAAACTCCTGTATAGAATTTGGGTGGGGGGGATCGGATATCTTGTTGGGGGTTTACTGTTCAAGTGGTGATATAATTCATGAACCTTGTTCAATTTTGTTGACGTCTCTGTTTTTGAGATTAAACCAGTTATGATGTGTGGCTGGAATCGATGTAAAAAGTGGGGTGATGACTTCAAGGATTGCGTTAAATTTTAATTTCGAAACAAAGTCTATTTGTGAGTTATTCCTTGATTTTGCTACTCAGATGGATATAAGTTGGTTTTGTTATATTATCAGAAGCGTGTGTGTTGGTGGATGTTCGGTATCTGAATGGTTGAAGAAAAAACAGATAGTTTTGGGTTTTGCTCGGAGTTATTGCTTGGTCATGTATCCACGACTTTAGTTTGTGGTGGGTAGCCAGGGTAGGGTAAGGGGAGGCATTGTGCTTATCTGATAGCTAATCGTTTCATGTACGCATTGATAGAAGAAATGATTTCCAGAACTTTCATGTGGTAAACTAATATGTTATTTGGTCTACACTCTAGAATCTTTAAAAGGTTTTAGCTGTGAAATATCCAGTCAGGAGTTCAGTAGCAGGAGCAATTTTTTTTTTTAATTCATGGTAGCTTCTTCATTATAGTCATGCATTATCAGCTTCACCCCCCCCCCCCAAAAAAAACAAATGTGGAAGATGCCTGATGGAATAGATTTGATCACTTTCTGTGTGATAGATGTGAGTAGAGAGACAGATGCTTGAGCTCCTCTATACTTATTTCTGTTGTGATGGGCAATCTGAAAGTTATTGTTGAGGTGGAAGAGTTGCTTGTAGTGGCATGGTTGAGCTGTTTGCTATCTGGGTATTGAACCAAGTCACAGAAAACTGCTATAGTGAACAATTTTCAGCAAGTTGTATATTGTTCTAAAAAGGGATAAAAACTTATGTATAGTAGGCCTTATGCTTTCTTACTTTCCATCTCTGGCATAATTTCAGGATGTTGAGACTCCACTATCTGATGAAACTTGGACGTAGGAAATCAATCTTGGATGTTGCATATTTTGGTCTGTTATCTTTGCATCTTGGCATACCATGAATGAAAACTGATGACTATCTGTTTGCAAAAGTAGTCGGTTCCTCGTTGGAGCTAACGTGTCTTTCACTGATAAATCTTTCAAAACTGCACTGTTTCTGTACAAAATGTCTGCCCTTTGCTCATGCTGCATACTTGATCATTTGTGCTATTCTATGTTTCCTTGTGATTGTGTATTGTCTTGTCACATATACTCTTGGTTTTCAGGTTAAATATGGGGATACACTCAGGCGCTTCACTGTCGCTGTTAATGGTGATCAGCAGTTCAATCTTACAATGGATGGATTGAGAGCCAAAATTTGCTCTCTATTCAATCTTCCTGCTGATGTTGACTGTACCCTGACTTATGTCGATGAGGATGAGGATGTGGTTACACTAGGTAATGATGAAGATCTGATTGATGTAGTGAGGCAGTACCTCAATCCAGTTAGAATAACTGTAAAGGTGAATGCTGGTACAAGTGCTCCATCATCTACTCTGTCCAGTGGGACATCTACACGGTCACCACAAGTGCCTAATTTACAGCCAAATATTAATGCTGGTGTTGCTGAAGTTTTTAAAGCTGTGCCAGAACCGTTCCGTGAGGCCCTTTCCAAGCTATCTGTTGAACTGGCGTCAAAAGCAACTGCTTCTCCTGTACTTGCTGACCTTATTGAGACTTTCTCAAAAGCTGGACAATCTGTCTTGAATGGAGGTTCTTCTCTGTCAGGCACTTCAGCTTTAAGTGCACCCATGGAAACTAAAGAGAATGGTAACGAGTCATTTCCTGCAGAGCAAGGAAAGGAGCTCAATGCCAAACAAGCTGCAGAAGTGTCTGCTGATGGATGTCCAAGCTCAAGGCCCATGGAGCGATTGCACAAGCCACTGGGTGTCAGAGTCAAGATGCCAAGCATAGGGGATAAGGCTTGTGGTGCTGTTTCTTCACCTTTCTTCCCTTTTGCTTCTCCTTCTCCTGGGGAGCCCTTCATTTGCACTCACCGCAAAAATGAAAATAAAGATTTTTGTGATGATACTCGTGCCACTGAGAGGCCATTGCCATCAGGCACCAGCATGAATTGTCCTAATGACATTTTCTTTCCAGGGTTCCCCGCACCACCCACACCACCTGTTTCTTCGCAGCGTCCTATAGGAACCTCCCCTATATTCCACAGAGGTGTGCGCTGTGATGGCTGTGGGGTTCTTCCAATCACTGGACCGCGGTACAAGTCCAAAGTGTAAGAAATTCGTTTACGCATTGATCTCAGGGAATTGTGGTTTATGAATTATGATGTGTGGATGTGCTAACTCCAGCAATCTTCTGTTCATACAGGAAGTATAATTATGATTTGTGCAGTATCTGCTTTGCACAAATGGGGAATGATGCTGAATACATCAGAATAGACTTTCCTGCCCCATGTGGTGGATCAAAGCTGGCTAGGTCGTCAAACGTACGTTGATAGTCTTTGCTGATCTATATTTTTTTCTTCTTTGCTACATTCTTCTCTGCATCTTCAGAAACTGCTCTTACTAACCTGTCCATTTCTTTCTGCATGTTCATCAGAAACTGCTCTTACTAACCTGTCCATTTCTTTCTGCAGGTACATCAGAAACATTTTTTCCCAGTTCCTCTGCTGAGACCATGTAACATGAAGGAACTCCGGCCTAGACTTGACAGTCGCTTTGTTATGGATGTAAATGTGATGGATGGGACAGTTATGGCCCCCCAAACCCCTTTTACTAAGATTTGGCGCATGCGCAATAATGGCACCCTTCCATGGCCTTGTGGAACACGACTGCTTTGGATTGGGGGGGACAAATTCAGTGCTGTCGACTCCGTTCAAGTAGAGGTACACCGCTGTAGCGTTTTGTTAATTTTTGTTTTTAGACAAGTCTATTGACATTATCTGTGTTTATTTGTCAGATTCCTTCTAATGGTGCGCATGAGGAAAGTGAACTTGATGTAGCTGTCGATTTTGTTGCTCCCAAATTGCCTGGCCGTTACATTTCTTATTGGAAGATGCAGTCACCACTCGGCCAGAAGTTTGGGCAGCGTATTTGGGTTCTTATTCTGGTTTGTTTTTTAGGCTCATATCCATCTTGTCATGATTTTGGCCTTGTGCTGTAACTTGAATATATATTAATTAGCAACCCAATCCCTGAACAGGTAGATGCTTCTTTGAAGGATGCTATTGATAGTGCCACCGAGGACTTGAATTTGAATTTTCCTCCTCCATGTTCAGCTCCAATTGACCTCCAGTCCCTGGACCTCAATAGTGAGGCTTCGATGGTGGTTCACCATGGGCCTGACGCGTGCAGCAACACTAATGAGGCAGGGACAAAAAAGCCTGTATTTGAAGAACAATTACCTGACGACTTGGCCGACACTGGTGCCAGTGACCTGCTAGATGTTTCTGCGACTGCTTCAGAGGGTTCTCTGCTTGGTGATGACTATCCGTTGCACCACCCTCTCTTAGAGCCCACCATTGGTAATAACTCATCGAATGCTGCTCCTGTGCTGACTTCTTTTTCCTCTGCTCCACTATTGGATTTCTCCGGCTCTGCCAGTCCATTGAGCAATTCTCTGCCATCAGTGGTAGTGCCCGGTCCCACTGTTGATGCTGTTGCTAGTGATGCGGATAATTCATCGAAAGCTGCTGTTTCAGCATCTTTTTCTTCTGCTCCTTGGGCTTCCTATGAAATCCATGCAAAATCCACCTCTGACAGTCCTTCAAGCTCTACTCCGTCGTCGTCGGTGGTCCTTCCATTACCCGTGCCACGTCCCGCTATTGCTAATGTTACTAATGATGTGGTTGATGCTCCTACACCTGTAACTGCAGAAGTTTCCCCAACAGTTTCCTACCCGTCGATCAACCTGTCTTTAGGAACCTCTTCTCGTGCCACAGAAGTGCAGCTGCAGGACCCATTGGAAGTCCGTGGTCGCAGTGAAGTTGAGCAGGCTTTGGAGGAACTCAAAGAGATGGGCTTCAATGAAGTTGAGTTGAACAAGGAGATACTGAAGAAGAATGGGTACAACCTGGAATCGTCGATTGATGAACTCTGCGGTATTTCCGAGTGGGATCCTCTCCTTGAAGAACTGCAGGAGATGGTGAGTAGGTGCACATGACACTGTCTTGTTTGCAAAGTCTGCCTTAAGGTCTCATGTTTTGGCTTGAAGATAATAGATTTTCTCCGAGAAATCATCCCTAAAACTACAGCTGCTTTTGTAGGGTTTTTATGACAAGGAAACAAACAGGAGGCTTCTGGTGAAGAACAATGGCAGTCTGAAGCACGTTGTTATGGATCTCATTGCCAGGGAAACGAGCTTCAGATGATTTGAGTTATTGCAGTCTTATTTTATGTGTCCTATGCAGTAAATGAAGTTTGATGTCGGTGACGGATTGTGTCCCTTTTTAACGGTTTAGTTTATCTCTACATGTTCGGTTGGGTTTGAACGAAAACTTGGAAGCCTGTGTCTATATATAAATATTATGCACTTATGTGAGTCTATTTCTGCGCGCTGAGAGCATTATTTAATATGTGGTATGTTTCTGCTCTTTAGCAACTTCGGATGCCACGTAACATTACGACCCCACGACTTAAGGCAAAAGGCGGCGTTTCTGCTGGGTTTTTTAAATATGGCGGGGAAATTTACACGGTCCTACTAGGAGCATTAAGTAAATTAATATGGGGTACATTTATAAATTTCTGAGTGGTGGGAATAATAATATTATAATTTTATTCATTTTTGTTTATTAATACATATCTTTTACATATGAATATATTCATATTAAAGAATATGATCGACAAATTATGTTTTTATAAATTTATTAATCTTCATATTAAAATAATATTTCTTTTACTCATGACTAATTATTTTATATAATAGGTAAAAAAAATTTAAAATATAGGAAAAACAATTATATTTTTATAAATTTATTAAACTTTATTTTAAAATAGTATCTTAACCAAATAGGTGTGCATATTTAGAATATGTTTTTTAGCAAAAATATCTATATTCAATGTATAAGTATATATTTTGTTAGAAAAAATACATATCCTTACTATACAAATGTACATTTTAGAATTATAAAAAAAAATTATTTTGACAATATGGATATATTATAAAGATAAAATATATATTTTATAGTGATGAACATATATATTATGTTGATAGATGCATATCTTATATTATTATTTTTCTATAAAATAATTAAAAATTAATATATATGTTATAAATACACATTTTATTTAGATAAATACATATATTATCTAAAAAAATACACATTTATATATATAAATATACATCATTTATTTATGAAACAACAAGAAAAAAACATAAATTTATTATAAATATAAATTTTATTAAAAATAATACCTTTATCAGACAAATACATATTTTATATTTGTAAAAGCATATTTTATTTCAATAATTCAATGATGCATATTTTATGGAAATAAAATATAAATTATAGTGATAAATATACATATTATATCTACAAATGTACATCTTATGACATTATTTATTTATAAAATAATAAGATATGAACATACATATTATAAATTATTATTTTACTAAAATAAATACATCTATTATCCATTAATATAGATAGATAGATAGATAGATAGATAGATTTGTTATAAATACACACAATCTATTTATAAAACAATAATTGACAAATACATATATTATAAATACACATCTTATTAGAATGAGCATACAATTTTGAAGAATAAACACATATATTATAGTATTGAATACACATGTTATATTAATCAATGCAAATTATATAGTTTTAAGTGTAGATTTTATTTCAACAAATGCACATTTTATAGTAGTAATAGATATGTTATAAATACATTTTACATATACAAAGAAATACATAATCTTTTATTTATAAATACACATCTCATCCTCTCAACAATAAAAATTCGCATTCCATTTGTGCTAAATGATTATACGAAAGAGAATGAGGTAACTGATATACGCAATACTCCAGTTACTAGTAGCACAATATAATTATTAATGATACTTTCTTTCAATAACAAGGCATTCATAATAATTTGAATTTTGCATATTGTGAGATATATATTGGGTTCTCCCAACTCTTTGATTAATGGAAAACTACATTTCTTTTATTATACTGACAATTGAATAAACAAAAGAAGATGATAAATAAAAATGAGATATTTAGGTTTTATTTAAATGAAGTCCTTTATAAATGTTAAAACTTTATGAATAATGAAATTTTAAAAACAATTTATCTTTAAAAATGTATTATTGGGATAGATAATACAAATAGAGAATTTTTAAATTTCTTTATTTAGATATTTTTATATATAGAATTTGTATACAATATTAATAACAGTTTTCTTACTTTTACGTATGCAGCTATGTAAATACACTGTGAATTTGTTTTGGAATTTTAATGTAAATTTTACAACATTTGAGAATTATCTAGATTATATTTTAGGGTATCAAAATAAAGTATTTGAAATTCAAGAAGTTTGTAAATCTTCTTTTGAGATAAAATTCCTTCCGGAAGTACTTTCATCCGGACAAAACCTTATATCACTTGTTTAGGCTTCTAAAAATAAATTAAAACTCAAATTTAAAACCACCAACCAACATATTTACATTTAATTAGCTTAATAATTATATTATTTTTGTGTGATAAATTAAAATCTTAACATGTACACGTGCTAGACAAATCAAAGTGTGAATGTTGTCTATGCAAGACTGTTGAAGTTCAGTATGTTTTGTAGAACATATACTACATTGTTCCAATGTACCTTTGAATAGAAATGAACTAAATCTCGATCCCATATCAAACATATATTCATCATGGTGTATTCTATGATGAAACTATTAATTCTCAAACGACTAAAAGGGGGAAGCAGGAAAACTAATTAATATTATGCGTCAAAAACTTAAAACAACCTAGATTTCGATCAAATATATTGTGCTAAGACGATTTCTTATTATATTATATTATTTTGAATAAGAGGAAGTTATAGCAAGGAACTGCGTAGGGCGACTTATGTTAATTGTTGAGCACTTTCAACAACCAATCCTCATCCACATCCCTGCCGACAAGCACGAAAACCACGGCAGTTAATTATGCCATAGAGGCGGAAACCAACTTTGGATGAAAGTGTTTTAGAAAGAGGCAATCAATCAGTACGAAGAGAGAGGGACGACAATGTTGATCAGGATGAGGATTCCTGTCGAAAATTTAGACACTTTGTTTTGAGCCCACGATGTCACCAGGATGAGTCCAAAGGTTTTTTATGGTACATGATATCTCCACACCCCGGAACAGATGACATAATGAAAGAAAACGGGGAACGAGCATGAGCACAAAAGAAGACCGGCAAGCAAGCTAATGAAACATTGCATTGAAAGGGTCCGTCACCATCCGTCAAGTGTCGACAAAACATCATAACAGTAACATCAACCAAATGCTAAAAGAGAACTCCAGATAAAATTATTTGGAGAAAAAAAAAAAAAAGAGTTAGCAGCACCACTTTCCTGCGAATACTTATATTGGGGATTCATGATGTTTAAAATGTTCATGCCTATAAGAATCAATACAAAGCACTTGTTTTGCACGTCACCAACTTCCACGGAACTATTGTGCAAAGACTACTATGAAAGTTACAGCAGACATACTCCTCTTTTTCTTTTATTTGCTTACAACAGCACATAGGCTCAAGAGCCAGGACCCTCTGATTCTCCACGCAAAGGGCACAATAATTCTCTAACACTCATACTCAATTAAGTATCACTCAACTCGGCAAGGCAAACTAGATGAGCTTAGGTTGCTCAACCCTACATAAGACATACTTTACAAGGTGTACGCATGGGATTGCATCAGGATTTCCTGCTAACGTTCTGGCTTAACACGTGATTTAATTATTCCGGGAAGTGGAGGAGATGTAGGAGTCACAACCGCTATTTGTGTCTGTGATGGCTGCAGAGTCTGATCAGCCATGCCAGAGTTTTGACCTTCTGGTGCTTGGGGATAATCAATATTATCGCTTTGGGGCCTCTCACAACATCTCATTTGTTTAAGGACAAAGAGTTCATCATGCAATTCGAAAGGAGTGCTGCATAAGAGTTGCGAGTTAGGCGTCTGATAATCATGAATAAAGTACTGTTATAACTCTTTCAGGCCTGAAAAATGATTAGGACATTCAGCTCTTATAGAGGGCCTAATAGGCACGCGGGATTCACTACTGCTCCTGCAGCATCGACTCACCTATTGAAATCGAAATGGACAAGCTGCATATCTTCTGATATTTCCACCTCAACAGTTGCATGAGGTCTTGTCTACAAAATAACAATCAAGTTCCAAGATAAAATAAAATCAGAATGGACGCTTCTATAGCTAATAAAGATGAAACAATCAAAACTTGTAACAAGGCGATGGAACTATGAAAACTGTCAACTTTCATATTTTACTGCAATATGTCAATTACGATATATGCATTAAAATAAATGGCACATTTCAACTTCAACCATCTCAGGCTGAGACTATTCCCCCCACCCCCACACAGAAAGGAAGAAAAAAGGTTGCAGCATTCCACGAACGCTTGTCTAATGTGAAGAAGTAAACATAGTACCACTCAACTGAGACAACATAAAAGTGACATCATAGGAATATTGAAAATTCAATTGGGTATTAGACGGTGGACAATTCCACTCGGAACTACCAAAGAGACATGTAAGCATACTCCACCTTGAAATTTTCTTATATCTGATCTCCAAGCATCATTCTTCGACTATCATCCAAACAAGGGACCTCATTTTTATGGATAATGGAAGAAAAAGGATTGAAATATTTTACAGGGAAATATTGAAAAAGTAAAAGCATCTGATATAACCCCACAAAGAAACAGGGCTCACCAGAGAATGGGACAATCAAATCATTCAATAGATTCAGTCGATGCCATTCAGGAAGACTGGTTTCAAGTTAGCTTTTCTATCTAGGCAATATTCAGGCACATATTTTGACCAATATCCTTATAGAAAAAGGGAATACTGGTTCCCAAATCTCACATCTATATAGGGTATAAATACCCTGCCCCCATTTTTCTCATTTGTGAGTAGTAAAGTCAGATGCATTAGGTTTACAACTGTGTATGGATGATAAGGAGGAACTTTCTTGTCCAGATCTATTGGTAAATTGAGACGATATACAAACAATCAAACATTCTTTCACTCCTTTAGGGGTTAAGGGGCTTTTGCGGATTTTGAGTTAGCTAATATGCATTACACCCAAAAACAACGGTATCAAAATATAGCACATTTAACGCCAATATTTTTCTAATCTATCGGATATTGGCGACATTTTCCAATAAATTTACTTTATTGTAAATTTATATAAATATAACATAGTAATATTTCATTATCAATGACTACTTAATATTATAGAACAATAATTTATTGAAGCACTCTATTTAAATGATCCATAAATAAGAATTAAAGACATTGTGAAAAAGAAAATAAAATTCATGCAGCAATGACTGCATCATGTTATTTCTCGATGCAATGCTCTGATATTGCGACAGTGATTTTTTTTATAGGATGCGATGACATTGACTATGGAAGACAGTCTACAAATTCCTAAAGCATAGGTCAATTCCTCTGTATTCATAATGCTTTTCTAATAAATTTGGAACTCAAACCTTTTCCATACTTACAATGTTAGCCCTTAGTTACATACATACAAACATATAGAAATTCCACAACAAAGACAAATAAAACAGAAACCCGTGCTAAATACCTGTACTAGAATAAAAGGAAGAGCCACACCACCGCTAGGAATGTTGCCAGAGCCAAATAATTCTTGATTTCGCTGAGTTAGGTTTTGATAGCCAACAAACTTCAAGTGTGATGACAATATCACAAGATGATTAGTTATGCATAGAAAATAAATAAATAAATCAATACTGCATGTATAAAACATCATTAATGTTTACCTGATCTTCTAGTTCCTGCAGGTATGCAGCTCTCTTCTCTATCCTATTTTTTATTGCTGTCCGCTCTGCCTGCCAGTGACATTCATATGGGTGCTAAAAATCTCAGCCAAGTATCTCTGATAAACACTGAATTTTGGCACTAAACATTCTAAATAAGACAATAACTCAATACCTTTAACTCCTCAATATCACTGACGGTACTCCTGGGAAGACCTTTCCATTGTATCTCTTTTTTGTCCTTGGATATGATATCCATAGCCATTAGAACATTTAAGGCATCGTAAACCCTGCGTCGTATATTTTTCTCCTCATATTGTTGCTGGAACAGGGAAAACATAGAGTACATCAGATCACTATATACTGGGAAAAGATCAACACAGATTTACTCCAGTTAAAGGATGATACACAACGACCTGGTCTGGAGCAGAAGCGGCAATAGGATCTGCAAATTCAGCTACAAGTTCGTCTGCCACCTGTAATGTAGTATGATAGTCAATGAGTCCGCAACACATAACACAAGTAAAATAACTAATGGTCTTACACAAAGCATGAGACAAGATTGATGTATGGAAAACATGAAAACTTATCTAAGTTTCTTCCGAGAAACTAGGAAATTAATCCTCCCAGTCCCAGCACTCCACCTTACATCCCAACCGCATGTAGAAGTGATTATACTCATGCTAGAGACTTAAGAAACTCCATTACATTTTCTAATACTATTAGGAGCAGCTCCTTCCAATCTAAAGCATGTCTTGGACAATAAGGCTATTTATCCAACATATAAGGGCAAATATAATAGAAGAGGCAATGAAGTATTGTCATCCAACCCACTTCATTAAAACACATGATGTGCCCCAAAGCCATCACGAGGGGTAATAATTTGGAATATTTCCAAGTTAACTTCAACTCAAGCAGCCTAGCTTGAATGCCATTTTATACAGACTAAAATATCCCACTAAGCAAAGAGTGACATGCAACACACTGCCAATCAGCCACCAAATACTAGCCTGCCTCATTCCAAGGATTACACACACACTCCAGTGAAAAACCTCTTGTCTACATGGCTCCAGCAAACATATACACCAATTGGGAGACTAGAAAAACATGAGCAAAGCAAACCATTCAAGGCACACTCTTCATTATCATTTGGCATGTTGCAAGATGAATACATTAAAAATGCTTGGTTTTAGATCATTCAAAACAGAATAATTATAATAAATAAGAGGTTTGCTTCATTAAAATACACAAGCATGATGTATGTGCATGCAGTAGAGCTCCAATAATGAAAGAAGACTCATGTTCCAACAATTATGCTGCTTCGACAAAGTTCTAAACGGTCTGACAGTTATTTTGTGAAAAAGAAATCCTTGCTGCAAGATTGAATTAACAGCCCTGCCAGTTTGGTAAATCAATTGTTGAACCGCAGATGAAATGAAATGATCAATAAAATTATTTTGGGCTGTGTAATTTAACATTTTTATGTTTGTGCAAAAATACTTCATAGTAAACATAATTTTGAAAAATATAAAAGGGATGTGTCACATAATGGAGCGTATGAATACACTAAATGCCATGGGAAATGATGTAGACTAATGGCTTGATAATGTACAATTTTCCATTTTCTCTCTCATGACAGGTTTAGAATTCTTGCCCATAAAGACCTGACTTATTCTCAGTCATAAAGTCATTGGCAATGATCACAGTTACCAATGGTGATATACAACACAATGGCATCCTTTAACAAAAATAAAATAAAATAAAATAATGTTCATGCCAGTAAAAGCTCAATTAGAGAGAAAGATACATCAATCCAACAAAATGCCAGAAGATTAAACAATTGCCAAAGGAAAGCTATGAATAAAATATTAGGAAAGGGAGGAAAAGGAAACAGATGATGAATTCCTACAAAACCTAACCTCATTATATGTGGTCCTTCCTTTGCTTTCCACCTTCTCACAAACTTGACATATTCAGAGAAGTTTTTAAACATTATGTTAGTCAGTTAAAAAAGAACAGAAACATCATTCAGGAAGCAGAAGTATTCTAAAATCATAAGAGATAGTTGCAGGTAATAGAGAAGAGGTGATCTACCTTTCATACTGAATTGACGGAGGCCTCGATTACTTTTGTCACCTCCAGTAGCCCGCTGACCCCTTTTCTTCTTTCCACTGTTTTGTATATGATCACAACAAGAAGCCCCAAAGTCAAATTTAAGTAAAAATTGAAAGTAATACAGCATGTCAATTATTAATAAAATTCCAGCAATAAAATACAGTATAAACCTCCAGCAGCCAAAGTCCAATGAAAAGCCATTATTATCAAGCAAATTAAACAAAAGATTCCCTGTAAGGAAAATTGCTCTTTTTACGTTTAGCATCAAATTTGGAAACAACAGAAAAAAAACATATAAAATAAGTTATTTAAACCATGAAATGAAACAAATGAGAAGAAAATGATCAATCAAAAAGGGAAATACAACAGGATGTTCTCATAAGAGCGTTATAAAGTATAACTCACGAAGATTCAGACAAAGGCAATATTCTAAGACATACAAATTTTGATGTAACATATACACATAAATTGTCAAGTCAGCTATTCATCAATATATCTGTGAGTAAATAAAAGTGCTCTGAGAGACAATTGACTCCTTCACAAATCACGTCATATAGGTAAAATAGTATTATTTTGATATACACAATGGAGACTTACACAGAAGCTCCATGAGAACCTGCATCATCACCTTGAATCTCAAGATGACTTAATCTAAGAACAGTATTATCACTAGCTGGTGTTGTCATTCCTGCCTCACTCCGGCTTGATGGTGAACCCATGCTGCCACTGGTTGAAACAGATTGACCAGAAATAGTGGTGCTCCACGACCTGCTGCCTCCCTTTAGCTTCTTCTCTCCATCCTCTTGGGGGTTACCTCCAGTCACCATTCCTGAAGGAATCTAACAATGAGAATCAGAATGCAATCTAAAACTATTTACCATAGCCACAAGACACATGAAAAGCAGATAGCAATTTCAGGAGGTCACACCCAAAATACCCCAGATACAACAGCCAACTTGCTATAGAGGTCTTATCTCAGTTACACCCAAAATTCATCTTCCATAATCCAATTAACCTCAAAGGGATAAACTAAACGTGAAAAACTAAAATATCCACTATCCAACAAAACCAAACTTAGTTACACCCAATGACTACCCACCACGGCCAAGCTGCCACTATCACCTTTTTTCCTTTTTGACACAGACCAATGATCTAAAAGCATGGATTGTATAGTAGTAAAAGATCAGGTACATGTGATCAAGTATTATCTTCAACTTAGATCCTGTTTGAGCAACCATATTATCCATATATTTTCTAATAAAATAGACATCAGCTTGTTTGTTTTACGTGTTGTTTTCAAATCCTTATCATCTCATTATCTGTATATTATATAATAATCTAAACTTTAGGTTGTTCATTTCAGTTCGGATAAGTTTACAAACAATATTATTAGTTCTGCCACATTAATATAAATAATTTCACTTCAGGTAAGTTAACAAATAATATTATTACTTCAACCACATTCATATAAACAGTTTATGTATATCAGACACTGCCATATAATTACTTCAGATCTACCCAAGCAGGCTCTTAATCAATCATACATAACCTATCAATATTATTTGCATCACCACCAATCACTACAAACAGTTTTCATACATCCTCCTCACAAATGCTCCGACAAAGAAACTAGTTTTGGATGCTACCACACCCCATATCTACAAAAAGAAACAAAGCCTAGTGCCAAAACAGCTCAGCCCAAGAAAAATCATCATCATGAAGCTACTTGACATGTGTAGTAGAAACAATGATATCATGATGGGAGAATGATTCTGTTAGCTGCTTTTGTAAGCACATGGTATAGTTTGAAATCGGGGCCAAAGCTATTTTGCGCAAAAAATTATTGGAAAACAAAGCTAGAAATTCCAAACATGGCTCGCTCACTGTATGTTCCCTATGATCTGCATTTCACACTTTTTCATTGGACAACTAATAACTTAAATCCTGCTGAAAAACATGTACACTTTAATTACAAATGGATGCTCCTTAATGGACAGCTGAATTCTTTATTAATTAATCAACCACATTTGGTATCTTTGTAGGGCATTCCTAGATTCAAGTTTTAACTGTTTCATTCTCCTGCTCTATTTGAATCTCTGAGTTAACTGAATTTCCCTCAAGGAGGGACAGACCATAATCCGTTAATCAAATTTCTTTCCCAAGTTTTCCCATCTATTCCAGCCCAACTCCATAGCTCAATCAGCAAGAAGGCTTCACCACAAAGCTGAGGTCATGGCTTTCAAGACAATGGCTGCCTCCCCAGCCTCCCGCTCCAAAAAAGAAGGCACTTTCAATTTAAGGCCAATGAAATTAAGATAACATTTCCATCGCTCAGTGCTGCAGAATCCAGATTACATCCAAGTCTGCAGGACAGATCAAGATGTAGAGACGCTTAATGGAGGGAGTCGCGAGTTTCTCTTTACAACTGAGAAAGATAACAACTCACCCCTAGATTCTGCGGTCAATTAACGGTAGATTTTCTCCTTATTGTACACCCTAAAATCGTCGGCGGTTCATAAAAATGTTCCGGGGGGGGGGGGGGGGGCGCAACGTTAGTGGTGATGAGGGCAATGTCTGCCAAACACTCTTTATAGTTGGAACACGCAAATTCTGATAATCAGACTATGCAAACAGAAGCAGAATCAACTCATCATTATTTGTTAATTCATGTGCAAAATTAACTAACAAAACAACAAGAATCAATCTGAATTGTCGATTTTGAGAGACCCATCTACGAAGTACGAACTAACCTTTAACTAAGAATTGAGCGAAATCCGAAATGCAGAAACGGCCTAGCGATTTCTGGAAGTTTCCCTCGGCAAAGAGAAAATTCAAAGGTCAATTAAAACCTTGTATCTCCAGAAAAATGCGTCATGAAGCGATGTTTTTGTTCTCGATCGGTCCTTTCCCTGAGAATTGACAGAGGACGACGCAGATAAATTTATCAACGTGGTGGCCTAAACCGCAGAAGAGATTGATCTGAGAACCATGACGAGGAACAGAAGCCGGGAACAGAATTTGAAGATTTAGGCCTTCAAACACAAGGAAAACGAGGGAAATTGAGGGTTTGTTGGTGTATGAATACTCGAGAGCAAAATAAAAAATAAAAAATCTCGAGAGAAAAAAAAAAACTCATTAATTTTCCATAGTAATTATCTGTTTTTATATCTTAGATTATGAATAGTATTTGTCAAAAAAGGTTAAGAGTTAAGACGTTCATTTCTTGTTAAAATGTTACATAAAAGGAAATTAAATGTATGTATATATGAGTATTAGTTATTTAGTTATCACTATAAACTTTGACTATAAATTTTTTTAAATATAATATAAAAATATATTTGTGATATTTACATTAGGAAAAATTCATAGTATTATTTATTTTTTTAAAATTATGCATACATTTTGAAAAATATTATTGATTAAAGTTTATTATCTAATTTCATAAGGATCATTTTTAAAAACATAAGGATGATTTTTTTATACTTTTAGTAATCTTAAAATAGCATTGCAAAAAGTAGTCTTAAAAATATATATAGCTTTAATTAATTAAAAATAATAAAATATTAAATATAGTAGGTTATAAACAAAGTTTAACTATTATATTCTTTTAGGATTTATTTGGTAGGTAGAAAATAACTACCTTAATATGTTAAAAAGTAAGTTATAGGAAAATACTTTTTTAAAATTATTACTCTTTTTTATTTGTCATATAAGCCGCCACATATTTTAATGATAGACTTATATAATTAATTGTTTAAAGTATAATATATTTTGATATAAAATATATAATTGTAATTTCGGTATTAAAAGAATACTTTTATAATGTTTGTTTATAATTGTTATGAGTATATATTAACAAATAATAATGGTTAAAGTTTATTCTTAAAATACATAATAATATATATTTTGAATCAAACTATGCATTTCTGCCTCCCAAAAAATAAATGTATTTTATGATTGCTATTATACTATAAGGAAAGTAGTGTCATCATTACAATATAAAACTTACTTAGATCTAATTAATTAAGTTACTTCCTTAGAAACATATAAAAAGTTAAATTAAAGTGAAGTTATGTCTACTTTTGACTTCTCCTTACTTCCAACCAAACAAATAAGCTTTAACAATATATAAAAAAAAAGTGTTACTTTTTTCCTCTACTTATTCCCAGCTAAATGATCCTTTAATCTTGATAACTTAAACCACGTGACTTAAATAAATAAAAATTAAGTACAAGCTAATTTATACCCTCACAATGTATAATAGGAGTACACATTGGATTCACATGAGTTATTATCAATTAGCCTACAAGATAAACAAGAAAGATCATTTTGAATGTCATATGGACACCAATATTATTTTAGATGGTTTGGATCACTCTTTAATTGTTGCTTTAATTACTTTCAATTAGCCAATACAACAATTCAAATTATCAATCCAATAAAGCTTAATGGGCACCAATTTTCATAACCCAATTATTAATATTACTCATAAACCAATTATTATTACTGTATGTTTAGGTAAATTATTAGGTGTGGTTATTACAATTAGATTTTTTTTAAATTTATTTAGGAAATAAAGTTACTAAATTGTGTTTAAATGTTGAAAAATTATGATTAAAAATTAACTATTAGAAGTCAAAACCCTAAACATAACTTTAGTTGTGTTACATGAAACCTTCATTGGCACAATATATTTTTTTTTCTATGTTATTCCATAATAAATATTAATGTATTTTATATTTTGAGAACAATCATTTTCCTGTTTCTCTTGTCTTCGTCCTTATCTCCCTTTTCATGCAACACTTGTTATTAATAGCATCTATTTTATACTATTTTCCTATTTTTTCTTTACATTTTCTTTTAAGGTACAAACAATCCATTACTAGTTCTCAAATGATTCTAGATGAATAATTTGGTTTTCATAGTTAATTTTTTTATACACAAAGAACATATAAGGATTATATAGTATATCATAAAAGTGCAACCAACATATTAAAATTCCCCATATATTGGGAGATGAAATACTCAAACTCTAGACTTTTGGTATCTAAATCTTAACCTTAACAACTTGATTACAAGCTCACTAATTTGGGCAAATGATTATTACTTGAAACACTTGATGAATAAAAATCATAATGATTGTATCATCACATTCAAATAAATTGCAGTTTGCATGTTCACACAAATTTGATGCCATGGATCCTAATATTGGTGTTCTTTAAGTTTTATTTGATTGACATTTTGAAGTATTGCATTAGCTTTTTTCTAATTTTGGTTGATTTATATAGTTTCGTTTGTTTGGGGATGGTGTGGTTGGTGTTTCTTGCTATAATGCGAAAATTGTTCTATAAGTGAGGCTTTACCCTCTCTCACGGAATTTATTTTCAAATATATAGGTTTTTAGTTGAGCATTTCAATATTGATAATGTTATATGTTAGGGTTCATAAGCAGACTTGTGATGCCCCAAAATTTACTACTAAAAAAATTTGTTTAGCTGAAGTGCAATAATACTTAGTCGGATATTACCACCATACTCAATATAAGCCTGGCTTACTAAACCATTCTTACATCAAATAGAAGAAAAAATAATGAGAACTTAAAAAAAGACAAACATAGAGTGACATATTTTTTTATAAAATTTAAATAAGTGTTTGGAGATTAACTTTGAGTAAAATATAACAAAATCCAACAAAAAATGATCTATTAAAACTAAAAGCCCAAAAGGTATCTAGATAAAAACTAGTAATCAAATAATATGACTATATCCAACCACAAAGATGATAAAGATCATTTCTTCTTTGATTTCCAAGAAATAGGAGAAGAACCAAGGCGAATAAACCAACCACTGATTAAAAAATAGGTAGTAGGGAATGCGGCCCAATCTGAATCATAGTAGACTTGAAGAGAGAAGTCTAGGGAGGAAGAAAAGAACAAACCCAATCTAGGATCATGCTTAATATAGTGTAGATCATGCATGGCGATGTCAAAGTGAGGTTGCCGAGGTGTTTGCATAACTGACACAAATATTGAGCAGCAAAGGCAAGATCAAGGCATGTGTGAGTTAGGAAATTGATTTTGCCAACAATTTTGCACTAGTAAGTAGGGTTAGGATAAGGATCACCACTGAGGGGAGTGATTTTGACATTAGTGGAAAGTGGAGAGGAAAGAGAAGTAGTGCACGAGAATTCTTTGAGAGTGTTAAGGGAAATTTTTTTTAAGTCAAGATAAAACCTTGGGGATTTTGGAGAACCTTGATACCCAAAAAATAATGAAGAGAATCAAGGTCCTTTATCTTGAAATGTTGATCCAAATAAACCTTAAGGGTAAAAATTTACATCATCACTAGTAATTAGAAGATTATCGACATACACAATAACAAACACCACTTTGGAACCATTTCTCTTGGAGAACAATGAATGGTCATTTGGGGACATATGATAACCATGGGACCATAAGAAAGTAGTGATATTGGCATACCATTGGTAAGAATCTTGCTTCAAACCATAGAGAAACTTCTGAACCTTACAAATTGAGGAATGACGAGGGAGTGTAAGGCTAGTTAGGGGATTCATGTAAATATATTGATTAAGTTCCCCACGCAAAAAAGCATTATTCACATATAATTGATGCATGCCCCTAATGTTTCTTAACAACAACAATAACAATACTTCTAATAATGGTTATCTTCACAACATGCGAGTATGTCTCATCATAATCTATTCCGGCTTTTGTGTGAATCCTCGAACCACAAGTCAAGATTCAACCATGGGATTTATATTTAATCTGATAGACCCATTTATAAGTAATAACTTTCTTACCCTTGGGGAGAGGAAAAAGTGACCGAGTATGATTGAACTCTAAAGCTACAAATTCTTTTTGCATAGCATCTTGCTAAGATAAATAAGAGGTTGCCTCCTCATAGAATGAGAGTACATGTGCTTGAGTAAGAGATTGAAGAAACTATTGATTAGAAGGAATAAGGGTGTTGAAACATAAGTGAGAAGGTTTTAGTGGAGAAGGAGGATGTAAAAGTATATGAGGATAAGAAAGAGAGTATGTAACAAAAGTCCAAATGAAATTGTGAAGATGAGAGGGAGGTTTGTGGGGATGAGAGGATTAGCAAAGTGAAGGTAGGGTAGAAATGGGTGGTGGGGAGAAAGGTAGAAGAGTATATGGAGGAGTGGGTGGATGATGTTGGGGATTATTATGTTAATGAGCAGGTTGAGGAGGGAATGTGGATGTAGAAGAAGGGATATTATAAGGGGTGGAAAGAGGAATTATGGTGGAAAGTGTAGGAATAGACACTTGATAAGAACAAATATGCTCATGGAAAGTCACATGTCAAGATACTGACATTGTATGGATGATTATGTCATAAAACTTGTATCCCTTTTTGCCAAAAGGATAGCCAATAAACACACATGGGGAGGCTTCAAGACTAAATTTTTCATGAGAGTGAGCAAGTGTGGAGGCATAACAAAGGCATATAAAAATTTTTGAGGTGGAAATAAATGGGTGGCAAACTATATAAGAGATGGAATGGTATGAGGCCTTCAATAATTCTAAAGGGGAAGTGATTAATGAGGTATGTGGTAGGGAGGACAAATTCTCCCTAGAATTTAATAGGAAGATTGGATTAAAAATGTAAGTTATGGGAAGTTTCAAGGAGATGCTTGTGTTTGTGTTCTGCCACATCATTCTATTGTGGGGTGGCAACATAGCTAGTATGATGTATGATTCCATTATCAAGAAAGAATTGAGTAGCAGCCTTACCGAGTCTAAGTTCTATTGCATCATCTAAGTAGACGGTCTTTATAGTGGTGTTAAATTGGGTGTGAATCATGTTGAGAAAGGATATAAGGAGAAATAGGGCATTAGTTTTGTGTGATAGTAGGTGATTACGAGTTGCACGGCTCTAGTCATCGATGATGGTTAAAAAAAATCTACCATCACGAGTGGGTGTTTGATATGGACACCATATATCTACATATATTAAATAAAAATTTTGAGAAGTATGAATAATACTATGTGGAAAAGGTAGATGACGTTATCAAGCTTGAGGACACACAGTGCAATGATCATTGACTTCATCAATAATAAAAGGGAATAAGGATAAGGTTTTGAGTTTACATATGGGTAGATGACCTAGTCTGCAGTGCCACAACATAGCATTGTCCTTATTACAAGAGTTTTTGAGGATATTAAAAGAAGAATGGGTACATGTGTTTGTCAGTGCCTTTTTTCACTCAACATCTACCAAATAGAGTCCACCACATGCTTTACCAATTGCTAGTGGCCTCCTCACTGAAGGGCCCTGCAATAAGCAAGCATTAGTTATAAAGATGGCTGCACATTTGAGTTGAATACAAAGTTTATTAACATATAAGAGGTTGTAAGTGAATTTTGGAACAAGGAGTACATTTTTTAGGGTAAGAGTTGGAGTAAGGATCACTATACCAATGTGTGTGACATGAATAGAATCATTTATCGAAAGAGTGATATGAAAGGATTTATTGAGAGGGTGGGTGGTATGACATAAGTTAGGATTAGAGAAGATATGATATGTAGAACTAGAATCAAGAATCTAAAAATTATGTTTAAATTGAGAGCAAAAACAAGCATAATATCCCATAATTCCATGACAAAAGCAGACTAACTTACCAGCAAAATTGGCTGAGAGATGAGCATCATAATTTGAGGCCAAAGGTGTTGAGGTATGTTGATTGAGGAGAGAATATATATGAGTGCATTTTTCGACTGTCAGACCAACTATAGGGCTTGAAGAGGTGTTGCTATAAGTTCACCTGTTAATATGAGGGCTATTTTATGTTGTAGCTCCAATACGTGTCTTATTCTTGGTGAATTTGAATTCAAGTGGAAATCCATGAAGTTTGTAACATGTTTCAATTGAGTGACAAGTTTTCTTGCAATAATTACAATGAAGACTTGACTTCATTTTCTTATCTATTATATTAAATCAATTTCCAAATTTATTAAATTGAACTGAAAAGGAGGTTGATTGTTCCAAGAAGGCACTAGTGAAGTTCGGTTCTCTTTGTTGTTCTTATTGAAAGAGCATAAAGCGGGCTCTAAAAATAGAGGAATCTAGCTTTATCATAATAGTGTTGCCTTGGTGAGAAAGATAACTGTCATTCAAACCAATGAGAAAATGTACCAATTTTAGCATATTATCATTCTTTGTGCAGCTTTCATTCACACCACAAGTGTAACCACAATTGCACTTTGTTTCAACAAAGAGAGATGATTGATCACCCTAATGATTCTTCAGTCTAGTGAAGTAGGAGGTGATATTTTTAATTCCCTAGGTAATGGAGCACATATTTTTTGAGTCTAAAAGAGTTTTCCATAGTTGGTTTGTCTGAATCTTTGTTTAAGTTCAAGCCAGATATCCCTAGTCGTGGATGAAAAAATCACACTCCAAGAGATAGGCTTACTCAGTGCATTAATTATCTAGGAGATAACCATATCATTGCGTTTCTCCCACTTCCTAAAATTCAAATCAGTTGAAGGAATTTTTCTACACAAACCATAGATGAAGCAGAGACTGTCATTTGCTGACAAACTAATCTTCATAGATCTTTTTAAAGTAAAGAATCCATGGCCATCAAATTGATCTGAGATAAAAATTGCACCTGGTGTATTGGAAGATTGCAACTAGAATCAAGAAGGTAAATCTAAATTTGAATAATTATTGTCCAATGGATTGGAATTAGGATTAGAAGTTGTGGTAGATGGATTATACATCGTGCTTGAGATATTATATAATTTCTCAAAATTTTGAAAACCAAAAATTTATTTATTAACAAATTAATATAACCTACTTTCTAATTTTTTATATATTTAATGATCCTAAATTAATTATAAGAAAATTATATTAATTTTTTTTGCACTAAATCAAAAGATTTACTCTAAAATCTAACCTAAATCGTACACCCAAAATTTTATTTTTCCTTTTTTTGTACTTCTTTTTTTTTTCTTTTTCCTTTTTCTTCCTTTCTTTTTCCCTCATTTCTTTTTCTCCTTTTCCCCTCCCTTATTCTTAGGGCACACTGCCTTAGCCCATGCTTCTCTTCTTTTTTTTCTATCCTTCCTTTCCCCACTAGCATCCCATACCTTGTTTTATGCCCTTTCTTCTCCCCTAGGTGGCCAAGCTCGTCCCCCACCTTTTTCTTTATTTCCTTTTCTTCTTTCCCCTTTTCTCTCTTTCTTCTTCCTTGCTCATGTCCCCTTCCTCACATCACCGTCCCCCTTCCATTTTTGTGCATATACCTATACCTTTGCATGTTGCCCATCCTTCCCACCATTCTCCTTTAGGCTTTGCAAAGCCATGCATGCTGGCCTACACCCTGAAACCCTACCCCTGTGCACCTACTCCCCTACACCTATATCCTACCCTACCACTTGCAACCAACCTCTCCCCTCCCCCTCCTTACAGCCATGCATGCCGAGCCTCCTATCGTATTCTACTCTTCCTCAACCTCACCCTTACCTATAAATACACCCCCTCGAGCTCCTCCTTTCCTCTCCCATCTACCTCTTATTCCTTCCCTATTTTTATTTCCTCCCTAATCTCTACTAACTTCAATGGCGTGCCACCACCGTTAACACCCAACCACCCCCTTACCACCTCTCTTCCCTACCTATGCCCTACCCACACCTACAAAACTACCTCTTCTCCCTCCATATTTTTCTTCTCTTCTTCCGCACCTACAACCTTTTCATGATGCATTCTTCCCAGCCATCGCTCCTAGCCATTCTCCTCCATCCTTTCCACCACCACACCACATCCACCCTACACAAGTGCCCCAACCTGTGCAGCCACCCTAACAACCCCCCTTTTCCCCTTTCTCTCATGTTTTTTTTTCTTTCTCATTCTTAGTCGTGTGCCACTCAACACTACCCCTAGCCACTAGATCCACCACCACCAACTTTCTACAGTCCTAGTTCCACCACCAATCCTCGAATCTAAGCTACCAACTCTCAGCCTTCTTTACCAAAATCAACCACCGCCACCACACTATCGCCTGCAACATTTTTCTCCCCATTTTGGTCACCTCCATTTCCTTTCTCCTCTTTAAACTTTCCTTAGGCTAGTTTTCTTTTTGTTCTTTAAAAGAAAGGAAATCTAAATTGTGTATTTATCCATTTTCTAAGTATTATTATAATGATAACAGAAGAGGAGGTATAGGTCTAGCATACTTAAAGACCATAGTTGCTCTAGTAAGGATATAGTCAGAGCTAGGGTTTTATTTTTGTTAAAATATGTCCTTGTTGTATTGTATGTGATGACATGTATGAAATGATAAATGACTTTAGTGTTGTATGTGCAGTTTGGCTTAATAATAGTTGAAGGTAAGAAGCTGTGTGGTTATGATTTTATTGATTCCTATTAGACCTAATCGAGATGGGCCTATGAGATTTCATTGTGATATTAGGGATAGATATGTTAGGGAGATACTAGTTAGTGATAGATTACGCATAAGAACGCATGGTGTTACAAGACCCACGAGGTACAAGGTTTTCCTATAGGAAATACAAACCCAAGCCCTCAACCAAGGTTGTATCTACACACACGCTGCACATATTGATGCGGAAGAGGTATCTGATGTACCTACATAGTGTTTAGGAGCTAAATAGGGATTTGGTGGCCCTAAAGAACATTCTTGTGGTCTAGGACTTTCCCAATGTATTCTCTAAGGAGATTCTGGGTATGCTGCTAGTACACAAAATTGACTTCACCATTGATCTAGTGTTAGGGGTTGAACCTGTGTCATAGGCCTCTTACAGGATGGCCCCGTTAGAATTAAGGGAGCGAAAGTGAAATACCCCCAAAACCCTAATTTTAGAAATTATGGCCAAATAATGATTTAATAGGAAAGTTAATTAAATAAATTATTTTATTAATTTAAAAGGGAATTAATTAAAGCAAATTAATGAGAAAATAATAAATATTTTTAATTAGAAAAAATTTGGGTGTTTTGCTAATTAAAATGGAATTTAGGAAAAATCTTTCAAAAATCTCAAATTAGTCTAAAAAGGGAATTGAATATTATTTTATTAAAACATTATTATTTTTATATATCCCAAAATATCAAAATATTCCAAATACCCCAACCAACCTATTTTTCCTTTTCTTTCCTTTTTCTCCTTCTTTTCCCTTTTTCTTTCTTTCTCTCCTTTCTCCTTTTCTTTTTCTTCTTCCCAGTTGGGCCTATCTCCCCCACGACCCAACTCCCTTCCTCCTTTCTTCTCCTTCGGCGTGGCCCAGGCCCTTTGCGCCGTGTTTTATTTTTTCCCCCGTCGCCCAACCGATTCCCTTCTTTTCATTTCTTTCTTTTTCTTCTTGGACCGTCGGTCCACCCCTACCTTCTTGTTCTTCCTTCTCTTCCTTTCCCGGTAACCTTCAACTCCCTCCCCAACCTATATCGTGAATTTTGTTGCCGACCACATTGTTGACAAGCCATCTCTCCTCTCTCTTCCCTACTGACTCGCCTACCGTTCAACCCAACCAACTCTCCTTCCTTCTCGTGTGCCATTTCTTCCTCCCTTGCCAATCACACCCTACCACGATCAGGCCTGTGCCGCCCTGCTGTCGCCGACCGGTGAGCCCTAGCCTACCTGCCCCTATTCTCTCATTTTCCCTCTGACCTTATCCCCCTCCAACTAGCCTATAAATACCCCATATGCAGCCTTGATCGAGCTTTTGACTTCACACCCCAGAAAATCCCTCTCATTCGCCATCGCCCTTTTAGACGCCGTTGCTACCGCCGTCGCTCAACGCTATCGCTCAAGCCACCCACTACACCACTCCTTGCATCACCCTCTACCAAACTATGCCACCCTCCACCCTTGATTTACCTCGCATGAACCATCCTAGCTGTATAAAGTTTCCTTCCCTAGCAGCCACACCTCCACCTCCGTCACCCTTTGCACCACCATTTGCCACCACTTCTATCGCAACCACCACCTCCTACACCTTCTAAAATTCCCTACAGACCTTCCTTTACCTCCCCTACCCTCCTTTTACATTTCCTCCATCTCCTCCTCCCTTTCGTCCTTTCCACCACTTTCATCCACCACACCCTCCACTGTGCGCCGCCATCTTTGACTGCACCACCACCTTCATTCCAACCCTCTCAACTTAGGCATCCACCACCACCCCAACTTCCACCCTCACTCTCCCTATCCTATCCCCCGTATTCAACTATCTCTCTTTTCTCCCCTTTTTCCTACCACCTCCATCGCCGCAGTGCACCGCCGTTGGTGCCGCCAGTTACCACCAACCCTAGGTGGTACCCTAAACCCTTTCAACCCTTAAACCCTAATTATGCAAGATTAATTTATTTTAATTGTATTCTATTATTATTATTATTATTATTATTATTATTATTATTATTATTATTATTATTATTATTATTATTACTATTAAGGGTCGAGACCCTATTTTATCATTAATTCGGTTAGTATCATTATTATAGTTGTTGTTGTTGTTGTTGTTGTTGTTGTTGTTATTATTATTATTATAGTAAAAAATATTCAAACCCTTATATTATCATCATTTTAAATATTACTATTATCCTTAGCAATATTAGTATTTTGTTAGTGTTACTATTATTATATTATTATTTTATCCCTAACTCTATTATTAGTCTTAGCCTTAAAAATACTAGGGTTTCTATTACTAGGAGAATTAGTATTATTTTTATTATTAATATCGCTATTTTTGCTATAACTATTGTTAGTACTATTGGTAGAGGAAATAAAGCTATTAGGTTTAATAATATAAATATAGCTATAAATATTATTAAAAACCCTATTTTCACAGATAAATTTTCCTTTAATAATTGTAATCCTAATCTTGAATAAAATAGGAAATAATAGTATTTTTGGTAGAAGGGAAACTAATCCTTAGTTTTTCCCTCTTATAGGTGAAACCAGTCAAAACCCCAAGGAGGCGTAGGAACGTTCTCCAAGACAAGTGACATATTAGGTAAGGGTGTAACTAAGGCCTTATGTGTGTTATATGTGTTTTATATGCCTTGTATGCCATGTTTAATGATATGTTGTGTATCTTGTGCTATTAGTTGAACTGGTTTATGTGTAACGTAGCTTGGAGTTGAAGTATGCTCATGTGTTATCTTATTGCATGTGAATAAAATGTATATGCTGTAATTATGATGTGATGTGTTGTGGCCCTTTAGGACAAGCATGCTAGGCTAAGTAATGTGATGATATAGAGTGAAAGGATGAAAAAGGAAAATGGGTAAGTAAGTTGACCAAAGGGAAGTAAGTTAACCAAGGAATATGGGTTTGATCTAAATATTTCATCATCCATGAGTGGAAGAATAAAAGGGGACTTAAAGCAAAATAAATTGGATGAATTTTTCATGGAAGAATCTAGGGTTTTGCATGGAAGAATCTAGGATTTTTCATGGGAGTTTTAGGGTTTTGCGTATAAAACTTTGAGGGTTTGCATAGGATGGATAAAGTCTATATGGGAGTAACTTTTACTTATGGAAAGTTGATTTGGGGTGTGAGGAAAGTAATGGAAGAATTGTTTGGGTGATTAGAGGCTTAGGGTGAAAAATAGTACATAAGATAATATAAGCGTGCATAGGAGATCGAGCTAGGGTTTGAGAGGAAACCCTAATTTGAGAAGGTGGTAAAAAGAAAAAAATAATGAGGCTGAGTAGAGTATGAGATGAGGATGGAGAATTATCATGTGAGGGATTAGCATGGGTAACATGGGAAAATAGAGTGGCAGGTGAGAAATGGAGGGGTGACATGTGGAAAGGAGGATGTTGGGGTTTGGCATGGCCAGCTAGGGTTTGGTGTGGCCACCTAGGGTTTCATGGTTACACGTGTGCTTGGGGAGTAAAGTGAGATGATGAGGGTTGAATCTAAGGGTTGTGGTGTGTGGGATGTTAAAATAGTTTAGGTTGTGTGAGATGGAGAAGGATGGGCCACATAAGCTCAAATTAGGGTTTCGAGAGAAAACCCACACACTTGGGAGTTGGCCTTCTAGTGTGAGTTAGGGAAATGAGGAAAGGATGTTGGGGAAAGTTAGGAGGTGCAAGAGTCTTAATATATGGGATGGGCTCTCTTAGAGGATAAGCGTAGAGAGATTTAGTCATGCATGTCCAAGGTAAAACTTTTGAATAAGATACGGTAAAACATTAATCATGTAAAGTGGAAGATTATTGAACCAGGTCCAGACTGATCCATCGACATATAATTATGGTTAGGTGCATTCTATCCTATAAGTGACCAATCCACTAGCTATAATAGTGGTTTGGTACATTCTGCCCTATAAGTGACCGCTCCATCGATTATAATAGTGGGGGATCCTGAGCTCAATAAACCAAACCCTAAGTTTGATAAGACACATAAAAGACACTAAGTACTTACAGTGGAAAACCATGAGAGTCGGGGCTAGATTGATCTACGGGCATATAATAGTGGTTAGGTACATTTTGCTCTATAAGTGACTGCTCCACCAGCTATAATAGTGGTTAGGTGCGTTCTGCCCTATAAGTAACCGATCCACCAGCTATAATAGTGGGGTTCCTGTACTTGCATGGATTGATAAAAGCATGGTGTAAAATGAGTACCGATCAGAGATTAAACAATTTATTTGTTCGAACTATAATTTGGCCTTTATTTATTTGTTTGAAGTGATGGTATGTTATATTATCATACTGGGGTTGTGTGCTTTTGTGTATTGGCCTTAGTACACGGTTACCTTACTTAGTACGTAGTGTGCTGACAACCCATTTCATGGGTTCTATTCATTCCCACGAGCAGAAGGCCCCTATAACTTTTTGCAGGTTGGTGATACCTATTTCGATGCCCTCGATGTTCACGAGGCATCTGGAGGGGCTGAGTGCTGAGTATGGACATAGCACGAAGATCGAGAGTGGCATGGCCGGATTTTCTTTTATAACTTTCTATTTTTTATTTTGGGGTTTCCTAGACATAATTTTTACCGTTTGTAAACCTTATTCCTTTCAAGGAACTTTGACTATGTACTCTAGATTGTGACTCTTTTTCACGCACTCTGATTTCTATCTTATAATGTTTTAATGTTTTATCTGAGCCTTGCCTTGAGTTTGATGTATGATGAAGATTAAATTTCTTTTAACCTTGTGATTAGTACAGGAATGACCGTGGGCCAGGCTTGTATTGATTACAGCAGTAACATTTCCAAGATTCACAAGCTTTAATTTAATTGCTTACATTTTTTAAAAAGAAATTAGTGAATTTTGGGATGTTACAAGTTGGCATAAAAGCGTTGGTCCTTGAAACCATGCCTATTTTTTTAAATAGAATTTGATTTACAAAGTTTTTACTGAATTTCAAAGTGTTTTACCGCCTTAATGAGAACCTTCTGTTTTTAAAATTCCAGAGCCCGACCATAGTGAGGAACGTAAGCGTAGATTAGGGTTTTTCCCAAAAAGGGAAAATGTATGATATAATTGTTTCGAACCAGTGGATTCGTTTCTAAACTTTTATTTTCTATGCAGCTTTCAATGGCGATGAATGGCTAAGTTGGACATTTGGAGGAGGCATTCACGGCTTTCATGAAGTTCATCCAGCGCCAGCCTCTGGTGCCTGTTCCTCATCCTCACCCTACTGAGGGCACTGGTGAGGACTAGCTCTGGAGGGTCACTTGACATCACCCTCCGACCTACTTTGGCAAGGAGGACCCGATGGTCCTCGAGGGGTGGATCTGGGACATGGATCGCACCTTTGAAGCAGTGGATTGCCCGCCGGCCTAACAACCCAGTGTTGCTGCTTTCTTCCTCAGAGGCATAGTAGACGCTTGGTGGGTGGAGCACCATGCCTAAGACGGTCCTCCGGCTATGTGGGAGGCATTTAAGACTGCCCTCCGCTCCAGGTTTTACCTCAAGAGCTTAAAGAGGGACAAGTTCCAGGAGTTCATGCAGCTCACTTAGGGATCTATGATAGTCTGCTAGTATCACGCTCACTTCAACGAGCTACTCCAATTTGCCCCAGGGATTTCTGCCAAAGAGTCCACTATGGTGTTTCAGTTCAAGTAGGGGCTGAATTTCAGTATCTACAGAATGACGGGCACAATATCCTTTACAAACCTAGCTTCTTTATATGAGCACGCCTGCATCGCCGCCACTTTGGGCCAGGAGCAGGCCACCATCTTCGGGAAGAGGAAGCTTGAGGGTCAGAATTCTAGGAGCAAAACCCAGCCCCGGTCAGGAAGACTAATGAGACCTCCTCCGAGAAATCACAACAGAGGCCAAGGACCCCTGAGGGGATCCGCTTACAGATGGTGTGGCCGGAACCACCCAGCCAAGAAATGTGGAGGCAAGTTGATAACTTGCCTGAACTGTGGAAGGTTGGGCCACAGAGCGGTGGAGTGTTGGAGGCCACCACAATCTTAGTAGAATCATACTCGACCTTTTCAGCAGGGAGGAGCCCTGATATCCCAATAGTAGGCATACCAGTAGCATCTTTAGAACACACCCCAATAGTACTACCAGTGAGCACCTGCCCCATTTGGTGCCTTAGTTCAAGAGGCTAAGGGAAAGCCTTGGGTATCCAGACCCTTTCCTTAGAATGGATGCCAGCTAGGCAGACGCCTGAACGTGATTAGTCAGGTGAAGGCTGACCGCCAGCTTGATGTTGTCACGGGTATGTTCACCATCCATTCTCTGCCGGTGTATGTTCTCTTTGATTTGGGTGCTACTCTGTCTTTTGTTCCATCTACTTTTGTTGCTAAGGCTAGATTTATCACCATCTTCTAGAATAGAGTTATCTATGATACTTCCATTGGGTGATAGGATGGAGTGCAGTCGGATGTTTTCAGACGTGGCCTTAGTTATAGGTAGGGTAGACTTCCTAGCAGACCTGATCAGGATGGAATTAAAAGACTTTGACGTGATGTTGGGTATGGACATGCTAGGGAGGTACAAGACCGTTATTAACTGTGCTCAGAAGCGTGTGATCTTGTGAGGCCTGAAGGGGGCTAGGGTTTCATACAGGTAGACTCAGCCCAAGCGCACCACTAAGGTAGTATCGGTAGGTACTCATGCTTTGATCCTGAAAGGGTACCCCTTGTACTTATGTAGTGTGCAAGATCTAAAGAAGGATTTGACCTCACTAGATAGCACCCCAGTAGTTAAAGAATTTTCAGACGTGTTTTCGAAAGAAATACTAGGTATGCCCCCAGTCCAGGAAATTGGTTTCAAGATTGACCTAGTGCCAGGGGTCGAGCCTGTCACAAAGGTACCCTACCCGGATGGCATCAGTTGAGTTGAAGGAGTTAAAGGCCCATCTAGAAGAGTTGTTGGAGCATAGGTATATTCGGTCGAGTGTATCACCATGGGGAGCACCGGTCTTGTTTGTAAAGAAGAAGGATGATAGTCTCCGTCTCTGCATTGACTACCGAAGGTTGAATCAACTGATAGTGAAGAACCAATACCCATTCTCGAGGATAGATGACCTTTTTGACCAGTTGAAGGATGCCACAGTGTTCTCTAAGATTGATATGAGATTAGGGTACCATTAGTGGAGGATCGCTAATGCTGATATTATGAAGACTGCCTTCCGGATCCTGTATGAGCATTATGAGTTTACAGTAATGCCTTTTAGACCTACAACCCACCATTTTCATGGACCTAATGACGATAATATTCATAGCCTTCCTCGATCAATTCGTAGTGGTGTTTATTGATGACATTTTCGTGTACTATTAAGGGAACGAGCAGCATGAGCAGCACTTACACACCATTCTGAGCTTACTAAAAGAGCATCACTTGTATGTGAAGTTGTATAAGTGTGGATTTTGGCTTCTGGTAGTGGCTTTTCTTGGTCACATAGTATCAAGTGGAGGAGTAGCTGTGGATCCAGCCAAGATTGTGGCCATCACAGAATGGAAGCCTCCTAAGAGTGTAACAGAGGTTCGGAGTTTTCTAAGTTTGGTTGGGTATTACAGAATATTTATGCAGAACTTCTCCAAGATTGCCTGACCACTGACCAATCTCCTAAAAAATTCCATGAAGTTCCAATGGGATGAGACTTGTGAAGAAGCATTCCAAGAGCTAAAAAGGCGATTAAATACTGCACCTGTGTTGACCCTACCAGAGAGTAAAGAAGGGTTTGAGGTTTACAGTGATGCATCCAAGCATGGGCTGGGATGTGTGTTGATGCAAAAGGGTAGAGTTGTCATACATGCCTCCCAACAATTGAAGGTTTTTGCTCTGAAGATTTGGAGGCACTATCTGTATGGGACAAAATACATATTCTTTACAGACCACAAGAGCCTCAAGTATATTTTCACTCATAAGGAACTCAACTTAAGGTAGAGGAGGTGGTTAGAGCTTGTTAAGGACTACGATATCGAGTTGAACTACCACAAGGGTAAGGCCAATGTAGTTGTAGATGCCCTGAGTAGGAAGACCTTGCATTCTGCACTGTGTTATGCGGTCGCTAACTGAATGATAAGGGAGTTGTCAGGCTTGGAGATCGAAATGATTTAGCAAGGAGACCTTGAGGCCCGCATGAGTGCCCTGACACTCACTCCCACTATATTTGAGGAGATTCGAGCTAGCCAGATTGGATATGTCAAACTGGAAAGGATCCGACGGAATTTGTAGGAAGGCCAAGTAGAAGGGTTTAAAATTCATGATGATGGTAGCTTTTGGTTCAAGGGTCGCTAGTGTGTACTGTAGAGTTGTCAAAAATTAAAGTGTCGCATTATGGAAGAAGGACATTAGACTCCTTAATTAGTCCACCCAGGAGGATCTAAGCTATATAAAGACCTCATAAAGATGTATTGGTGGCCTCGCATGAAGCAGGAAGTGGCAAAGTTTGTATCTCGATTTTTAGTGTGCCAAAAAGTCAAGATTAAGTATGAGCATTATGAGTATCAGAGACTAGTAGGGATACTTTAGCCCTTGGAAGTGCCAAGGTAAAAATGGGACTCTATCTCTATGGATTTCGTTTGTGGTTTACCAAGGACTCGAAGTGGCTGTGACACCATTTGGGTTATTGTACACAGATTGACTAAATCAGTTGTATTTATTCCCATAAAGTCCACGTGGAGTATAGATCAGTTAGCAAATGCCTACATGAAGTTCATAGTTAGTCATCATGGGGTTTCAGAGGACATCGTTTTAGATAGGGATTCAAGGTTTCTTTCTCATTTTTGGGGAAGGCTACAATAAGTGTTGGGGACCAAGTTGAAGATGAGCATAGCTTTCCAGCCTGCCATGGATGGATAGATAGAGCGGACCATACAGACTCTAAAGGACATGTTGAGAGCTTGTGTGCTAGATTTCTAGGGTTTTTGGGAGGAGTGGCTACATTTGATAGAGTTTTCATATAACAATAGCTACCATGCTAGCACAGGGATGGCTCCCTTTAAGGCTTTGTATGGACAGAAGGGCAAGACTTCCTTGTGCTAGAGTGACATCAATGAGACAGTAGTATTGGGTCCTGAGATGATTGAAGAGATGACTAGGCAAGTCCGCCAATTCCAGGACTGAATGAAAGAAGCCCAGAGCAGATAGAAGAGTTATGTAGATCAGAGACATTGGGATAGTATTTTTGAGCCAGGGGATAAGGTATTGTTAAGGGTTTCACCCACAAAGGGGGTGCAAAGGTTTGGCAGATAGGGCAAGCTGAGCCCAATGTATTTCAGCCCCTATAAGGTCCTAGAGCATGGGGAGAGGTTGCTTACCGATTGGCTCTTCCACCAGAGTTGGCATGAGTCCACAATGCTTTCCACATCTCTCAGTTACGGAAGTACGTCGCCAACCCATCCCATGTGATTCAACTGGACGAAGTAGAGCTAGACAATTCTTTGACCTACGAAGAGTGACCTGTGCAAATCCTCGACACCAAGGTACGAAAGACTCACATGAGTGTAGTTCCTCTTGTTAAGATTCTATGGAGTCGGCATGGGATTGAAAAAGCTACCTGGGAAGCCGAGAAGGACATACGATAAGCATATCCAAAACTCTTTGCTGTAGGTTCGACCATTCTTACTAAGTTCCTCTTTAAGGGGGTAGTCGATATAATTAGTGATGTTAGTGTGGTGTCCCTATCCGCTTAGGACGTTCTAGCCTTAACCCTAGGAAACTACAGAGATTTCGGGGATGAAGTCTATCTTTAAGGGGGTAGAGATAAAATACCCCAAAACCCTAATTTTAGAAATTATGGCTAAATAATGATTTAATAGGAAAATTAATTAAATAAATTATTTTATTAAATTAAAAGGGAATTAATTAGAGAAAATCAAGAAGAAAATAATAAATATTTTTAATTAGAAAAATTTTGGGTGTTTTGCTAATTAAAATAGAATTTAGGAAAAATCTTTCAAAAATCTCAAATTAGCCTAAAAAGAAAATTAAATATTATTTTTATTAAAATATTATTATTTTTATATATCCCAAAATACCAAAATATTTCAAATACCCCAACCAACCTATTTTTCCTTTTCCTTTTCCTTTTCTTTCCTTTTTCTCCTTCATTTCCCTTTTTCTTTATTTCTCACCTTTCTCCGTTTCTTTTTCTTCTTCCTGGTTGGGTTTGTCTCCCCCGCGGCCTAACTCCCCTCCTCCTTTCTTCTCCTTTGGCACAGCCTAGGCCCTATGCACCATGTTTCATTTTTTCCCCTGTCTCCCGGCCAATTCCCTTCTTTTCTTTTCTTTCTTTTTCTTCCTGAACCGTCGATCAACCCCTACCTTCTTCTTCCTTCCTTTTCAACCTACAACTCCCTCCCCTACCTGCGTCGTGAATTTTTTTGCCGACCACATCGCTAACCGGCCATCTCTCCTCTCTCTTCCCTTCTGACTCACCTACTATTTGACCCAACCAACTCTCCTTCCTTTTCACGTGCCATTTATTCCTCCCTAGCCAATCACACCCTGCCATGAATAGGCCTAGGCCGACCTGCCATCGCCGGTCGGTGAGCCCTAGCCTACCTGCCCCTATTTTGCTATTTCCCCTCTGACCTTGTCTCCCTCCAACTAGTCTATAAATACCCATACGTAGCCTTGATCAAGCTTTTGACTTCACACCCTAGAAAATCCCTCTCATGCGCCATCGCCTTTTCAGAAGCCCTTGTCATAGCTGTCACTCAACGTCGCCGCTCAAGCCACCCACAGCATCACTCCCTACATCACTCTCTACCAAACTACGCCACCCTCCGCCCTCAATTTGCCTTGCAAGAGCCACCCCGACCGTGCAAGTTTCCTTCCCAAGTAGCCACACCTCTACCTCCGCCACCCTTTGCCCCACCATTTGCCACCACTTCTACCGCAACCACCATCTCCTACACCTTCCAAAATTCCCTGCGAACCTTCCTCTACCTCCCCTACCCTCCTTTTACCTTTCCTCTATCTCCTCCTCCCTTTCTTCCTTTCCACCACTTTCAGCCACCACACCTACCACCGTATGCCGCCACCTGTGGCCGCACCACCACCCTCATTTCAACCCTCTCAACTTAGGCATCCACCACCACCCCAACTTCCACCCTCACTCTCCCTATCCTATCCCCAACACTCAACTATCTCTCTTTTCTCCCCTTTTTCCTACCACGGCTACCGCCGCCGGTGCCGCCAGTCACCACCAACCCTAGGTGGTACCCTAAACCCTAATTATGAAAGCTTTATTTATTTTAATTGTATTCTATTATTATTATTATTGTTGTTGTTGTTATTGTTATTTTTATTGTTATTATTGTTATTATTATTACTATTAAGGTTCGAGACCCTATTTTATCATTAATTCGGTTAGTATCATCATCATCATCATCATCATCATCATCATTATTATTATTATTATCATTATTATTATTATTATTATTATCATCATCATCATCATCATCATTTATTATTATTATTATTATTATTATTATTATTATTATTATTATTATTATTATTATTATTAATGCTATTGCTATTATGCTAAAAATATTCAAACCCTTATATTATCATCATTTTAAATATTACTATTATTACTATTATCCTTAGTAATATTAGCATTTTGTCAGTGTTACTATTATTATAATATTATTTTATCACTAACCCTATTGTTAGTCTTAACCTTAAAAATACTAGCTTTTCTATTACTAGGAGAATTAGTATTATTTTTATTATTAATATTACTATTTTTGCTGTACCTAGTGTTAGTACTATTAGTAGAGGAAATAAAGCTATTAGGTTTAATAATATAAATATGGCTATAAATATTATTAAAAACCCTATTTTCACTTTTAAAGTTTCCTTTATTACTAAAATAGTATGTGGGACATTTTAAGGATGCATAGGAGACTGAGCTAGGGTTTGATAGACAACCCTAATATGAGAAGGTGGTAAAAAGGAAAAATAAATGAGGGTGAGTAGAGTATGAGATGAGGATGGAGGATTATCATGTGAGGGATGAGCATGGGAACATAAGAGTGGAAGGTGAGAAATGGAGGGATGGCATGTGGAAAGGAGGATGCTTAGGTTTGGTGTGGCCACCTATGGTTTTGTGGTCACATGTGTGCTTGGGGAGTAAAGTGAGATGATGAGGGTTGAATATAAGGGTTATGATGTGTGGGGTGTTAAAATAGTTTAGGTTGTGTGAGGTGGAGAAGGATGAGCACATAAGCCCAAATTAGGGTTTTTTGAGGAAAAACCTAGGGTAAGAGAGTGAGTGGTCCTAGAGGTGTAAAGTAATGGGCCTTGACCCACACACTTGGGATTTGAGCTTCTAGTTTTAGTTAGGGAAAGGAGGTAAGGATGTTGGGGTAAGTTAGGAGGTGTAGGAGTCTCAAGATATAGGACGAGCCATCTTGGAGGATAAACGTGGAGAGAGTTAGTCATGCATGTTTAGGGTGAAACTTTTGAATAAGACATGGTAAAACATTAATTATGTAAAGTGGAATATTATTGAGCCGAACCTAGACCGATCCACCGGTATATAATAGTGGTTAGATGCGTTATGCCCTATAAGTGATCGATCCACCAGCTATAATAGTGGTGTGGTGCATTCTGCCCTATAAGTGACCACTCCATAAGCTATAATAGTGGAGGATCTCGAGCTTAATAAACCAAACCCTAAGTTTGATAAGACACATCAAAGAAATTAAGTACTTATAGTGGAACACCATGAGAGTCGGGGCTAGATCGATCCACGGGCATATAATAGTGGTTAGGTCCGTTTTGCCTTATAAGTGACCGCTCCACCTGCTATATTAGTGGTTAGGTGCGTTCTGTCCTATAAGTGACTGATCTATCGGCTATAATAGTGGGGTTCCCATACTCGCATGAATTGATAAAAGCATGGTGTGAAATGAGTACCGATCAGAGATTAAATAATTTATTTATTCGGATTATAATTTGGCCTTTATTTATTTATTTGAAGTGATCATATGCTGTTCTATTATCATACTTGGATTTTGTGCTTTTGTGTATTGGTCTTAGTGCACGATTACCTTACTTAGTAAGTAGCGTGCTGACCACCCGTTTCATGGATGTTGCTCATTCCCACAAGTAGAAGGCCCCTCTAACTTTGTGCAGGTTGGTGATACCTATTTCGATGCCTTAGATGTTCACGAGGTATCAGGCAGGGCTGAGTGCTGAGTATGGACTTAGCACGAAGATCAAGAGTGGTATGGCCGAATTTTCTTTTATGACTTTCTATTTTTTATTTTGGGGTTTTCTAGACTTAATTTTTACCGTTTGTAAACCTTATTCCTTTTAAGGAACTTTGACTATGTACTTTGATTTGTGACTCCTTTTCATGCACTCTGATTTCTATCTTATAATGTTTTAATGTTTTATTTGAGCCTTTCCTTCAGTTTGACTTATGATGAATATTAAATTTCTTTTAGCCTTGTGATTAGTACGAGAACTGTCGTGGGCCGGGCTTGTACTAATCATGGCGGTACCATTTCCAAAATTTACAAGTTTTAATTTAATTGCTTCCATTAAAAAAAATAGTAAATTTTGGGGTGTTACACAAAGGCTCAACTAGAGGAGTTATTGGCTCACAGGTACATCTACCCAAGTGTGTCTCCATGGAGAGTACCAGTCTTGTTCATGAAGAAGTAGGATGGGAGCCTCCATTTATGTATTGACTACCAGGGCCTAAATCAGTTGATAGTCAAGAACCATTATCCACTTCCAAGAATTAATGACCTTTTTGACCATCTTCGAGGTATTGTTGTCTTCTAAAAGATGTACTTGATGTCAGGCTACCACCAGTTGCACATTACTAATGCGATATCATGAAGATGAACTTTTAAACACAGTATAGGCATTATGAGTTTAAGATGATGCTATTTAGGCTCACCAATGAGCCTATCATCTTTATAGATCTAATGAAGAGGATTTTTAGGCCATTCCTCAACCAAGTTGTAGTGGCGTTCATTAATGACATCTTGGTGTACTCTTGAGGTAAGGAGAAGCATGAGCAACACCTTTGCACTATCTTATTCCTCCTTCGAGAACATTGCTTGTATGCTAAACTCTCCAAGTGTGAATTCTGGCTTCTTAAGGTTACCTTTCTAAGCATGCAATGTCAATAGGATGAGTTTCCATGGATATAATGAAGACTGTAGCAGTCATAGAGTGGAAGGTGCCCACAAATGTATTTGAGGTTTGTAGCTTCCTAGGTCTGGCTGGGTACTACTGACGCTTTGTTTAGAACTTCTAGATGATTGCACATCCTTTGACAAACCTATTGAAGAATACCATTAGGTTTCAATAGGATAATACTTATAAAGGACTGTTTCAAAAATTTAAGAGGCACATAACTACGACACCAATTTTGATTCTCCTAGCAGGATCAGATGGTTTTGAGGTATACAACAATTTGTCTAAGCATGGGTTGGGGTGTGTATTGATGCAGAATGATAAGGTGTTCTCCTACGCTTCATGCTAGCTAAAGCGGTAGGAATAGAACTACCCAACTCATGATCCTGAATTGGACATAGTTGTCTTCACATTGAAAATCTAGAGGTACTACCTGTATGGAATGCGATGTAAATTTTTCACCAAACACTAGAGTCTTAAATATAAATACACTCAAAAGGAGTTGAATATGAGGCAAAGGAGATGGATAGAGCTTGTAAAGGGCTACTACATTGATTTGACCTACCACGCTAGTAAGGCCAATATGGTTGCATATACTTTAAGTAGGAAGACATCTCACTCTGTGAATTCTTGCATGGTGGCTAATTGATTATTGGAGGAATTCAGTGAAATGGGAGTAGAGTTGATCTAAAATGGTGATCTAGAGGTTCGCATGAGTGCTTTGTGAATTGCACCAATAGTATTTGGCGAGATTTGAGCCATGAAACCTGGAGATATTAAGCTCAAGAGGATCTGAGAAAAGATATAAGAGGGTCAAGTTGAAGGATTTTAGATACACAAGGATTGTAACATTCTCTACTAGGGGCATTGTTGTGTATCATAGAGTTGCGCCAATCTAAAGCACTGACTTTTGGAAGAAGGACATTGTACCCCTACTTCATCCACCCAGGAGAGGACAAGTTGTATAAGGGCCTTAAATGGATCTCTTAATGGCCTCACATAAAGTAAGAGGTAGTAGAGTTCGTGGCTATTAAAAGGTAATGTTTGAGAATTATAGACTTATAGGGTTAATCCAATGTTTGGAAGTGCTAGGAGTAAATGGGACTCCATCTCCATGGATCTAGTGAGTGGATTACTGAGGACTCATAGTAAGTGTGACACCATCTAGGTCATTGTTGACAGAATGACTAAATCAACAGCTTTAGATCATGGATCAATTGGCCAAGGCCTACATGAAGTTTGTGGTTAGAAGGTGTGGTATACTTATAGAAATTGTCTCCAACAAGGACTCGAGGTTTCTCTTCCACTTCTAGGGGAAGTTGCAGGATATTCTGGGAATGAATTTGAAAATGAGTATCGTCTTTCACCTAACTATGAATGGAAAAACGGAGAGGACAATCCAGAAACTCACATGTTTTGGGCTTGCATTATGGATTTTCAAGGTTGTTCAAAGGACCATCTACATTTGGTGGAGTTTTTGTATAACAATAGTTACCATTCCAGCATAGGGATGACACCTTTTGAGGCACTATATGGATGTAAGTGTTAGATACCCTTGTGCTGGAATGACATTAGTGAGACTTTCATGTTGGGACCTGAGATGATTGAGAAGATGACCTAACAAATATGATTGCTCCAATATGGAATGAGGGTGTTTCACAGTAGTTAGAAAATTTATGCTAATCAGAGACAATTTTGAGGTAGGGGATAAGGTTTTGTTGAAGGTTTCCCCCACTAAGTGAGTTTAGAGGTTTGGTAGGAAGGGAAAGTTGATCCATAGATATATCAACCCCTACGATATTCTCGATAGAGTTGGTGAGGTTGCTTATCATTTGGCGCTCCTACCAGAGCTAGTACGTGTCCATAACATCTTCCACCTCTCACAACTGTGGATGTATGTTGTGGATCCTCCCGACATGATCTAGTATAATGAGGTATACCTCAATAACTCTCTAACCTATGAGGAGAGGCCCTTATGAATTCTCAATACCAAGGTACGACGAACCCAAATGAGCTCAGTTCTTCTCGTGAAGATTCTTTAGAGCAGCCATGGAGTAGAAGAAGTCACCTAGGAATTAGAGAAGGGCATGCGTGAGGCATACCCTACATTCTTTATTTCAGGTGATTTATATTTTAGGACCACTTTCCATTAAGGGGGTAGTATCTAGTAGCATAATGTCCTCGCCATTAGGGCTAACCACCGGAATCACCTTTATCCTCATTCCCTTTCTCTCTTTTCCAAGCCTTGACTTGTGACTTTAGAGAGGAAGTTTTCCTTTAAAGGGGTAGCGATGCAATACCCTAAAATTTTGAAATCCAAAAATCTATTTATCAACAAATTAATGTAGCCTAATTTAAAATTTTTGTTTTATTTAATGATCCTAAACTATTTATAGGTAAATTTTTTTTGTACTAAATCAAAATTTTACTCTAATATCTAACCAAAATCCCTCACCTAAAATTTCATTTTCCTTTTTTTCTTGTTCCTTTTTTCTTCATTTCTTTTTATATCCTTTCTTTTTTTCTTCTTTCGCCCTCCCCTCTTCCTAGGCCACGCCACTTCAACTCAAGCTTCTTTTTTTCCTTCATTTTCCTCCTATGCAGCTCAAGCCCTTATTTCTCCCCTTTCTTCTCCCCTAAGCAGCCAGGCCCGTCCCTCCCTCCTTTTTCTTTCCTTCCTTTTCTTTTTCCCCATTTTATCCCTTTCTTCTTCCTCACATTACCATCCCCCTTCCATTTTATTTCCTGCATCTACACCTACACCACTACATGTCATCTATCCTTCCCACCTTTCCCCTCTCGGCCATGCAGGGCCATACACACTGGCTTGCACCTTACACCTTTACCCCTATAGAGTTGATCCCTTGCACCTTTGCCCTACCCTACTACCTACAACCACCCTTTCCCTCTCCCTATAGCCATACACGCTAAGCCTCCTCTCATCTTCCCCTCTCCCTCAACCTTACCCTCGCCTATAAATACACCCCATCAAACTCCCCCTTTCCTCTTCTCCACCTAACATTCCTCCCCTATTTTTCTCGCCTAAATTCTTTTTCTTTTTTTCTCTTGTGCTACATTCTTCCCAGCCACCTCTACTGGCCATTCTCCTCCTTCTTTGCCATCACCACACTACAACCAACCTATATAGCTGCCTCAGCCTATGTAGCCATCCCAACAACCCTTGTTTTCCCCTTCCTCTCCTCCCCTTTTCTTTACCCCTCTTGGCTATGTGCCACCCTACACCACCACCAACCATTAGCTCCACAACTAGTAACCACCACCAAATCCAACTAGTTTTAGTGCCACCACCACCACTCGACCCTAAGCTACTAGCCCTCACCCCTATCCACCAAAATCAACCACTGTTGATGTGTCGCTACTACCACCTTGACAATCTTCGCGTCGTTTTCTCCCCATTTTGGTCACCTCCATTCCCTTTCTCCTCCTAAAGCTTTTCGTAGGCAAGTTTCCCTTTTGTTCTTTAAAAAAATAAAAGAAAATCTAAATCATGTATATTCCCATTTTCTAGGCAATATTCTAGTGATATAAAAAGAGGAGGCGTAAGTTGTATGTTCTTAGAGACCAAAGCTGCTCTGGTAAGGATACAATCATAGCTAGTTTTTTTTTTGTTTGTTAAAATATATCCTTGTTGTGTGTTATGTGATGACATGCATAAATGATAACTAACTCTAGTGTTGTATGTGCAGTTTGGCTTAACAATAGCTAAGGGTAAGAAGTTGTGTGGTTATGATTTTATTGATTTCAACTATTGATGTGTATCCATATTATATGATACTACATGTGTGATAAGTGCGTAAGTCCTTGTGTTGGGATTACTTGTGACTAAGGTAGGGCTTTTAAAACCTAGGGATATTTTGGATAATATTGTGAAAAGTGACATGTAGGGTACTTTAGGGTATAAATTGGCCTAAAATAGTTTGGAGATGCTATACGAAATAACTATGGCAAAAAAGGATGTTTACGGTAAATACAGTATGGGGATGACCAACCATGAATGGGGTGGGTAAAACCTAAAGAGATTTATGATCATATATGGTTAGAGTGGGGGTTTGGTACTAGAAAGTGGATATGGGATTAAAGATGGTATTATAGGTAGCCATGCAAATTTGGGAAGTCCTTTGAACACTAAGGGATGAGATATGACTAAAAGGTGGAATTAGGTCTATGGGATGCCAAGGCATGAAACCCTAAGGGTAGTCTATTATCACACGCACAAAATGAGGGAGTTGGATTGTAACCTTAGATTATGATATTAACCTTAAAATTTTTGGAAAGTGTACCAAATTTAGTAGCCATGCAAGATAGAGAGTAGTTACAACCAAAATGAATAATTAGGGTTTCAAAGTGGGGCTTGAATAGGAAGGGTATTATCACCTATGCGAAATGGGGGAATTAGGCTACGATATTTGATTTGATGGTTACCATAGTTTTATATGCATGGGTACAAAATTTAAGGGCTAGACAGGAAATAGAGGAGGGGCTAGGATAACCTGGAGAAATTAGGGTTTTGAGGAGTAACCATAGAGGCTAGTTATTATCATATATAGAAATTTGGGAATAACATGCCATGAATCTTGATCAAAGGCTTCTAATGACATGTTAGGGTTTTTTAGATATATTAGGGACTCAAAAGGGTCATTAGAGGCAAATATGTATTAGAGTTGTGAAATTAAGGTTTCTAAGAGGAATATAGTTATCTCGGGGTAGTAGTAGGGATGGTGCCATGCATTGGGAATGTGTATATGTTTGTGTAATGAATTTGACATGAATAAAACATTATTACAACACTAATCACTTAAAGTGAAAGATCACTTGAGTTGGGCCCAATTGTACCCATCAATCCACCGGTGAGAATAGTGGCCAAGATAGTCTTACCTTGGATGTTTTACCCTATACCATTCTACTAGTGAGAATAGTGGGGTCCTAAACTAAAGTAAATTAAATCATTGGATGATAATAACCTATGGCAAGCCATTAATTATTTATAGCAGAATACCACGTGGATCATGATTGGTTGTAACTTGATTACCAATCCCTCGATGAGAATAGTGGTCTAGAGCATTCTACCCCGAGGTTGTACCTTTTTTTACCAATCTACCAATGAGAATAGTAGCCAAGTGCATCTTACCTTAAAAGTTGTACTTGTTTACCATTCCACTAGTTGAAAATAGTAGGGTCCCTAAACCCAACATGGATAAAATCATGAATTGATTATTATTATACTAATAGCTTAATTTTAGATAATAATGAATGAGTTAGTATGTTCTTTTTACATACATGTCATCCCTTATTGTGGTGTTATTGATATATGTGACATGCTGAACTGTATTGTTACCATACACAGTAAGCAGTGTACTGATCACCCTTATTATAGGTGTTGCTCATTCCTATGAGTAGAAATCCTTCCTAAGCCTATGCAGGTGAACGAGGACCCACTAAACAACTTTGTTGTATATGATTCTTTGATTAGGGTAGAGTAATGCTATTGTAACCTAGACTAGGGACCATAGAGTGTGACATCCAATTGTTATTTTAACTATTTTCTTCTTATTAATGTTTTAGTTGAACATTTATTTATGTATTTCAATACTTTTTTGGAATGAACACATAGCTCTTATTTATGATATGGATTGCTCTTATGCTACACTTATCATGGTTTGCGTAATGTTTTATCTTTCCTTGTAGTTGGTATAAGAATGGTTTGGGCCAGAGTTATACTAATTATGGTGGTAACACCTTTCTTATGATTGAATGTTCTTCCATTTAAAACAAAAAATTTCAATAGTAAATTTTAGGGGTATTATATATTGCTGACAAGGTGTTCAAGAGAGAATATTAGTGAAGAGAAACGTGAGCTATAATACTATGCTGAGCTCCCATGGTGATTTTAGAGATTCGCACCATGTAGAAACTAAAGAGATGACGGAGGCATAGAGAGTGGAATAGTTTTCCTATTATCATATATTGTGTTATATGATTTACATTGTTGAATTAATTTTATAGGTATTAAGAGGGATAAACTAAATCATAGTCTATTAAAGGTTTTAACTAACTAGTTACAAAATGTATCCGGCAAACTATATATGTCAATGTAGTGATGCCTATATTGTTCTTGGCATTGAGATCCATTTTCACTACCCTACTCCAAATTAAGCAATTTAATCCACTGAATGTAATCGATACCAATTTTGACTCTAGGATGGTCAAAAGCAAACAAGTACACTAGGTCCTTGTATGCATCATCTACAGTATCTAGGGTTTCAATGCTTGAAGATTTATTTGTTTCCATTGGTTTTGTATTATTGTTTAAACAATAATATAATTTATGCATCATTGGGTTATTAATTCAATTGGAAAGTTATTTTATCTTATTTTATTCCCATTGATTTTTTTATAGGCCTTTTAATGGAAAGTGTTTGATATTTTTTAAATAAATTTAAATAAGGTTAGATTTAAAATATTTGATATATTGTCAATAATATATTTGAATGAGGTTGGTCCTAGGATTAATGGTCTAAATTTTTGAAATAAAATTAGGGTGTCAATTTATTCAAATAAATGGTTGTTCAATATTTCTAGATGAACTAACTAACACATCACCAAAATGACATCTCTTGTAAGAAAATAGTTTAATGAATGTGTTAGATGTTTTTGGATATTCCTATTCATGAATATTTATATAGTTTTCCCAAATGAACACACATATCTAATAAGATTTCGTATGTATTCATGTGGTAACTACTTAACAGTTGTTTCAATACCATAAGAATACTAAGTTAATCTAAAGATGTGATTATTATGTGAAAGTTGTACAATTAGCATTTGATCACTACAATAAGAATGACATTTGTAGTTATTATACAATTTACATACTTGATATTAATATTGCACTGAGATCTTGTCACAAGATTACACTAATTCGAGTTTATTACTTTTTTATTAGGTCTATTTTTGTGAGCAAGATGATTAATTTTATGTTATTTTTTTATATTTTTATATCTACGAAGTTAAGTTCTATTCCTAAGTTAAACAAGAATATCTTTAATTAACGTAAGAATAATGTCAAAATTGTCCTTGACTGCATAAACCTAGATCTTACACTTAAGCTTGTGAAACCTAGAAAAAACTTTTGATGATAAGAGGACCTTGAGAAGTGAAATTACTCAAACGCATGAGTTTAATGATCATTAAATGAAACATTATAGAAGCCTTTAGGGATGTTTTGACATCACCAATGATAAGGATGTATGTGTTTTACAAAATAAAATATAAGGTTCAAATAAACATACTTTGCAACACTTGATTTTAATGAAGTACAAAAAGAGATCATGGAAATGTCTCATATTGTTTCAAAACTTAAGGTACAAAAGCTCAAGTTATTTGTATTGATTTTTATTCCTACACACTTCAATCAATTTAAGGTCTGTTAAAACTACTAAAAGAAAAAAATGGACTCTCAGCAAACTCATTTCTTATTGTGTTACATTGAAGCATGATAATATTAAAAATGCTCGTCTAGCAACTACTATAAAGGCCAAGAAAACATATATAGAATTTAAAAATTGTAACACCCCAAAATTTTGCAACCCTTATTTTTAGGTGTTTAGAATAACCCTTATTTTTAGGTGCTTAGATTTATTTGAAACTTAATATTAAAAAAATTAGCTTAATAATTTTTACAAACTCTTGATCTATAAGACAAATAAATTATTAAATAATTATCTCGATTAATTTTCCATTTTCCTTATTTGTAAACTCCACCTATAACTGATTAATATTTTCCATTTTATTTTTCCATCTAGGTACCCTAACCAAACCAAAATAAACCTAAAACTAACCAAATCTTATTCTGATATGCACCCCTCCCCTAACGGCTATTTTTGCTCCTCACGCCACCCCCTGCACACTCAATTGACCACATCCCTATAACTCCTACTCCTCCCTTTTTCATTTGTTTTTTTAGTCCAACATATTCCCCTCTCATCTTCTTTTATTCTCCTTCTTCTTCTTTTCCTTCCATCGCCTCTGGTTCTATTTTCTTATTTGATCCAACCCATCTATCAACTTTGCCCCATCAAATCTCGCACTACCATTATCCAAGTTGTGTCCCTCTTGTGCAACCAACCTAGATGGTTGTCCTCCATTTTATGCCTCATCATCATCATCATTCACCAACCATCCAGCAACCAGCCAAAATTCATGTGCCATCACCATTCCTGCACGCCTGCATCATTGACCATGACCCAACTTTTAGCCTCCTTTGCATCAACTACCTCATGTGACTCTTACCACTAGTGTGTCGAGCTACATCACAACCCCAACCCCTCCTGCATCACCTCTCAATGCTCCCACATCCCATGCATCATCAAACCTTCACGTTGGTTCTACCTAGCTTACTCTACCCTTCCAGCCTCGTCTTCCTATTATCCCTCCTCCTTGTTTTCCTAGCATTTCTTAGCCATCTTAGCCTAGCTAAACCTTCGACTAGCCACCAACCTTGCAACCCTTTGCCAGCACCATCCTTCACAACCTACCAAAGTTGCATCACCCTAGAGCCGGTGACCTTTTCTATGTGGCCAAATCATGTAGCCTAACACTTATTGTGTGAGAGGATCATGTTAGCACCACCATGCTGCGTGAGTTACCCATTTTACTTGGTTGTGAAAAATTTTTAGTACTTGTTTTGGTACTCTTAGCTAATGTATTATTTATTTTTATTTTTATTTTTATTTTGATGATTTGTTTTAGGTACAAGATTTTGATTAGTAGAGCCTAATAATTTTTAGTAGGTTGCATACATATGTGCTTTTCATAAGAAATCAGGTAATCCATATGCTTTACTAAAATGTTAAATATCCTATGATATCATAATAGAGTTTAAATTGTATTAAACATGTTTATTTTATGTTAGAATTGATTCCCCAAGAATTATAGTACAAAATTTTATAAAATGGAACATGTTAAGTTATGTAAAATATTATAGGTATCAAAGCATGTTAAATGGGTTAAATGATGAGAATAATTTATGTATGATATATATAAATGTGTGTGTGTGTGTGTAATATAATAGGTTGAGTATATGTACGCATATTTTTGTGCAATATTATTATCATAGTACCCTTAGGGTAATTTGGTCATTTATAGTGTGTTGTAATATTTATTCCATTAAGTATGCCTAATTTGTATCGTTTATTATTGAGGATGGAAATATGTAATTTTGGATGAATTAGATATGCATGTTATAATTTTATGAGCTAAATTATGTGTAGGGGAAAAATGGTCATTATTGTGTCTAGTAATTCAATTACATTCTAAATTAAATAAAATATGGTATTTTTATTATTTTCATGATATATTATTAATTAATATGAAATTAGTAATTAAAATTGTTACTAACATGGTAATTATGATCTCAAGGATATTTTGGTCATTTGTGAGTTAAATATGGAATATTTGGTATGTTAACGTGGTATTGGGTTATGACATGCTTAATATGACACTTGTGATTAATTGGGGTAACTATGAGCAACATAAGTTTAATAAAATGGGCAAATAGTTAAATAGTAAATAAGAACCTACAGGTAGGCTCATTATCACATGTGTAAGATGTTAGAGTTAGACCTTGATTTTTTGACATGAAGTTAATTATATTATTTTAGGATGTAGTAATAATATTGGTGATGATATTAGCCTTATGGGAGAAATTATGCTCATCTTGTGAAATTTGGGTTTCATAGGGGCGTCGAGGTCATTCCCTTTAAGGAATGACCCAAATGTTTGTTAATTATTTTTTATGTACCTTAAATACTTATGATAAGATTATATGAAAAAATCAAATAATAAACAACCTAATAAGATATTAATATTTAAATTTGAAGATTACATAAGTCGGAATTAATTATACCTATTCATTTAACCAGATGAGAATAGTAACCAAGAGCATTGAGCCCCGAGATTATACCAGTCCATTCCACTGAACGAGAATAGCAGTGAGGAGTGTTGTGCCCTGGGTTTGTACCAATCCATTCCATTGGATGAGAGTAGTGGCTAGGATTGTTTTTCCTTAGGTTGTATATTTTTAATACCATTCTATGGGTTGAGAATAGTGGGGGTCATTGAACTCAACATGAAATAAATAATTGGTATGATCATAATCATTAATAAGATATTAATATTTAAATGAAAGATCACGTGATTCAGGACCCATTGTACTTATCCATTCCATGATAATAGTAGCCGATAGCATTTTCCCTTGGGCTTATATATTTTTGATATTGTTCCATAAATTAAGAATAGTAGGGTCTCTGAACATAATGTGAATAAAAAGAGTTAGAATAATTGTACTCACTATGTGGTTTTGTTTGCATTTAAAAATAACGCTATATATGTTGAGTCATGAGATAAATTGTGAATGTTATGGTTATTGGGTTGCGAATGGTTATAATCATTACACCAGAGAGTATCCCTTGGATGCTTGGTTGGTAAGTTTAATTATGTTCTAAATAAAAAGGCATAGGTAGTGTATGGTTTTGACAATATTTATTTATCTAATATAGCTATTATATTTTGGCCCTCATATGTATATTTCAATATTTTATACATGCGATGATGCATTATATGTATATTTTAGTAATTGTTTTGTTTGAAGTTAAGAATAATGCTATGTATGTCGAGTCATGAGATAAATTGTGAATGATATGGTTATTGGGTTGAGAATGGTCATAAATATTACTTTAGAGATTATCCCTTAAATGCTTAGTTGGTAAGTTTTATTATGTTATAAATGAATAGGTATAAGTAATATATGGCTTTGAAGATATTTGTATATTTGATATAGTTATCACATTTTAGCCCGCACACGTATATTTCATTAATACAATGGAGGCTACAAATGATTAAGTAGAGGGCATGGTTAAGACGGAAGTCCAAGCTCAAGGTGGTCATCTTAATGCTAGATTGGATTATGAAGAGAGAGCACAAGAGAGTGGATCAAATGAAATTAGCCACAACCAAAGAGGCTATTCAAACCATCAACCAAGGTATAACCATTTCGAAGATAAAGGTATAGCACTTGACCTTCCTAATTTTTATGGTGAATTAGATGTTGAGTTATTTTTTGAATGATTACATGAAACTGAATCAATATTTGAGTTTAGAGAGTATGATGATAAGCATAAGTGCAAGTTAGCAACTCTCAAATTCAAAAAGTTTACTAGGGTTTGGTGTGAGAATCTCAAGAGAACGTGTGATAGGAAAGATAAAAGTAAAATCAAGTCTTGGAAAAAGATAAAGAAACACCAAAGAAAAAATGTATACCTAAAGAGTATGAGCAAGAGATTTATACCAAATTAGCTACTTTTAGGCAAGGACTTCTTGGTGTAGAAGAATACATTAGCGAATTTGAAAGACTAACACTCTTGTGTGATATGCAAGAGAGAAAAGAACAAAAGTGTGCTAGATACTTAGGTGGTATTAACAATATGATTAGTGAAAAAGGTTGAAATGTTTTCCTATGATTCTCTTGAAGATTTGACTAAGTTATCCTTAAAGTATGAAATACAAACTAAGCCTACCAAAGCTTATCACAAGACAAGTGCTTCAACTTCTACATCCAAAAGCAATAATTATAATGTATCTACATTAAAATTTGGGACATAACTATTCAAATAATGATAAAAAAAATAATCCTAACCAAGATGTTAAAAGTAAAACTAAAGTTAGTGAAATTTCCACTAATAAATGTTTCAAATGTAAAGGGTGTGGTTATTTTGCTAGAGAATGTCTTAATCCAAGTGTTTTGACCATGAGTGAAATTGAGAACATGAAACCATGTATTGATGATGATGATCTAGAAACTGAATCTAATGATGATATCTTATGTATGTATGAAGAGGAGGGAAATCCTTCTTTTTTTGTATATAGAGCATTACAAATACAACCTAATGATTGATCTACACAAAGGGATAAAACTTTTAAAGCTAAGTGTAGAATTGATGATAAAGTTTATAGGGTCATCATAGATAGTGGTTTATGTACTAATGTTGCCAGTGAGAAAATGATCAAACAACTAGGACTAGTGACTACTATCCATCTTAAACTATATTACTTACAATGGCTTAATAAGGATAAGGGAGCTAAAGTGAATAAACAAACATTCATTTCTTTTTGCATTAGTGATTATCATAATGAGGTGGTGTGTGATATTTTGCATATGGCTTATTGTGGTATTTTACTTGGAAGATCATGATAATATGATCGTAATTCAACTCATGATGTTATAAATAATGAATATGTAGTACTTAAATATAAAATTAAATATAACTTGAAACCATCCCAATGTGATTATGTATCATTACCCTAGGTTAAAAAGAATTTATTTTTACATGAATGGGAAATGATTAATAAAACTGAGGAAGAGGGTATTTGTTATGCCTTAGTAGCTAAATCATCTCACTTTGGGGAGAAAATTTCTAAAAATTCAAATTGTACTAGTTTACTTGATGAATAAAGAGATGTATTTGCAAATGATTTACCTCCTAGACTACCACCTATTAGAGGTATAGAGCATGATCTCGATTTGATCCGGGGATGCCTCTACCCAATATATTAGCCTATAGATGTAATTGAGAGGAGGCTAAGGAATTACAAAGGTAAATTCAAGATATAGTAAATAAAGGTTTCATGAGAGAAAGCACAAGTCCTTGTTGTGTGTCTGTCTTACTAGTTCTGAAAAAGGATGGTACTTGATATATGTGCATAGATTAGAGAGCAGTGAATAATATAACTATAAAATATCATGTTCCTATGCCTAGATCAGATAACATGCTTTATGAGTTTTGTGGTGCAAGAATATTCTCTAAAATAGGCTTACGAAGTGGTTACCATCAAATGAGAATCATGGAAGGGGATGAATGAAAAACAACATTTAAAACTAAATATGGTCACTATGAATGGGTCGTTATGCCTTTCAAGTTATGTAATGCACCTAGTTATTTTATGAGACTAATGAATGAAATTCTTCATCCTTTCCTAGGTGAAGTTATTGTAGTTTATTTAGATGATATACATGTATATAACAAAAATAAACATGATCATCTTCTACATTTGAGGAAGTTATTTGATAAATTAAGGGAAACTAAAATATATGGAAAATTGGAAAAGTGTGAATTTATTCTTTCGAGTATAACTTTTATTGGTTATATTATTAGTGCTAAGGGTATTAAAGTTGACTCTATAAAAGTAAAAGCTATTCAAGAGTGGAATATTCATAAAGACATACATCAAGTAAGAAATTTTCATGGGTTAGATAGTTTCTATAGGAGATTTATTAAAGATTTTTCTACTATAGCTGCACCTATTACTCAAATCATAAAAAAGGGAGAAGTTATTTGGGGAAATGAAGCCACTAAAGCTTTTGATACTCTCATAGGTAAACTGTGCAACACTCCAATATTATCTATTCCTAATTTTGACCTATTGTTTAAGGTAACTTGTGATGCAAGTAGGGTAGGTATTGGAGAAGTTATTTCTCAAGAAAAGAAACCATATCATACTTTAGTGAACAACAAAATAGTGCTAGATTAAAGTATTCTACCTATGATAAGGAATTATTTTCCATCATACAAATTTTAGAGATATGGAGTCATTATTTGAGGTATAAATCCTTTGTATTACATTCTGATCATGAAAGTTTAAAATTTTTATATGGTCAAAAGAAAAGAAGTCCTAGACATGCAAAAAGTGTAAAATTCTTACAAGCCTTTGTGTTATCTATCAAATACTTGGATGGTAAAGAAAATATACTAGTTGATGCTCTTTCTAGGAGATCTATCTTACTTGTAATGTTAGATACAAAATCGTTAGGATTTGAAATGTTAAAATAAATGTATTCTAATAATGAAGATTTCCATGAAGAATATCAGTCTTGTAAATAAAATAGAAGTCATGGTTATTATACACTGCAAGATGTTTTTTATTTATTTAAACTTAATAGACTTTGTATACTGAGATCAAGTATAAGGGATTTACTTATCAAAGAGGTACATGAAGGAGTTATTACTAAAAAAACTTTAGAAATATTTCAAGAAAATTTCTATTGGCCTCACATGATGAAAGATGTAAAAATAAAAATAAATTTATGTGTTACCTATAAAAAGAGTAAAAGTTTTTTCACAAAGGTTTATATACACCATTACTTGTGCCTAGTCAATCATAGGGAGGAGTTAGTATGGAATTTATTTTAGGGTTGCCTAGAACACAAAGAGATAAGGATTCTATTATGGTTGTGGTAGAAATATTTTCTAAAGTGGCTCATTTTATTCCCTTCCATAAGACTGATGATGATACACATGGTGTTGACTTCTATTTTAAGGAAAGTGTAAGACTTCATGGCATACCTAAAAGTATTATTTCAGATAAAGATGTCAAGTTATTTAGTTATTTCTAGAAACCATTATTGCACATGTTAGTCATGAAGTTATTATTTAATACTTTACATCATCCACAAATCGACGGATAAACTAAAGTTACTAACCGTACTCTTGGAACTTTGTTAAGAGGATTGGTAAGTAAAAATACTAGAGGTTGGGATATTAGGTTAGCTCATATAGAGTTTGCTTATAATTTAATTCCTTCAAGTAATACACATTCGATTCCACTTGAAATTATGTATTGGGTGAATCCTTATATACTAGTCGATATGGTACCCTTAAGGAAAGGTGAACTTAAGAATTATAATGCTAAGGAATGAGTTGAGTTCTTCTAAAAGCTTCATCAACAAATTAAGGGTAACATACAAAGAGTCAATGAAAAAAAATCAAAAACAACCTAATAAACATTGTAGTGTGGTTAAATTTATGTAAATAACGTTTTCCAAACCTAAGAAAACATAAATTAATGTTAAGAACATATGGATCATTTAAAATCCTTAGAAAATTTGGAGATAATGCCTACAAACTTGAACTATCTAAATCATATGGTAATGTTTCAAGGATATTTAATGTTGGTGATTTGTATCCTTATTTTAGTGATGTTAATATGAGGATAAATTCTCCTCAATTTGGGGAGAATGATATATAAGCATCAATAGATGATCCTTAAGATGATGATTTAGCATACTTAATTGTGGAACTGATCACATTATTTGTCTTTGATGATAATACTTTGACTAACCTTGATGATATTACTTTAAGTCTTTCATGCAGGTATGTAACATATTTGTAGAAAGAAGATAATTTCATTTAAGAAATCATGATACTTAAGATTTTCATATATTATAAGCTATTACAAAGGAATCAATTGTGCATAAAAGTTAAGTTAAGAAGACCTAGTTAACATTTCAAGTCAACATCATTGTTTTGATTAGGAATCTTGTTAATTGTTTTCATGTATTATTTAGCTTACTTTGTTTGTAATAGCTTTATTGAGCCATGTATTATGTAAGATATAAATATATTGTAATACTAGTTATGTGTCAATTAGCCATTTGTGTGTCTTGCGGCTAAATCAATGTGCTAGTTAGCTATGACCAAACTCCTATATAAAGTATAGGTTATCGACACCTTGTAACATGTTGATGGATGATTGATATTAAAATATAACACTAGTAATTCACTTGGTTAATTCTCTCTTTGTGATTGAATACCCTTTCTAAAAGTACACGAAAATCTTAGACTGGTAATGTAACACCTTTAAAATTTACTACTGAAAAATTTTATTTTAATAAAAAATTATCAAAAGCAAAAATAGTAAATTTTGGAGATATTACTGTCATACTTAGTACCTAACCAGTTTTGTTTTACTGTTCCAATACCAAGTGCTCAAGCTTGAAAGAGAATGAGAGTGCATTACACAAAACTAAGTTATAGCTAAATTAGAGTTGCATGTTAAATCACATTACAAAAGGTAAAACCCACTATTGGTGGTTATGAGAAAATAGAATAACTACATAAAGAATTATGTAAGTTTAAAAGATAAAAGTAGAAAGTTTCCTAGATGGTTGTTACACTCTTACTCGATGACAGCTTGAATAACACCTACGACTAACCAGTGAGGAGCACTACCCATTGAATAGGTAGGGGCCCACAAATGGAACCCTTTAGTACTACCATATTGAGTAACCCTTTATATTAGATTAAGACCTAGGGTCCGCATGCAACACATCATACATAAACAATGTAAAATACAATAACATACTTAATCATAGAGATAATCACAACAAAATAAGAGCCAATACACAATGCAACACAACATTTGATGAAAATGCATATCACAAGGTCCATTTACTTAGCATTTCCATCACTTACCAAGAGTGACAGGCACCAAGGCCATACTTATACTATATTAATAGATCATAAAGGTAAAATCAACACTTCTAGTTTGAAGCCATTATTTAAAAATTATTCAACATCATCTCTCGAATCATATCCATCTGAGTACGGAAACCTCACTGTTATAGACAATGGATCGAAAATATATTATAAGGTAGAACGCACCTAGCTACTATTATTCACTGGTGGACCACTCTCCAAGAAAAAAGGCTCTTGGCTACTATTCTCACTAGTGGATCGGTCTGGCCTCGAATCACATGGTGTTCTACTATAAGTGATTAATATCTTTCTCACAATTTATTTTCAACCAAGGTTTGGTTTATTAAGCTCAAGATCCCCCACTATTATAGTTGGTGAAAAGGAATACACTCTAAGGCAACACAAACCTAGCCACTATTATTTGTCGGTGGACCAATCTCTAGGGCAAAAGGCTCCTAGCCACTATTATCACCGGTGGATCAGTCTGGACCCGGCTCAATACTTTTTTCACCTTACATGATTAATATTTTCCATTTAATTAACACTACAAGTCCATTTATTTATCTCTAGGAGGAGATCACGAACTTGGAGACACAAAGGTACACCGATCATACTGGCGTATACAATCAGAAAAACTCTCCAACCATCAACTCAGGGATGCAAAGGTACTCTAGTCACACTAGTGCATGAGGGCACACAATACCTTACCAAAAAGGACACATAATCCATAAGTGTGCATGCCCCCTAAATAGGTCTATAGAGATAGTTAGAGTAAGATGTAAGGCCTAGCTAGGCCACTAAGGCAAACTAGCAAAAATCCAGAATAATCATGGGCTAAATCACGTCTTTAAGATAGTGACCCCTAAAAAGCCACCATTTCAGATATCAGGGTTTTCCACTTTAATTATTAATGACTTAATTAATGCGACAACGAGAATCACATCAATCATATATTTAATTATTTTTATTTGTTTACGTTAATATTAAGTAATCCTTATTAGTATTATTGTCTGTGTTAACTTAAATAATCCACCAAGGCCAACCTAGGTTCCAATTCTTATCCTTAGGCATCTTAGGTCAAAATGACCAAAATGCCCCTAAGGCTAAGGCTTTATTTTTTTTCATCTATTTTCATCATATACTTCATTTCCATTTATTCACATGCCATAATAGGTTATCATATCATAATTATAATACTGGTAATAAAATCCTATACTCCATACCAAGGGATCATGAACGCATAAACCCTAGCATGTACTTCTAGCACATCTATTACATATTTTCATGCATAATTAATAACTAAGGCACCTCTTACATGATTATGAAATAAAGATCATATCATACCCCTAATTACCTATTCAACCCTATACCATGCAATATCCTTATGATATTCACCGATTTACCAAAATACTCTTTAACATTATAATATATGTGGTTATACTTAAACAAGTGATACTAAGGCCATAAACCCTTATTCTATTATTTAATATCCCTTATATTTTGTTATGGAGGCTTATTAAATCCATTATCATGTTATATGCAACTTACTTATTTACTCCTTTATACTTATAAAATTACAAAAATACCCTTCTTGTTTGTATAGTTATTAAGTTACCCCTTTTTACTTACCAAATTATCAAAATACCCTTCTCATTTAATAATTTACCAAATTACCTTTTTACTCATAAAATTACCAAGTTACCCCCTTTTCCATATAAAATTACTAAAATGCCCTTCTTATTTAACATTTTACCAAATTATCCTTTTTACTCATAACATTACCATGTACTCCCTTTTCCATGCAAAATTATCAAAATTCCATTCTTATTTATTAAATTACCATGTTATTCCTTGTATTCATATAAATTACTCATTTGCCCTTCTTATGCCAAATTTATTAAAATACCCTTACCACCTAAAACATTAACACCTATAGTCCATATATATCATCGAACACCACCAACTATTATTATTTATTATTAATACCCATTATCACCTAACATACATGCTTATTTAGGCCACACCCTTTGTATAAGAAAAATTACTAAAATGCCCCTAGGGCTCATATTAATAGTATCTCTACTGTGAATGGCCATATTAGCTTATCTTGAAATATACATGCATCTAACATTATTATTAACAATAAGGCTCCTTCCTTAACCATCATTTCTATACATGGTACAATATAGCATGCTTCTCATTCCAAATTCCAACATATGTTACAAATCATGATATACTTAATACCACATAATATGTCCACAAACATATTCAAAAATCTTAATGTGCGAGCATACTTTTATCCACACATTTTAGTAGGATATAATGGTTATCTTATTTCCAATAATACTTAAACTTTACCAATACCTTAATTAAGAGTTCAAGCTTTGATTAGTAAAAATTAATACCTAGAAATAATACAAAAACTAGCATATTAGTAGTAGAAAATTAAAAGGATAATTGTTTTAGTCAAAAAGCTTATTAAGTACACATTAATACTAACTATAACTATACCTCAAAAACTTGGTTTTATTAGGAAGTGTGGAGTTGACACTTGTTGGACAACTTGTGGGGAGCTTTCGCCTAAACTGCAGAGAAGCCATGAGATGGAGAAAAGATCGAAGAAGAAGGGGCCTCAAAGAAGACAGAAGCTCAAGGAGGATGGAAATGGCAAAGGATTTGTGAATGATTGAGGAGAATGGTCGAGGCAGGAAGCTTGTGTGTTTGGAAATGGTGACAAGCTTGACGGTGGATAGGTTTTTCTCCTGAGCTTTTCTTCCTTCTCCTTAGGTTTTAGTAAGGAAAACGGTCTAATACATTATTATCTATATTTTTTTCATGTTATTTTTTTCCTCCAATTTTTATCGCCTGCCAAATGGATGAAAATCATGTTCTTTCATTTCCTTAAATCAAACACACTCTAAAAGAAACCTGAAATTTGAGGCAAAAACAATGGAGCACATGATGTAAAAGTAGTACAGTACCTTCTAGTTTTTATTATGTTTCATTTCGATTGCACACTATCTTCTCTGCTTGTTTGGGATTGATAATCTATAATATCAAAATCCAGATAATTAATCTCTTGTTTCAAACTATTATCTAGAATAATTACTATGGATAAGTAGATTTCAATAAATTCTAAAGCTATGGTTGCGATGGTCAAAAATTCAATAAGCCCAAAGTTAAAACAAATAACTTAAAATGGCGATCCAGATAAAGCGCTAGTATAAGAATTATCATCTATATATATCAGAAACTTCACTATCATTAAACCTTCTTGACGAGAGCTTATTGAATAAACTTCTAAGACTATTCTTGCTCTCTCTGCTTGTTTTACCTCTACCTCTTTTCGCACCATAAATTACATCTGCAGAAAACTCATAATCCAACACCAACGCATCTTCCAATCTTTTGGAGACGGTCACAATCTCGTAAGGATCCCATAGCGATTGATTGAAATCCCAACTCGAACTGGAATCTAAATCATCAGTAATTATGATCATTGAATTTTTATTCTTCGTTGCCTCGAACTTGAACCGAGTAGGCTTCGTCCCAATAATCCTTCTGTGGGCATCATGCTCGTTGTAGATTGGCCGCGACTTGTTGCAGGAATGACTGAGCCAAGCTTGTGCCACTGCCTTGAGTATTTCAAGTTGTTTATCTTTATCGTCGTCCGAAATTTCTTGTTGGTGCCGCTTCAGCTGGCTTTTCTTCATTGGTCGATTGGCTGTTTGGCCTTAGGTTTAGAAAGAAAGAGGTTTGTGTATAAGCGAGCTGCTGGGACATATAATCATGTTTGGGCTAATGAGAGCCTTAGAATATTGATGGGGAAATAAATGTAGAGATGAGTCGCCGCCATAAATGCTTACGGAAAGTGGGGTGGCGAAGGCAAGTCATTCGCTTGTGATTTGCGACTCGCCCCCACCATTTTTCAGGAATTTGAGTGGCAAAACTTTGGAATGGGTTTTGTTTTGTTTGTTTGCACTAAAGGCATACGCTATACTTTATCATTGGTTAGAACAGCATCAGGGCTGACTCAGTCTCATAGGTTTGGTGCCTCAATTATTTATTTATTTATGTAATCGTATATTTTAATTAAAGAAACTATAATATATATATATATATATATATATATATATATATATATATATATTATATTGACTAAGTTTTGTATTTTCGATTAACTCACCTATGTTTAATTCCCTTCTTGTTTTCTTATGTATTTCTGCATACTTATTTTTCGAGAGGCACGGCAAAAGTCATTTGTCTAAACCCTTACATCGTTCCTAAATTGACAAGTCTTTGGGGGCTGAGAGGTCCACCTCATTGGTCTTATAAGCTTTAATCTGGCCTTTATTTTGTTGGGGGGCGGGGTGGAATTTGGTACCATTAGTTATTTACTGTTGCAAGTTGTTATCTTAATATATTTTGAATATAAATGAACTAAAATTATCCAAAATACTTTTCATAAAAAAGTATTATTTGGACCAAAACATTTTTTCAAATATATATGTAATTGAGTTATTTATTGAAGTCTTTAGAAACAAAGTCAATTTTTATTGGTTTTTTCTTAAAATCTATCACCGTATATAGTATATACGACAGTTCAAAACTATCTAATAAAAACTAAAAATGGCTCAAATTTTTGTGACGTCACGGTGGCTATAAGACAACAATTGCTATATATATATAACATTTATAGATCAACATTGCTCCATATAAATTCACTAAAACTTGTCGTGTATGAAAATAGACGGGTATGTAGAATTGTCATGGATATTCATAATAATGATTTTACTTTATAACCGTCGTCTATTCCCTTTTCTTATATTACAATGCACAATGTACTAGCACCATACATTCTGATTCTTGCACAAAAACATGCACAAAATTTCTAGAATGCTTTTACAAGAATCATCACTTTGCAACCACACTTGCACACCCAAAACAAATCACAATTCACAAGTATCACATAGAAATAATCTAAATTATTACTTCATGATACCATGCATATAAAACCTTGTATAAAATTATGTTTCATTTATAAGTACACTTTATTTATAAAAAAAACTTACACAAGTATATACAACAAAAACTTAGGGAGCACATATAATCCTACTCGAGTTCATAAAAAATATATATAATATATTCTAAGCACTCTTTCCTAACTTCATCCATCTCTGCTTGATCATATTTATCTTACTCATTAGCAAGATTGTAATACCCCCATCTTTTTGTAAATATATTGAGTAAGAAATTATGCCATTGCTGGTGTTTAATTTTGATTTGGAATTATGATTGGATTTTAGGTAAAGTTGGATTTAAAATGAGGTTGAAAAATTAAATTAAACAAGTTTCTGGGAGACCGGTCAATTGTTTCTATGAACTGATCAACTGGTTTGATGTTTCCATAAAAAGATTTTTACTCGACCAAACTAATCGATTAGTTGAGGAACCGATCAACTGGTCTATAGAAGAGTCAACTGGTAGGCCAGACAAATTAACTGGTTTGTTGAGCTGAGTATATTTTTAAAACTCAATTTTTTGGAAAATTTTCTTATAGTAACATGGAACCTTGATAATCCAATCCAAATTGTTCCTAAAATATTATTAACCTTTTTCATGATGCATCTGACCCAAAAATACTACCTTAGATCGATCTAAGTAGTCAATTGGGATAATTGAAGGGAGGAGATGACTTCAACTTTGTCTTCTTCCACCTCTCTCCTCTACACATTTCTAGAATCATTGCTTTGATTCCGGGCTTGATTCTACTTAGTTGGGAGATTCCTTCCATGGTGACCTTCCATTTCCCCTCTTGTGTATCGCATTTCTAAATCAATCAACATGCACTCCTCCATAATCACCATTTGAGCTATGGAGGATAGGTTAGCATATCTTAGATTAATTTGTCTATTTAACTCAAATTTGAATGCTAAGAATTAGAGTTTTTGATCTATTCCTGACCACACTTGTGATTTGTATCGATCTGTTAGCTATAAATAACCCCAATCGCCTCTTCTATTCACCTTTCTTTCGACCACAAAAATACTCTAACTCTTTAGCATTCACCTTCTCCCCTTTCACTTTGATTTTGGCATTCAAATTTTTTTTCTCTTCTGATCCTTTCTCTAGATTCCTCTTGTTTTAATTGTTAAGAAAGAACTAGTTAGAATTAAGAAAAAGGTTGACTGGTTCAGTAGAATTATCCTATGTTTTCCCTTGGGTGTGTTGTGTTCATTTTATTCCCTTTCTATTTCAAGTTAGAATTATAAAAATTATTCATGGATTTATGAGTTAAACTTGTTGTTTTTAAGGTTTTAAAAGTTAAGGATTTCACAGGTTAAGTTTTTTTGTGTGAGGAAGTTTTGCCTACATAAAGTAAGTCATTCTTACTTATGAAATGTGTTATAATTAATCTTGCATGTTATAGAACTCCTAAATTTTGATCTACATGTTGGTATGCATATATAGCTTTACAAAAATGATATTAAATGGTTAGAATGTACATTATGAGAGAAAAATATGAGTCTTGAGGAAAGATTATGTCATGATAATTAATGGTTCAATATGCAACTATTGTAATATAGAAATATGTTATTTGGTGTTAAAACATGTTTCAATGTAGCATGAAAAAGAATTATAAGCATGATATGCATGAAAATGGCTGTTTGGTGTTGTTGGAGTGCAAATTGATCGATTGTTGAGGTCAAACTAATTGATTGGTTCCTAGAACAGTTGAGTGGCTAACCCAACCCATTGATTGTTAGGCTTGCAGAGACCTTGGTCTTATTCTCTGTTTAAACCCATCAATTGGTTAGGTAGAACTAATTGATTGGTCTATGAACAATCGACTAGTTTGTCTAAATCGATTAACCTATTTAAGGGAAGTCTGGTCTAAGTGAGACAAATCAATTGATTGGTTGGCCTAAACTGATCGACTGATTTGCTAGTTTCTGTGATTTTGGTTCTTCTCAGTTTGGATATGCTTTGAGATTGTGCATTGGGATTGTTATATCACTATTTAATGAATAAAATACATATATTACCATGGATCAATGACTAATGAGTGGATTGAATAGACCATGATTCATGACATACTCAATGGGTGATGTAAAGTCTTAATGGGTGAACCACATATGAAATGTAATGGTTTTTTATAAAAATGGTAAGGAATATGGAAAGTGTTCTAGATGGACTAATATGATGGGTATGGTTAATAGAGAATAAAAATAAATGGAAATCCCGCACATGGTTGGGAATGGAAAGGATTGATGTGGAAGAAATATGCAAATGTCTTGCTTACTCTTTTTATGGGCCTTGTGTGATTACATAACCTTATGAATAATGTACTAATAACGTAAAGCAAAAGATAATCGAGCTCTGTATGGGTCTGGGTTACCCAATCCTCAATTAGCTATTGGGGATTAGACTGCCTTCTTGCATTTATTGATGCTTTCGGCTTTGCCTTCAGGCGAGAGCCTAATAGATTTCGGTGATTTATCACTCTAGAAACTGATGATGTATTAGGGGGTATCGATACTAAAGGGTCTGGTTACCTAGGTGGTTGGCTTCGGCTTGGACTTATGTCCATAGTAGTTAAGTTTTGGCTTAGACGTATATCCATTGTGGTTGGCTTCAACCTAGACTGTGGGGTGGTGTACATTCAATTGCTTGATGATGAATAATTGGATAATGATTGGAACAAATGGTTGGGTGATGATAAAAATGGTTTAAAAAAAGTTAGAATGAATACTTGGATACTGATTTGAATGAATATTTAGATAATGATTGGAATGAATAATTGTATGATGACCTAGATAAGTGTGTGGATAAGAAATGGAATAACCTAATTGATTGAGCAAGTTGAAAAATGAACCCTAGTTTTCATTCGGATAACCTGCTTAGTATGAGTGTGTGACTGTCTATGATATTGTATTATGAAAATGAACCTAATACATTCTAAGTTGCTTGATTATACATGACAGTAAATCCTGATTTATTACCTGATCATGATAGAGTAGGTACACTTAATTATATGGCTTTGGCATGATGCATGCTGAGTATGATTTCCATGACATGATAGAACCTTGTATGCTTGTGACTTCTGTTGAGGAGGTAAATTGGTTTACTTAGTACATAGCATATTGATGTACCCGTTTGTTTGCTCACCTGCTTATTCTCACAAGTAGAGGGTCATGTGCAGGGTGTTGGGGATTGCCAGTAGTGGTCCTACCTCATCTTGGGTTTGGGGTTTGAGAGTGTGGAAAATCGAAGGTCTTTGTGTGGTATGTAATGGGCCATAGTTTTGGGTCACGCCCTAACTTTTTTTCTACTATAATAGCCCTATATTCTAAGTTAATCATCCTCCTTGTATTTGACTATGTCGGGGGTCATCAAGGTCCTATGTGTAAAAGCTTCTTTTAATTATTTATGTAACGAATCTTACGCACTCCACTTTAATTTGGCTGGGTTGGTTTTTAACCTTGTATCTAATATGGGATGGGTTGTTGACGTCTATCTTGTGTTAGGTAAAATGGTACTATCATGTTTTTCTTAAGTATGTTTAGTATTTTCCACTTCCACACCATTTTAAAATGAAATTTTTTGGTAGTGAAAAATGGGGGTGTTACAAAGATAGATATATAAAAAAAAATGAATAGTATCATCTTTATATTAGAGTATATAGGCCCATCTAACTAATTATAATTGATATGAACTAAACAAAAGAAATACAAATTTTTTCTTAAAGCATCTAATGTTTACCAATGACTTTCTTCATGTATCTTAGGGCATAGTGTTCACAAGTAACAATGTCTTCTCATCATGGTCATTAAAAAATATAAAATTATCTTATGAGTTTCATGCTAAATGCTTAAAATTAAATGACGGTGATCCTTAAATGAGATAACCACTACAAACCTAAATTTTACATCAAGTCATATCGGATAGTGATATCCTTCCTTTCTTTGTGACCCAAAATATGTCTTGAATGCACTAATTGATGTAATCATCATATTTTTATAAATTCAATATATATAAATGATTCCAAAATCATTGTATAGATAAATATTTTCCTCTCAATAAGTTATTTTAGATCTAAATGAGAATCTCTACCAATTGGATCAAACCAATATGTAGTCCTTGAAGGTGCCTACAATACCTCTAGTATCTAATCTATGTTAAAGGAAAATGGAGCAAAAATAATGCACTATGGAGCCATCATCATCACATTAACCACATATGAAAGATGACTCATCTTATCGTCTTCATTAGATATTGTGTTTGAACATAAAAATCTATATACATTTCCCCCATCTAAGACATCAGCTAAGAAATTAACTTTCAAGAACCTATGATGATGAAATAAGAAATTACATATTTAGTATTAGTGATTCCCACTAGCTATTAATATAAAGTTGATCATGAAAAGATTGAAAGTACCTTTTATACAATATTATATGTTGATATTGTAACATATTGGAGTGTAACAAGTGTAAATTATCCTTTACTCCAATCTAATGATCTACATCAACTGATTACATGTGAAAATTTAATGGATGATGAAACCTAATAGATCCTCAGCCTAAAGATAACATTACATCCAAATGCATCCTAAATTGAGGTTTCAAGTCTCGACGCTTGATTGCCACTAGGCTTTTGGGCTTCCTCAAACTCTATATCATTTCTCTCCTTCTTACTATGGATTTTTGTGACAAAATTACCACCATAAGTAAGAAATAGTAAAAAAATATAATTATTAAAATATACATACACTTCACTAAAAAAGAATGTAATATAAAATTGAAAAGGTTTGGCTTACCTCATCCTTGATAATGAAAAGGTTACTCGTTCATCTAATGAATTTCCATACAATTAAGTAAAGTGAGGACGCATCCATATCCATAGAATTAGGACTATAAGTGACAACCTTTAGACATTGATCCATAATATACTTGGAAAAGATATTGTAAATTGAGATCCAAGCTTTATCAACCACTAATGTTTGAGTATGAAGCACTAAATTGGACTCGATGAAGGTAGTAGCATTGGCCACAACAAATCCATCTTCTCTATCTATCAAGCCACAAGGATACTAACCTTATAATAGTTAAAATAAAATAAAATTATGGATTCATAGTTGAATGAAAATTATACTTTGTAAAAAAATATATATTAACTAGCTATTAAATTATAGTGTAGTATATTACCTTGTTATTTTTGAAAAAGGTGTAGGGGCAGTAGATTTCAATAGTGCAACTAGACATTGTGAAGAGGATGACATATTGTCTAACCTTCTAATGATCACCTTATGTGATTCCCATATCACTACCATTTCCTCTTCATTATGCGTTAATTTTTCCTTTATAGGGTAAGAAATAGGGAAAAATATAAAAACCTTAACTAGATTGAACTTGTAATTATACATCCTGCATTAACTACCATGATCTTAAGTGTCTAAAGTGTGTGTCCAAAGGTCTTTCAAACCATATTTGTCAAAAGCATCGATCAAAGAGTCCTTTATCAAACCCTCCTATTATGAGTATAAAAAATGGTTAGGGATAAGTAAATATATTAAACCAAGGAAAGAGAAATAGTTTAGGCATTATATCTATTGAGTTGGTTCATTGATATTCACCCCCTTCTCATTTGCCCTAGCCCAAATCTAGACATGAGCTCGCTCCAAGGGTACATATGGCATATGAGTCTTCTATACTTCCTCCATTCATTTTTTTCTTCTATTACATCAAGTAAGAATACTTAGTAACAACATTAGATCATAAGAGATTGACATAGAGGAATTTCATATATCTTTCAATTAGATAAATCCAATGCAAATGAACTTGTGCACATACTATAACCTCCCTAACCAAGTGAGTCATTAAATGAATTATGATTGTAAAGAATAATGGAGGAAACTACATCTCTAGATGATATAATATAATCAAAATCTCACTCTAAAATGTTTTTAACCTTTCATGGTCAATAACATTACTACATAGTTTCTTAAAAAAGAAATAAAACCTAGTGACGATACTTCAAACATGCTTTGGCAAGATAAAGCATATAGTAATCGCTAATAAGTATTAAATAAGAATATGATGATTATGAGATTTCATACTGACTAAATTCAAATATTTTATTTAAGCAAGGTTCCTAACAATTGATAAGTATCCATATGGAACCTTTTACTCCATGCAAACACACATTAAAAGATATCTTCTCTTTTTAGGAAAGAGTATAAAATGTAGGAGGTAAAAAAAAGTTATATTTTCAACCTCCTACGAATGTAATTTTGTTTTTATACCCATGTTGATCAAGTCAAACAAATTATTGATGACATCCTTCGTATTTTTTTTCTAAACATTCATAAGTGTACTAATTATAAAATTAGATACATTCTTCTTAATATGCATCACATCAAGGAAATGTTAAACATACTAGTCCTTCCAATATAGAACATTTAAGTCTTTCATGTCATCAAGTATTTGTTGACCCATGAGTATATTTGGGACTCTCGATTCTTCAACTTTTCTATAAAAGCCTTCTTTTATCTACAATAATGATAATTCATAGACAAAAATCTATGATGTCTAAGATAAGTAGCCTTCTTACTCTTTGCTAATTAGAAACAAATTTCTATTATCTTCAAAAATAAGGAATTCATATTGTCCATATACACAATAATTATAAATATCACCATAAGTATGGAAATCATTTATGATACAAAATAACATTACTCACAAGTTAAAAGACCCTTAGAGACATGCATCAACTCTTTAATCACACATATACTTCAAATCTCGAATAAGGAGGGCCAAATAAACATCAATATCATTACCCAATTAGTTTGGACTTGAGATAAGTAAGGATAACATCATCAATTTCTACTTCATGAATAAAGGGGGGATTATAGATTACCAGAATAATGGGTCATAAACTATAGTTTTGTTCCTATTAAAGGGTTCATTCCTTCTAAATAAAGTGTGAGTCATAGATTTATAGCTTCACCATCAAAATTTGGGTATATAAAATAAATCATCTTCTACAGAGGAGAATCTATCAAATATCTAAGCTTGTCATCACAAACCATTTTCTTTCACAAGCTATTTGAGGTTATCCACATTTTTGTCATTAAAAAAAACATGTGTTTGAATTGTGGTATAATTGAAATAACCATAACACCTTATTAGTAATCTTAGCTCTCTTGTATCGTGACATTTAACACCAATGATAATTTTATAACAATGAATATTCTTAATATACAAAATATAATATTTAGGACAAGCATAAATCTTTTCATAATTCAATCCCATGGAGAAAACAACCTTATTTGCCTCATAAGTCTAAGGAGGAAGCACATTATCATTTGGAAACATCGCTTTCAAAAGATCAAGAAGATAAGTGAAGCTTTTATTACTTCATCCATTACCCGCCTTCAAGTTTTACAATCATAAGGTAATTGATAATTTTGTAAATTGAGTATCACCCTTGTAGGAAGTCGTCTCTGAATCACTAACCAAATTTTAAAACATTTTAAAATGATATCTAAGATTCTCTTCAACATTATTTTCCGAGTCTTCTATATAAGCAAAGTCTTCAGTCATTTCAACATCATCATGGTCAACAACAATAGGTTTATTAAGAAATGGTTCTCTATGAGATATCCTCCTTGTATGAATCTTATTAATTCCATGAATAATAATATGATCTACTATCTCATTTACCCATCTCCTCATCATATTTCCACAATCCACAAATGATCTTCCGAATGTTCAATGACTATCTTAAGAAAGACCTTAACACTGTCTATATACTCTCCAACCAATCTACTTGCATGTATCCACTTTTAATTTATGATGAGAAGTAAAACATCCTAAATTATAATAAAAATGGAAAATCTCACTCAATTAGCTAAGTTAAGAAAAATCACGAGCTAGTACGCCACAACAACATTTACACTATAAAAATACAAGCTAGTACATGATTTTTACAATATTATATGTTTCTTTTATATACTATATTGTTAGAAAATAGTTAGATATTATAGATAGTAAATTATTTTTCATTTCCACAAGACATATCAAAGCAAAAACTAAAAAAATATTGTGTAGATATGCTCCACAACAATATTTACCGTATAAATATACACAACTTAGTTCTAGTTTGCAAGATAAAAGAAAAGTGTAGAGTGTTTATGTAATATTCCGTTTTAATAAACCCTAATTTAAATATCCAAAACTTAAAATTTGATTAGCATGTGTAATTGATCATAGAATTATGTTAAGTTGGATGTCTCGTTAAGGCTATAATTATTAAATTGTGATAATAATATGGGCTAGTGTATTAATAATTACAGGAAAGATAATAATAAATAACAGTAATAACAATGATAATAAGAATAGTATCAATAATGATCAATATAATAAGGATGGTAATAACAATAGTCTTATAATAATAACACTCTTAAAATAATATCGATAACAATAATCGTAAGAATAATAATATAATTAATAAAGGGCGGTAGTAATAATAATAATACTAATAATCATAATGATCATAATAATAATGATAATAATGGTATTAATAAAATATGGAATCGGTAGGATTCTTCTTTAAGTATTTATCATACTCTTAAAAATTCTGATGTTATTTATTATACTTGTTAACTAATTATTAACTTAATATCCATCATTATTGCACCCCTAAACCTAACCTAATCCAACCTAAAACCCACCCCCCTCTCAGCATACACCTCCTCTCCCTTCCTCGTGCGCCCTACCAATGCTAGCAGCCCAACCAAAACTACCCAACCCCAACCACACCTACAGCAGCAGGAAAACAAATTATCCAGCCCCCAACCAAATAGTGCAGCCCCTTCATCTTCCCCACGCATGTATGCATGTCTCACCTTAGCCTAACTGTCCAGCTTCCTCTCCCTTTCCCTACGCAACCTGCCTGCACTCTATCCCTCGGCATACAACTCCCCTTCTCCCTTTTCACGCAACCACCTGCACCAACAGCCAACCAGCATCATCCTGCCCCAACCAAACCAAACCATGCAGCCTCTTCCTCTTCACCATGCATGCCCTCATCATCTCCTCCTACCCAACCCTTGACCACCTCACCCTGCCCCAATCTTAGCCACCTTCTTTTCCTTCTTTACCTTTGACCCACAACCCTTTCCCCCTTTGTTCCACTCAGTTCTCTTCTCCTCCCCGTGCATCCCTCCTCACCATCTCCTCCTACTTCCATCTGTTGAGCAACCACTTTGTCAGCAGCCCTCCACCTCACTTTGTTTGCACCACCGAGCTGGCCACCAAGGTGCCTTCATCTTCGACCCTGCCAATCCTTCCTCTTCCCTTCGTGCATTGCCATACCCGAGCAATAGCAACATCCAACTCGTATGAGCCCCTCCCCCCGGCTTATGTGGTACATGGTGGTGCCATGTACCTGCAACTTTGGATAAAAAAAATTCCTAAGCTTAGTTTGGAATTAGTTCCCCTATATGGTTATCTAATGATTTTTATCTAGTATAGATACCCATGTGTACATATTTTTGTGTGGATGGTGTTATTAATATTTAGGTAATCCCAACCTTGCTTAAGGTGTCCTTGGAAGAGGCATTCTATGGTATTAATTTTGTAGCTTGGAGGTAGATCCAACTAATCCGTAGATGGTAAAATTTTGTGTGAAAATGATAGGTTAATTTTCTAGGATAAAAATTATACTAGGTTGAGGTTATCAAATAATTCGTATTTTTGCCGGAAAATGAAAGCATGCAGTAGTTCGTCATTATGTAAAGTTTGTGATGTATAGAATAATATATGTTGCCATGTTATCATCTAATAACTCATACATGCCTTGGTATTATTCTAAAATTTAGAGTATATGCCTATGACAGTATATATGGATTTTTGCTAGAGAAAAATGTGCATGTCTAGGGTTAGGGTTCAATAAAAAAATTTCTTATTTTATGCTAGACCTACTAATGAGTTAAATGTGTTCCTTGGATATTTTAGATAAATTTAGACGTATAGCATGTTGGCTTTAGAGTATAAATATGTTTCAATGGTGATTATTATGTGTCGCATGCTCTAGGGGTAGAAACGTAAATTTTACATATCATGATTTGTATCTGAAAGTTATTCGTGGAATTTGCATGAATATTATGATATGTTAGAATTTCATTCTAGGGTTGTATATGTGTACTATGTTATGTCCATGCTTAGGGGTAATATGGTATTTTGTCGTATTGAGGAAATTTATTGTATGATAAATTATTGTTAGCTATTTTATTTTAGCATTTTCATGACAAATATCCTATAGAGGTAAATCTGGTAATGAAGTGAAGGAAAATGTGGTAGGTATAGGTTGGAGGGAATTTTGGTCATTAGGGAAAAAATGTGACTCAAAGTGAACAATTGGACTAGTTGACTTTAGTGTTGGCCTCATAATAATTTTGGAAATAATTAGATGAATGGATTGAATAGTTGGAGTTGGATAATTATTCGGGCTATGGCATGATGCCTAACCCTAGGTCTTGTTGGCTTGGAATCGTTGCAACCCTTGTGGTCCTTTGGATTTGAGATTAGATGATAGATTTATTTTGGAGACCCTTGTGGTCCCTTGGCTGATTGATCGATGGAAAAATTGTACTATTATGGACCTTAGTATTCTTGAAATAATAATCTGGAATTTCATAAGATACTAACCACTTAAAGAGGAAGGCTTGAGTTTGGAATAGAATCTCATGCCTCGGATTGGGCCCCCGAGTGCATAGTTGGGCCTTCTGGTCAAAGGGCCCACTTC